>CM069067.1:2652500-3252500 GCA_035220775.1 Malus fusca | reverse complement strand
TGGCAGCAGAAGTTTGATCAGCCGGCTTTTGTGCCAACTGCTTCTGACTCTCTCTGTTGCCACCAACTGCAGGCGGGTCTCGTCTCCTTCTCTTGACACACCGGGCCGCCTGAGCCTTGGGATCTGCTGTGCTCAGGCGGCGCCTCCCCGCGATCTCTTCATTCTTCACCAACATGAACTCCATCTCTCCAAATAAACTGCTCCCCTCGTCGTTATTAGATTCGTGGTGGTTGTCGATGTGGTTGCTTGTGCTGTAAGGAAGGATGTTGGAGTGTATATATAACTTGTGTGCTTGTTTTGGACGTATCCTGATTAGTTTTCCGTTGCCACAACTGTTTTGTAACAGAAAACAAAGGAGACGATGATCTCAGAGCATTCTGCGACAACATTTTTTGTGTCCGTACGATGTTTGTTAAACCCCAAGACCCAAAAGTTCGATGTGGTTTTTGGATTTGAGTGTTAACAAACACCAAAAGTGAACCCTAAAATCTAAGAATGCCTACGGATATGCCGATGTCTTTTTGTTCATATTTGTTCCAATCTGTAACCTCACTTTTCCAATTTCTGCTTACGTTGGAAATTTGTAAAAGAAAGAACAGTGTATTGGAAACACCGTTGCATTTTGTTATATAACTCCACACTTGTCAATTAAGCAAATGGTCAAGCTAGCCGCATTTAGATATCTAGCTCGTTATTTATAAGAGCCAAATTTAATACGTTGCAATTAGAAATATTACTAAATTGTGTGTTAATGACAACGTTTGATTTTATCAAGATGTTTTAATGTAAGTTATGTTATTACTCGCGACGTGTTTATGTAAGTAAATGTTCAGATACTTAGAATCACTTACGCACACTTTTGTTAATCTTTTGCTATTGATATTCTTCAATTCATTCGATCCAACTGTCAAAAATTGAGATGGATGTGTGAAAAGCATTACCCTGTATTAAAGTACGTAAAAGTGCTTTTTTAAGAAGTACATGTAAGTGTACTTATCATAAGCACTTTTGAGTTTAAAACTGCTTGTGAGAACGTAATTTTGGATTTTATTTTATTTAATATTTTATCAAAAACGCACTTTTAATAATAAAAAAAAGACTCGTAAAGAAAAGTGCTTTTTGAATATTTTTTGCTCAAGTGCTTTCTGAACAGAAAGACCCCAAACACAGCCTCATTTTTTTCCATAAACAAGAAAAAACAAAAGAAAAACGAAATAGTGTAGAGCCTCAGACCAAACCGCACAACTTCATTTCAGTCCGCCAAATCAGTGAAATCACAGTGACCTCGATGACCGCCATGGCCACCACCATGGCCACCACCACCACTCTCCTCCTTCTCCTGATCCTAACCGCCGCCATAACCACCGCCAGCTCAGCTCCGATCCTCGGTCTCGACACCATCCTCACCCACCAATCCCGCCTTGACCGCCATGCCACCAACGACTCCTTCCTCTCTCTCTCCTCCTCCCTCAAAAACTCCCTTTCCCATTCTTCCCCTCTCTCCCACGCCCCCCACTCCCTCATCTCTTCCCTCCTCTCCCTCTCCCTCTCTCTCTCACTCCACGTTCGCCTCGTCGGCCCCTCCTTCCCCGCCAGCTCCACCGCCCTACTCTCCTCCTTCCTCTCCGCCGCCTCCCAACCCTCCAACCACTTCCACGTCATCGCGCCCTACGAATCCCTCTCCCACCGCCTCGCCGTCCAGCACTCTCTCCACCTGGGCGTCTCTCATTCCCCCTCTCTCGCCTCCCTCCTCACCAAAACCCTAAGCTCCGAGCTCGCCAAAACCCCCTCCAGCCTACGATCGCCGCTCCTCTCAATCCCCTACGACTCAATCGACCAAATCATCAAGCAGGACTTCGAGAAGGAGAAGCCGGTTCATGGGGTTTACTTATATTTTCTCGATTTGGGTCAGCAATCCAAACCATATGCTTACAATTACGGATCTGGGGACTCTTCCCCTGCATTCACCAATTGTTTGGGCAGCATTTGGACCGGGAAAGACCGGTATATCTGGATCGATTTGGGCGCCGGACCGGTGGATTATGGCCCGGGGCTTTCAGGTGATGGGGTTTTGCCCAGAGGCGAATTTCATCCGTTGGCGGCGTTGCACGGCCGCCCAAGGTCTCAAAAGGCGTTGCTTGCTAACTTGGCGTCCTTGGTTTGGAGTGCTTACCAGGTTCTTCTTGTTCCCTCTTTGAGAATTCCTGTTCAGTTTGAGAATTCATTGATTGTTCAGTTTATACATGTTTATGGGTCCGATGGTGGTAAGGACTCGAGTGGTTTGGATTGGAAATCGATTGAGAGGACCTTTATGGATGAGGCAAATAGTAATGGTTTGTTGTTAGGGGGTCAGAGTTTGAGTTTCAGGACTAATAGGGTGAGTTACTCAGATTGCCCGATTTGTTCATTTGCGATTTCGAGGTCTATTAACTCGTATACATCGAGGTTCTTGTTTGATAACTATACTTTGATTGCAAGTGAGTATTTGGACTCGAAGCGATTGCATCAAATATTGTCTGATTCGGCTGACGAGTTTAGGAGAGTGGCAGGGTTCGCTGAGGAGGATTTCGGTAGGGTTCTTCCTGTTTATGTGTTTGATTTGGACTACAACATGCTGTTGTTGCTCGATAGGTATCACCAATCGGTTGCTTTCAAAGACATGGTTATTGCAGTGAGGACAAAGAGCACGCAGACTGTGAGTGATTATAGCTGTAACGGGCATCATGTGTTTACGCAAACGAGAGAGCTTGAGAGACCGCTTGTTGGTTCAATTTTGCAGAGCATGTGGGGAGTGTCACCAACCCATATGCTCTGGAGCCCGAGGCACAATACTACATTGGTGGATTACACATGGAGTATCGGCCAGACTCCATTTGGGCCATTCTCTGAGATTTCATCCTTATCATTTGTGCAGAAGGATGCTGCTCGGAGAAATGTTCTTTTGACATCAATGAATTACAGCATATCGACTGCTGTAGATGTTCTCGAATCCTTAGTTGCACATGGTGGGGAAAGAAAGCTCCTTAAGCGTAGTCAACGCGTTGAGTTCATACAGAGGTGGAACTTGTTCAAGTATAAGCTGGACAAATCAGTCTCTGCAATGTCACTTTTGGATTTCGAGATGGCTTTGTTTTATTTGCAGGCCTCAGACCACGACCTATACGCCATGCAGTCTCTCGTCTATCAAGCCACCCAAGACGTGGAGGCGTCCCTTGTATGTTTCAAGGACCCACCCGTTCCATGGAACGGGATCTTTATGGTGGCATTTGTTATCGTTTTTGCCTTTTATCTTCATTCTAAACGAGATAAAGTTTTTCGAAATAAAAGTAAGCAATTTTGAAGCTTAGAGGAAGTGAAGTTTGTATCGTTCGAATTCAATACTACACTGTATTTCTGTAAGAAACATGATTCGTACGTCAGGCACTAGTCTTCAGTTTTGCTCATAACTTTACTGCATTTTAACTTCTTACTTTGCCCATTTGCTTCTTTGAGTTCCTTACTTACCGAATTACCACTAACGGTATGCTGTTCGTAGAATTCTAGGGTTCGTGTTACTTTTATGGTTGCGTTGTTTCTGAGTTGTTCTTTTAGACCGACTTCCATGTGAATCGTTTATACAACACAGGTATAGACGATCTGTGGAACCCAGTGTGAGACCATAGCAGATGCGAGCTAACACTAGGTTCCACGGATTGCAGAAGTCGGTTGGCCAAAAAAAAATTGAATGGAAGTGTTTGGTGCAGAAACGGAATAGAAATGAACTGGAAAACAGAGAACAAATGGTTGAACTTACAACTGTGCTTCACTTTTGCTCAAGAACCATTGTTGTACTTGTCGATTTCACGTCTACGCAGGCTCAAACTCCCTCGAAAAGTTCTTTCGTTTTCGTGTGATTAGGCATAATTCAAACCAAGGCAAGATGAAATGATCGCAAATCCGAAAGAGTTTATAAATATTACATTCCCAAAACCATAAACTCGACGTTATTAAGGTGTCTAATTTACATCGATATGCAGCATCAATCCCAAACTATGTACTTTTGACGCGCCGGTTTTTACAAAATTTTCTTCCCGTACGAACAAGTCCTTGGTCTGTTTGGCATTCATCTAAGAAAAGAAAAATAGAGAGTCTGAAGCATTTGCCTTTGTGGGTTGATTGAGCAAAATAGTGCTTGCGATGTTGTTCCATGGATTGTCGCCGTCAGTGCCGGAGGAGCAAACCAAAGGGTTTTCGCCGGTTCCAGCATAGAAGATCCCACCATACTCATCATCGCTGCCAGCCTGCGGTTGGTTCTTTGGTTCTTCATCATCAGTGCTGTCATCCTCGGAGAGATTCGAGTTCTTCTGAACCAGCTCTCGGAAAATTGAAGATTGAAGAAGAAGGCCAAGTGCGGTGGGAGAGGATGACTTGCTGCCGGTGTTAAGATTGGTGCTGCTTCGGGTGACTTCTTGGTTCCGCGGAGAGTTCAGGTAGTCAGAGGCAAAAGGATTGGTGTGTGAGAAGGATGTTTCGTCTGCAGGGATGTAGCCGTTGGCCATGAATGGCATATTCTGAGGCTCTGTGACTGCCTCTAGTTCTTGAGTGGCTATAGTGTCGCCTGCTTTTGGCTTCAACCATCTTATGTAAGAACTTAAGTCAAAATTGGTGACGGCATTGATTCCTCTGTACTCAATCGCTGCAATGTCGTAGGCCCGAGCTGCTTCCTCTTGCGTACCTGAGATGACATAGAAACACATTGCTCAGTATGTGCAAATTCTATTTCTTATGATTTCAATAGTCCATGGAGCGGATGTCTGTTCTTTAATAAAGAACCGATTGTTGATATATCATCAATAATGTGTTGATATATCGTTTTTAATAAAGAACAAACGCGCTGCACAAATTATTTTTCAGTTCCCTCTTTTGTGAAAGCTTATTTCCCAATTTCCAGCTAGTATTTGCATTTGAAGATAACTTACTGTAAGTGCCAAGGTAGAGGTACTTGTTTCCGAAGACTCTTCCGATTCTTGCTTCCCATCTGCCATTGTGATGGTGCCTGCAAAATATGCACCAAATAATCATCGGAGACTAATCTCGTTAATAATTTTTTGAAGAATTTGATTCGAAGATCATCAAAATAATAAGAATATTACCTTGCAACTCCTCTGTACTTCGATACACCTCTTGAAAATCCACTGCTTTTTCTGTAACGAAAAAGAAACAAATAATCTTTTAGGAAACTCATGATCAAGGAAATTCCGAATTGCAGAAGTCTTACTGCAAAAAGATGTTTGAAGTCGTACCTTCTTAACGAGGCCAAATACTCTTCTTTCGTCACAGATTGCATGATCTCGATTTCTTTCTCATAGTCCGATATCTGTAAGCAGTAGGGTTTTTATGTTAAACTTCTAAAAGAATGCAAAAACACACAACTTGTCGATCAGATTCGATGAGCAAAAAATGCGTACTGGGAAGTTGGTGAAGGTCGATGCTCCCCAATACTTAAGGGCAGCTAGATCATATGCTCTTGCAGCAGATTCTTCTTCATCATAAGCTCCAAGGTAAACTGCTCAGTCCAAATAGCCCATTCGAAAGCGATGCGATAGAACACAAGATACCAATACCAGAAGGATAAATAATTAAGCGTAATGAAGTAAAACTTAAAAATAAATAAATAAATAAATAAACGTTATAATCTAATAAATCTATACCTTGTTTCCCTTTCTTCTTCTGTGTTACATTCCAAGAGAGCTTATCCCACAAGTGAGCTTCGAATCGACCAGTCCATCGATGCCTGTTATACAAACAAAGTACCTTAATATATTTACACACGAAAGGAGAAACCAGAAAACCATGGAAATTTTTGTTCCGTTCTAACCTGCTGACACCACGAAATCTCGAGCTTCTCTTCATGGTGGTAGCTGGAGTTCGATCAGCTGGCTTTTGAGGCAACTGTAGCTCACTCTGGTTGTTGTCAGAACTAACCGCGACTGCAGGTGGGTCTCTTCTCCTTCTCTTGACACACCGGGCTGCCTGAACCTCGCGGTCTGCTGCACTCAGGCGGCGCCTCCCAGGGTTTTCTTCATTCTTCACCATCATCAACTCCATCTCGATCAGATTCTTTTTTTTTCTCTTCTTTCTTTATTTCTGTGTTTGCTTGAACTTGGAGGAAGGATTTGAACGTATATATAATTTGTGTGCTTGTTTTGGATTTAGGCTGTTTTTGTTTTGTGTTGCCACAACTGTTTTGGTCAAAAAACTAGGGGAACGATGAAATCAAAGCCTCTAAGAAAATTTTGAATGTCTGTACACTGGTAAGTAAACACAAAGATCCAAAATTCTAATGGATCCATGTGGTTTTGGAGTTGCTCATATGGCCGGTTCGTTGCTAGCTGCTGCATGCGGCATGCCAGTCGTATCATATGCAAGGTTTCATGCCAGTTTCAATTCTTGAAGGGTTTTCTCGTCCATTCATTAATGATTAGATAATCATTTATTTTTACCATATTTCAAACTATTCGACTTTATGCGAGGAGGATTCAAACTCGGGCGCAATGAAATCAGCTGACACATTGTTGTGATCAACTGATTTAATTTACATATATATGCACGTTTCTTATGAACTGACTTGATTCACATCTACAGTGATTAGATAAGTTAAACTCGACTAACTTTTCAAACGTCAAAAATAAATCCCAAATTTTATCCACTGTTTATTTGTGATTTGTAAAACTCATAAACCCCATTTTTCTCGTATACTACCAGCAATATTTATGATGCGAGATTCTTTGATGTCACTAGTTATACGCAACTATGTCTCTATCTAGTCACATGATATAAGAGAGACACACACATAATAGCACTGTAAAATGTAACTGGTGATCGGACAAGTTTAATTACTCGCATGTCGAACAAGTTTCGGGGCAGCTGGCACGAAGGTGACCAAAACAATCCAACAAAAATAAGAGACAAAAAAAAGAATGCGTGTGCTGACCTTGGTCATTGACATCGACCAGCTGCAGGTTTCCTGCAAATTAGCCAACCATGTTTATCTTATTATTTTTATATATATGTATATATAACGATAACACTCTACCAAAATCAAGATAACCACTTTGAAGATGGAATGTTTGTAGAAATAATGATTTTTAAAACTGTTGGGCGGTTTCTGATTCTGGCATTCCTTAGGGCTCATCGGAGAGTTTGGACTGTTTATGTTCAATTAGTTTTTAATTAATATGTTTAATTACATTCAGATTCGGATGCTTTTTTGAGGCTGATATCTATGGAGTTTGCTCCCTGTACGGATCCGACGGTGTTTTCTAGGAAATTAGATGCTTTGAAAATAATAATATTCTTTAACAACAAATATTGTTGTTAATATTGTTATATATTATTTTACAGCTGATAATGAACTTGTTAATTGTACTATCAGTATATACTAGCAAAATGAGGCTCGATGTTGTGGGTTTTAAAATTATTTAAGATGTTGTTGGTTATATACATGTAGTGTTGTATTTAACCGATTATGAATGTCTTCTCCTGTTTCTTCGTATCCAATGGACTATTTTTTTACCTAAGTATACAAAAAATTCAACTAAATAGGAAAACTGAAAACTAATTATTTACTTTAAAGTAAGTTTGAATACCCGCCAAAACAAAGAAGCTTACGGAAAACCAATACTTGCTGAAACCCCCCCTTCTTCCCAACTCAAAAACCAGAAAGGCTTTGAGCTTTATGAACTCTTCCTTTGGGAAGGTCGTAGTAAGTGATCAAACCATCGGGGTTTAGGGTTTAGGGTTCGGATAATTACAAGATCAAGCCGTGAAATGGGTGTTGCTATATTGATCATGAGTCTCCGTCGCCTCTAATCAACTTGGGTGAAATTTCGGAGTCTTGGGAGACATTACGTTACTAAGTACTTGAAACATATTGGCTCATTGCTTGCTATTGCCATGAATTATTTTAATTGGAGGACTTAGCTACATTCTAGTATGTCACGGTTACATCATAGACTAATAACGTGATGCTGTGTTTTCACGTTCTCAAATGACATCGCGTTTATTGGCTGACTAGATACCACGTGGGAACTCTCTCTCTCTCTCTCTCTCTCTCATAACTTTGACTCATTTGACTTATAACACTAAGGAATTCGTGAACAACTTTTAGTATGTACTTTGGTAGCAACAATGGTCGATGAAGGAGAAACTGAGAGACAAAGAGGGGAGACCTACGAAGAGGGAGAAAACGATGGTGGTGGGTATGACCGACGCCAATGGTGAAACGGGGGGCATGAGGTGTTGCGTGTTTGATCTAAAATTTGATTCTCAAGCTGTTAAGAGCATGCACTCGTGCACGACTCTCCTCTATCATATAACATATCAAATAATGATTATTATTTAGAGACATAAAACTGACTTCACTAGTTACACACTTCCTTTCAATATATGAGTCAATTACACTTTTTTTTTTTGAACAAGTGATATTATTTACACTAAGGAAGATGGGGTGAGATTAGCCTCACAATGGCTAGTAATAATGTGGTTTAACTTCGTCTTTAACGGGAATCGAACCTAAAACCTCTTACTTATAAGTGAAGAGGAATTACCGCTCATTCTTCATAGACACAAAATTGACTTCACTAGTTACACACTTCATTTCAATATATGAGTTGATTACATTTTTTTTTTTTTTTTGAACAAGTGATATTATCTACACTAAGGAAGAGGGGGTGATATTATCTACACTAAGGAAGAGGGGGTGATATTAGCCTCACAATGACCAGTAATAATGTGGTTCAACTTCGTCTTTAGAGAGAATTGAACCTAAAACCTCTTACTTACAACTGAAGAGGAATTACCGAACTTGAACTCAATCGATAGTTAAATACATCGTTGTACCAAAAAAAAAAAAATCGAATCCGTACAACCGGGCTTATGAACGGGCTAGATACCAACCCAGCCCAATTAGTTTATAGTTGGGCTTCCTTGGGTTTCAAAACAACGGCGCAACTCCAAAATCGCTTCTGAATTGGCGCGCACCGCCCCTCCCTCCCACTGTCTCGTTCTCAAACGCACACTCCCTCTCTCTTCCTTCCTTCACTTTTTCGTACTCTCATGCTCGAAGCTTAAATCGGCAGCTTGGGTTCGATTCCTCGATCGTGAGAAACCATGACGGACGGCCACCTCTTCAACAATATCTCCCTCGGCGGCCGCGGCGGCACGGTGAGTCTCTCTCTTCCCGATTCCGATTCGCCGTAGCTTGACTTTTTGGGATTTCGTTCTTCGATCGGGGGTTTGCCTTCTGAAATTTCGCAACGCGATATGAATGGGTCCTCTTTGATTTGGGAATGTCGGTGGTTTCGGTTTATTTGGGTTGGTTGAATTTCGTGTAGAAATGAGGATTTTTGGGGATTCCGATTGCTGGGTTTTCTTTCCAATGGTCCAATTGAAACCATAATTTGTTCCTTCCTGGATTTTTGTGCAATTTGGTTGTGGGGAAATTTGTAATTATTAATTTTGTGCAGAGCAGTAATCGTAGGGTTCGGGGATAGGGAAATCGGATTTTTGTTTCAGGTGTTCGCGTTGAATTTCCTGTAATTTAATTTTTAGTAAATTCTTTCACTTTTTGTGACGAGAAATTTGGGTTATGCTCTGTTGGGTTGCCATGAAAATCCGAGGAAGAAAAGTTTGTTCCTTTTCCCAAGTTTCTTCCTTGTAAAACCCTAATTTGATTGCATTCAGTAGAAGTTTATTGCTTTATATTCAGATTTGTGAATTTGTTGACATGGTGAAACCTGAAGTGGTGATTGAGCTATGGACGAAATGTAAACTCACTCGTTGTGTCATATGTGGAATGCAGAATCCGGGGCAGCTAAAAATATTTTCAGGAGGGATTTTATGGAAAAAACAGGGAGGAGGTAAAGCAGTCGAGGTTGATAAAGCTGACATTGTTGGGGTAACATGGATGAAGGTCCCAAAGACTAACCAACTTAGTGTTCAGATTAAAGACGGGTTATACTACAAGTTCATTGGATTTCGTGACCAGGTTGGTGAGCATTTACATGGAAGTATTCACTGACCCACTTCCTGTCTTATGTTTTTGTTTAATATGCTACAAAAATTCTTATTTATCAAATGCGCGTCCATAAGAATTTGTCATTCACAAGGTGATGACTAAACTGATTTTTTTTTCCATGCATCTGAGACATGCGAATTGCGATTTTGATTCATAAAATTATGATAGACTAAAAAACTAGCTTTTAGTCAGTGATGCTGTGCAGGGATATGAACTACATACTAATTGTTGGCTCTTTGATTCTGTGCTTGCGTTGCAGGATGTCACTAGTTTGACCAATTATTTTCAAAATACATGTGGGTTAACACCGGCAGAGAAGCAACTTTCTGTAAGCGGTCGTAATTGGGGAGAAGTTGATTTAAGTGGTCAGCAATGTTCTCTTATATTCAAGTTGCCTGTGATCACTTGTTTTGGTCTTCCTTGCATTCTTTGTTATGAACAATTTTTTCTTGTAAATTGCTCTTTCCTTAATTTTGGGTATGCGGATAGATTCTCATAGGATGACAGTTAGGAAAATGCTTCCAGCTGGCTACATCTTTAAACATAATGTGCAGCTGAAACTGCTTGAAGTTGGTTCTTCTATTTTTCTCTTTTTTTTCAACCTAAACCTCTATATGTCTTTTGTGGAGTCTTAGAGCGACTGGACATTTCTTTTGCATATGTTTAGTATCCTTAGAAAATGGTCTTCTACAGTTCTGTTTTGATGTTCTTTACATTTCCTCCATGGACGATTCCTTCTCTGATGATATGATTCCGTTGGTTGTATCATTGGGTTGTTAAAGCAGTACACTGCTATGTATCCTTTTGGATGATTTTCAGATATTCTGTTATTTTGCAGGGAATATGCTGACTTTCTTGGTTGACTCCAAGCAAGCATTTGAGGTATCTTTGGCTGATGTCTCACAAACACAACTTCAGGGGAAAAATGATGTCATCTTAGAGTTCCACGTGGATGATACGACAGGAGCTAATGAGGTTTGTTGCTTATATTTGGTGTTTCTTTTATTTTTTTCTAAAGATGGTGGGAGTTTTCTACATTGATCCTTATGGTTCTATAAATACCCATAGTTAGATATAAGCTCTCTTTGTCATAAAATCTATGTTTTTTGTAGTTAAAATCGAGTAATTACCAGGTCCATCCTGAGTTGTTTGCTTATGAGTATTTTTCTTTTTGTTTATATTTGCCGCAGAAAGATTCTTTGATGGAAATAAGCTTTCATATACCTAACTCCAACACTCAATTTGTTGGTGATGAGAGTCATCCTCCTGCTCAGGTGAGTTTGTTTTTTATATGTGATAAGAGTTTTGTAGGTCATTTTTTTTCATTGATTGCAATTGATTTATTGATCTTTTCTAATTGAATATTATGTAGGTTTTTCGTGACAAAATCATGTCAATGGCAGATGTTGGTGCTGGAGGTGAAGATGCTGTTACCACATTTGATAGCATTGCAATCCTCACACCAAGGTACATATTAATGAAAATACTAGGGATAGTGCACCTACATCGATCCACACTCTCATGGGAACATGCGCCATCTGTATTTATTAGATTATGTGCATATGTCATATGCTGGTGCATGGGTTTCTTTCCATATGCAATGCCAGGCTAACGGAAGTACTTGTTTAATATAGGGGTCGCTACAGCGTGGAACTTCATCTTTCATTCCTGCGGCTTCAAGGGGCTAATGATTTCAAAATTCAGTACAGCAGTGTTGTTCGTCTGTTTCTACTTCCTAGGGTTTCATTCTTATCTTGGGCTCTAATAATTAGTTTTTCACTTGTTATACTTTCAAAGCTTTTGTTATACATAATTATCTGAGTACCTATCACATTGTTCCATGCACATTAGGGAGTTCTCTTCAAGAGCTAATAGGACAATCAGTGTTCTAATTACTCCATTCCTGGAACTAGTTTTTGTGGCTTTGGCATATCTTTAATAGATTCTTCTTTGTTTCTGCAGTCTAACCAGCCTCATACCTTTGTTGTTGTCACTCTTGATCCTCCTATCCGTAAAGGCCAAACATTGTACCCGCATATTGTTTTGCAGGTAGTGTTTGTTTCTTTGCCTTGTTGATCACCTGTTTGATTTTTTAAATGCTTCCTTCAATTGACTTCTTCTATCTTTTGAAGTTTGAAACTGACCTTGTGTATCAAACCGAACTGACAATGAGTGAAGAACTTTTGAACACGAAATACAAGGACAAGTTAGAACTATCTTATAAGGTAGATAATACCTTCGACTCTCCTGAAGATTGTAATCTAGCAAACAGTAGTTTTATTTGTTTGAAACAGTGTGCTAATTGACATGTGCTGCCGTTATTCTTTTATGTATGATAAACAGGGACTAATGCATGAAGTGTTCACCACAATATTGCGTGGCTTGTCTGGTGCCAAAGTTACGAAACCAGGAAAATTCCGCAGCTGTCAAGATGGTTATGCTGTCAAATCTTCACTGAAAGCTGAAGATGGAGTTCTATATCCTCTTGAGAAGAGCTTCTTTTTCCTACCAAAACCTCCCACCCTTATTCTTCATGATCAGGTAGAATTTGCATGCATTCGATCGATATTATAGTGCTGGTATAACAATAACCTGATTGATAAGTGGAACATCACCCTTTTTCTTCTTGGTGTTTCTGTTACTAGATTGACTATGTGGAATTTGAGAGGCATGGTGCTGGAGGCTCAAATATGCACTATTTTGATCTTCTCATCAGACTCAAAAGTGAGCAAGAACACCTGTTCCGAAACATTCAGAGGAATGAATATCATAATCTTTTTGACTTCATCAGGTTGGTAATGAGTACTGGTTATTTTCCATAGTAGGTCAATGGTGCTGTGGATTTTAAAATTTGACCTTTTGGTCACTCGTCATGTGCAGTTCAAAGGGTCTCAAAATCATGAACTTAGGAGAGGGCCAAGCAGCAAATGGTGGTGTGGCTCCCCTTCTTGATGACGCAGATGATGATGCTGTTGACCCACATCTTGTTCGTGTGAAGAATGAAGCTGGTGATGATGAGAGCGATGAAGAGGTGGAACATCTATCCTATATTATTATGTTACTTGTGTTTTTATTTTTGGTCTGATTCTCTTTGGATTGAAAATTTCATGGGTTGCACTATTAGGATAGTTTTACAAACTACTTGGATTTTTCTTCCCTATTGGTATGTATATCCTTCGTTGATCTGTAAAATGCTGAAAGTTCTTCTGTAGTTATAAAAGTGGATGTTTGTGAACAGGACACTTATGTACACTTGTATTAGAAACTCTATCCACACTTAACTTAAAACATACATTAATTGTGTGGTTTGTACTTTGATCAGAATTTTTTTTGGATAGTTGGTAATGTCATGACTGTTTTCCTCAAAGCATGCTTTAATTGTGGTTAGTCTTAGTTATTTCATGCATCCGTACGTGTGTTTCTGCAAGTGCGCTTTTGTGTTGACATGTGTCGTGTGATATTCCAATCTAAATGTGTTAAACATGTTTGGCAGGATGAAGATTTTGTTATTGACAAGGACGATGGAGGTTCTCCTACTGATGACTCTGGGGAGGATGATTCAGATGCTAGTGAAAGTGGAGGTGAAAAAGAGGCAAGTCATTTCTAGTAATTTTGTTGGCCTAATAATTTTAAGAAGGGTCAATGTAACATGAATTGTCAATTTCAGAAGCCTGCAAAAAAGGAGTCTAGAAAGGAACCTTCAACTTCTAAGGTATCATCTTCGAAGAAACAAAAAACCAAAGATGCAGGTGAAGATGGTTCAAAGAAGAAAAAACAGAAGAAGAAAAAGGATCCAAATGCGCCGAAAAGAGCAATGTCTGGTTTTATGTTCTTCTCAAACATGGAGAGAGATGTGAGTGTTTTAATTTCTGTCGATTGGTTCTAACTTTTGGTTTGGGAATGGAACAATCCTTCAAATAATCGGTTCAGATTCTTTATTAATGTTTTGAAGGAAATTATTGACCTTATTTGTGTTGATCACAGAATGTAAAGAGAGAGAACCCTGGAATTGCGTTTACTGATGTGGGGAGAGCACTCGGAGAGAAGTGGAAAAAGATGTCAGGTATACATGATTCGACTAAATTACATCTTGTGTGCTTCCACAGTATGATGAATTTCTGCGAATTACTTAGTGTCATGTTTTCCGTTTTTCAGCGGAGGAAAAGGAGCCATATGAAGCAAAGGCTCGTCAAGATAAAGAACGCTACAAGGATGAAATCAGTGGTTACAAGAACCCCCAACCCATGAACATAGATTCGGGGAATGAATCTGATTGAAAGGGCATAAATTAAGGTAGAAAATGGAACAAGCCAGTTTTTGGTTCGCCGTGTAGTGTTTCCGTTGGCTCTGGCACATCGGTAGGATCTACATTAGTTTCTTTCATGCATCTATGTATTTTATTTATACAATGTTTGGTTAGCATTATACTTGATGACCTAATTAGGCATAAAAAAACCTGTTTTCGTGCCAAGACTCCGAGTTTCCAGTATTGTGTCTTGCATGCATGTATCATGTTGTCTTTAAGTTTAAGGAAAGTTTAAGAAAAATATGATTAGCTTCTTTCACCATTAATAGAACTGCATCCAGTCTCCATCTCAATCCTCATTTCAATCTTCATTCGTTGAAATCGAAGGCGGCAGTGGCGGTGGCCGCGGTTGCCTATGATGTTGTTGCAACGCCTGAACTTCACAGGAAATATGGTCTCTCCATTTTCTTTCACAAACGTCCGATTAGTGAATTTGTCGATTAGGACACGCCGATGTGCCTTGGACACGGTCAAGAGACACAACAGGGGCTTTTTTGTAGATTTAAAAAGAACATTTTGGGGCAGTTTTGGAAATATAAAAACTAAAATCTAAAAGAATTCCTGACTTCAACCTAACCTCAGTCCTCTCTCTCTCTAATCTTATGCGCAGCATCTAGCATGAATATTTTGTTATATAATGAATTTGAAGTACTATTTTTAGTATATGTAATATTTATTATATTTTAATCGCCGTGTCCTAGCCGTGCCAGTGCAACATAGTTAGGCTCCTCATTTATGATTTGCCTAAATTATTTTTGGTTAATTCATATCATACTTATCTAACACTAATTAATAGGGTGGTGAGCATCACTATCACTTTACGGTGGTGAACATCACTATCACGGTGATGAGCAAAAACATTTTCTTGTAACTATCAATCTAAAACTACATTTTCTTTCAAGGCACTCGTACTTTCAACTCTAATTTACTTGAAAACGGTAGTGTTGCCACGAACAACAGCCGGCGATATCGCTCCATTATCTACAATCTTATTCTTTTATAAAGTAATTTTCTGTTTCATTAAAATAAATTGAAAGACAATATAACTATTTAGAGATGAATTGAGCTATATACATTTCTTGCTACAAAAGAAAAATATAAAAAACACAAAAAAAAAATTAAAAATTAGAGTAAATTGTATCAATGGTCCTTCAATTTTAATAAAATTGGAGCAATGATCATTCAACTAAAAATTCATTACCATTGGTCCCTCAACTTATCAAAATGTGTAGCTATGGTCATTTTCGTCAATTTCGTCAGAATTTTATCAAAATGAGTTAAGTTGGAAGAATCATTGCTACAATTGGGATCCCTCAACTCATCAAAACGTGTAGTTATGATCATTGTCGTCAACTTCGTCAGAATTTTGTCAAAATGAGTTATGTTAGAAGGACCATTGCTACAATTGGGTTAAAGTTGAGAGACCATTGCTCCAATTGGGTTAAAGTTGATGGATCATTTATCTAGTTGTATTAAAGTTGAGGGACCAAGGGTAATGAAATTTTAGTTGAGGGACCATTGCTGCACATTTTCATGAGTTGAGGGACCAATGGTAATAAATTTTTAGTTGAGGGACCATTGCTCCAATTGAGTTAAAGTTAATGGACCATTGCTACAACTTACTCTAAAAATTAAAAGAAAAACTAATGAAAAAGGCCTGAAAACTTTGAGTTTTAACGATAAAGACAAAATAAATGGTAAAGTGAATAGTACCATGATTGATTTTTTAATGTAAAAATATGATTTTTCGTTAAAATGAATAGTACCTGGAGTTTTTTTGTTAAAGTTCTCAAAATTAAAAACCGTTTGTACTCGCATTATTTGCTTAGGGTGTAAATATTACTACAATATAACCCATGGATTTGTTAATACATAAACACAAATAAAAACAAACAAGTATAGAATCTATATCCACATTTCTCCGCACATCACTGCCGCTTCTTCCTCTTCATTTGTCACACTTCACCTCCCGGCATCGGCCAGCCGCCTATCCATTTGATCGCTATTGATTATAGTTAGCTCTTCTATTTTTGTTCTAGCACTTCTTGCCAACCTGGCAGTTGAGAGAACCTGCAAAGCGTGTGAGCCTTCTGACGAATGTGCCTGGTTTTGCTTTGATCATGTCTAACTTGCCAAATCCATGCTTCTTGTTCGGCACTCCAGACTGAACAAAGAATGCTCCATTCATCATAAGATCTCCTTCTGATCTCCATTGCCAGCTCTTCCACACGCTCTCCGGTGCATAGTCTCTCTTCGTCACCTATAAATTCAAACGTCACAAAATTAATACATCACTTGATTAATTATGTGTTCGTGCCTATGTATTAATTGATAATATTGTGTTCGTCTATGTACTTCTTTTGCAGCCTGGTTTGGTGGGGCGATGAATCGGTTGCCCTGACTGATAATTGTGGGGTGAGAGCTTCCTCCGATGGCATACATGATCCAATGTGTGTAGTCATTGTTCACGACATGGACAAATCCCCATCTGCATCTTGGCATTCTCTGTATCAAGCCCTTGCCGAAATGGTTAAACGCAACCGTTATTTGCATGATTGCATCCCCTGCAAACGCATCGCTAGCCCCGAAAAGCATCACCTGCACCATTCGTTTAACCAATTAGTCATTCTTTGTTATCTTATTTTGTTATGTTAATAACATCTCCGTTCGATTATTATTAAATAAATAAACGTACGTCGTTGTGATGGGTGAAGTGGCAGTTGGATATGGTAATAGCAGTAGACCCTTGAATGGCGTCGATGAGCCCATCCGCGCAATTCCACATAGAAAGATGGTCGAGCCAAATGTTAGACGACCCGTAAATGGAGATACCATCTCCGTCACTCTGTGTGCGAATCCCGATGTGACTCAGGGAGTCCCTGATCATACCACCGCTGCCTGGTACGGTGTCGTGGATGCGGAGGCCATGAATAATCACGTTCTGAACGAACTGGAGTGTGATCCCTGCGCCATGAGCAATGTGCACATTTGCCCCTCGTGCGTCAATTGTCTTGTGGCTCGTTACTATGAGCTCTTGGCTCAGCCTGATGACCATGCTGCGTGCAAATATGATCCACAACGGTTGCGTTTGGATCACGGCGTGCCGTAGGGTTCCGGGCTTAGGGTCATGGACATTGTCGTCCGAAGAGTCGGTGACAATGTAGTAAGCCCCTTTCTTGCCTCCGCGCGTCTTGCGGCCAAAGCCTTTCACGCAGCTGGCCAGCTTCTTGCGGTTGTTAGCCCAGTTGGCCCGGCACCGCCAGCAGCGGTCGATCGGGTTTGTGGCCTTGCAAGGGCCCTTGTAATGTTTTCCTCTCAGATTCCTCCTTGTGCTGTTACCCGCAGACTGATCATCTTCAAGGTCCTCCTCAACGACGGTCCTGCATTATCATGCATGGTCGATTAAGAGCACTGCTATTTGTAGCATTTAATTGATTGATTACCGAAACCGTGTATATACAAGATGAATATTATTTGTCCCGCATTATTATGCATGATCAATTTCGAATAATGATATATGCACCATCTAACTAATTATCGTCTCGTCTCGCTTTTAATAAAAAGACGTATATATGTACAGTGTGAACGTTAAAAACCCCACATTATCATCATGCACGATCAATTTCGAGCGCTACTATTTGTATCATTTAACTGATTATCGTCACTTTTCTATTAAAAGTATGTATTCAGATGAAATGATACAAACATTGGGAAGGAATACACAAAATTTGAAGAGAATTAAGGATAAAATGTCGAATTTACGTACTGTTCAACGCTTTCGTTGAAGTCCTCGGTGACTTGTTCCGGGTTGGGTTGGTAGGCCTTGAGGGCTGCCTTCTGAGCTTTCATGGCTCGTTCCTGCCATACGGCATCGAAGTTAGCAATGTTGAGGGTGTCATTTGCTGTCTCTGCCTTCAAGCTTGGAACCAGCATGCAGAAAGAAATCATAAAGAGGACCAAATTGAGCTTCGATGTCATTGGTCCAAGAACCATTTTTTGTATTTTCTTTCTACTTTTTTTTTTTATAATTTTTTTAGAACAATGTTTCTAGAAGTGGTCAAGGTCTATGAGATTGAGCCCAGATTTTCACCGGGATCAGATTCAGCCCAGCTAGACCTTGCCAGAAAAAGATTAATTGAACTAAAAAAAAATTTCTAAGTTGACTGCAATACTAATACTGTATTGGCTTGGTTTTTGCTGTGAAAATTGTGTGTTTTATAGAAAAAAACATTGTCTAAATTTAGAGCCGTCGAAGGTGGAGAACCATCTTCTTCTAACGGTTGACATTCTGACTAAAATTTGAGGAAAGGACCCAATGGAACACCCTCTACGACACCACATTTGTGTGCGGTCATCCAGTTTCACGTGATGAGAGAGACAGGGTTTCACGTGATGACAAAGATAGAGAGTGAAAGTTTTAACGAAACCATTTTGTGTAAGCTTTCCGTCGCATCCACAGGTCATTTCTATTAGATTGCAGTTAGCTAACAGGAGTACTATACGTACGATCAACCATGTTAAGTACCTAATTGGCATATCCTTAATTCATGTGTTGTAATTGCTTATTAGTTATAACTAACCATACTTTTCCCGCCGTTTATCCTATCCACAAAACATGCACGAGGAAAATAACAGAATAACATGTTCTTTCGATCAATGACATCCGATAAAATTGAAACGATATATGGATACAGGGGCAGATGCACGTTGTGGCAAGGACAGTTGCCCATCCAGACGCTGAAAAAACCCTTGATCGGAACCCAGTTTCCCAACCCAGATGACCTGAAATCTGCTTGAGAAGAAGCAGCAACTGGGGAAAGCAACCGCTGCGGGAGCAAGGAGGAGGAAGAAGATACAAGTTTTAAAAACCCTGGGAAAAAAAGAACCCTGGGCCCTTTTATGTTCCCAGCGTTTAACCACTTTCATGTGTTAAACCCAAAATAATTACTTTTCTTTTGAACTGGACAAAATAAGATGTACTAAGATGAAGTTTCACGGAAAAAAAAACACAAAATAAGCAAAATGGTTAAGTACATACAACTACCCATTTTTTGGGGTGATTTTTAATTAGTCTCAAGCTTTTAAAACATTCCAAATGACTTCTTAACGTTTTAAAAATTAAACATTTATTAGATCATCGGTGTTAAGTGATGATTTCACCAATAATACGTTGGTCACTACTAACATTTTGGACAAATACTAAAGCTGGTCTTTATTAATTGTTGTCTTTAGAGCCTAAATCAAATCCTTTTAGCTAAGTTAAGTCGTAAATTTGCTTAACTAAACTGCGTCAATTTAGAAATTCAAAACTCCATAATTGATTTGAGAGTAAAAATCTGCTCTAATAATTGTTCACGTCATCAATTAACGCTAGTGGACCTAATAATTGTCCACATAAACGCTAATGAACCTAACAAATATCCACTTTTCAAAACGTTGGATAATTATTTGGAATGTTTTAAAAGATTAAGACCAACTTGGAATCCTCCTTAAAAGTTTGATATTATCCAAACATAATCCTGTAAAAAATAATAGAGAGGGAGAGTATAGTTTAATATCATTACCAATAGAGTTTAGAGACCAATTTTTAATTAGCTTGACTAGACCAACTTCCTAGTTCTTGGTCTGAATTATGCACCCTTTGTGAGAAATATAACTTTGCCTTGTAAGTTTCAAATTTTTTTTTCGTTGATAGAAAAGTTTCAATTATATATAACAGGGGTAATTGTAGTTTAGAGTAATGCTAGGGAGATCAAATTTTTTTTAACCAAATCTGCAAACTAAATGATGTGGTTGGAGATGATTGGATTATTAATTAAGTGTTGATTAACATGCTTGTTTCTTATTAGTGACACATCATTTGGTTTGTAATTTGATTTAAAAAAAGTTAGTCTCCTTACCATTACTTTATAGTTTAATCTCATTTTCATATTTCTGTTTCTTTATTCCTTAAATAATTCTTCTTTCTTTTTCACCAGATAAACTCTTCTTCTTCTTTTTTTTTTCTTTTTTTTTTGAGTTTTTGAACATTAGTCCTTGCAAAAGATTAGAATTAAAAAAAAACCTTGTCCTAAATTACATATTCTGACACACCCCGTCCCGAAGGAGGGCATGATGGCCGTCACGTGAGAGTGACGTAACCATTTACACAGTTCGGAAACTTTAAAAATACAATTACTAAGATGAAATGCCCGAGGGTGAGTCCTACTTTTGTGAATTCTGTCAGAACACCGTTGGATTCCTCGTGGCCACCAAAGCTCTGCTATCTAGAACCTGGAGGGGCGCAAAACAAAATTGAGTGGGTCAGTAAAACAAAGTTTTTCGAAAACTTCTCATTTAAAACATTTCTAACCCCTCGCTGTAAAACATGTATACCTTCCCAGAAAATAGCATAATAGCATAATAGCATAATACTTTTCATAAATCTCAAATCATCGATTTTTCTCAAAAACCAGAAAGTATGCCATGTTATAATTTAAAAAACAGAATGAATGATGCATCAATGTAACAGGTGAAATGGTGAATTAACCGGAGACCCTGCAGTTGGTCCTGTACGGTTAATTCTATAGCTCAACATCCAATCCAACCGGAGTCACCTCGGTGACCTGTACGGCACTACACTGCATATAAGTCGGAACTAAGTCGGAACTACCTGAAGTAGTCTGTACGACATGAATGGTGTAATAATACGCTCTAGTGCTTCTCTCATCAATAATCTGTGCACATAATCTAAGGTCACCTATCAGTCCGAACCCTCTCATGGTCTGTACGACATGTCGGAACCCTCTCATGGTCTGTATGACATGCACCTACTTGGATCCAATGTGAGCGTGCGGTGCGAGGTGAATAATATAAGCACTAACACCATGATTGCAGGTTATGAGTTATCAACATAATATACATCATCAATGATTCACATGAATAACATAAAACTCACCTGATACTTACCTGTGCGTCCACAGCACCAATTCACATATATATATGCATCAATTATCAATTCATATAACTCATATCATTCATATCATTCATATCATGCATGCATGGCATTTTAGAGACATACTTTCATTAAAAACTCAATTTCTGGGAAAAATATCAATAGTGTATAGGTATAAACAGAAATAATGCCCACTCACCTGGAGTTCGCCCAACAACTCCCTAGCACAACACATCAAGGCGTCATGACGATCGGCGCCTAGAACAATAATCAAATCCAACCTCAGAAATCATATCGATAGAATATATAACTTATATAAAACACGTCACTACGTAGTTCGATCCGGAAGATCTGCAACTCATATTTCAAATCCATAACTTCCAGAGGTCCACAATATACCTCTAGGAAAACATCCTAAAATTTCATTACCCTCCAACGGTCGGATCTCCGTCAATTTCCAAAACCAAGTGACGGTTAACATTCTATTTTATGAACTTACAACTCCAATTCCGAAAGATCTGTAAATCAGATTCCCAATTCGTAAGTTCCTATAATCCTAAAATATTACATATTACAACGTATCAAAGTTTGGTGACGATCCAACGGTCGGATCGTCAATTCATATTTTCACCTAACCACGAATCGTAACGAACTTAGGTTCAATTACTCAATTTACGTCCATCAATTATCAAAACTGAACCTAGAGCATTAAACACATGCTAAGAATGACATTGGCGGGCCACTGGCCATGCGCCGCCGCCCGGGCCGCCTCGGCTCGCCGGAAAATCCAACTATTTCCAAAAATTCTCAAAAAATACATAATTGAAGATATCAATGAGTAGAGTAAACTTTATACCTGAGGCAGATATCAATGAGTAGAGTAAACTTTATACCTGAGGCCAAGGCCAATTTGGCCTGGAAACACTTCAATTTCATCAAAATCCGTGCGGAACCCTAGAATTGGGTGAGTTCCAATTCGTCTTCAAATCGACTCCGTCGTCCCAACCAATGCTTGGGCTTTGTTCTAGGCCTCAAGAGAAGTGTATGGGTGGTGGAAATTGAAAGAAATTGCTTCGGGATTCGGTGAATCGAAGCCAAAGTCGCCGCACCCCTTACTTGCGGTTTTCTCCATTTTCAAAGCCAAATCTCTCCAAATTTGAGATGAAATAGATAGAGGGGAGGTCATGGAGAAGTTTCCAAGTGATTTCTTGAAGCAATTCGCTGGAAAAATGGTGGAATTTCGATGGAAATGTGTAGAAAACCCGACGGGTCGCACGCGGGTCGAAATGGGTCCGACCGATCCCCTCATTTTCCTTCTCCCTTCTTTCCTCCTTTCCCTGATTCTGATTGGTCTTTCCCTTCTCTCACTGTTCCGATTGGTCCATCTCCTCCTTCCTTGGTTGGGCAGCCAATCCCCCTTCTTCTTTCTTTTATTTCTGATAGGGCAGTCCACCTCTCTCCCCTATCTAACTGGGCAGCGCCCAACCTTTAATTCCCCTTCTTAAAACTGAAATTCTACCACAAATAATTGAATTACTAAAATGTTCCAACTTTAAACGTTAATATCTTATTCGATATAACTTCAAATCACGAACCGTCTGCGCCCACACGTCCGTATCGACGAATACTACAAGGATATGTCAAGAAAATAAATCTTAGATGGCACGACACGACGATTAACCTCGAATAATGCGCGTGCCTAAAAGAGCATTTTTGTAAAATCCTTTATTAAAACTTTAAAACTCTTAAGATTAGGGACGGGCTGTCACATATTCAATTTAATCCTTTAACGTGTACTTTTATTAAAATTTATATTCTATTTTTGTTATTTAAGGTGTATTTTTATTTAATGTCTCCACATTAAATTTTGATTTGATTAATATGCACATATTAGTCCTTTCAATTATAAATGAACATAAGCAAGTGACCCTTTACCACATTGGTGAAAAGGTGTTAAGCGCTTGCATGATGACGTGGGTTCAAATCCCGTTTGTGACTAATCTAACATCTAATATAACAATTCTATCTTTTGACAAACCAAAGCTATACTCTCTATTCTATTTAGGCTTAATTTTAACTACGCCCCTTAAAACTCGACTTTAATCTCACTTTACTCCCTGTAACTCAAAGTCGCTACTTTAATACTGAAATTCAAAATCTGCTCCACTTTACCCATTTGAACTCGATTTTAATTTCATTTTGTCTCTTGAAACTCAAAATACGTCATTTTACTCTACAAAACCCAAAATTCACTCCATATTGCCTTAGTTATGTTAATTCTGTTCTGTGAGTTTGGTTTGGGTGCACCAGACTAATCAATTTTTTTTTTTTTTTCATCTCTGCAACTCAACAACCCAAAAAAATTCAATTCTTAATTTCTTCTTTTAAACTTAATATTTTCTAAATTGTTGAAGGCTAATGCATAGTAGAGATTTATAATCAAATTCATTGGCACATGTGGCATAGTCTTACCGGGTGGTGGGTCTCACGTACGTTTCAACAGTCAACTTTTGAGTTTTAGGGAGAAGAGATAGTCCAAAGTCAAAGTAGAACGAATTTTGAGTTTCAGGAGTAAAATTTTGATTTTTGAGTTACAAAAGACAAAATAAGATTAGAACCAAATTTTAAGAGGCGTAGCTAAATATAAGTCTTCTATTTACACCCTAGAAGATCTCAATAATCGCTAGTTTCTCAGCGTTTCAAATCAAAATTTTCGATCAGCTTAGTTACAATTATTACTATCCACGACCTTCTCTAGTAATTTATTTTGGCTTTCATGAACAATTGGACTCCAAAATTTTAAACTAAGAACCAAAAAGATAAAAGTATTTTTAATAATTTCCTATATATACAATTGAAAAAGGTTTTCCAATCGTGAAGTTGATCTTGGTCTAGTCAAACTGGTATGACCATGTAGCAAAAAACAAATGCATTTTAATATAAATTTGCCTTCTCTAACCTACAAATAGAAAGAGCATATCAAACATTCCTTCCTTCCTTCAATGAACAGAACATTGATCAATACTCCAATTTATTCCTTTGATACCATTCATTAACAAAACTTAGTTCTTTAATTGTCACTGCATGATAAAATATATAGAGTTATAACTTGTTTAAATTCTTTCATTTAATAGAAATACACTTGGTCGGAAAACCCTACTCAGACGTGTGATAGTGTGTGCCAAGCGGCTTAGTTATATGAAACGCGAGAGAGTTTTTGGCTAATTTGACATTGTATAGTCATATTTTCTAATTGGAGTATTTGTACGTTATCGGTTAAGATGGTCAGTTAAGATGGTTTTGACACATGAACCGAAGACCTACAGATGCTTCAGTTAGAAGATGTGACTAAATATGAGAGGGAAACTTGGGTTAAAAGTAGTAGAGGAAGACGTAAGAAAACTTAGGAAGAGACTTTAAGAAAAGATATGAAGTATTTGATGCTAACGGAAGATTTGGGGCAAAATCAAGCGCATTGGACGTTCTAAAATTCATACGGTCGACACCCTTAGTGTGATAATGTTTGACATTGCATAAGGTTTTTATGCAAGATGCTAGCTGTTGCCGTAATATGCTGCAGGACGGAATATATCAATGCACTACAGCAGACAGATATTTATATTCACCCACTTTTCAGATTTTGTAAAGGCAAATTCATGTGATGTTCTTCGACAAGAACAACAGATCGAACGAAGCAATTGGAAATCAAATATTCAATCACAAGTTGAAGGAAGAGATAATGATCGTTTACAGAGAAAATTAATTTAGCATTTTAAAAAGCAAATTCCCCAACTACACATATTCCAACACTTTTGACCATATTTAGCAAAAATTCTTCCTTCAAACTGTTAATAAACTCAGAAGTTCGATTACTTCACTTGCAATTCATTTCACTCCTTTATTCTTCCTCAAAACCCTCCAAAGTTAAACAACTCTAATCATATGACTCGTTTAAAAGTGCTTTTAAAATGACTGAATTTTTAACGAAAATGTTTTTGGATTAAAAAAGCTCTTAAAGTGAATCCTCCTTGAAGAAGCACATAACTGATGCTTCTTACTGGAAGCACTTTAAGTGCTTTTTGAAAATTCACTTGCATTTTTACTAAGGATTGATTCCAAAAATATTTCACCAGAAGCATTTTCAATCATTTTATAAACACTTCCAAATGAGCTCATTATTTACAATCATTGGGAATGAAATGACAAAAAAGAATTGTTGTTTGGGGTTTATTACTAAAACGATACTGTTCTGAAGACACAAAACTGATCATATTACTGACACACGATCTATTAATAAAGGTGAGATCAACCGTTCCATTCTATCTAACACTTATGTATATTAGAAATTATGTCAGGCTGTCAGCAATGTGATTAATTTTGTGCAATTAAATAAAGGGAACTTTAACGAAAAACTTCCAGTATTGTTCATTTTAACGAAAAATCATATTTTTACACCAAAAAATCAATCATGATATTATTCACTTTACTTTTTATTTTGTCATTATCGTTAAAACTCAAAATTTTCAAATATTTTTCATTAGTTTTCCTTTAAATAAACCTCTTTTAAGTTTTACTAAAAATGCAAAGGAATTACAAACTTGAAAGGAAAATGATACCAAGAAAGGTGTTCGAGCCACCATGTGTCAGCCTAGCTATATAGCCCTGCTTTGCCTAAAGAACATGACCACAGGAAATCAAACTGGAATCTACCTTTTGTTATTTGATGACTAAAAGCCCCTGAATTTTTACTATAATTACAGATTGACCTTCTGTATTGTTTATTAATAGTTTAATACTTAACCATCATAAAAAGGGAATAAGGCATACGCTAAAAGTTAATCAGTGCACAATAGCATGTAGGAGTGTTTTTATCTTTAACTACTAGATAAAATAAAATTGATTTTTGTTAATGGAGATAGTTCGAAGAGGGAGAAATTCGAACTCGAGACGTATAGGTAGATTTAACATTCTATTCACTAAAATATTGTATCATATGCAGTATGTTTAAACTTTAATTTCTCTTCAAAGAGGAATAACTTCTTATATGGAAAGAGCAAAGTATATTTTTTCTTCTTAAGGATAATGATTTAACATTCACATTTTCTTCTTTTTCACTCATTTTTTTGTTTTTATGTTGTGATTTATTCAATCCTATAACAAGAAAAATAAGTGAGGGCAAGCCTTGACATAACGAAAATATTGTTTTTTTGTGATCGAAATGTCACAAGTTCGAGTCGTGAAAACAATCTCTCTACAAAGTAAGGATAAGACTGCGTACAATAGATTTCCTCCCTTCTCTCTTCAACGCTCATAAAGCGAGGAAAACCTTATTGTCTTGAAAGTCACTTCTTTTTACCTATAAATAGAAAGGCAATAACATATGCTTTCACTCCTAAGTTCCTAACGCAAACAAAATCAACACCAAAGGCCAATATGGGGATTAACAAAAACTTTAATAAAGCTTATATAAACAGTTATTTCTCTCCTCAACTTTTCATATCTGACAAAGCACCAAACAAGAAGAATAAAAGAGAGATTTCTTATGTTCTTGTTTTTAATTCCACCAGCATATGAAGAATTCATCACCAAAATATATAGCCAGGAAGTAGATATCCGTTGCTGAGCGTCGTTTAATTTCTAACCTCGCCATGATTTCTCTAACAGATGTCTACCATGTTGTGGCAGCCACTGTTCCTCTATATGTTGCCATGATTTTGGCCTACCTTTCTGTGAAATGGTGGAAGCTCTTCACACCAGATCAATGCTCTGGAATTAACAAATTTGTTGCCAAATTCTCAATCCCTCTTCTGTCCTTTCAAATCATTTCTTCCAACAACCCTTACAAAATGAACCATAAACTCATCCTCTCGGACTGCCTCCAAAAACTGACTGCATTCCTGGCACTGGCAGCAGTCACTAAATTCAGTTCCTATGGCGGGTTGAATTCCATCATAACCGGCCTCTCTCTTTCGACGCTTCCTAACACGTTGATCCTCGGGATTCCGCTGCTGAAGGCCATGTACGGGGATGAGGCGGCCAAGCTTGTGACACAGATAGTTGTGTTGCAGAGCTTAATCTGGTACAATATGTTGCTGTTTCTGTTTGAGTTCAGGGCCGCTAAGGCGGCGTCTGTCACACCTTCATCGGAACCCACTGCAGGTAATTAGCATTTGAAATTGAAGAGCGTAAGAAAAAAGCATCACCAAATTCGGCACATGTGCACGCGACCGGATTATATTCTAAACTTATGAACAGAAAGCGGTCTTACCATTTATTGAGACGGTTTCTTTTTTTTTCCTCTCTAACTTTACCATAAATAATTGGTAGCTACACTGCATTGCTTCTTAATTTCAAATTATGTTGGAGTCTAATATCATCAATCCTTTGGTCTTGCTTCTGCTCAAAGAGGATATGGAGGTGCCTCACGAAGCGCAATCGAAAGATGAGACGGAGGACGAAACGAGAGCCGACAATACTAGGAAGATCAAATCTATTCTGTTAACGGTTGGGAGGAAGCTTATAACCAACCCAAACACTCATGCAACAATGTTGGGTCTGATTTGGGCAAGCATACACTACAAGTAGGCACACTTTCGTCGCCTTTGTTGGTTCGGTTTGTGTATTTCTTGGCATCGGGTTGAATTATAATCTGTTGCAGGTGGGGAGTGAAGCTGCCAGAAATCATTGCGCAATCAATCTCGATACTGTCGAATGGAGGACTTGGGATGGCAATGTTCAGCTTAGGTACGAAGAAACATGAGAAAAACTACTAATCACCTGCCATGTTATTTGAACAATAACACTTGGACACATGAATTAATTTCTGCTGCTTATAGGCCTTTTCATGGCATCGCGCGGAAGCATAATAGCGTGTGGGACACGAAAGGCGATGCTAGCCATGGGATTGAAGTTCATAGCCGGCCCTGCGATAATGGCGCTGTCCTCCTTTGCAGTTGGACTAAGGGGCAAAGTTCTCAGAGTGGCAGTAGTGCAGGTACATATATATTTTTTGTTCTCTTTAGTGTATGGTACACAGGAATGCTAAATACTCTGTTGTTTAATTACTGCAGGCAACTCTTCCTCAAGGAATCGTTCCTTTCGTGTTTGCGAAAGAATACAATGTACATCCGGACGTTTTGAGCACCGGGTAACGATTGATTTTGTTCATCTCGTATTACATATCGCTGGTTAGACGGTAGAATCTCTCCAACTACACAATTCTGAGACGATACGGTTTTGTTTTTGCTGTTGCAGGGTTATTTTTGGGATGCTCATTGCATTGCCAATAGCATTGGCCTACTACTTCCTTCTGGGATTGTAAATTTCGCAGTTTCACCATGAACATACTGGATCAGAATACCGACGATTCGAGTTCCGAAATCGATTAAATCGAAAGGTTGTGCAGCACAGTTTGAGTACTATGAAATGGTGATCAAATTGCTGAGGGATGCGGATAGATTATTGGAAGTCTCTCATTTAATTTATTAGAATTTGTTTCACATGTAATATGGCTGATATGTTTACTACATACATACATACATGAATGTCATAGGAATTCACGTGAAAACAAAGTACCGACTGTCGACTACCTAAACCTCTCCTCCTTTATACATGAATGTATCTATTCAACATACTGTGACCGACTCCTATTTTCTGGTCCAATCTGACTTTTTATTCCATGCTTAATTATATATAGCAGGCAGGTCTACCCTACCTGGGCATGAGTCGTTGAGAAGGTGATCAGTCACTTTGAACAATCGACAGAAGTGTTCACTTGTGCCAAAACTTCATAAACTCGTGACTTCGACATTTTTATCTTCATCAAGACAAACAATATTTTTTAAAAATTGCGTACGACTAAACAAAACACTACGCCCGAGTCCCGTTGTGTATGAATGTGTGACTCAAGTACTTTAATTAATAAAGCTAATTTATAAATGATATATCTGTAAAGATCTTGATATGTATTTTGAGAATAACGTTAGGTAAACTAACTTTTTAGATTGTATTTGCAAATCATGAGATGTATCATCAATACAAAATAAGCACGTTAATCAATACTTAAGTAATAATTCAATCATCAACAATCATATCAGATAGTTTACAAAATATAATTCAAATAGATGGTCTCCCTAACATTACCTTATAACTTTGATTTATAATTTGAAATGGTGATAGTTTTATAAATCTATCCATCTCCATATCATGTTACACATGTAAAATCTCATGTATTCTTTACGGGTGTTAATTTGGATATGTTGTTTATCATTTTTTTATTTGTAATTTCACTGCAGAAGTGAACATTAGGCCACAAAGTTGAAAGTAATACACACGCACTTATGTCAGTATAAATTATAAATATACTGATAGACATACATCATACATGTATATACATTTATACGTAAAAAAAGTATACATAAAATATGTATACATACTTTTCTTTTAGTCCAAAAAAAATTGTTAATATACAGTACTCGCACGCACTACTTGCAGGATGTAACATTAAAAGAAAAATAGAGATTAATCAAGAGTTTAATTTAAGGCCTCCAATTATCAATTACAACTGAAAAGGAACACATTAAATTGCAATTAAACAAAATTGTATTATCGTCCTTAAACACTCTATTTTAACTTTTATGAATTTTGAATTATTTACAATAAATGCAATTAAACAAAATTATATTATCCTTCTTAAACACTCTATTTTAACTTTAAAATTTTAAATAATAATTCAAAATTTATAAAAAAATTAAATGCACATCCAAGTCAAGAAGTCCATGAGCATCCACATTAAGACCATCTATGACTTGGGGCAAGACATCAATTGTTTAACTTAAATATAAATTTTGATATGCATTCGAGAGAAATTGTAAAGTCCTTATGTCACTTAGTACTACGGTCTAGTAATATTTTTCTTCACTTGTAAGTGAGAGGTCTTAGGTTTGAATCTCACTACTGGCACGCTTCCTCTCTCTTGAAACCTCCCGCTCTACCCTTTGTCTTCCTCTCCCTCTCACCCATCCTTCCTTCCACCACCTCCACACTTTGTCCTCCAGCCACCACCCCCCACGGGCCTTTCAAGAGGTACGTCGAGATCGGAAGGGTTGCTATCGTCAACTACGGATAGCACTACCAGAAGCTCATCATCGTCGTTCACCACCCATCCTTCCTTCCACCACCTCCATACTTCGTCGCCCAGCCATCGCCCCCATGGGTCCACGACTTCTCTCTGGTATCTGCAAATCCTAAAATTTGAAATTAAGATTTTAATTTGTCAAATTAGGGATTTAGGGTTTTAATTTGTCAAATTGAGGATTTGGGAATTAATTTTCTGGTTTAGGAGTGGAATTGAGTGCATGGCAAGGTAATTAAAACCAAACCCCCTCAATTGCACTTGTAGCTAAAGTAATGGCAAGAGTTATAAGTAACTCAAAATTAGCCCTTTAACGAACAGTGCAATTTCATCCCCAGCTTTAAACTGTAGTAATATTATAGATCATTTGTTATTTGTTGGGTATAGTGTGTACACATTGAAGATGTGGTGAGTACTAATAGTCTATCATATTACAAATCATTTGCTATTTGCTACCTACATATAATTGGTGGAGTGTGGCTGTGCACGCATTGAACATGATACTTAAGATGCAGTGGACTAACTCTTAAGTTTGAGTCACTTGATGTACGACTTGTTTGTCAAGAATATGAAATTTGGTACCAATATAACGCTATTTGGAATCTTTTTGTTGTGCATCAAGTGTAAAGATCGTTAGAGTTTTGACCAATAAAAAAGAAAAAGATTCTTATAGTTCTAAACAAGTGATGTCCCTTTCACAGCCGCCTAGTTTGTTATTATATGATCATCACAATCATTTTATCTTTCAACACCAAGAAAAAAAATAATGAATATACTATATAAAACGTATTATTTATTTTCTTGGTCAATTATATATATAAAAAAAACGAAGAAGATAAAGACCTTTACTTTTGGGAAATGAAAAGACCAATTTGGTAAATTCACCTGGTCAAATTGGCTTGGCCGAAACGCCAAGCATCGCTTGATAAATTCACATTATATAAAAGAGACTTTTAACGAAAAGTCCGCGGTACTGTTAACTTTAACGAAAAATCACATTTTTATACTAAAAAGTCAAACCTGATACTATTCACTTTACCCTTTATTTTGTCCTTATCATTAAAACTCAAAGTTTTCAAGCCATTTTCATTAGTTTTCCTTATATAAAAAAGATGTGATATCCACACACCCCATTTTATTTCTCACACACCTTTTTAATTTTCGGCCGTCGGATTTGATGAATTGAAGAAGATCAACAGACAGAAATTATCAAGGATGTGTGAAAAGTAAAACGAGATGTGTGGATAACACATTTCATATAAAAAATGGGAAAAAAAAATTCCCCAAATAGGCAAATCAACGGTGAGAAAATCGAGATCCGACGGTCCGAATTTAAACGAGAAATAAAAAATAAAGTAAAAACAAAAACTCGCCGAAAAGAAAGGTGAAATTGAAATCGGGTGGTGATTTAGGGTTTTCGCCTCCCCCAATATATATTGCTCGTCGCTTTCGCCATTTCTCACTTCCGCTTCTCAGAGAGCTACAGAGACACCCAAATTCCGTTTCCATTGTTCGCGTTCCAATCCCAAATCTTTGCTGAGAAGATGGTGGGACCTGGGCTTTACACCGATATCGGCAAGAAAGCCAGAGGTATAGCTATCCCTCTTTTTATATTATCTGATATTGTATATATACATGTATATGTATAAATTTGGTTGTAAAAAATTGATGGGTTTCTTAGATTTCATTTTTTTCTAATGGGTTTTTGTTAAATTTCAGATCTTCTGTACAGGGATTACCAGAGCGACCATAAGTTCACTATCACCACCTTCTCTCCCACTGGAGTGGTGAGTTCTTTCGCACTTGTTTCTTGCTCTAAGATCTGTATTTGTATATGTATATTCACTTGTTGAATCTCTAGGGTTTTGTTTCTTGCTCTGAGATTTGTTCCACTTTCGGTGAAATTATTCGGCTCCGATTGAAACTTCTAACTTTTTGTTTTACTTTAGCTTGTAACGTTTTTTCTTTGTTAGTTTTTTCAAAGTTTATTAATATTTTGGGTTAGAACTTGGTGGCATTTAAGCAGGAAGTGTCAATTGTTGATTTATTGCTGTGAATATGTTGAAATGGCGAGTTAAACTAGCATCTAGTTCGTCTTAGTTATTCGATTTTGTTTAATTTTGAACATTGTGATTTTATGCTGGGTGCTGATTCTTTGCTAGTTTAGTTAACTTTTCTGTAGAACTTTTTTATTTGCGTTATTAGATTTTGCTGAGTTTAAGAAATTTAGTGAAATTTCTAGCCAAACATAGAATTTAATGAGCAGCACTGATATTACAAGTGATTCATATAATTTTCCATGTGTTCCCTATACGCTTATGCCCATTGCCATTTGCCTTGCGCATACCATTCTTACCGACTCTTTGTTCCCTACAGTTTACAAGTTCTAAGTTAACCATGTATCCTACATTTACTTCTTCATATTTGCAGGCTATCACTTCTTCAGGAACGAAGAAAGGTGAGTTGTTTCTGGCTGATGTGAACACTCAGTTGAAGAACAAGAATGTCACAACTGATGTCAAAGTTGACACCGACTCCAATGTAAGCCCCACATCCATTTATGTTTCTTTTCCATCTATTCTGTTACAGGATCCTATTGAGGTGGTGATTGTAAATGCCAAAAGTATTTCCTTTTTCTTTTGCTTTTTGTTGGATGTACACACATCCATTAGAAATAGTGTTAAATGTTCATTCAGATATAACGGAATTGAGTAGCTTTAGTGCATTTGGAACTGAATAAAGTAATTATTTTAACTTATACTCATCTTTTCTTGCTAATGTCGGTTTACCAACGGTTTGTTTTGTTATCAGCTGTCCACCACTATTACGGTTGATCAACCTGCTCCTGGCCTGAAGGCAATCTTTAGCTTCAAAGTTCCTGATCAGAGGTCTGGCAAGGTAGGACTGTTATGTCTGGGTTTTTTATCTGTCACTCGTCTATTATGTTTGCCGATATGCGGTAAAACTTGTGGGTGGAGTTCACTCTCTGTATTAAAGCATTTCATTAATCGGGATCATTTGTAGAATTGCTATCTAATATGTGGGTGATTGTTAACAGGTGGAACTCCAATATCTGCATGACTATGCAGGGATAAGCTCCAGTGTTGGTTTGACAGCGAACCCTATTGTTAACTTCTCCGGTGTTATTGGAACCAATCAGCTTGCACTTGGTACTGATCTGTCATTCGACACCAAGACCGGGAATTTGACTAAATGCAATGCTGGACTGAGCTTTTCCAATGCTGATCTGGTCGCTGCATTGACCCTGTAAGTATTATTTTGGTTGTCTACGATTGGCTTATTTGATTTTACATATATTGGCTTTGTGATGTTGAAGTTTTGGTGCATGGTGTGATAAAGATTTGTTTTTCATGATACAGGAATGATAAAGGTGACATCCTCAGTGCATCCTACTATCACAGTGTCAATCCCCTTTCCAACACAGCTGTTGGCGCTGAGGTGACCCACAGGTTTCCTACCAACGAGAATACCATCACTCTTGGCACCCAGCATGCCCTGGATCCATTGACATCCATTAAGGCACGCGTAAACAACTTTGGCAAAGCAAGTGCCCTGATCCAGCACGAGTGGCGCCCAAAGTCATTCCTCACTGTTTCAGGAGAGGTAGACACCAAGGCCATTGAGAAGAGCGCCAAGATTGGGTTGGTTCTTGCTCTCAAGCCATGAGCGGGTTTATTGCTCACTGCGGCAGGGAGCAGAGGTAGAGCGTAATATAGTTGTCTTTCCAGGCTGACATTTCTTTGGTTCTAAATGTTTCTTTTTTCTCGGAACAAGTCCATATGGTAGGGGAAATCGTTCTGTTTTGATGGCTTCGGTTTGTAAAAATAAAGGCTCGATGGTTTCAGACATGTTTTGCGACCTTTTTCACGCTTGTGTTAGCGGAGGATGATGAAGCCCGGTAGTCTTCAAATGTTGTTACCATTTTTCGTGGCTGTTTCGGCACTTCTTTTCTTCCTCTTATAATCAATGATATTTCGGCCTTCGTTGGCATCTTGAATTTGAGAAGTCCGTTTGGAAAGTTATCATTTTATTTTGCATTACTGAATACTGATTATGTGGTATCGGAAGGCAAATTCTTAGGTTCGGACGACGAGAACCCGTCACTGTCCGGCTTAAGACAAAACCGCCCCACCCAGCCCCACATCCGCCGTGTATTCTGTCCCTACCCGGTGATTTTTCGGCCGAACGGCCATGAACTTCCACACAGAAGAATTCCTAAAGCAAATAAGTGTAGTGGGTACCTTGTCTTATTTGTCAAATTTTTACCTCTCTTCCAAAACGAGCAAGTTATACAAAACCATATATAATTAGGAGACCAAACAAAATAAAACCCCTTAAAGGAAAACTAATGAAAAGTCTAAAAAAACTTCTCTTTTAATGAAAAACTCTTTTTAAAGGTATAGTGAATATTGACAGTTAAAGGTAAAAATATGGTTTTTCGTTAAAAGTGAACAGTATCGGGAGTGTTTTGTTAAAACTCCCTTAAATGTTTCCTAGTTTTCCAAACAAGTACCAAATCTCACAAGGCTTTCTAATTTCCCACTTAAACTTGGAAGCTGAAATTACACATCCAAAGCATCCCTATAAATATACAAGTCCGATCGAAAGTCTTATTCACAGCCACCTTACGTACCAAATCAAAAGCATCACCATGGCAAGCATGCTCTCTTCTCTTGCTTTCGTCATCTGCGTTCTCTGTTTTTTGGCGTCGACTCCGCAGGCCGCCCCTGCTACAGCCCCGTTCCTTTTCCCGGAAGCTCAATCCACCATCCTCCCCGACCCTTCAACCTTCTTCGCCCCGAACCTCCTCTCATCCCCACTCCCCACCAGCTCATTCTTTCAAAACTTTGTCCTCCACAATGGCGACCAACCGGAGTACATACACCCCTACATCATCAGATCAGCCAACTCTTCCCTGTCTTTCGCTTACCCGTCTTTCTCCTACACCTCTACCGTCGTATCCACATCCCCGTTCGAAGCCGACCTCACCATCTTCACCTCAAAATCAAACAACAAGGGCCACCATGTAGTCTCCGACTTCAATGATTTGAGTGTGACATTGGACTTTCCCTCCTCCAACCTCCGCTTCTACCTCGTCCGCGGAAGCCCCTTTCTCACCTGCTTTGTTTATCGCCCCACGGCGGTTTCTTTATCGACTGATCATAAAATTGTCTCGGCAACATCAGCGAGTGGCTCAAATACTAAGTTCATCGTCAAGCTCGACAATGATCAAACATGGCTAGTATACACATCCTCACCAACAGAATTAACTGACAGCGGCTCATCCATGTTAACTCTTCAGGACTTTTCTGGGGTTGTTCGTTTTGCTGTAATGCCGGATCCTGATCCTAAATCTGAGGGAATTCTTGACCACTTCAGTTCTTGTTACCCGGTTTCTGGTGCAGCTGTGCTCGAAAACTCAAATACTTTGTCGTATAAATTTGAAAAGATAGGCGGAGACTTGCTCATGCTAGCTCATCCTCTACATCTTAAGCTTCTGTCCAATGCCACAGTTTTGCAGGATTTTAAGTACAAAAGCATTGACGGGGATTTGATTGGCGTTGTTGGTGATTCGTGGGTGTTAGCACCAAAGCCTATTCCAGTCACTTGGAATTCCGTTGGAGGTGTCAAAAAAGATTCATTCCCTGAAATCATATCTGCGCTTCGTCGAGACGTTGACGCTCTTAGTTCTACAGAATCAACTACTTCATCTTCATATTTTTATGGGAAACTGGTTGCTAGAGCGGCAAGGATGGCTATGATCGCCGAGGAGGTAGCTTTCCCTGTTGTGATCCCCGTGATTAGGACATTCTTAAGGGAGAAAATTGAGCCGTGGTTGGATGGTACTTTTAGCGGCAACGGATTTTTGCACGATAAAAAATGGGGTGGACTTGTTACGAAATCCTCCACAGCTGATCCAGGTGCTGATTTCGGGTTTGGTCTTTATTCCGATCACCATTTTCATCTGGGGTACTTTATATATGGAATTTCCGTGTTAGCAAAGATTGATCCTGCATGGGGGGAGAAGTACAAGCCTCAAGCTTACTCGCTCGTGGAGGATTTTCTCAACAAGGACAAGCAATCGAATCCAAATTATCCGCGTCTGAGAACCTTTGATCTTTATAAATTGCACTCGTGGGCGGGAGGGTTGACAGAATTCACAAACGGGAGGAATCAAGAGAGCACGAGTGAGGCGGTTAATGCTTACTATGCAGCTTCTCTGATGGGAAAAGCCTATAACGATGCGCAACTTGAGGCCACCGGTTCACTGCTTACTACATTGGAAATTCAGGCGGCTCAAATGTGGTGGCATGTGAGAGAGGGAGGAGAGAGTCAAATTTACGAGCAAGATTTTGCGAAGGAAAACCGAGTTGTGGGAGTTTTATGGGCGACCAAGAGAGACAGCGGGCTTTGGTTTGCGACTGCGGAGGCAAGAGAAATCAGACTTGGAATCCAAATACTGCCTGTTTTGCCAGTTACTGAGGTATTGTTCTCGGACGCGGGTTTCGCCAGTGAGCTAGTGAACTGGGCATTACCGGCGCTCAGCAGGACGGGAGTCACGGAAGGATGGAAAGGATTTGTATTTGCATTACAAGGGATGTTCGACAAAGAAGGCGCTTTGGAGAAGATTAGAAGCTTGAAAGAATTTGACGACGGGAACTCCCGCAGTAATCTCTTATGGTGGATTCACAGTAGATGAACTTTTGTTGGTTAATTTCTGTGTACGAGTTTAGTTTTATATTTTTTTGCTTAATTTCATATTCTTTATGTAACGAAACGAAATCAAAAGTTGCAATGCTGTGGATGCAAACGACAGTTTTTTCTTCATCCGATTTCTGGAAACATATAATTTTTTAGAAAATCAACATGAAAAAGAACAATTGTCACACCAACTATTAATAATTAGGGAGTCAAGCACTACAGATGCATTTGTTCGTCCGAAGTTTTTATCCCATCTCTATTCCTTAGCATAATCGGCTTGAAGGAGACCCTCTCGAATCTGCGAAACAATGTCCTTGACTGCACCTGGCCCATGCGGGATGATAACAGACGATGATTTTGAGGATGCACCAATCTCCTTCATGGTGTCAAAGTATTGAGTCACCAAAACCATGTCCATGACATCCTTGGCTGTTGTTCCGGGAACATTTTCGGAGAAGACAAGCACACTGTCTCTCAGCCCGTCAACAATGGCCTGCCGCTGGCGCGCTATGCCAAGCCCTACCAAGTACTTGGCCTCTGCCTCTCCTTCTGCTCGCTTGATCTGTAGGATTTTCTCCGCTTCAGCCTTTTCTTTCGCCGCCAGTCTCTGCCTTGTAGCTGTTATGATGACAGATAACAAAAATTATATATAAAGTTAAAAACTGAGCAACAACCAAATCACAAAATTGAAATTTCGGAACAATGTGCGTGACATTTTTTAAGTGGAACTTACCTGCATTGATCTCATTCATCGCTCTCTTCACATGAACATCTGGCACGATATCCACAATAAGGGTCTGGACTATTTCGAAACCGTAAGAAGACATTGCCTGTAACGAAAAAAAGGCTACAATCTCAATTAGTTCTCAACAAATGTTACACAAAGATATAAACCTTTTCTATTAAAAACAAACAATTGTTTCATTTCACTTTCACCTTTGCAAGCTCCTCGTCAACAGATTTCGCTATGTCACTCTTCTGCTCAAAGACAGCATCAAGCTCAAATTTCGGCACACTTGCCCTAATAACTGAAGAGTAACAAAATATTAGCTTCCAATCCTTACAAGCAACAATGTCTACCAATCACTTTCTGCAAGTCTTACTATCAAACACGTAGGCCCGAATCTGTGATTTGGCGTTTGAGAGCTTGTAGATAGCTTTCCGCATCTTATGTGGCAAGGCGCGATATTGAATCGATGCAACTATTTTCACAAACACATTATCCTGGAAAGACCAATTATGTCACAAATCGAGAATTTTTCCTTCAACATAATATCACATACTATAGTCTAACATAAACATTATGGATTTCACTACAGATCGTTCCCGGAATGTAAAGTAAGGGCTAAATTCAGAAGGCGTAAACCTTGGTTTTGGTTTCACATTGAACTTCAAGTTGCGGCACACGCAGAGAGATCTCACCGGATACCTTGTATCCGAAACACCAGGGCATGCAGTGGCATCCTGGTTCAAGCACATCATCAAATTTCCCAAAATGCACCTTCACGGCAACGTTTGACTGCTTCACTTGAACACAACCAAGTGCTTGACCCATTCTTCAGTTCTTAAACTAGTAACAAAAGTTGTATATGAATCAATAAAGCATATATCTAAAGAAAAGAAATTCAGTTGAACTTCAGTTGTATTGTTTTCTCGGCACCCAAACAGAAATAAAGCGAAAGAGTATGAAACGAACTCACATTTTCTGAGCAACCAAACGACAGACAGAGTTGTACGGACTTTACCTTTTAAAGCTAAAACCGCTGCTGGTTCTTGTAAAATTGTTTGTGAATTATTTCTTGTAATCCAAGACAAAATTTATGAGATACAAAGAGTAGGAGAGCTGATCAGTGAGTAAATGACCAGTTTGCCCTTGTATTCGACCCATCTATGATGAAAAAGTCAAAACTACCCTCTGTTTCACGTTAGTATAAAAGGAAAAAGTATAATTTCGTCATTTACATTAATTCAGTTTCCTTTACTTGCAATTTTTCATGTGACTCTGTATAATGTCATTAAGTTCCTTTAAATGCCTTTGAATTTTTCTACTTACCAAGTGGTAAGGCTTCAATTAGAGTTGTGGTCCAACTATTTGTGGTAGGAGAAAATTTTGTCATGACGCGTGATCATAATAAATGTATAATTGTATAGAACTTACAGGCTCGAACGCTTACACCGTAAATTTGTCATACAATTTAATCATATTGGCGCACTAGGGCTAACACACTATTCATGACCAGCTCTTCTTTCACTCGTCCAAACTCAAAATTCACCTTTCCCGACCTCCAAACGTTACATAATCAATTCAATCAATAAATTTCAACGCAACCTATAAAATTCTTTGGCGAAAATGTTGTTGATTTACTAGATTGGCAGGTATTTAGCTGACTCACTAGGAAAATGTTCTTTGTTGCTTTTGATTTCGGATTGTAAACTTCTGTTTTTCTTGTCTTGCTTTTGTTTCTTAGGTCATACCTGCAGAAAATATAGTTGCTGCATTTCAAGGAAGTGTAAAAACAGTTTTAACACATATATATATTGCAATGCTGTTGATGCAAAAGGACTTAGTTTTTTACATTTGATGTCTGTAAACAGATAAGAACTTGATAGAGGTGATACTTGATAACTAGTTTTCGATGAATAATTTATGCAGTCAAGCGTTGCAGATATATTTGTTCGTTTGAAGCTTTTATCCCCTCCTTAGCATAATCTGTGTAAAGCAGTCAAGCACGCTGTCCCTCAGCCCGTCAACAATGGCCTGGCCCTGGCGCGCTATGCCAAGTCCTACAAAGTACTTGGACTCGGCCTCTCCTTCTGCTCGCTTGATCTTCAGGATGTTCTCTTCTTCCGCCTTCTCTTTCGCTACCAGCCTCTTCCTTTTAGCTGTTGTGTCAGATAAGAAAATAACACATAGAACAAGCAATTAATCACAAACTGAAATTTTCGTAACAAAAGTGTGTGACATTTTTTTTTTGTGAAATTCACCTGCACTGATCTCATTCATCGCTTTTATCGATACAACATGTGGTACAATGTCCACAATCAGGGTCTGGACTATTTCAAAACCGTACTCATACATAACCTGTAACGAAAATTTCAAAAAAATGGTTGCATTTTTATTGGTTCTCAGCGAAAGTTACACCAAGATATAACATTTCTAATTAGTTTAGTTAATACGATTTATATATACTGTCACCTTTGCAAGTTCCTTTTGAACAGCTTTTGCTATGTCACTTTTCTGCTCAAAGACGGTATCAAGCTCCAGTTTCGGCACAGTTTCCCTAATAACTGAAGACACCGAAATATTACTTCTAATCTATACAAGCAACAATCTCTATCAATCACTTTCTGTAAGTCTTACCATCAAACACATAAGCCTGAATCTGCAAGTCGGCATTCAAGAGCTTGTAGAAAGCATCCGGTATCTTGTCTGGCAAGGGACGATAGTGAATCGATGCAACCACGTTCAGAAACATATTATCCTGAAACAAACCAATCACGTCACATGGCGAAATTCTTTTCGGGGATAATATCACATATTATAGCCCGACACATAAACTATGGATTTCACAACAGATCATTCAGCTGAAAACCTTGGTTTTGGTTTCGCATTGAACTTTAAGTTGTCGCACGCGCAGTGAGAGCTCACCGGCTACCTTGTATCCGAAACACCAGGGCATGCAATGGCATCCTGGTTCAAGCACACCATCAAACTTCCCAAATTGTTCCCTCACAGCAACTTTTGACTGCTTCACTTGAACACAACCAAGTGCTTGACCCATTTTCGGTAAAGATCCTGATTTTTTCCAAAATTATAAATACAAGACTCAGATCACAACAAAATATGAAGCCTTAAAGCACAGATCTAATATTTGAATAATAAAAGCAATATTCATGTATAAAAGAAAAAAGAGCAAAATGCCCAAGAGCTCATACATAACCCTTTTTGCTTTCTTTGTTTTCTCGGCACCCAAACAGAAAATAAAGCGAAAGAGTATGAAACAAACTCACATTTTCTGAGCAACCAAACAAGAGACAGAGTTGTACGGAAATTACCTTGTAAAGTTGAAACTGCTGCTGGTTCTTGTAATGTGATAAATTTCTTGTAGTCCAAGCCAAATTTGCTGCAGAAATAAAGAGTAGAGCAGAGCTCCGTGGCTATATGACCAATTTGCCCTCGTACATATCCTTATCTGATCAAAAAGTCAACAAAAGAAAAAAAATCCCTTAAGTCGTTTCATTTCGCTGTCATGTTGGTATAAAAAGAAAAAGTAAATTATTTGTATCCATTCTTAATTTTTTTGCACCAATTGAGTCTCTAAGCGTGTTCGTTTTATATAGTATATCTGGTAAAATTAGTGTTTAAAATAATGATATCGTTTTATTTTAAACACTGATTAGATTTACATACCTATCAAAGAGTGGCGTAAAATCGAAAATGAAATACAAACAATAAATAATGATAAAAGAAAGTCCCCCTAATGAACGTGAAGGGTAAAACGGATATAAAAGTTGATACCAATTTGAACCATAACTCCAATCTGACTCACCTTCGACTTTAGGAAAGTTTGCTTACGTGGTATGCTGGTTAAAGGGCTTAATTTGAAAATTTGAAAATTTTGGGGTTTCACTAAAATATGCTATAGATATTAGGTTAAAATCAACTTTCCTCTTTGTTTTACCACATGAAGAGAGGGACGATCCTAAGCCAACAAGGCTCTGCGCTTTGCGAGGGTTAAGAAGAATGTCTATCGTACGCAGCTTTACCTTTGTTTTACAAAGAGGTTGTTTCCACGTAAGAGATGAATAACTAAAAATTATATACAACAAGTAGACTTGAACACACACTCCACTGTAAGTTTGTCATACGATTTGAGCATATCCTTGAAAGGGTAGAATTCAAACCCTAAGCTTGATATTTGATGCATAAAAAATGTTGCGATGTGTTTTTTTTTCTTTTCTTACGAGCAACGTTACTACTTTAAATTACGGTAAGAGGTAGATGAGGTCTTACACTCAACATTACTACTTAATAAGAACATAATGTCAAATGTTTTTTTTTTTTTTTTTTTTTTTTTGCATTCAAACTTTCATGTATGAACACAAAAATTGCGATGCCGTTGATGCAAAATCGCTTAATTTTTCCATTTAATTTCTGCAGACAGATAATATTTAGGAAAATAAACATAATAAATCGCACTCAGTCGCCAACTTATGATATGTAAGTACTGGGTAGAGTAGATAATTAGTTCTTCATATGAATAATTTAAGCACACACCTTCCATAATAATATGCAAGCATTGCAGATAATTTATTTCCCTAGGAGTTTTTTCCCCTCTCTCTCTCTATGCCTTGGCATAATCAGCTTGAAGGAGACCCTCTCGAATCTGCGAAGCAACGTCCTTGATCGCGCCTGGCCCGTGTGGGATGAAAACAGACGATGATTTTGAGGATGCTCCAATCTCCTTCATGGTGTCGAAGTATTGAGTCACCAAAACCATGTCCATGACATCCTTGGCTGTTGTTCCGGGAACATTCTCGGAGAAGACAAGCACGCTGTCCCTCAGCCCGTCAACAATGGCCTGGCGCTGGCGCGCTATGCCAAGCCCTGCCAAGTACTTGGCCTCCGCCTCTCCTTCCGCTCGCTTGATCTGTAGGATTTTCTCCGCTTCAGCCTTTTCTTTCGCCGCCAACCTCTGCCTTGCAGCTGTTACGATGACAGACAGCAAAACTTATACACAAACTTAGCAACAACCAAATCACAAATTGAACTTTTGGCACAATATGCGTGACATTTTTGGTGTGAAAGCTACCTGCATTGATCTCATTCATCGCTCTCTTCACATGAACATCCGGCTCAATATCCACAATAAGGGTCTCTACTATTTCAAAACCATAAGCAGACATCGCCTGTAACGAAAAATGGTTACAATTTCGATCAGTTCTCAACGAGTGTTACACAAAGATATAACCTTTTCTATTAAAACTAAAAAATTGTTTCACCTTTGCAAGCTCCTCCTCAACAGATTTCGCTATGTCACTCTTCTGCTCAAAGACGGTATCAACCTCCAATTTCGGCACACTTGCCCTAATAACTGTTCTCGACGAATGTTACGCAAAGAATAGCAACGCATTAGCTGTTGATCAACTAGTACAAGCAAGAATTCTACCAATCGCATTATAGTCTTACCATCAAACACAAAGGCCTGAATCTGTGAGTTGGCGTTCGAGAGCTTGTAGAAAGCATCCGGTATCTTGTCTGGCAAGGCGAGATATTGAATCGACGCAACCACATTCACAAACACATTATCCTGAAAAGACCAAATATGTCATATAGCAAGATTCTCCCTTTTTCTCCGACATATATCACATTGTATACGGTCTGACATAAACATTATGGATTTCACTCCAGATCGTTCAGGGAATGTAAAGTAAGGACTAAACTCAGAAGGCGAAAACCTTGGTTTTGGTTTCATACCGAACTTCAAGTTGCCGCACGCGCAGAGAGAGCTCACCGGCTACCTTGTACCCGAAACACCAGGGCATGCAGTGGCATCCTGGTTTAAGCACACCATCAAATTTCCCAAATTGCTCCCTCACAGCAACTTTTGACTGCTTCACTTGAACACAACCAAGTGCTTGACCCATTCTTCAGTTCTTAAACTAGTAACATAAATTGTATGAGATCACAACGAAATATGAATCAATAAAGCATAGATCTAAGAAAAGAAATGCAGTTGAAGTTCAGTTTTTATTGTTTTCTCGGCACCCAAACAGAAAATAAAGCGAAAGAGTACGAGACGAACTCACATTTTCTGAGCAACCAAACGAGAGACAAAGTTGTAAAGTTGTAAAGTTGTTTGTGAATTATTTCTTGTAATCCAAGCCAAAATTGTTGAGATTTAAAGAGCAAAGCTCAGAGGGTAAATGACCAGTTTGCCCTTGTACGGTACCCTTTTATGATTGAAAAGTCAAAATTACCCTTAGTCTGTTTCATTTCGCTTTCACTAATTTGAAAAGAGGTCTGTAATTTGCCCATTGACATTAATTGAGTTTCCTTTACTTGCAAATTTTCATGTGACTCTGGATAATGTCATTAGGTTCCTTTAAATGCCTTTTAATTGAGACCAAATCTTCTGCACCTAAAATGGATGTGGCCTCTCTGTGGTCTCAATAAATATCTGACACGTATTCAATATTTTAACTTTTCTTAAATTTTATTATCATGAATTTAATATGTATCAAATATTTATTTGGGCCACAGAGATGCCACACCCCTTTTGGGTGCAGAAGATTTGATCTCCTTTTAATTTTTCTACTTACTAGTTCTAATTATGATAATCCTTTCAATAGAGTTGCAGTCCAATTATTTGCGGTACGAGAAAACTTATCTTACCAAGTGATATAAGAAATAAATAGATACAAGATTTTATACAATTTGTAGACGCTTAAACCGTCACTTGTTCATTCATGTGTATGCATTGCTCATTCTTCGATAATGGCTTTAATGATTTTTCATTGCTCGTAAAAAAGTGCATAATTTGATGAAATTGTTGGATTTGAAGAGGAAATAGAACCTTGAAGGAGATCCTACAAGTCGTTACTCTAAAAATTTTGAGGAACGCCCGCAAAAGTAAAACATGCAGTGACGTATTGAGAGGCATTAAAAAGTCATCTTCAAATAATTGAACAGTGAGTGAAGAATTATGAGTGAAAATAACAGTAAAAACCACTAAACAATAAAATAAAGGGAGTTTTAGCGAAACACTCTGTTCATTTTTACTCTAAAAAATCACTCCTAATAATATTTACTATACAACAATTTTTTGTTCTTTTAATTAAAACTCAAAGTTTTCAAGCATTTTTCATTAGTTTTTCTTAAAATGAATGAACAAATTAAAGGATTTGCATATCCCAAGAACTATATATTTTTATAATTTATAAAAAACAAATAATCAGACCAAATTAAATAATTAAATTATTAAAAACAAATAATCATGCCAAATTAAATAATTAAAAGGAAAAAAAATAAATACGCAACTTAAAAAATAAAATAAAAAATTATTAAAACAACTAGCATTTAATTCAACGGTCAATAATTTTAAACAAAATAAATCTTCATAAAAATAATCTTTGACGAAAGACCTAATTGCAGGATCCGAATTGTCACACCAACCAAGTGTCTAATTGCAGTCAAACATAGAGGATAAGATCATGAGAGTAAAAAGATTTTTTAGTTTGTAATATATATGACAGAACAATCTGAAGCTGGTACAATATGAGAGTCAAGTCTAAAGATAATCATACACAAAAACTAATGTCATCATTCTTTTGAGTTAGGTTTAGGCGATTTTCCAGGATAATATGGAGAAGCAGGTGGACCATTCGGGCTCGACAAGCTCCTTACGGGCTGTCCGTTTCTCGGCATGAATACCGGCTGCGTTCTGATGCCGTTCTTAGAACTTGAGTGGGACCTGGAACGAGCTTCTTGCATGGTTTGGAAGTGGTAGGAAGAACTGGCCATGTCCTTCAGGTTTTGTAGAAGCTTTAGGACTTCAACAACTTCACTCATCATTGGCCTAGCTTTTGGGTCACGGCTGAGGCAGTGGGCGGCAAGCTGGACTGCTTTTTGTGCACCTTTAATGGAAAAATGACCTTCAAGACGGGGGTCAATTAACTGGAATAACCTCTTCTTGTCGCCAAAACGTTGCCTCGCCCACTCCACAAGATTGTGCTCCCCATTTGGTCTATTTTTGTCCATGGATCTTCTGCCATTTATCATTTCGAGCAGAACTACTCCAAAACTATAGACATCGCTCTTTGATGTCAAATGTCCTAAACCAAAAAGCCATGTTAGGACTTCGTAATTCTAGCTCAAGATTGGCCTAGGTAGGCAATTATTTATCAGAAGCCAAAGCCTGATAAAATGCTAAGCAGAAGCCAAAGCCTGATAAAATGCCAAGTACTGATGTTTTAACCCATCTCTTTGCATATTCGATGGAGTTACAACTTTATAGAACTACCAAAACTATTAAATGCCGAAGATGATTATTATCAGACTCACCGGTCATCACATACTCTGGGGCTGCATAACCATATGTTCCCATGACTCGTGTGGACACATGAGTTTTATCACCCTCAGGGCCATCTTTCGCAAGTCCGAAATCTGAAAGCTTGGCATCATAATCCTAAAATAACACATTCCATTTTCAGAAGAGAATAGTAGTAGGAAAATAAATGAATTTGATGCTCAGATACTGTCACTTACTGCATCTAATAGGATATTAGATGTTTTGAAGTCGCGGTATATGACCGGGTTTTGAACTTCTTCATGAAGAAAGGCAAGACCCTTTGCAGCACCGAGTGCAATTTTCATTCTAATAGACCACGGAAGAGGCAGGGACCCTGGTTGTTACCAAAGATCATTAGGCAACCACTAACAATACATTCAACAGCTAGTTTCAATATACATGCAAATATCAAGAATGTGAAAGGACCAGTTGCTTACTTCTGAAGAGATGGTTTTCCAAACTTCCCCTCGGCAAAAACTCATAGACCAACAACCTCTGATCATCTTCAATCGAGTAACCAATCAATTTTACCAAATTAGGATGGATGAGATCACCAAGAAAATAAATTTCAGCCTGAAAATAATGAAAAAAAAAACAAAGAAGATTTAGATACAAATTGAACCGAAAAGGAGACTCGCATGTAATCCAAGAGGTCAAGTTAAAAACAGTTATAATCGTAAGTTGAGGGATAGCGAAGCCATACAAGCCATTCTTTGTGACCCTGAAGTCCATCGTGGTTGAGAGTCTTAACTGCAACCGTAAGCCCGGTACCAGGTTTCACAGGGGCAGTTCCATTCTCCTCGACCCAACCTTTAAATACACAACCAAATCCACCTTCACCAAGAAGACTCTCAGGTCTGAAGTTCCTAGTCGCTAACTTAAGTTCGTTAAATGTGAATTTCCGGAGCTGCGAAGCAACCTTCAGTTCCTCACTAAAATAGGGCGTGGACGTAGAACTCCCAGCATTACTAGTAGTGGTGGACGACCCTCCACGAGTAACTTCTCGATCTCTACTTTTCTCATTTGAAGATTTAGTTTCTGCTGGTTACACAGAGTCCAACACACTTGAATCAAATAAGATGTTGCTATTGTTGGAAACGTATAATAAATGCCCGACACTAAAATTGCAATTGTTCGTCTAATAAACCGGAAGTCGATTTCAAACTAACAGACTCAATGAATTGCAACCACTCAACCATATATAATAAGGTCCAATCCCCTCTCCTCTCCGTAAATTAGAGCAGTTTAGAATATCTCCTTTCAAATAAGATGTTGATATTGTTGGGAGCTTATAATAAATGCCCGACATTAAAAATGCAATTGTACATCTAATAAACCGGAAGTCGATTTCAAACTATTAGACTCAATGAATTGCAACCACTCAACTATATATAATAAGGTCCAATCCCCTCTCCTCTCCGTAAATTAGAGTAGTTTAGAATATCGTCTTTTCAAATCATTCGTCTTCTGCATATTTACACGGTATTCATCACCTAAACAAAATTAAACACTCTCCTAAAATCATACGATGTTACATGCCTATTTACTTAATTTAGCACACCAAACAAATTAATCATCCAAAAAGGGGAAAAAGGGCAACCGAAAAACACAATCCCCACCTCAAAATTTAATGCTTCTCAACAAGAAATCGGCAAAAAAGGAAAGGGGTAGTGAAGAAATTACCATAAGAAACACTAGTTCCAGTGATGGAGCTATTAACTTTGGATCTCGAAGGCATGCAGGTCCCAAACCTGAGCTTAACCCAACACCCAGGTTCCTCCACTGCTTCATCTTTCTTCTTCCTACCCTTCAATTTGCTACTTTTACCCCAACTCTCCACCTTGCTAGGATTACGCACCAAACCCATCTCCTCGGAGTTCAAACTCTCTCTAGATTCAGATTCTCATGGCTCGGAGAACTAGAAATTTCAAAACCCACAAAAATCCATTCGAACCCACCAATCTGAAAACCAAAAACGACCCAAAAATTTACAAAATCTATGAAATTTTCACAAATAAATGCGACTCGAAGCAAAGAAAGAAGAGTGGTTCAGAACCACAGAAAATCCACTGCAACCCAAAACCAACCCAGAAACGCTACAAAATCTTCGAAATTTTCACAAGAACTGCGACTTGAAGCAAAAGATCGAGCAGTCTTATGCTCGATAACTGAAATTGAATCCGACCCAGTTGGTCAAAAAGGCCAGACAGAGAGAGACAGAGTGGAGAGAGGTAGAGGGGGACAGAAGGCTGTGCTGCTTAAAGAAAGAGGGAAAGTTTTTCAGAAATGGTGGGGCAGGTCGGGCGGGGTTTGAAACAGAGGAGACGGGCAGGTCGGGCATGAGAGAGAGATGAGGAAGACAAAGGAGAAAGCTTTCACACCGCTCCACAACACTAGTTTTGGCATATTCCTAACATCAAATCAAAAGCGCAACTCCGTTATCAAGATTTTTTAGAGCGTTAATAACATAAAACGATATCTCAAGCGTTATAATATAAGCAATTATATGTTAGAAAATAAAATTCAACTACTTATATAATGATATTTGTATATCGAATTGTGTTTCAGCACATTACAAATTTTCTCCTCGTTATTATGGGACGGTCATAAAAATTAATGTAAATATATGTATTTGCTACAATTATTATCTGATCGTCAAAATAATGATTGCATTATTGTTTCCAATTTCAAAAGGTATTCTTGCTAATACTACTTTGAGATTTATTTTTTTTATTTTTTTTGGGAATCATGAACATTTATTTGGACATGTGGGAAAATCAGACTGCAGATTTATGCAATAATGCAACACGATGGAGTCGTATAATTTTTTAGAATTTATTTTTCTTTGTTTGGTTTTAATATTGGTGAAGTGTGGTTTACACAAGAAGTTGTGCAATATAATATTGGGTTAGTATATGATATGATTTATTATGAAATTAATTGTTGCCAAATGGATATCAAATCAAATGTCTAACTAATCTTATTTAATCAACTCAAATAATAGAAGAATTAAATCATCAAGCTCATACATAGTGCATTAGGTAGGTCAGTCGGTCATCACGGTGTTAAATTAGTTCATTCAGTATTTTTGTCTCTTTTCACCCGAGTTTAAATTCCTTTTTTTCAACTTCTCCATGATAATATGGATAATGATTATCCCGGATCCTCTTTGTGAGGATCTGGGGATTGGTAAATTATGTTGGTTCATCGTACAGTGTGGGATCAAAAATTATTTAAAATTTTTTTGTTTAAAATTAAACACAAACATTACTTGACAAAAAACTGACCGCACGATGTACGATAAACGGACACGATTCACAGATCCTCACCAAAAGGATATGAAGAGGATCATGTTGGATTGTATCCATCTTAGTTCCACTCTTCAACTACTAATCACCTCCTCGAACTTCTCATTTTCTTTTAACAAGGGAATCAGTTGGTGGCTTTGTTATGGCAATCTACTTTTTCGGGAGCGGGAAAAACTCATTAAGGCATTTCAGCCTTCACCTAGTCACTATCGTGTGTTTTCACTAGTGCTAAAAATTAAACTTAAAATGCGTCATATGAAATACAGGCCTAGAATTTGTCCAACCACTAAGCCACTTCATGATGATTCACCTCCTCGAATTTAAAATCATTAACATTTTTTACCTTTTTGAATTATATCAAAGCATATTTTATAGGCCAATTAATTCTTGTAATATGTTCAAAGAGTGTTTTTTTAATCATTTGATATTTGATATTCTAATTACTTTAGTCTAAAGTAGGAGGGGAAATTGGCACTATTCATGTGAACAATGTTTTGGACCACATTTCAGTTTATTTACAATATTACCACTCGGATGCTTTTAACCCACTTTCACTTAATTTACAAAATTGTCACTCACGCTTAAAAACCTTCTTTCAGCCGTTGGCTGCATTTCATGTTTGACTCGGCAAGAAAGAGGGGAGGGGGACATCACGCCTGACAAATTGGAGAGAGACAATCGCTTCCATTTTGAGTGAATTAATTATAACTTTCAGAGAATTCACATGAATTATGAGAGAATTCTTTACATGGGGTTAGAGAATTGCAGAGAATTTGATCAACAATTTCCTTCTCTTTACAAGCCAAATTTTTCATCCTACTAATACCAAATCGCAATACCAAGTTCATATGCAATGTTTTCAACTAGCTATCAAAGTGAAAGAGGAACCCGATCGATTAGTGTCAAAACGTAACTACTCAAAGCAAAAAGATTTATCCAGCGTTCAACCATCTTGATATCTAATTGTCCTTAAAGCTTAAGTTGATTGGAAAAAAATGCAACAATGCATGAAGAATAACAGACTGACAACAAGTCTATATAGATATACAACCTTAACCCAAGTTGGCCCTACTTCCACATTAGCTGTCACCGTGCCATGTAATTTCATACACACATTAAGCAACTTACATCTTGCGAAGTCCGAGGTTATATCGCTGCTCTCCAGGTGTTTGCACGGAAGAAGCAATGGATTTAAATTGCATACTCCAATCCGTAAAAACAATTAATTCTCTATTTCTCATCTTTGAATGCTATCACTCATAGCATCTGTCCACATATTTGTAGCTATGTCAGCTCTCCATGCATTAGCAATCTGTCGTTGTTGCTCTTGAGTTTGATTACCTAGTTCATCATCATTTTCTTCATCTTCAGATTCATCATCTTCTGGTTCGATTGGAAATTCATCAGAACGACACTTCTTGTGAAGAAAGTTGTGCAACCCTGCACAAGCTAACACTAACTCTGCTTGTGTTTTAATTGGAAATGGAGGTGCAGACTTAAAAATTGTGAATCAAGATTTAAATACACCAAATATCCTCTCCACTACGTTTCTCAAGGAAGCATGTCGAAGATTGAACAACTCATTCGCATTTACGGGGTCACGATCGTTACCAGCAAAATCTTGGAGATGATATTGAACACCTCAAAACGGAGCTAAAAATTGACGACGATTTGCAAATCCACAATCCACTAGAAACAATTTACCTAAAATTTAAACACATAAAGTTATTATTTATGGTACATCCTAGTGTAAATAAATAAATAAATGAATGAATACAAACCTTCTTGCACTTTAAGTTCGTTCCTCCTTGATACAGCATCATGTAATAGTTTGGAGTCATGAGCTGAACCCTCCCATCCGCGAAGAATATATATGAATTCCAAATCAAAGTTACAAGCAGCTAATACATTTTGTGATATTTTACCATGACGATCACGATAGCTAGCTACTTCGGGTCCCGATACCATTGCTGGTATATGTGTTCCATCAATAGCTCCAACACCATCCTAAAATAATTATAAGAGTTAATACGTAGCTACTAATATGCTTATGAAACCAGTTTAATCAGGACATGGTTAAGATAAGTACTAATTACTAACCTTAAAATAAGGGTAAAATCTTGTACTTTCTCTTATTTTAGTTGGCACCGTGGATCCAGGTTGGACCATCAAATCTGGTGCAATTGTGTTCAAGGCCTTCAAAACGTTGTTGAAATTTTTTCTTGTTGTAAAATGTGACCGCCGAAATGTGTCCCGAGTTTGGCAATATCGAGAATTTTGACCAAAAGTGAGTAGAAATGTAGCAACCATTTCTTCAATACAAATAAATCATGTACCCTTCAAATGCGTCTTTTCCGTAAGGACGTCACATAGCTTTAAGAAAACATCCTATATAATACTCAAAATTATTGAGGATCCTCATTCAATACCTTGTTAATATAATCGTATCCAGTTCAACTAATAGGTCGTCGAGCCAATGGACGTTCAATATGATCATCATGTATAATAACCATTAACGCATTTTGCACTTGAACTATTGCTTGTACTGCCGTCAATAGTAACTTAATGGCTTCATGATATTCTTCATCTTCTATTTCCATTTCCTTTTCAGACATGTTTTCAGACACTATATAAAGAATCACCTAAAAAAACAAAACTATATCCATTAGAACATAATAGAGAGAAAGTCAAAGAAACAAAACTATATCCATACTTCATCACTAGTTGTGAACTTTTTTGTGACAGGGTCCCAACCAAATCCAGAACTGTGTCTAAAAAGCTGGCAAATTGATTGAAATCAACCCTTCAATGTTTTCATACGGTTCTTAACATGATCTTCAGTTTTTTTACACCCAAGTTTTTTATTGAGCGCGGGAACAATTTTGGCTTCTATGGTCTGCTTACTTATTATGCCATTAGCATCACGCCATCCATTGTTTACGGCCTCAACAAGTAGTTGTAAGTGTAACAACATGTTGTTCTCTTGCATGGACCACTGATTATAGTTTCCTTTTGTCTTTTCTTATTGTGAATCTCCCATTTATAATCTTACTAGATGATGCATTATAATAAAACAATGAGACATGACAATAAAAGCATAACATGATAATAGGGATTACAAGTATAAATGACTATAAAAAGAATTGGGACAACAGATTGACATATTATTAATAGGGATTACAAGTATAAATGACACAACAAGTATAATGACTATAAAAAGGCATAACATGATAATAACAGATTGATTAATAGGGATTACAAGCATAGTATAAACAACGGATTGACATATAACAAAAAGACTGAAAGATAAACAAATGCGTTAAATGTTATACCACTCAATAAGTATTATGTCTGCTTTTTAATTTTTGCTTCTAAAAGGGAGATGCGGTTCACGGAACCATGAACGGTCGAGACATCCAATTTTTTTTAGACCATCTAAGTGTCGGCAATGCATACGAAATCAACAAATTTCGTGTCATTCAGAACAGGAGATCAAGCAAGGCTGTCCCTCGTGCTGCCATAATCGAATTGAAGAGGATGGGGATGTGGTGCATATATTGTGTGGTTCGAAAGATATCACATGTAAATATCTCATTACTGGGTGTGGTGCATATACTGTGCATAATGTTTCCTGATCTGAGTTGTATATATATGTTATTTTGGTGGATTTCACGTTATTTATAAAATTGCCACCACCTCTTCGTTCTTCGTTCGGTGAGGGTTTCGGGGATGGGAGGCCATGCCGCATCTGAGAGAGAGAGAGAGAGAGAGAGAGAGAGGGAGAGAGGAGTGAGGATCTCAGCGCCATTGCTGCAGATCCTCGATTTCATGAGTGGGGGAGGGGGTACAGTCAGAGAAAAGCATGGGGGCCATCGGGATTTGAGGAAGATGGGTATTTGGCTTATTTTCGTCTGATTTCTCAAACGCTTTTGCTAATGAAGAAAGTGTTCGGTTCTTTGATTTCTTTTGTCTGCCTCCTTCTTGATATGAATATAATAAGTGATAGGTTAATTCACTTAGTAGAAGTAATATCAGGGTTAGTCCTTAAGTGGGTGATTAGTAGTTAAGTAGTGACAGGTGGCATGAGTTGAATTGAAAGAATGTATTAAAGGCTCACATGGAGCTTGTGGGAGACGGATTTGTAATTTTGGAATTAAAACTATCAATTGAGAAATATTGTCTTCGGCTTCCCTCTCATCTCTCTATCTTCTTCCACCATTGTTTCCATCTCTATCTGAGCTACTTGCAGGTTTGAGATCTGGATCCGGATCTGGTCCTTATCATTGGTATCAGCCTTTCGATCCTGGTTTTCCCTCTTGTATGCCCCGCCACACCGCCAATTCCAAGTACGCCGCCATGGACGCTCGCCTGGATGCTGTGGAAGCTACTCTCGCTGATTTGCCTCAGATGCTTCAGGCTGCTGTTTCCTCCAATAATGCTTCGTTAACGGCGTCGTGAGACCTGAAACTTCAAGCCTACTTTGAGCAATTTCGCCGTGAACAAGTTTTTGCTGGTGGCGGTAGCCAAACTTCAGATCCACGGTCGCCCGCCGCTTTTTCCGGTAATCCTTCACCGATTTTCCCTGATGATGTGGATCTTCGGCGTATTGCGACTCATCGCCCTCCCCGTCGTGATGGTGGTGAGGGTGGCGACTTGGCTTCTCGTCCTCCTTGGCAACCTCGCCTGGATTTTCCTCGTTTCAGTGAGGGCGACGATCCCCTGGCCTGGATCTATAAAGCCGAACAATATTTCTCCTACTACGCCATTCCTGAGCATCTGAAGGTGGTTACAGTTTCCTTCCACTTGGATGGTGAACCATTACAGTGGTTTCGCTGGCGTCAATGTTTGCACTCCACGCCCTCCTGGTCCGAGTTCACCACCGCCTTTTGTCAGGAGTTTGGTCCTCCTGAATTTGAAGATAGCCTGGAGTCTCTGTTCAAACTTCGCCAATCTGGAACTTTGAAGGATTATATTCTGGATTTCCGTAAGCTTGCCACTCGATCTAGTGATGTTGTCCTGCTATGCTCAAAAGTTGTTTTTTAGGCGGGTTAAAACGTGAATTACAGTATGATGTTAAATTGTTACGGCCATCTACGGTGCATGATTCTATTTCTATTGCTCTTCAAGTTGATGCTAAATTGACTGCCCTGAAATCCTCTTTCCCTCGTGCTGCTCCTACTTTGAAACCATCACCTACCTTCCTACCCCAACTTCCTGCACCTCCACCTCGCTATACGACACTCACACCGGCTGAGGTTCAACGCAAGAAGGAACGGGGTGAATGTTGGTTCTGTACAGAGAAATGGAGTCGTGATCACAAATGCCCCCATAAACAACTGTTGATGTTGGATGTTGTGGATGATGAGTTAAGGGCTGATCAGGACGACACTGAGGTAATTCCTGAGCTGTTGCATATGAAGTTGAGTGAATGTGCATTCTATGGCACACCTGCCAATCGATCTGTGCAAACCATGAAAGTGGAAGGGCTTGTGCAGCACCACCCCGTGCGTATTTTGCTTGATTCTGGCAGTACTCACAATTTCGTAGACTCTCGATTAGCCAAGAAATGGAGTTGGGTGGCTGATGACACTCTTGCCTTTGAAGTGATGATTGCTAATGGTGGAATCATTAGGGGTAGTGGTTGTTATAAGGATGTCCCTCTGTCTTTGGGCGGTTATAATTGTTCCATTGAGCTATTCTCTTTGCCTCTCGGCGGTTGTGACATGGTGTTGGGGGTCCATTGGTTATCCACTATCAGTCCTGTGCTCTGGGATTTCCACCATTTGACTATGGAATTCAGCAAGGGGGGATACACATATCAACTACATCATAGTGTTCCTCCTACGCCTTTAGTGCAAGAGATTTCTGTGCATCAAATTGATAAGGAATCGTATGACTCCAATCTGGGGGTGTTATTGTATTCTATGGCTCAGGACAAATTAGAAGCATCTGACCTTACTCTTTTTCAACTACAGCAATTGCAGGAGGTTTTGGGCCAATTTGAGGCAGTCTTTGAGGTGTCTACTGCCTTGCCACCCTCTCGCGATCATGATCATCAAATCCCATTGATTCCTGGTGCAAAACCTCATAACATAAGTCCCTATCACTATGGACCGGTTCAAAAATCTGAAATTGAGAAAGCAGTTCAAGAACTCTTGGATGCCGGATTCATCAGGCCTAGTCACATCCCTTTTTCATTTCCAGTTCTCTTAGTAAGGAAAAAAAGAGGGTACCTGGCGGATGTGCATGGATTATAGGGAATTGAACGCCATTACTGTGAAGGATCGGTATCACATCCCACTCATTGATGACCTGCTGGATGAATTATTTGGGGCACGATATTTTACTAAGCTGGATTTACGGTCTGGCTATCATCAAATTCGTATGCACCCATCCGATATTGAGAAAACAGCATTTCGCACTCATGCCGGCCACTATGAATTTCTGGTTATGCCATTCGGCCTAACCAATACTCCTGCTACCTTCCAAAACCTCATGAATGATCTTTTTCGACCTTTCCTCAGGAGGTTTATCTTGGTTTTCTTCGATGATATTTTAATCTATAGCAAGACCTGGGAGGATCATTTGCTGCATTTGCAAGAGACTTTTGCTGTTTTGCTCCGAAATCAATTATATGTGAAGAAACAGAAGTGTGCATTTGGTCAGAGCACTGTGGAATACTTGGGCCACATTGTCTCACGGGAAGGAGTATCTGCAGACCCTACCAAGCTTCAGGCTATACTTGAGTGGCCCGCTCCTACTACTATGAAACAGTTAAGAGGGTTCTTGGGGTTAACTGGCTATTATCACAAGTTTGTACCAGGCTACGGAAGGATTTGTCAGCCTTTATACCACCTCACTAAGAAAGACAGCTTTGTATGGTCTCCTTCAGCTAATGCGGCTTTCGAGCACCTAAAGTCAGTCATGGCATCACCACAGGTCTTGACCCTACCTGATTTTTCGAAGCCATTTGACCTGGAGTGTGATGCTTCAGGAATGGGAATAGGCGCTGTGTTGCAACAAGAAGGGAGACCCGTGGCTTTTGCTAGCCAAGCCTTGGGACCAAAAAATCAAGCCCTTTCAACCTACGAGAGGGAGCTCATTGCTATAGTAAATGCAATTAAAAAGTGGCAGAACTACTTGCAGGGTAGACACTTCATCATTAAGACTGATCACAACAGCCTTAAATATTTCCTGCATCATCGAGCCAACACTGCTTTCCAGCAAAAGTGGGTTTCCAAGTTGCTTGGTTATGACTATGAAATTCAGTACAAACATGGCAAGGAAAATGTGGTGGCTGATGCCTTATCAAGAATTCCCCCGCACAAAGATAGCTCAGATGTACCCGTGGAAGTGTCAATTAAAATGTTGGAATGTAGGGCTATCACCTATCCCTATTTTGGGTGGTTAGATGAATTAAGGAGAGAGTTGGAGCTTGATCCCTGGATTAAGAATAAATCACAGGAAGTGGCTCACTTATCGGCCGACCTTTCGACGGGTGCCCATCCTGCGTTTCACTTGGATAATGGATTCCTGAAGTACAAGGGACGCATTGTTCTTAGTCCTACTTCGAGTTGGAAGCCCAAAGTGCTGGAGGAACATCATTGCACGCCCACTGCCGGACATCAAGGGGTGCTTAAAACCTACCAACGGCTTAAACGATGTTTTTATTGGCAGGGCATGAAGCAAGATATTAAGACCTTTGTGTCAGAATGTGTTGTTTGCCAACAAAACAAATACGAAACAATAGCTCCACCATGTTTACTTCAACCTCTTCCCATTCCAGAGAAAATATGGACTAGCATCAGCATGGATTTCATTGTCGGTTTACCGAACTGCAAGGGCAAGACTGTGATAATGGTGGTTGTTGACAGGTTGTCTAAGTTTGCTCATTTCATTGCACTCTCTCATCCATACACTGCAGCTAGTGTAGCCCACCTATTTGTGGATCATGTGTTTAAGCTTCATGGCATGCCCTCTAATATAGTCAGTGATCGAGACTCTGTATTCCTCAGTCAATTTTGGCAAGAATTCTTCAAGTTGCAGGGCTCTAAATTGAGCATGAGTTCTGGATATCATCCCCAAAGTGACGGGCAAACCGAAGTCATGAACAGGTGCTTAGAAACGTACTTGAGGTGTTTTGTGGGATATCAACCAAAGAAGTGGGTGAATTGGCTTCCGTGGGCTGAATGGAGTTATAATACCTCATACCACACATCTGCCAAGCTCACTCCATTTGAGATTGTGTATGGTATTCCTCATCCACTTGTTATCACCTATGAACGGGGCACGACTAAACTGGAAGTTGTGGAGCACGCTCTATTGGAGCGAGATCAGATGCTTGCATTGTTGAAATCCAATCTGGTATGGGCTCAAACTCGAATGAAGAATCAAGCTGATAAACATCGCACTGAGAGGGAGTTTACAGTGGGAGATTGGGTGTTCTTGCGGTTGATACCTTATCAGCTGCAGTCATTAAACTCTCATACCTTCCACAAGTTACACCCTAAGTTCTATGGGCCATTTGAAGTGGTGGAAAGAATTGGCAAAGTAGCTTACAAACTTAAGCTTCCTGAGGGTACCAAAATCCATCATGTATTCCATGTGAGTTGTTTGAAGAAAAAGGTGGGTTCTCAGATCACTCCTCTAGCTGCTTTACCAGAGCAAGTCACGGATGGTTTGGACGTGAAGAAACCACAGAGTGTGCTGCAGAGGCGTATGTACAAGAAAGGTGATGCTGCGGGAGTCCAAGTCTTGGTGTTGTGGGAGGGTTTGTCGGACAAGGAAGCTACCTGGGAAGACTATGATGAATTCACTGCCAGATTTCCCAACTTTGTTTTTTAAACCTTGAGGACAAGGTTGTTCTCTAAGGGAGGGGTAATGATATGAATATAATAAGTGATAGGTTAATTCACTTAGTAGAAGTAATATCAGGGTTAGTCCTTAAGTGGGTGATTAGTAGTTAAGTAGTGACAGGTGGCATGAGTTGAATTGAAAGAATGTATTAAAGGCTCACATGGAGCTTGTGGGAGACGGATTTGTAATTTTGGAATTAAAACTATCAATTGAGAAATATTGGCTTCGGCTTCCCTCTCCTCTCTCTATCTTCTTCCACCATTGTTTCCCTCTCTATCTGAGCTACTTGCAGGTTTGAGATCTGGATCCGGATCTGGTCCTTATCACTTCTATGTTGCTTTGTCATTTTCATTTTCCAGTGTTGGCTCATGGAAATTTGTAAAAATGGCTGCAGTTTTCTAAGAAGGTTATGTTTCTTGTGTAATCCCATTTGAGGTTAAAACTCACAAAACAAAGGAAAACATATAAGAGAATGATGAAAATTTTGTATCCGAATCAAGGAATTGATTATTGAGAATTGAGTTTGTGATTTACAGTTCATTTTGGTATTTGATTGATAGTCGGTGCTCATAATTTGGATTTTTTCCAGTTAAAATTGTTTGCAGAGAGAGAAAGAGTTCGTTCGACGCTTAAACCAGAGCCAGGTATATCTCTCCTCTTGCTTTCTCTCTACGATGTTCTATCCCAATTTCTCTCAGACAGTAAGGGTTTTGGTTTGCTTTCTTGGATTAGATTTGTATATATTCCATTGCATCTCAGTTTGCTCTGATTTAATAGCATAATTTGGCTCTTGGTATTCTAACTTTGCTTTCTCTGCATCAAAATTGTATCTGGCTCTTGGTTTTCTTGATCTAATTTTTTTTTTTTTGTTTCTATAATTTGATAAATTAAGGAAAAAATTTCTATTAGTATATGAGTATTCGATTCTGATATATCATTTTCCTCCATTTGACGTGATTTTGGATTATTAGCACTCAGGCTTGCCTTCCGTGTTTTTGTTGAAAAAAGGCTTTTAGCTGAGTAATTTACTAATTTGGTTTTGATTATCAGCTATATAAGAGAATGGGGGGTTTTAATTGTAATTATTTTAATGCGGCGAAAATTTTTAGATTTTACAGATTTTTCCAGTTCAGGATGATAAAAATTTAGGGCTTTTATTTGTTGATGTGATTTCCACGTACTCTGAATTCAAATAGAAATGCAAGGATATATTAGAGTTTTAGTGTTTTCAGGCATTCACGTGTTTGCTTATTATAGATGATGTATTTCTGTAGTGCACTAATATTTGTTTAAAAAAAATTAATTTGTTTTTCCTCCCCGTTGTTTGCTAAGGCGCTTCTCGAGACGGCGTTGAAACGTGCAGGTGATGAGGATTCAGGGAATGAGGAGGAAATGGCAAAGGAGGAGGACCAAAACGCGTTCTCTGTTAGGATAATTGGTGCCCTGAATTCCAGAAAGTCTGCACTCACCACTCATTAATTATATGGTTTGTTCCTTTGGTTTTTATGGTTTAAAGGTGTTTAATTTGATGGTGTTTTTGATACATTGTTGAATATATTGTTAGTTTAGTTATTGATTGTACCGAGTGTGGTTTATGCTTTTGGTATTAAGTAGTTTTTTCATATCCCTGAACTCCTTTTCAGGTAGAGAAACGTGAGTTCTTCTAATGTGTTTAAGTGAGTGTCAATCAGAGAGTATTTTGTTCGAATATCTGTCCAAACAAAAAATTTATTTGGAATGAAATAAATGAAACAACTTTTGAGACTCCCACATTTGAGATGTGTATTGGTTCTGAAAGTATAACACCAAAAGTTACATTTTCATTCCCATTTACAGAAATACAACTTGCAGAATTAGTTAAATGTATCAAATGACTAGCATGTGAATTTGTGTATAGTTAAAAATAATCTTATCCTTAAGGATTATTGATTTGGCAAATTTGGTTGAGTAAATTTAGGGTTATTGATTGGGCTAATTTGGTTGATTAGTTGATCTGATTTGGATGGGTTTGAGGGTTAGTTTCTAGGAATGTTCCATCGGTGTTCATTTTCTTCTACACAGTTACCAAAATCTCAAGTCCCACCATTTGATCCTCGAGTACGACCCAATCATATTTGCTGTAATACAATCATATTCTTGAATTTATTCAGGTAAAATGTATCTTATTCATGCAGTTCAAAGTGATGCATTCAAGTACCGCAGCAACGCGCGGGCATATTTTCTAGTTAATAACTATTGGTTTTCCCTCAATATAGACAACGTTAAATTGGTCAAATTTATTTAGTAAAATTTTTATGACTCTATAGAATTTCTCGTTTAAACTTCTGGTTTTAGAGAATTCTTCATTAAATTTCTGGGTGCTTTTGAGGTTATTTTATCTGAGATTTAGTAATTTTTTCTAGGTTTTGTAGAATTGTTCGATTAAATTTATGGGTTTGGTTGTTATTTTTTATTTTGTGCATTTTATAGTGAACTTGGTTGTGGGTTTTGATGTTTGTCTATGGCAAGGTAAGGGACGCCAACTCATGAACCAAGTGGTCTTTCAGCACCTGTAGGAGATGAGCGAAGTGATATGGTATAGTTTCCTTTAATTTTTACAATTGCTAAATGTAGATGACCAAAGCGAAATATCATTGAGCTCTGTGCAAACTCAGATTGTTGATTTTTTTTTTTCCTTTCAATTTGCACTTCCACAAAATCCTTTCAAGTATTGGTACAACTAAGTTGCAGCTCTCACAAAACAAACCGTTCACAAGACGAAAGCAAACCGCCCGAAAGCCGGTACCAGGATCTACAATAACACAGTGAAGGCAAGAGTTCCGGACCGGACAAGAGGGAAACATTGTCCAGAAGACCTTTAATTTCCTTGTACTACAAGCAAACGGATAGAATAATTTCCTTTTAATTTTTACGATTGCTGTATGTAGATGACCAAAGCGAAATATGTTTGAGCTCTTTACAAATTCAGATTGCTGATTTATTTTTATTTATTTTTCAATTTGAATGCAGCTTTGTCCAATCTGCTTAACTAATGGAAAGGACCTTGCCTTGAATAATAAATTCAATGTCACACTAACTGAAGTTTTGAATTCGAGGTCAAGGCAATAGAACACAGCCTAGGTATATGGTTTTCAGGTTACCAAAAAGGAAAGAAAAAGAGTGCACCATTATGAAACCATAAGCTCCTGAAAACTGCAAAATTAGAATCCCAAATCCATAACAAACACAGCCTTACATAAAAACCCAAAAGCGACCCACAAAAATACAACCTTCGTACGTTCCAGAACGAATTCCAACTCCAATTCAAACCACTGCCCAACAACCAATATGCAATACAAACAAAACCCAAAGCACCAAAACGCAATTCATAACAGAAGCACACACAAGCCAATAATTTTAACGAGTTTAAAGCGAATGAATCGTAAACCTCAAAAGAAAAGAGAAAAATCTTGGTCGAGCCGCTCAAGTTGCTATCTGGGCACCAAGCATTATGTATGAATCAAGAGGCAGAGCTGAGAGAGAAAACAGAGAGTTAAGAAGCGCGTATTTGGTTGTGTGTTTGAATGTTGCGAGTATGATCAGTGGGAGTATTCAAACTCATCATCAGCTCCTCAATTTTGTCACTGACATAACCAACAGCTGCAGTAAAGTCCAAACACAGATGAAAGGCCAAACACAAACAAATCGGCTATATAACAGGCTCAACCGCCATGTTAAAAGCCTTTCATCTGATGTCACTAAAGTCCAAACACAAACAAACAAACAAATCGGCTATATAACAGGCTCAACCGCCATGCCAAAAGGCCAAACACAAACACAATGTACTAACCCAGCTGAGATTTGTGGAGGATTAACCGAAGTTCCGACGTTCATAACGGGGATGTGGATTCTTGGCATGGCGGAAGAATCGGCTATATAACAGCCTCAACCGCCATGCCAAAAGGCCAAACACAATCCTCTCTCTCACTCCTCCCTCCCTCCCCCAACTCTGCCGCGTTCCTCTTCCGCCATGCCAAGAATCCACATCCCCGTTATGAACGTCGGAACTTCGGTTAATCCTCCACAAATCTCAGCTGGGTTAGTACATTTTCTTTAGTTATCATCTTTTAGTTATGGAGTTTCCAGATACTCTGTAACATGCCTTCTGATCAATATGTATATGAAACGGGGTCTTTTATAAGCTCATGTTCTTAATTAGCTAGCAAATGAGTTTGGGTTGTGGGCAGATATTCTAACGGTTGATGACACGTGTCAATATCATTAACTAATATGGAAGAATTGAAAATCAGCAACTCCTGATATCTTTAGAGTAATGTTCCAGAGATCATTTTCCCATTCTTTAACTTTCTGTGTTGTTTATAATACAGCAGCACTATGGAGGAGGGTGGTCGGTACAAATCTCCACCGGCAGCACACAAATGTATATTCCATCTCCTCAACATCCTAGGAGTTCTCCTCCAGGTGAAGCATGCGACCGGAAATTTACCATCTCCATTTGTCACAGACCACAACACTGTTGTGATGTTGATTGCTGTTTTACTCACTTACGTGGGGACATTGCAGACTGCCAACATTCTCCGAGCTTCCAACAATACAAGTATATATGAACTGATGAACAACATCAGCCTCTTGTGCGGAACTCTTGCGTTGGTTCTACTGGTGCTCCTCCTCGTTCCAGCTTTCGGGTGGTTTACTCTTGCATGTTGGGCCTTATATTTTGCGATAATTGGGACCAAGTCCTGCCAAACGCTAAGAACACTGTGTAGTGACGCTGTTCCTTATGTCCGTGACAAAATGAAGGAGCTGATGAAGAGGTTGAACGGTAGCGAAGAACCCCAGAACGAGGGAGTTTGAATACTCCCACTGATCATATTCGCTTTAAACTCGTTGAAATTATTGGCTTGTGTGTGCTTCTGTTATGAATTGCGTTTTGGTGCTTTGGGTTTTGTTTGTGTTGCATATTGGTTGTTGGGCAGTGGTTTGAATTGGAGTTGGAATTCGTTCTGGAACGTACGAAGGTTGTATTTTTGTGGGTGGCTTTTGGGTTTTTATGTAAGGCTGTGTTTGTTATGGATTTGGGATTCTAATTTTGCAGTTTTCAGGAGCTTATGGTTTCACAATGGTGCACTCTTTTTCTTTCCTTTTTGGTAACCTGAAAACTATATACTTAGCTTTCCATTAGTTAAGCAGATTGGACAAAGCTGCATTCAAATTGAAAAATAAATAAAAATAAATCAGCAATCTGAATTTGTAAAGAGCTCAAACATATTTCGCTTTGGTCATCTACATACAGCAATCGTAAAAATTAAAAGGAAATTATTCCATCTCTTTGCTTCTAGTACAAGGAAATTAAAGGTCTTCTGGACAATGTTTCCCTCTTCTCCGGAACTCTCTTGCCTTCATTATGTTGTTGTAGATCCTGGTACCGGCTTTCCGGTGGTTCGCTTTCATCTTGTGAACGGTTTGTTTTGTGAGAGTTGCAACTTAGTCGTACCAATACTCGAAAGGATTGTGTGGAATTGCAGCTGCAGCTGCAGCACCTTTTTATGCCTGGGATAAATTGAAAGAGCTCATATTGCAAGGGCTACCTTAACTTATAGGTTATATCACAGTTGAACAATCCCTGAATGCCACTTAGTAGTTCGTAACCAATTTATTCCTCCATCGCTTAGTCCTTCGTTTAAATATCTTGTACAGAAAACAAAAACAAAAAAAATTGTGGTTGCCAAGCTCTAGTAATTCAGGCTTTGGTACGCCTTTCTAAATTCTAGTATAATCTAAAATACGACAAACAAGACTTGCATAACAAATTTAGGATGCAAAAAAACGACAATAATATTCTGATCTGTTGTCGTATTTGGGATACATCGTTAAAACTAATTTTACGCCTAGATAGCTCACATCTTGCACTCCTTACATAAGCCAGTAACGTACATCCACCGGAAAGCGAGACTACTGGGGTTTTGGGTCATCGACTTCACGTTTCAAGCCATGTCACGGTTCCTGCAATCAAATACTTGCTTGGAAGCTCCCCCGCCGATGGTGCAAGGTACGTAATTGTCTTCCTGTAACGCCGCATATTGGGTTAGAACAACGAAAACCAGAATACAAGAAGTGTTTCTAGCAAGTTGTTCACTATACAAACCTCTGAATGTCGACGTCTGTGACAAAGACAAACCCAGCAACATTACTGCAAAACAAACCAAAAAAAGTAAATATTTAAGATTACAGACTACGAATCATGCTCTGAAATACAAAATGTCACCGTCAAATTCGCATCCCTATCTCCAGAGACGGAAAAGCAAGCAAGAAATACCACAATACTACTATGTATTTTCATTCTTGTGACAGTGAGGGGGTAAAACCATCTACTTTCCTATGTGAAGTTCAAATGAAAGTGAACGAGACTGATCAATGTCATATACTTTAGTGATTCGTTATCTATTTCTCTATCAGATAGATCGGTATAAGTTACCTAGAAATAATTTGATCAGGCTCCTTGGCAAATGAAACAGCAAGAACGGTATGCAGCAAATCCCGGTTAATATTCACAGGCGCCAATCTTGTAGGGTCTGCAGCAGGCTCTGCACCAATTGGCAAAGCTGAACGTGGGGCCTGTGGCCCGCCACCAATCCGAAAGACAGAAAAGTCACTAAAATTCGCGATATTAGAATGTGGGCTGAGATCATTTGCAAGGCCATAGAAATACTCCTGTTAGAAATATCAGTGCACATGAGTCTTTTCTTCAGGAAGAACAAATAACAAGGATTAAATGGCAACATATTGATGCTTACCCTTATCCTATGACTCCTGGATTTTTGACGGAATTTGGCATTCCTGGATACAACACCCCCAGATTTTTGAAGTTTTACAACGTCCACACCAGGCTTGTTCTTTAGTACATTTCTGATCATGCTCCAAAGTTTTTCCTGAGAATTTAAAAGAAATATATGTACTGTCATCGGAGCCTACATGTACAACCATTTTGTTAAAACATCAAAATGTTTTGCAAACAAGGATGCATTATGCTAACCAAGACGAACTTTGTAACAGAGTCGAGCAACAATAGCAAAGAGGGGGGGCAAAAGTAGAAATGCTTGCACAATCCAGTACGGTAAAATCATAATAAGAAAGAAAACTCAAACTAGAGGGATGTACCTGGCCCAGAACTAAGACAACATTGGCATTGAATGTATCAATTGCATGAAGAAGCAACTGCAAGAAAATCAAACAAGAATTTCAAATATATGACATTAAAACAACCATTTCAATAGTAAGTCAGCAGCCATCCCTGAAGTGCAAGCAGCCTAAAAATTACCTCATAGCCTTGACCTTCTATCCATCCCATGGTATTGATCACCATTCCAGAAGCTCGAGATTCAGCATTCCCAGAAAGTTGTCTTTCTACCACTTGAGCAAGCTCCTTCACAAGCACTTTGTATAAATCTACATTATTACTGGATAAAAAATGGATCTTTAAGGATTCATGACTTCCACTAAATTAGCATGACAAGAAATTTACTTATATGTTAGTATCAGATATTAACAAATGATGTGAAATGATAGGTCCATATGAAGATGCTATAAATCAATTACCTAGGAGTTGTGTGCCCATAGAAATAAACGAGAGGTATATCAAGAGGAATTCCTTCAACCGGATCAATAGGCATTTCAATAGGAGTAGCGGCAATACATCCCGGAATTGTTATAGCTCCTTGTCCAATATCCAAGTCGACGAAAGTAGGTTTCCATTCCTTCTTACCTGCCCAACTAAGAAGCATTTTCGACAAGGTACTTTTCCCAGAATCTGTTGGTCCCACAACAATCACCCTAGGGCCCTAACCACAAAGAAGCTTATAAGCCACAGACAGAGAGTCACTTGGCAAGGATTACAACAATCCTAGGTAATATGCACCAAAAATGGACTTGCAGTACTACACAGTAGATGCACTTGCGCCACAAGCTTATCTCAATCATTCCTAAAAATTTACAGAGCTGGCAATTGAGGATCAAACACTTTTGTTCACTAAAGAATGACGCTAATTAAAACACATTGAAAAATTTGCACTAATTTTCCCCAACATAGAAGTGAGCAAGTGTCAAGTAGTACCTGAGAATTGAGGTCATCGGGCGGCAAGGGTTTAGCGCGGTGTCTCCGTTCTTCCAGTACGGCGTGCACATTCACATAGCTGATATTTGGAGTCTGAAAAATCAAACATTTGAATCAGACACCATTCACATTCTCATTAGTGACAAGCATATGGAATACCTCATCAGCCGTGTACTCGGTTTCCGTACTGCCCTCCATCTCAATTGTTGCTCCGTTCCAAGTAAAAACCTTCAACAACCAAAACCCACAACACAAATGCAATTCAAAATCTTTAACAATCAAAACCCACAACGCAAATTCTATTAAAAAGATGTAAACTTGGGAAAAGAACTAGGGGAAGAAGAAGGCTTACAGCAAATTTGAGCCTGGGCGGGAAGGTGAGCCAGAAATCAGGGGGGAGCTCGGTGCCGAAGATCTCAGCGGTGCCGCTGAGAAGGCGAAGCTTGAGAGGGGTGTCGTAGCCGACTTCGATTCTGAGCTCGCTCTCTCGGTCCAGTTTCACCTGCCTTGGTCCGCCGCCGTGCGCCATCTTCTTCTGCTAGCTTGGCTCTCGGTGCTCCAATTGGGGTTTTATGCAGGACAGAGTACAAAACTGGCGCTTTGTATTCAATTGGGATTCCGAAGGGTTTTAAAAGAGTGTTCGTTTGGGATTTCAATGAGTAAAAAGAGTGTAATAAGACACCGGAGGAATTCCGTTGGGAATTTTAAGAGTGAACTCTACTCGGAAGAGATCATTCCGAATCCCTTCCACTAAAACTACCAAATTAAGTAATCTGAACCCTTAAAATTTGATCAAACGGCTAAAAACATGGTCTCTTTAAAAGTTATAATAACTTTAACCGTTTGATTAAATTTCAAAAGCTCAAGTTGATGGCTAGGATGGAAGAGATCTGAATAACTCTATTTAATAGAGAGTACTCTGATCCACCAACTACCTCATTTATTATTTCTTTTTGTCGAACTACTTTATTTATATTCTTTTTTATAAAAAAAATTAGAGGACGGGCTGGTAGTTTCGTCACGGCAATCTATTTTATCAAAGGTCGAGAACACTCTTAAAGGCAGTTTCAGCCTTTCTTTAGTCATCATCATGTGATTCATCAATGTCATAAATCAAACACAAAACATGACATGTGAAATACAAGCTTAGAGTTTGTCCTTAACTACGGGTCACCTCGTGGTGGTTACTTATTTATTATTATTATTGAAATTTCTTGATATATATAGTGGATATATACAAATCTTATAATTTAAACTCGTTAGGGTGTGTTTTTTCTCACAACTTTTAAGTGGTGGTAATGTTCACCACCTTATTTATTACTATCAAATAAGTTTAAATTTCGAAATTTGTATCCATCCTACACAAATCTCGAAATTTAAACGTATATAAGGTAAATATGATCGTAAGCATCACCATCACTTGATGATGATGAGTCGTTGGCCTGTCTCTACAAAAACTTGATATGACACCAACTATTATATTGTCTTGTAATTCTAGGCACCTTCGCAGATGGACTCACGAAACAGTCCATGGGACCATGACTTTGTAGGCTCCTTGTTCTCTTTCGAAGAAAGTTGAAGGGCAATTGCCACTTTACCTTTCCAACTCCTCGGCACCTCGTGACAACTTCATGGTAAATTCTACGCACCTTCCATACGTGGGCTCGCTTAAATAACCACAACCCCCCAAATCAAACTTCACTCGATATAAAGCTCGAACCCAAAAACTTGCACAGAATTGCAAATATGTTGCCAACCGATGCTCCCCAAAAACCCCAACAAATTACTCAAAGACCGGACTTCATCGGCCACTTTGCTTACTTCAACCTCACAATCTGCTACCTCACCACAATGTACCGGGCGTACCGGGCCGGCGACTACCCGGTCCTCGCTTTCGTCGTGTTTTCTATGTGGCCTACTGGGGTTTGGACAAGTGTCAGCAGGTGTACAGCCGGCTGCCACGTGGCGATAAGTCGGTGAAGAATGACACTACTTGAAACATGTAGAAAGGTTTGCATTTATTATCTGCTCCAAACAGACAAGTGAACAAGTACACTTTTATTCACAGAGGATGACACTAATTAAAACACAGAAAATTTTGCACCAACTTTCCCCAACATACAAGTGAACAACAAGAAGCAGGGGCAGAGCCACCAAGGGACTAGGGTAGTCCCTGGTCCATCCTGACTTCATCTGAGTTGTGAACCTCATGGAAGAAGATGAAGCAAACGACGTTGTTAAGCTGTTTTGATTTTAAATCTTTTCGGTTGTCTAATGAAACGATAAATTTGGCAGCGGAGTTTTAAAAGAGATGTGCAATTTTAAATGGAAAAAGCAACCCCACTTCTGGTTCGATTCTCTCACCTAACAGTAATATACACCCTATAATTTTCTAAAGCAACTCACCTTCTTTATTTGTAGACCTCTCCCCCTTTTCCTTCTTTTTCTACTTCTTTGTATTTTCTTTGGCCTTCCACAACCTACCTCTTACTTGATTGTCTGGGTTTTTACATTTTTTTCTTCTTAGTATTGAATTTAAGAGAATTTTTTTCAGTTTTGTGAGGATTACACAAATTGCATATGTCAACATGTTATGAATTCAACTTTTTAGACACACTTTTATATATATATATATATATATACATATTTGTGAAAGCCCCTCCTCATTCAGAATTCTAGCTCCGCCACTTACAAGAAGTACCTGAGAATCGGGGTCATCGGGCAGCAAGGGCTTAGCGCGGTGTCTCCGTTCTCAACTGTTGCTCTGTTCCAAGTAAAAACCTTCAACAACCAAAACCCACAACACAAATGCGATTCAAAATCTTTAACAATCAAAACCCACAACGCACATTCTATTAAAAAGATGTAAACTTGGGAAAAGAGCTAGGGGAAGAAGAAGGCTTGCAGCAAATTTGAGCCTGGGCGGGAAGGTGTGAGCCAGATATCAGGGGGGAGCTCGTTGCCGAAGATCTCAGCGGTGCCGCTGAGCAGGCGGAACTTGAGAGGGGCGTCGTAGCCGACTTCGATTCTGAGCTCGCTCTCTCGGTCCAGTTTCACCTGCCTTGGTCCGCCGCCGTGCGCCATCTTCTTCTGCCAGCTTGGCTCTCGGTGCTCCAACTGGCGAGATTTTTCTGTCACCATACCCGTGTTTTATATAAATAGTAGGTTATGTGTGTTAAAGGGTTAATAATTTAAAAATTAAAAATTTTCACCACTTTCACAAAAATACGTAATTTACCATTCGTATTCCCGTCACAATTAAAAATTTCCCTTCCGAGTGGGGCTTTATGCAGGACACAGTACAGAACTGGCGCTTTGTATTCAATTGGGATTCCGAGTGGTTTTAGAAGAGTAATAAGAAACCGGAGGAATTCCGTTGGGAATTTTAAGTGGGAGCTGTATTTAATAGGGATTACTTTTACCCACCAACTACCTTGTTTATTATTATTATTATTATTATTTTGTCAAAATACTTTATTTATTATTATTATTTTTTATATATAAAAATTAGAGGACGAGTTAGTGATTTCGTTACGGTAGTCTATTTAATTGAAAGACGAAAACACGCACATAGGTATTTCAACCTTACTATGGACACCATCGTGTGATTCACCAGTGTCAGGAATCAAATCCAAGACGTGACGTATGGAATATGGGTCTGGAGTTTGTTTCTAACTAGGGTCACATCGTGGTGGTTTCTTATTTATTATTATTATTGAAATTTCAAGATATATATATATATATATATATATATATATATATATATATATATATATATATTGGATAGACACACATCTTATAATTTAAACTTTAAAAAAAAATGACAATTGATGGCAAGTTACGATTATCCACCCGTTTCAGATGCTGAGAAGACTCACAAAGACATTTCAGTCTCGTCACAAGTCTAGCTTCCACACCAGCAAGTGGTAGTAATGTTCACCACCTTATTTATCACTGTCAAATGATTTTAAATTTTGAGATTGGTGTCTATCCTATATAAATCTCAAAATTTAAATAAATCTAGGATAAATATGGTCGTGAGCATCACCATCACTTGATGATGATGAGTCGTTGGCCTGTCTCTACAGATCCTTGACATGGTATCAGAGCGTGCCTATCGGTGTGATTAGTCGTTACCCTCAAGAAAACCCTTGGCCCATCTTGTAATTTTAGGCATTTTCGTAGATGGATTCACGAAACAATCCATGGGACCTTGACTTTCTAGGCTCCTTCTTGTTCTCTTTCGAAGAAAGTAGAAGGGCAATTCCCACTTCACCTTTCCAACTCCTCGGCGCATCGTGACAACTTCAAGGTAAATTCTACGCACCTTCCTTACGTGGGTTCGCTTAAATAACCGCAAACCCCCCAACTCGAACCTCACTCGATCGAAAACTCGAACCCAAAAACTTGCAGAGAATTGCAAATATGTTGCCAACCGATGCTCCCCAAAAACCCCCACAAATTACTCAAAGACCGGACTTCATCGGCCACTTTGCTTACTTCAACCTCACAATCTGCTACCTCACCACTATGTACCGGGCGTACCAGGCCCGCGACTACCCGGTCCTCGCTTTCGTCATTTTTGTCTACGTGGCCTACTGGGGTTTGGACAAGTGTCAGCAGGTGTACAGCCGGCTGCCACGTGGCGAGAAGTCGTTGAAGAAGGAGGTGTTGAGATTCACCTATTGTGTTTTGACAAGTGGCATCTTGTTTGGGTTTGCTTATCAGTTTGGGACGTTTATGCCCTTGGCTGTGGTGGTGCTGATGTATTTTGTTGCCGTTGCTACCAGTTTGCTGCTCTTCTATGTCTACTACTTCAAAGATGAACAAAACGGACGTTACGAAAAGATTAACGATAACTCGGACAATGTTTAATTCTTTTATTAATAGCAAAATATATGAGTAATAATGCGTAATTTGCTAGTACGAAATTATGACGCTTTTGTAACCTTAGACTCGTTACGTTGTTCGACTGAACTTGTTTGTTTCGAGTCATCGTATTATTGAGTGCTTGTACTTCTGCCATTCGAATTCAATTAAAATGATTAAATCCTTATGTTATAACCATTTGAGCTACATCTATCATGGTTTTTCTTTTCTTTTAAACAAATAAAACTTCAATTAACTAATGGAGATAATTGCAAAACAAATTTTATTACATGTAGTGGTTAATTATAGTGGACATGGTTCGACATGGATTGGTTTTGCAGTTTTACTTCCCAGATTGAAACTAACTCACTTAATACGCAAATAATTTGATTCCTGAGAATTAAAATAAAAAGAGAAATAACCAAACTAAGCCACTATTAGGTGGATTAATTCCATACGATTTGACAGTTTATGTCTAAGCAAATAATTAACCTTTAAGTGATCATGTGGTTATTACGATTTTATAAATATTTGCTAACGTGGATATCAAATTTGTCTGATGTCATCCAAAAAGAAAATAGACCCAAATACAAATGGGAGTCAACTGAAAAATTTGAGGGAAATAAAAAAATAATACATATTTGTTGACGTGGATATCAAATTTGTCCAATGTCATCCAAAAAGAAAAGAGACCCAAATACAAATGGGGTCAATTGATAATTTTGAGGGAAATAAAAAAAATACATATTTGCTGACGTGGATACCAAATTTGTCCGATGTCACCCAAAAAGAAAATAGACCCAAATACAAATGGGGGTCAATTGACAATTTGGAGGGAAATAAAGAAAATTACATATTTGCTGACATAGATACCAAATTTATCTGATGTCACCCAAAAAGAAAATGGACCCAGATACAAATACAAATAGGGTCAATTGAAAATTTTGAGGGAAATAAAAAGGAAAGCTAACGTGGATATCAAATTTGTCTGATGTCATCCAAAAAGAAAATAGACCCAAATACAAATGGGGGTCAACTGAAAAATTTGAGGGAAATAAAAAAATAATACATATTTGCTGATGTGGATATCAAATTTGTCCTATGTCATCCAAAAAGAAAATAGACCCAAATACAAATGGGGGTCAATTGATAATTTTGAGGGAAATAAAAAAAATACATATTTGCTGACGTGGATACCAAATTTGTCCGATGTCACCCAAAAAGAAAATAGACCCAAATACAAATGGGGTCAATTGACAATTTTGAGGGAAATAAAGAAAATTACACATTTGCTGACGTAGATACCAAATTTATCTGATGTCACCCAAAAAGAAAATAGACCCAGATACAAATAGGGTCGATTGAAAAATTTGAGGGAAATAAAAAGGAAAATTGGAGAAGTGGGGTATCGATCCCCATACCTCTCGCATGCTAAGCGAGCGCTCTACCATCTGAGCTACATCCCCATGTGTGATTTGTACCGTCTGATTTTGGTATATGATATTATGGTGACTGGCGAGTCTGTTCAAGTCGTTGGTTTCACTTGGTCACTTCCACGCCTGTCCCTGCTGAGAGAGACCAGCGGTGTTCCAAAATGTTGAGACGATTCCTGCTACAAGCTTCCGCCGCTCGCAGCCGTCTTCCCAACTCCCACTTTCCTTCACCATGCTCAGCTCCCTTAGTTCCCAACCGTTCTGTTTGGTCAACATCTTATTCTTCTTCTTCTTCCCAAATCCCACACAGTCCTTTCGCCGAACAGTTGGAGGACAACCCCGACCAAACCGCCACTCAACCCTCCACCTCCATCGCCGTCGACCGCTCCGGTCTATACAACCCACGTGATAACCGCCACCAATCCGTAATTTGCATTCACTAATTGGTTTTTCTCATTAGTTTCTTTTTTTTTAATTAATTTTTGTGGCAGAGCATTCCCATAGACCCACTTCGGACTCTGAGCTCGTCAAGCACCTCAAGGGAATCATCAAGGTTTGTTTTTTCCTTTATTTTCTCCATTATTTTGATATGGGTTACTGTAAATGTTGCAATTTGAGTGACAATGTGGTTGTGGATGTGGGTTTTTTTATCAGTTCCGCGGCGGCCCAATCTCCGTTGCTTAGTATATGGAGGAAGTTCTGACAAATCCGAAAGCCGGATTCTACATGAATCGAGACGTGTTTGGAGCTGGAGGTGATTTTATAACCTCCCCTGAAGTCAGCCAGATGTTTGGGGAGGTGAATTTATTGTTGTTGGATTGTTAATTACTCGACAATTATTTATCGAATTTAATTGGGATTTTCTTTAGGAATTTGATTGTTGAATAGAAAATGATTTGTTGTTTGCTCTGCTTGTTTGAATTTAGATGGTTGGTGTTTGGGCAATGTCTATGTGGGAGCAAATGGGACAGCCTGATAAAGTGAACCTAGTAGAGCTAGGTCCGGGAAGAGGAACTCTCATGGCCGACCTTCTTCGTGTATGTACTGGCTCTGCTCATTTGAACTTCTTTATTGTTAATGCTATACAAATGGAAATACAGTAACAAAATTTAGTTTCTTTGTTGCCTAGGGTGCTTCAAAATTTAAGAACTTCACCAAATCATTGCACGTACACATGGTAGAATGCAGTCCTGCGTTGCAGAAACTTCAGTACCAGAAGCTGGAATGTGCAGACGAAGAGGTTTCGGATGGCAAAAGGACTATAAGCGCGTTGGCTAAAACTCCTGTATCTTGGCATGCCACATTGGAAGACGTTCCTACAGGATGTATGTAGTTATGTTCTTATCGTACTCCAAGGAAGACGAACTTATTTGTATGTACGTGCACTGGAATGGAATGAAAAGACCTCTAGGTTGCATGTACTAGCAGTTGAATGAAATGACCTCTAGTTTTTCTTTCTGCAACAACTTGTTTGCAGATAGTTTAGTTTTGTATTCGTAAGTGATGCTTTTTTATTTTACTTCAGATAAGATGATATCAGGAGAAGGAAATAGCATGCGTACTAGATTCTCATAGGATAGGTGGATGCATTATGTAACACTAACTTGACATCGATTTACATGCATCTTGCTGGATATAGTATTGCCGAAGATAATTAGTACGTTCATTAGTTTATAAAAATCAGTCCCTTGTTATGATTAAGCCATTATAGCTCTTCCAGTTGTTGTGCAATATAATTAGTATTGTATCTTAACACTTGGAAGCGTGAATGTGACAGCTTGTTTTCTTTCCCATGAACTGACTGTAGCTTTCTTGATTATCGTTTCAGTGCCATCTATCATCATAGCCCACGAGTTTTATGATGCTTTACCAGTTCATCAATTTCAGGTTTGTGTGGTCCATTTGTGATCTATATCACCAAATGCTCGCTCTATGAATATTGTTTCATTCTCTTAAGGATTTCTTTATCTTTTTTGTTTTCTGCAGAAAGCTGCTCGTGGCTGGTCTGCGAAAATGATTGATGTTGCTGAAGATTCAATGTAAGGATGTAAAATAGAATTACTCTCTTTTGCACATGCTTTCACAAAAGAATTGTGTTATTCGATACTCATAAATATTGTTTAGGTTTCGTTTTGTTCTGTCTTCACAGCCTACACCAGCGACTCTTTATCTTGCAAAACGCTGCAAATGGGCTGGAAATGAAGAAATAGCAAAGCTTCAACATATCGAGGTTTGCCCCAAAGCAATGGAGTTGACTCAAACTATTGCTGAAAGAATTGCTTCCGATGGAGGTGGAGCTCTTATAATTGACTATGGCCTCAATGGAGTAGTATCAGATAGTCTGCAGGTCTGTTGCTATTCCAATTCTTGTTTCGGTAGTCTTTTCAAGGCGTGAATCATGCATACTGCTTCTTGTCATTCTAACTTTTGCAATACTTTAATTTTGTTGCGGGCCATTCGGAAACATAAATTTGTCAACATTCTGGATGATCCGGGGTCTGCTGATCTTAGTGCATATGTTGATTTTGCTTCCATCAGGCACTCTGCTGAGGAAATTTCAGGTATGCCGTCTCATTAGTCTTTCTTTAAGTATTATATTTCCATGGATTGGGTTCAAGAACAGGTTGAGGATACTTAATATCTTTGCAGGAGAGATTTCTGTCCATGGCCCGATTACTCAGTCTCAGTTCCTTGGTTCTCTTGGGATAAATTTCCGAGCGGAAGCATTAACACAGAACTGTACAGAAGAACAATTTGAGTCTCTAAGGAACGGATACTGGCAACTGGTTGGCGAGGGTAAGGCCTGATGAAAAAGCGCCCATTCAACTGGTTGGCGAGGGTAAGGCCCCCTTCTGGGAGGGGCCTGATGAAAAAGCGCCCATCGGAATGGGCACTCGGTATTTGGCAATGGCCATTGTGAACAAGAAGAAAGGAGTTCCTGTTCCATTTTAGTGAAACCCCAAAAAATGGTAGTATTTGGATGAGATATATTGCATGCACACTAGTTGGGGTTCTGTCATATTTTTGCAAATTAAATTGCTTAGATATTCTAAATGATAAATAGATTGAATGAATTCGTTGCATCTTGTTGAATACGTGAGGATTTATCTCCACGCTCTTTTTATTTTCTTGACGTGAATGTGAAGCAAAGCCTTTTCTTTTTCGGAAGACACATGATAAGTAGAAAAAAAAAAAAGGAAAATGCATTTGGCATTTGTGATGGAGAGATTTCTCAGCGTGTAGGAAACACATGTTAATACCTTAAGTGTAATAATACAATTAGTTGAAAATTTGAAAAGAATCTTAACCCATTGCATTATTGCACGACCTACCGAATCATGTTCCGGCATACTGAAAACTTTGTGCTTTGATTTGCTCGCCTAAAACGCACGCAAGACTGAACCCAAACTAAAAAGGGTACAAACGACATTTCGTATTTTTCATATTCTCAAATTCACCCCTAAATTCGTTTGTCTTATGCAATTGGCCCCTCGATAATATTAGATGGTACCGTGACATAATTTGACATCGAGTCATCGTTGGAAGATAGATCGAGAGAGAGAGAGAGAGAATGGGGGCCCTTCTGTCAAGCTTGATGGGCGCCGGCGGAGCGCCGGCAGACGACTCGGCAGGGGAGGAGTCCGGAGTGACGTCGTTTCACTCGTCGGAGAGATGGCAGCTTCACTTGAAAACCCATAAGGAATCCTCCCAGCTGGTACTCGCCGAAGCATATTTTTAATTTTTAATTTTTTAATTTTGATTGTTTGAGTGTTGAAATTAGTGAGAGATTAGGGATCTGTATTTACTATTTTATTGACTTAATGATTTGCATAAATTGGGGAACGTGAAGCTGGTGGTCGATTTCTCGGCGTCGTGGTGCGGGCCCTGCCGGTTCATAGAGCCCGCCATCCGCGCCATGGTCGCCAAGTTCACCGACGTCCAGTTCGCCAAGATCGACGTCGACGAGCTATCTGTAAGTCCTTCCAAACTTGTGCTAATAATTGAAAGTGCTTTTGTGAAAGCGCTTTTATGTTAAAAGTGATGAGCTAGAACCACATTTATTTTTGGAAGTGCTTTTATGTTAAAAGTGATCTCTTTCATCAAGCTGAAGCACCTTCAAGTGCTATTCCAAGAAGTACAACTTGGATTTTTTGTGGATTTTTATACCAGTGCTTCCAATAAAAGCCCTTATGCGTACAAGTGCTTTATAGAGAAGCATTTCCAATCGGATCAAGATTTCTGCCAAACTTAGACAAAAACGCTTTTAATTGTCAGAAAACGCTTTTAATTGTAGCCTTTGGACCATATTGCGTTTTGTTTCTGTACTAGGGGTGTTTTTGGTCCTGTAGGAAGTGGCGCAGGAATTCGGTGTGCAGGCAATGCCAACGTTCGTCCTGTTGAAGAAGGGGAAGGAAGTGGATCGGGTGATCGGAGCGAAAAAAGACGAGCTCGAGAAAAAGGTCGAGAAACACCGCTCTGTCTAAGATCAGAGTTTGTGTTTTACATTTGCAGTTTTAATTGGTAAGACCTGATATGCTATAGAAGCTTTCTTGCTAGTGTTTCTGCCAATGCATATATTGTACACTATAAAAGGGAACCATATTCGTATCTCCCCGAGACTCAGAGACTCGGGGACTCGGACAGTGTATGCTTGCTAGGTTGTGTCAATGTGTATGTTCTTCAGCTTCACCACTGATTCCACAGCCCTTTCAGGGTGTGCGATTCCCTCAGCCAGCATAAACATTCATAAGTATGTAATTTCGTATAATCTCGTGATGTAGAAAAATCGTCACGGTTTAAATACAATGTGTGTTGTACCTGGCAATCTCGACTCGCAGTTTCGCCTCTTTAGCCATCAGATTGTGTTCTCTAGGAGTAGTGAGATCCCCCGAACATCGTGGCGTTAGGTGGTTGGCCAATTTTGAAACGTTAAGTCCTTAATTTACTAAAAGAATAGTTGAAGAGGTCAATTTCAACTGACGTTATAGTTCAGGTGGCCGAACGTCAGAATCAAAACAAGAAAGTAAAACCAGAGAGGAGGAGAGAGAAATGCAGGCTCTCTATTTCGATTTTCGACTCCCATCTCAACAACATTTATCTGTGGTTTTCAGCTGTTAGTAATCCAAATCTACTCCAGAAGTTGTCAAAATTTGGCCTCGGTTGCTCCACCAACCAAAGTTCCATGTGCATCAAGACGAGCACAAGAACAACAAGGGATGTAAAAAGCAAAGAACGGGGCGGGGCGGTAAGGGTGCTTTGCTACTTTCCATTAGAATTAGCATGCTTATGGAAAGGCCAGAGATTTACCAGGCGCTCGAGCACCGCTGCGCTTTTTGAGAAATAGCCTGTGAATCCTGCTGGAGTCGATGCCGGAGGAAAATCCTCCGCTGGCATAGCAAACGAGCGTATCATCTTCTCCATTTTATCTAATGTTAGATACGATCCCACTTCTTGCAACCTCTCCGGACCCATAACCGGTAGTGTGTGCTCTTGACGCAAAGACGTAGCCTTACTGTCATTCTTCTGCCATGCACAAGATAAAACACAGCTTAGTTTGTTCTTCCTATCACCGGTAGTGTGTGTTCTTCCTATCATTTCAATTGTATTACCTCCAATGGCGATAGGTCTGCACCACGGCTAAAGGTCAGTTCCACGCGGAACTTTTTTGTGTCTTCAAGAGCTACCTGCAATTTCAGTTTCGAAAATACATTGGTCTCGGGATAATTTCTACGCGCGATAATACTAATCAAGGTATCATGATAGGGAGTCGTGATTATACTTATGACTACGCTTGGAAACCATTTACTTACTGCTGTGTTCTCGAACATCCTCAGAACTATATAACTCATGTAGTCAAGCTCCTTAGTATTGTATAAACGCTCCAAAGCACTATGGCAAACGAGGCCATCCTCTCCTTGAAGAGACTCGTCCAGGTTACAGTAACGGAGAACATTCATGAGAGAGTGGATGTGAGATTCCTGTCATTCCAAAATTTTCATTAATTTACATGAATTATGTTCAAATATAAGAACTGTACGTAAATGTATATACTTACTGATGTAAAGTACAGGCGCGTTCGCACATGCCGTTCGGGCGTTCTAACATTTGCATACCTATCAAGGTAATGAAGAGTTTGTTAATATCAATTAGAATGATCCATGATAGAAACGATGAGCGGGGAAGTGAGGTTCTCTTGTATTACTTTGGATCCAAACGATATTGGGTCTCTTTGTCATCGTCGTCGTCCTGATCTATCGATATCTCGCTTGTTGTACTGGGTCTCCTCGTATCTTCGTTCTTAGCAGAAGGCTTTGGCGTATCACTTGTGCTAGATTTTCTGTCATCAATCTTAACATGAAGCTTGGGATGATGCTTCTTATCTTCCTTCTCGGTATCGGTTGAATTTGAATGTTCATCCTGATCACTCTTTGGTTCAGCAGCAACACTGATGGCTTCTTCACGAGTATTCCTCAGGTCAATCATTATCTTACCCAACAAACGACGAGCAATCTGAACGAAAAGGAAAGATAATGTAGCATATCGATAGGGAGTAAAATACAATTTGATGAGGAGCCTGGAGCGAATGCAATGTACCAACCGAGAAACTCGGGAGAATGCGTATAAAATATCTAGTACTCTAGTTCATGATATTTCTGACATAAAGAGTAATACGAAGGGGGCATGCTGACGGGAAGGCTACCTTTGAACCAATATTGAGCTTCTGTGTTGGATTAATGCCATACTCATTTGGGATGACTCCATCTGCAAGCAACTGCAATTACCCTACCACAGAGGAGTCAGTCTAATTTTGACGACCGACGCATTTGAAAAGGAAGGCGTGATGCTCAAGAGCAGAATATGAACAGTCCAGTAGGCACACTTTGCTATACAATAAAAACATCTTGGCTCACGATTACGACTTTACCTGAGCAATTTTGAACAGCTCATCCAGACCTTCTAGATTAAGATGTGCGTTATGCAGGAGATCGTATCTGTCAAGTAATCACAGATCATTTAAATCACATTCAGCCAACAAAAAAAACTCAGGACTATTGTAAGAAAATTGGCATTCCCGTACTTCTGGCTTCCCATATCAAACAATATGAGAAATGCATGGTCCCACATGAGGAACGTTGGATAAGACCACGCGATAAAATATGGGAAACCACAATGAGCCTACTTCTCTATGCAGCCATGAACAAGATTCCAAATTCTCTTGTATAGTTAGGTTGGACTGGAATCCAACTTAAAACTTTTATAACAATGATGCAGCAAAATATTCACACATGAGAGTAGCTAATTGCATAAATTTGTTATATTACGTAAAAAGAGATGAAAACTGACAACTCACTTGCACGAGTCATAAACATCTGGAATTTGTGTTAAGTCGAATCGTCTGCCAGGAAAACCAACGTCAACAAAACTGTCAGTCTATGAGCAATCACATCATTTTGAGCCACTATATTATTACATGAAGTACTAGGTAACTGTCAATTGAAAAGAATACAAGAATATAAACAAATTTAAGAGTTTGATGCCCCAAAAGATATTTCATAACTTCAAAAAAAACCGTTGCATCTTTTATGCCCCGTGTGGCAAAGAATTTGAATAAATGCAACAATAATCAAATTAAAATAAATATTAAAAACAAAAAAGATGTGCTAGAACTTACTCTTTTCGTTCATTGTACAAGTCCTTTGCAAGCTTTCTCCATCGAGCATACATCAAAAGGAATCCCTCACTACCGCATGGTAATCCAGCAGCAATACGATCAACATCAATGTTAGTCTTACCAAGGGCCCTTGCTTGGTCATAAGGAAGTATTACATCATCTGAGCTTGTCTTTGTAAGTTCCTCATTTTCTTTCTTTGCTAGCAGTCTTACTTGTTCAGTGACCTTCTTAGTCAATTTTACCTATTCAACGGATACAAAACATTAAGAGAAAAAAAAAAAAAAGGGGGCGGTAAAGTAAAGGATTATTTGGAAAGCTTTAAAACAGAACTGTTGCAATTGTCATAATTCATAAAGTCTATATTAGCATGCTACTAAATGAGGAATAACAGATACGAGGACAAATAAAACTGTAGCTAAGGAAACCGAATGCACATACCAATTTAGGTAGAAGTTCGGAAGCATCTAAAGGCAGACCACCTCCATCAGCCATCCAAGGAGGTGTTGCACTGTTATTACCCGTCTTTAAACCAGAAGAAATAATCTCATTCAACCTAGCCTGCAGGGGAAGTATGTGAAAAAGAGAATCACATGATCACATAATTGTTAAAGAAGAAGCATTCTCAATTATGGGCTCCCCCACACCCAAAACTAAAACAAATCAACCTATGAAAATGATAGATAAACCTTTGCTTCGTCCATCTCAACACTTGCATTGTCTAGTCCATCCAACATAGAGGAGTCCTTGCTAACAAGGGAAACCTTAAGAAAGGGAATAAATGAAGTCATGCACCTCGACTTCCGAAAGCAGTCACAATTATGTAAAAAAAAAAACTACAGACCAGGATTGGTGTTAGCTGCCCTTCAAGATCAAGTAGGCCTTTAGCAAAAGCAGCGGCAGACATCTGTAAACAGATATATTGTAAATAATGTAACTCATCAATGATGAAAATTTCAGGGGTTAACGACCATAACAATTAGGAAATTCACTCCATTTAAATAGAGATCAAATTTGACAAGAAGAAAAAGGGAGGAATATATAAAAACTACATAAACTCACGATCACTAATGAGACTATACCTGCACACGGCCCTCATCGGAGCTGTAGATTTTAAGATCATGACGATAGGTGCTATGGAGGCGAAGCAGGCCGGTACCTTCACCTGTAATTGTGTACAAATTTATTATGAGAAGTACCCAAAGAAAATAATTCTGAAACGAAGTAGCACTGTGAGCAACTTTGTAGAGGCAAAGCTGACTATATCTTCAAGATATATGTACTCCAGTAAACAGGCAAACAAGTTGATACTAAAAAAAAATTTGAAAAAGAACCATGACTATTACCTGGATACATATTATTCCGAAAATATCTACCCAGCTCCTCAGCCTGCAAACAAGTGAAAGAAGAAAAGAAAAAAAAACAAGAAGAATGAATACAAGACAATGAGGGCTCTTAAATTACAATGTAGAAGTCCATGAACAAAACAAAAATCAATCAATACCTGCTTTCTTCCAGCATGTGTAAGGACACCCCCATATTTAAGAACCATCAAAGCTTCAACTGGGCGTTCTTCCTCACCTTCCCCATTACTTTTTGCCACTTTAACCCACTTTAATGGCTTTAGTTGAACCTTCCTATAAATACCAGAGAAATGGCCCCCCTTGATAAACATAAGCATGAAAACAGCACATGATTATAACCATGACGCAGTATAACAGTGTATCAAAATAATTCTGAAGTACAAGATTAAGACATTTTGGCAACTAGTCAATCTTTATATCACCGATGCAGTACAATTAGCTTCATTTAGCACATCTTTTCAGCCTGATTTTGAGTATCAGTAATTAGCTTAGATGATACACAGTAAGTAATCTTATGAAAGCAATCCAGATTGATTTATGAAACGAATGTTTAAGTAAAAAAAAAGTGAGCATTCCCTTGATAGTTCGTGGAAGTAGTAAAAGTGTTAGCCTAGAAGCCATTTCACTTTCTGTTGAGATTTGCATGACAAAATGAACAGATAAGCAATAAACTCATATTAGAATTATACCACATGAACCTATAAAGCGCAAAGGTAAATTCAATTCCTGATGAAAAAAAGGAAGGAGAAATTATAACTAATTACATTGAATTACAGAAAGCAGAAATTCCAAATAAAATAGATACCTCCTCAAGCACTGCTTTAACTTGACGAAGCTTTTCAGCATGTTCAATGTCTTCTGCCTCACTATCACTTTCTCGATCTGGTCTAGACAATGTAAAGAGTCCTCATTAATTAAGAACCCTCACCAGTGCAATCATATGAGAACCAGCTAACAAAGATAATTAGGGTGTTTCCTGATATGACTTTAAACATGAATTTCAAAGAATGGGAAAAGGGATAGAAGGTGAGTTTCATACGATTACATCACCAATTATTTGTTAACTAAAATAAGAAGAAAATTTAATCTTAAAATAGATACCTAGTACGAGGTACCAGCATTCGTGTGGCATCTAATAAATCTTGCAATTGGACAGCACTTTTCAATTTCGTCTGCAAAATGAGAGCCAATACCAATGGTCAGTTTATACAATATGTTGACCAAAATAAATGACAAGGTCTAAAAGGCAAATCAATCACCTCGGATCTAGGTCGTCCACCATTGTACTTAAGCATCAAGTTTAGCAGCTTTTCCTCAGTAACCTTCAGCTTTACCTTCTGTTTGGGAGTTCTATCACCACTGCCAAAGCAAAACAGAGATGAGAAGAGAAAACAAGCAAATCAACTAAGTAAAAAAACTGAGAGAAATAGACATACTGACGAATAATAGCAATAACACAACGTAGCTCCTCCGACTGCCCAAATGCACCAATGATTCCACTTCCTTGACGAGTTAGTCTCTCAGTAGGTTGGCTTGGTTCATTGACTTTCCATGGTAATGTTGGTGGAATTGCAAAAGAAAGATGAGGAGCCTTGGCATCTAAAAGTAACTTCCTGAGCACACAAGCAGCATCATCATAATACCTGTATTGCAAAGTAACATCATTTATTTTTTGTGCCCACACAGGAAAAACCGGATTTAGAGCACCTTCATGATTAATCCAATCATTATAAAGAAATTTACTTGTGAGAGTTCTTTACGAAACTCCATCCATTTACGTCACAAACATAGGAGCGTCCCTCACAGCGCAAAAGGTCAAACCCACAAACCTGCAAAAAATTAGAAGAATTAAAAAAATAAATCCAAAGTAAAAATAGTTATAAGCAAATCATCATAGAGAGAAATTAATGCATATGTGTCTAGTCTAGCCCTTGACCATCACAGCAAAATTTAACTTTCTATTATGAATACTTAGGTAATATTACACTAGAAACACAACATAAAGGAGTTCTATGCATATATCACCAGCTCACATGAGATTGGAAGGTAGCTTAGTTTGTTAACCCGTAATTAAGGAAAAATATTGTAGCAGCAGAATTGTTTTTTCCCAATTTTCAAAAAATAATTTTAAAAAGATCAAGAAATAACATAAATATATCCCAAACATGTGAGATTAATGAAGCTATCAGTACGTTCACAGCATCAGAAGACAAACTTAACTACTGGAACACAAGAGAATATTAAAGCAACATCAAACCAGTTACTGCAACTAATAATTAGCCTTGTAATATCCAGACCATTTGATACCACATTTGAGTTACATACCGCTTGCCTAAATGCAATGCAGACCTCCCTTGCCATTTGCTTCTCAGTGGGTGTCAGTAAAACAGGATACCTCACCTGTCAAACGAATTAACAAGCAAACATCACTTTCAACCCTCATTCGGCAGTAGCAATGTATCAATTCACCCCAGCATTTCCTGCTTGCAGCATGCTATCTGCTTTACCAAAAACAAACCTGGCCCAGACACCATCTACGTTAAGGATTGGTCATTACATCATTGGTTGAACCAGGCATTTTAATAACTTTCATTCTAAATATGTAAAGAGAATGTCTATCAACATTGGTATTCCGAAGCAACATGGAAAATTTCACCACTGGAAATAAAAAATTAACAAGATTACAAGAAATTGGAAATCAGAAATTCAGATGAGAGAGGGACAGCGAGAATAATCAGCCGAACAAGAAGAACAACCGAACATATCTTACATACAGTACTTACTTCCTTGCCATCAGGATTTCTCATGACAACACCATCAACAACAGGAGACTTCCTTGCCTCAGCATGTGCATATTCAGGTCCCACTGTATACACCTGTATTATTTGACAAGAAGAGAAAAATTATTTATGAAAGACATTTAAATGTTGGAGTATACAACCAAGTTAGAAGAAAATAATGGCCTCAAACATTGAAAATGCACAGATAGAATTGTGTAAGCAGTCTCTTCTAAATGACATGCAACTTGAAATGTTAAGGATGCGTTAGACTAATGAGAGAGGATACAAGGATGCAAAATAGTAAGAAGAATTTTTTTTTCTTTTCTTTTTCTCATGATAGCACTTGACCTTATTATCATGTGAAATTAAGAATAATGAGAGGTCTCAAACCCAAACCATCCAACCTTGACATCTGTTCCTCCAGTTGGCATGAATTCCTCGTATATATAAGAGCCTTCACGTCTCACTCGTCTAACATCCGGATGGAAATCACTAGATCGGTTACCAACCTAAAATCAGACGATAAAAACATAAATGAATGATCATGGATAATAAACATAGAAATCTTACGAAGTCATAAAGAGATTAGTCTCAAACTTGATATGCTGCTAGCCACGTGTAACATTTACATATCCGTACTACTTTCGTTTTTTATGTTCAAGGTCACGGTCAACCAAAAATTCAACCTGGCGACAATAATTTGGCTTGTGTGCAAGAAGAAAAAACTAGAAGCCCAGAGCAAATCAAGTATCTAACAGCTATAAGACTTCAGTAAACTTTCTCGTACATGAATTACCTTGCTTTCAAATATTTTTCATATCACACATCTGAACAGACAGAAGACACAAACTCTCATTTTGAGCAAACAAATAAGCAGTTAAAACCTCACCTTCCGAAACAATTCCTTCATTCCTCCACCTGCCGAACTGGGATAATATATCATTATACTATGATCATCCCCTTCAAAGAAGCAAAAGACAAGAGTCAATAACATTATTCTTAATATACAACCCAAAAGCAAGAACAGGTGCACAACAAAAAGTTTACAAAAGAAGCAATAATGGATTCTCCTAACGTTTTAGCTGTTGAGTATTGACTAGGTTTAGGATTTAGCGAAAACAACATTCAAACAGAAGCATACAAAATTTACCAGCCATAATATAATGAAAATAAATCATATTAAGATAAAACAACTTATTCATAAATGTTGGAAATAAGTTGACCTTCAACTGGCTTCTCTACAAATGGCTTCCAGAAACGATTACCATGAACCTCAACAAAATCTTCTTCCTCAATAAAATAGTCCAGCTCTTGATAAGGTACTTCTCTATTTACAAGGGCATATCTGGGAACAGAGACTCCGTGCATTTCAAGATGCTTCAATCCACCAAAGTAATATATCAGTTACTGACATTCTACTTTTATAACCATAAATATTCGAAACACTAAGTTCATGCATAAAGATACAGTTAAAAGGTGTATGGAGGGGGATAGTGGAAAACCTTAATAAGATGAAATTCATAACCATACCTCATAAACCTTCCTCCGGTCATGGAGAAGGTGTTGTGGCTCCAACTCATTTACTAGAAAAGGCCTGGATAAAAAAAACCAGATGGTTAGAGAATAAACAGCCGTCCTTCAGTTCAAATATAACAGAATGGATGAATCAAATAGAACCTGTACATAAACAACAGCGCTTACTTCCTTAAAGCAGCATATGCCTCAGCCTTTTCCAGAGGATAGCCGGAGGAATAAAAGGCAATCAAGCAGTCACAAATTGGCCAGCTGACATACAATAACAGTGCAACTAAATTAGTCACCTAAAATTCTTGTATTGCAAACAGTCATCGAGTTACTGAAACTAGAAATTATCACCATAACAGAACACGAACCCTTCAAGCTGTTTCAATCACACACGCATTTTTACCTCCCACACACCCCTCTCAATTTCCAGCCGTTGGATTGAATGAATTGACGAAGATCAAAGGCCAGAAATTAACAAGGGGTGTGTGGGAGGTAAAAATGGGTGTGTGGATAGCACCACATATTGTGCGAAAACACATACTATTACGATAATCAATACGAAAAAATACCTTTCAATTGGATCTTCAAGAATGACTCTATCCCTAAAACGTATGATCTACGAGAACATTTCACAACAAGACATGAATAAGATTATGGCATAAAATCGACATTGCGTATATATTTGCACAATAAAACGATCAACAACACAACACTTCCTAAAACTTTTTCGACACGTAAACACAGTAATCATCAATAAAAATGGATAATTAGATCGAACTCGAAAACAAGAACAATTTCGACACGAAAATTCAATGAGAAAACAAAATCAGCACCTCAAATTCGCCAAACGCTTGCAGCCTTTCGAGAATCTGCCCCATGGGCGCCGAAAACACCTGCAGAAAACGAACAAGTTCATTGTATACATACATTGTTCAATATACATACATGATTGCTTTCGAAGCGTACACAAAAGTGAGCAAAAAGGAAAAGATGAACCTCGGGGCCGCATTTCACCTTCTTTTCCATCACACAAACTCCAATCTTTATCTTCTCTCCGGTTTCTCTCTCCTGCTCCTCCTCCATCTCCATCTCTCTCTCTCCAACTCTTCACTCCCACAGCTCAAATCCGAAGCAGAACAACAAAAGCTCGTCACCGCCGTTCGACCACAGAAAGCCGCTATATATACACGAATACGTGTATGTATAGGTCTATGTCTAGGTGCATGCCAGGGAGTGTGGAGATCACCACGTGCAAATACAGCAGAGTTTTAACTCGGAGGGAAACTCGGTGCTCCCACTCAGTTGAGCGAGTCACGGAAAATAGCTGAGAGAAAAGCGGAGGTGCTTTAACGGCCAGATGATTGGAGAGTTTTTCCCTGAACAAATTAAAAAAAAAGGAAAAAAAAAAAAGAAAATATTATAAGGGATGCGTTTGGAGATAGACATTCTTGGGATCTGGAATATGCAGTCAAAAGGCGGAATTAGGACGTGGAAAGGTTGATGCAAGTGTAGCTTTTCATGTCCTTGTCCAACTCACAAAGTGTCCATGTTCTTGTGCTACTCTTGCCGCTACTCTCAAGTTAGCGGAAGAACGTAACCTTGACCGTACCTTAGCGGTAAAGCCGATTATGCGTTGTTATGTGTTCAAGGTTCTAAAAAATGCTAGGCGTTAATTGGACAGCGGGCTAGTGCTTAGGTGGCTAGGTAGAATCTAGGCGGATTTAGGTAAATTTTATGTATATATTGTAAATAAGTGCACATTAAAACGTACAATCAATTATACTTATATAAAATTCATTGATAAGATAATAAAAGAATGATAAAATACAAAAAGAGTATCCAACAAGTCCAAAATTTAAAAACTCATTAAGCATATATACCACATAATCATAGTGAGAAGTATTGTAGGATGACACATGTACAATAAGTTCACAATTTAAAACCACATAAAATGCAAAATAAGAGCAAAATAAGGAAATATAGTACTGTAGATATGATTTTTTTTATATTTTAATTTCCGCCAAGACCATTTTTTAGAACATTGTATGTGTTTAATCGATGTTATGGTAACGATTTTTTAAGTCAATTACGTATTGTAGTGAGAAAAGATAAAACAAGGCCTCGCAATCCTATCATCTCAAGTGCAACAACGGCAATAACTAAAATTGATTACGAAGTATTGTTGAGAAAAAATAGAATATAACAATGCATGATTAACGTAAAATATCGCTATGGTTTTGTAATTTTGGATTTGATCTATTTGTTAAAGGGAACTTTAACGAAAAGCTCCCGGTACTGTTCACTTTAACGAAAAACCACATTTTTACACTAAAAAGTCAATCCTGGTACTATTCACTTAAACTTTTATTTTGTCATTATCATTAAAACTCAAAGTTTTCAAACCATTTTCATTAGTTTTCTTTTTGTTAAACTATATTAATTCTTTTGGACATAAATTTGGTACTATGATTATAAATTTGACAAGGTGGTAGTATGTTGGATTAGTTGAGTACCAAGTACAATAATATTATTACAAAACAAAGTTCCCAAAAAAAGTAATTAATAATACACCTGATTTGATTGGAGCTCCAGGTTTGACCAAAAGCCATTGGGTTCTGCCACATTCCACGTATCTTATTCTTTTTCAGAAATTATTTCATGTGCACTGGATATGGACCGAAAACATTACGTGTCATGTCAAGTGAAAAATTAAAGAAAAAATCAATTTATATTATAACACGTTAAAACTCATGGTAAGACATTGACAATTCAAAACCACGAAAAGTTTTCGGTACTTTTCATTTTAATCAAAAATCATATTTTTACATTAAAAAGTCAATCCTGATACTATTCATTTTACCTTTTATTTTGTCTTTATCGTAAAAACTCAAAATTTTCAAGTCATTTTCATTAATTTTCCTCAATATTTATAGCTATTTTAACGTGTTATCAATACATTAATGATAATATTGATTAAAACATAGGAAATTGTTATTAGCATTACAAAAATCTTATTTGGCACTTCAAACTTTATAATTAAAATGAGATTTTTGAAGTGCTAATAACAATTCTCAAAACGTATAATATAACTAAATTTCTGACGTATTTTTATTTGGCATTTTACTAGATTCACTAGGTTGACCATATTATCTGTACAAACTTTTATAATGTATCATGACATAGCTCGATATACTATATAATAATACATTTGCTTGGAAATCCATAAAAAAAAATTAATAAATTAAAATATTTAATATACTGAACTGTGTACAAATTTTTTCTGCTGCTTAAGACTACGAAAAATCAAAGCATGTAATAATAAATTACAATTGAATTAACAGAGTCGACATGGCCAAAAAATCAATGACGGCTCCAAACTCGAAGCTCAAATCCTGTACCTTCAATTATATCTTATTTCCCTGACTTTTCACTTATCTTCCCAAAATTAGATTAATAATAAAGACAAATTAATGAAAAAAAAACTTGAAAACTTTAACTTTTAACGATAAAGATAAAATGAACAGTATCAAATTTTTTTATATTAAAGTTCAATAATAATAATCAACACAAATCTCATCGAAGATCGAAGATGGTAGCCAAAAACCAGGTATTATCCGAATACATAGTATCGATAATGTGTCAATCTTCTTGAGGAGATAAACTTCAGTACGGTTACCCATGAGGAGGGGGAGTGGGTCGACGGAGTCGGGAAACTACGTTCGGATGGCCGCATTGAAGTTTTCCTCAATAACCTTGGAAGTGACATTGACACATTAGTGAAAAGATCACTAATGTCTCTTTAAACTCAAATTAAAAGGTTTTGACAAAAAAAAAATACCCCAAATTAAAAAGGCAACTGATTGAGATTTTGTTTGTCTCACATTACTAATCAACCATTCAAACTAATGCAACTTTCAGATAAGAGATTTTTCAGTGTGCAATGAATATGTTTAAGTATCATAATACAAATAGTTGAATACTTAAAAAAGTATCGTATTCCTAGCCCATCGAAAACTTTCTCCATTCATAAAAAGCCACTTTTTAAGATAAAGAAAAAGTTTCGACCAAACAAAGTAAAAAGAGAGAAAGAAAAAGCACTTTGTAAAGTGGAAGCACACAAGTTTGGTTTGCAGACATACTTGTTCATGACTCAGATCAGTCTGACTAATGAAATTGTTAGGTAAGAAAAAAACAAGGGCAAAATTTTCACGTTTTAATTAGGTCTACCGACGTCACCGACAGCCTCTTCATCTGGACCATCTGTATAGTACCAGACCAATTAAATTAGATCAGTGTTTACGTGCAAAACCGTGTGTGTTGTGTCCTACAGTTTCCTGATATGAGCAGTTGAGTTACTTGAGTACCAAGAATTGCTTACCAAGTTTGTCAAAAATCTCCATCGCGAAGGTACTTAACTGCTAACCACGCGTTTACCAATGCTAGTTCCTGCAACGTATCCACCAGACCAAGCATTCTGCAGCAGAAAACAGGCCGGGCAGGAGAACTGAGTTATAATTAATGAAGCGAACAGATGATAGACGGGGAAGATGCAGTTGCTAAGTCCTACATGACGTTAGAAGTGCTTTTATACAAGAAGTTCTTTTACCTGAAAATTGAAACCACCAGTGATGCCGTCAACGTTCAGTACCTGAAAACAGACATTACTTTTTAGCACAATAAGTAGGACACTGTGTCTGTGTGTGCATACACAAATGCAAGTACGCATTTTTTTTTCTTTGTTTTGAATCTTTTTTATGAACAACATATTTCCATGGATACTACCTCTCCGGCAAAGAATAGACGTGACTGGATTTTGCTTTCCATCGTATTCAGCGATATCTTAACAAAAGCAAGACACAGAATTACACTTCCAATGAACGTGAAAGAGAAGAGGGAGAAAGGGAGAGGGGCTAAGAGAGGGGGAGACCTCAGAAAGTGGAACACCGCCGGCAGTGACAAATTCATCCTTATATTGACTCTTCACCATGAAAAGAAGCGCGTATCAGTAAAGAAGCACATATCCTTTCAGTAAAAGATTTGTTTTTAAGGAAAAAAACTGCGGGTGCAGAGCAGGTTCACAGAACCCTACCTTTCCGGTAACATAAAAGTTACAATTCTTTAACATATGCGCAAGAGAAATTAATGAGTTCTTTGAAATGGAAGCCCACAAGGTATCGCCATGTAAATCCTACACATGAAATAATGAAAAGCTAAAAACAAAAATCTGTAAGGCTAATTTGTCTATTAAGAGTCCTGCAAAACATCATGTTTAAGCTCGGAACAACATCAAACCTGGCGGCCCAATAAATATATCCAAAATCTCTTCACAAGGCCAAATTCTGAAGGATATGAATTGGAGAGTTTATGCTTCTGCAAGGGTATAGGCAACAAACAAGAGAACTTTTGATTCAAGCACAACAAATCGAAATGGCATAACGCAATAGTGAGAACTATTTAGAAGAAAATTAAACATTGTGTCACAATCATAACATAAATGAATTAATAAACATGAACACAAAATAGATTCGTAATCCAGTATACATAGGTTTCCTAATTTCAGAAGTATTTGTAATTGTTAGTCCGCCTTCTTATGAAAAAATTTGGATACAGAGTTGTCTGCACTATAGTATACAACCCACCTAGCCTCATCATTGCCCATAACGAAACTAGTTACATAGTTCCACTTTGACCATGAGTTTGATTAAGGAAGCAATAGGAGTTAAGAGCAAGGATTACCGCAAACTTAATTTTGTGTTGTGTGACGATTGACTTCAGATCTTCTATATGCACATCAGGTGCGAAGTCTAAAATAAGATTCCCTGCATTCAATTGCTACCAAGTTGAGAAACAACATCTCAAACGTAATGAAAAGACGTGGCCAGAAAAATTAAATAAAAAGAGAAGAATTTCCTTGCCTTTGTATCCTGAACCGGCTAAAACACAGGCACCCCAAGCAGATAACCGAAGAATTGCAGGCCCACTAAATCCCCAGTGTGTGACTAGTACAGGTCCAACCTGCAGTTCCGAATCTTTTAGATATGGCACACGAGTTATTGAAAATTTAATGATGGCAACAGATATAACATGCCTGTGTAAGCTGTGGTATATTCCTCCGGGCATTCTCTATTTTCAGTGTTGCCCTAACTTTAGGGAATGTAATCTGAATGTTAAAACAAGAAGGTTAAGACCCATACACAAGCTTGATTCTCTTGAGTATGCATTTTTCGTAAGGAACATAAGACAATGATGGTTACAATTGATATGCAGAAAGCAACGGATTTTGATCATTATGAAAGATAATTACCCCCGACAAGTCTCTCAACTGTGGATCTTCAATCTTGAAAGTAAATAAGCTTGGTACTGGATCTACAATTGAATGACCAAGCTGAGATGCAAGGCTGTAACCCTGCGACGAGAACGAAGGCATATCAACAAACTTAATCCATCAACGTGGCAGTACAAAGGAACACCAATCTATCACAACCTGCTTGCTATTACCACTGGCAATCAAAAGATAATCAGCTTCAACATATTCAGGAGAACTGAATGTACGATTTTCAGCCCCCAAAAGGAATTTCCCTCCATCAGTAGAAGATGCAGTTACCACAGCTTTTCCAGTCTGAAGAGAAACTGGTTGAGGAACTCAAATTCAGCACAAACAACTTGCAACTTATCTTACACGTCTATGAAATGACAACATACTCGGTGACTGCAGAATTAACTTCCTTCAAACCATCATGTCATACAAACCCCCATACAATTTTTCTAGGCATAATAGTCGGTCTAAAACATAACATATCTATCTTAGAAGTAGCTCTGTAACGAGAGCCACATAAGCGTAAATAAAAAGGAACAAAACGGAAATATCAAACAGCACCACCATTGAATCAGTGGAAAAACATACTTCCCAACCGTGTCGATTCAGACATGAGACAATCAATTATCGTAGACGAACTGTTGCTGACAGGAAATACCCTTCCATCATCCTCAGTCTACAGCTCAAAGAGCACAAATTACACATTCAACACAAAATACATTAAAAAACAAATTTGACATCATGTAACTTCGTATGCAAACCTTCAGCTCAACCCCTTGATCAGCAAACCAGGACATGGTATCCGCTGGCCCGTGCGTATTGAAGAACGCTCCTTTCAATTCTCTATGACCCCTAGGGTAATTTTCTGCCAAAACCTATCGCCAAAAACATCATTCTGAACCCAAAGTATTCATATAATATCAACTCAAAAGAACCCATGTTTATATTAATTACCATAGTATCGACACAATGCCCATTCGTCACATTGCATCGGCCTCCTCCAGAAATTTTTACCTGCCAACAATAACAAATTGGATGACAAACCAACTAATTAGGCATCATCAACTCGAATTCCTGCCGCGGAATCGCCTCCCTCGTTGATTAGAGTAGTTTAAAACATCGTCTTGGCGGAGAAAACAAAAACAAACCTTGGATAAAGGTCTTCCTTTCTCAATGATGACTACATTGAGATTAGGAGCTAGGGTTTTAGCTCTAATTGCTCCATAAACCCCAGCTGCTCCACCCCCAACAACCACCAACAGCTCTTCACTTGCCTACCCAATGAAAATCTCAAACAAATAAGACCAAAAAATAACTTAAATTAAATTAAATTATTTATAAATTAAAAAAAAAAAACCATAAAATTGTCTGAGAAACAAAGTTTGAAGAACAAATTTTATCATGTTACCTTGTTTTGAGCTGTGGGGATGGCAGTTGAAGTAAATTTCTTCTGTTTGGGAGTTGAAATAAGAAGGCCGTTGTTTTTGGCGGGGGCCGCCGCTTCTGAGCGGACTCTAGAGTGACGGACGGCGGAGCGCGCCAAAGTGAAGCGCGCCAAGGTGAAGCTCATAGGCGCTCCTCCTGTGTTTTCGAGTTTACAGTACGCCACTGCAACCGTTTGCTGCGGAAAAGCAAAACATGGTAAGGTGGGATGACGTGGCACGAGTCAATTAGAAAGAGGGTGAATTGACGATTTCATCCCTGGATTTAATCCGAGTCAAAAAGTCCTTGAACTATTTTCCTCTATACTTCAAAGGTTTCGATCCAATCTAAACCACCAATTTTCTCTCGACTAATGTTAAAGAGATTAAATTTGTTAATAAAATTTATAAAATAAATGATGTGTCATTAATATAAATAAAAACATTTATCAGCACTTAAGTCATAATTCAATCATCAACTTTCATGTCATTTAGTTTACAAATTTTGTTTACAAATTTAGTCTCGCTACGTTAATCAATGCTTAAATCATAATTCAATCATCAACTTTCATGTCAATTAGTTTATGCCACTCATTACTACGATCTGGTGATATTTCACTCTACTTGAAAGTGAGAGGTCTTAGGTTCGAATCTCGTAAATGGCGAATTCGATACCAAATTATATTACTTATTGTGTGGCCTAGCCGAACTCCCCTCCCCACAAAAAAAACATGTCATTTAGTTTACAAATTTTAACATGCCATTTAATTTATAAATTTTATCTACAAATTTTAGTCTCGCTAGCAATATCCTATCGTAATTTTTTCTTTTGAACGAACGACATTATTTACACTAAGGAAAAATGGGTAGGCTTAATCTCACAATGAACTAACAATAATATAGTTCAAATTTATTTTTGAAGTGAATCGAATATAAAATCTCTTATTTATATGTAAAAGGGAAATATCACTAACGCGTCATATCGTAATATTTAAAGCTATTCGATTTAATAGTCTTTATCAGTTTGAGTTGTAGGGACGTCCTTTCTTCGCCCCCTACTCGTGCATGCATACTTTATGTTGGCAATTTCTTAAACAGGTAGAAGCGCATGAGCCAACTCCTCTATACTACACAGGCATGGAGCCGCTGCATGTGTTTAGCACAACGCTGCACCAGCATGCTCAATCTCCGAGCCACCCACGCCGTCTTCGTCACCTCCGGCGTCCACCTCAACACCTACGCCGTCAGCAAACTCATCGCCTTCTGCGCATTATCGGACTCCGGCAACCTCCCGTACGCATCTCTTCTCTTCGAACAAACCCAGACCCCCAATTTGTACATATACAACACTCTCATTAGAGCATATTATCGTAGTTCTGAGCCGCATTTGGCGATGTATTACTTCCATTTGATGTTAAAACAGAGCTGCTTAGAACCCGATAACTATACGTTTAATTTTGTGATACTGGGTTGCGTGAATTGTTCTTGTCTAGTTTCGGGGAAGGAAATTCACAGTTGGGTGGTTAAAAATGGGTTGGTTTTGTTGGATGCTCATGTTCAGACGGCGCTTGTTAGATTGTATGCTGAGTGCAAGGTTTTAGATGATGCCCGGAAGGTGTTTGATGAAATTCATCAGAAAGATGTTATACAGTGGAATGTTCTTGTGAATGGGTATTTGAAATGTGGGTTGGCTTCCGAAGCTCTGGAGGTTTTCCGGGAGATGTTGGTATGTGGGTTTGGGCCTGATGACTTTTGTGTTGCTACGGGGCTCGCGGCTTGTACTAATCTGGGGGCTCTTTGGCAAGGGAAGTGGATTCATGAGTACGTTAAAAAGAGGAAAGAGTTGAAGTCAGACGTCTTTGTTGGGACTGCGCTCGTCGATATGTATGCCAAGTGTGGTTGTATTAATTTGGCCGTGGAAGCCTTTGAGGGAATGCTGAAAAGAAATGCAGTCTCGTGGGCAGCCATGATTGGAGGGTTTGCAGCACACGGATATGCAACTGAAGCGTTTCATTGCTTGGATAGAATGCAGGTGGTGGATGGCCTCAGGCCTGATGGGGTGGTCCTTCTTGGAGTGCTAATGGCTTGTACTCATGCAGGTCTCCTCGAGAAGGGCAAGTCTCTGCTCGAAAACATGAAAACGCAATATGGGATTGTGCCAAAACATGAGCACTATAGCTGTTTTATAGACTTGCTCTGCAAGGCAGGTCAGCTAGAAGAAGCACTTCAGCTTATTAGAAGAATGCCCATGAAGCCACTTGCTTCTGTCTGGGGTGCTTTACTGAGTGGGTGCCGAGTCCATAAGAATGTTGATCTTGCAGAGCTTGCTGTTGAAGAACTTCTACAGCTAGAAAATAAGGACAGCGAAGAAGAAGCCGGTGCTTATGTTCAGTTATCAAACATTTATTTGGGTGCACGGAGAAGTGAAGATGTAGTTAGGATAAGGAAGATGATCGGTGAACGAGGAACCAAGAAGACACCAGGATGCAGTATGATAGAGGTGGATGGAAAAGTTAATGACTTTGTTTCAGGAGATGTATCACATTTACACCGAGCACAGATATGTGCTATGCTGGAGCTGATATCTGCTGACTTAATTCAGGATTGAAGGGTCTGCATACCTATTGTTAACACTTCTTGTCCTTCTGGATTGCGAATCCTCAAGGATTATGACTTCTCGTTGCCTTTCGGTACTTGCCATAAATTGTTGCTGCTCAAATGTTCTCTTCAAAGTTTCAAGTTTTGCTTCGCTTGCCACTAGGTTATGTCTGACTAAAGATGCATGGTTGACTTGATGAGATTGATTGGGAAATATCCTCATCACTCTGAATGAGGCAGAAAAGGGTGCGTGAAATTCTTTCCTACGAACAGTTACATCCTGCATATCTTATTCCATGTTATTAACCCTCTAACCCACAAGCATTTGGATGAAATAATATTTATAATTTGGAGATAAAATCTTTGCAGGATTCAGTTCTAGGATAACGAAGTTGCTGTCGATCACCACATGCAACGAAGACTAGTATGTCGACCCAAAAAAAAGGTTGCCGGTAAATCTGCTTCCTTAGTTCTTTCTTATCATGGAAACGTTAGTAGAGTTGCTAGCGCCATAACACGATTTCCTGATGTATCAGCTCCATGAATTGTATCTTGTATTTCTAATGAGATTAAAGATGAATTGGCTGCATTTGTATTCAACTTACTGATTTCAGTTATGCACTTCAACCTCACATTAGGAAGCATACAATCGAAATACAATTGGCCCTGCTAAATTAAACTTGTTTTTGTTCTCATACATCAAGAATATCGAAAATTGAATAGAGTAATTCCATCAGGCCCAGGTAAAAAATCTGCTAACGACGTTTCCTTGCTTCTTTTGCATGATGTGCTACTTCCTTTCCTATCTATACTCGCAAATTTGAGCAGGTTTGGAGCTGAATGTACAGAATATGAACAAGAAGGTATCTGATGTTGTTAAACAGGTTTTGCAAATCAGTCAAGACTCACTTCCTGCTGGTGAAGGGCGGAAGACAATCATAGTTAAACCACAAGTATAAAACGAAACAAGGAATAAACATACATTTTCGTTAAATATGTATCTCCTAAGAAACACGCATGTATCACATTCATCGATCACGTCTCTCACAGAGGTGAAACCCACTTGTATAGGTTGGTTCTGTGTAAATTGCACATATGTGATAGAGGTGTTTAACAATGTGATCGACAAATTTGGTACGAAATACTTTTGTTCCAGTAAGTTTTTTGGAATCGGACATCAAACATTTCAGAATTATCAAGACGAAAACATGAAAACCCTTTGAAACAATTCTAACCTTTGGACGATGACGGAACTACAACGATATGCATATCGTGGTTGTTTGGCGGAAGATGTAAGCGAAGGGGATAAAGTTTTCCAGTCAGAGGATTGCGTGAACACACAACAATTTCCTCTAATCCGGTTTCTTCCTTCAACTTTTGCTTCAACCCTTCTACCTCGCAACCCTTGAATGGGAAGGAAAACTCTTCCGATGAATCCTCAACGTCTCCTTTCTCATTAGCAACACAATAGTAGATCATTCTCCCTGCATCTTTCCTCGGCGAATCATGATCAAATGACTCGCTTGACTGCGTTTAAGAACAAACAATAAGAAGCCAAAAATATAATTAAACTTGATAATCATAGAAGTCATATTTGTTAATTAAAACAAACCTGGTGTTTGGAAGCTCTCGGCGTCCTAAGCTCAATCTTAGATGGAGATGTCGGTTCTGAAGGTGCTGAAGACTTCGAAGGCAATGCATCTGGTTGTGGAGGAGGGGGTTTCGCCACTGGGTGACTTTCTGGAGATTCAACCCGAACCTCTATAACATCTACATCCCACAGAACCCAATCCTGTTTTGCAGTTCTTTGAGGGATATCATGGGTGACAGAGTTTCTCCAAGGCGGTACGCCCCCATTTGCGCGCAAGAACTGGCCATAGGGCGTCCTGAGCCGGACCTGATATCCTTCTTTTACAGGCTCCCATTCAAGGGAAGAATCTAATCTCTTTGGCAGGGTTTGCAGAACTTTCTTGCCTCGCAATCCAAGACGGTATGGCATGCTAGAGGCTGTTAAGTACTTGCCATAACAGCTTTTGAACCGTAAAGTGTTTGCATTTTCGACAAACTCCACCATCCATTTGGCATTCTTTGCCGTGCCTTCGCGATCTTGGAAAACAGTCTCTTGATCCTCGTCTGCTAATAGATACCTTCCGTGGTGGCTCCGGAAGCGTACTGTTCTGGCTTTTTTGAAGAACTCCATATATATGTAGCTCTAGGAAACAATAAGACCGATCAAGTACTGTGATTAAGCACGCAAAAACATCAGAGAGATCGATTGAACAAAACGTACAGCGTTAATTGTCAGAAATACGGATTTTCGATTGTATTTTCGTCTTAAATTTTCAATTCGTTTTGTACCCTTGAACTAAAATGGGGAAATGATATGAAGTAAGTTCGCGCCTTGCGTTATGTGTTTGTGAAGGGGAAAGAATTGGAGGCAACGGTTGACAGATGTTGAGGAAATTGAGGAATCTATATATATATATATATATATATCTTTTTCTGTTACAAAAAATAAATTATCTTAGTTGAAAAAGAATTATAGAAAAAGGAGTAACAAACATGTATGATTTTCTCTTGTACAAAATGAGGTGCGTAAAAAGCTTATCAGCAGCTAACGAGGTGGCTAAAAAGCATATTAATAGTTAAGGGGTTATGAACTCTTGATACGTTTTATTCTGTACAACTAATGTTAGCGTTCTAGTTTCCCAAAAAAAAAAAATATTAGTGAGATTTTTTTATCTTAAAAAGAAATGTAATATTGAAGAAACTACAGTCAATTTCCTTAATCGCTAATCAATTTTTGGAAATTTGTTTCAGCTAAACACAAAAACTTAGCTGAAATCCAAAATCCAAAATCCAATTGGAGGATTTTAGCTTCATTTAATAGAAACGGTAATACATAAGGCAAAATCCAATTGATTGGTGATAGTGCGTGTGTAAAATTTTTGTTTTTTGTTTTTTGTCAAGAAAATTCCAAAATCCTCCGATTTCGTTCTAGATCGAATGGGCACTTCGCACTTATTGATTCCAAAATCGCACCTAAAAACTGCATCCACAAATCAGAGGAAAACAGTGGTAATAGCCAACCCACAAGCACCATCCGAGCTGAAACTCTACACACTTTCAGAGAAATACGCGACAACTTGCGTTTAAGATGTGTAGTTGCAGACATGGGTTGATGTTGGACCGAGGGAGAGGAGAGGACTTTAACGAGTGAGGATGGAGAAACTGAGCCAAGTGGGAAGGGTGGACATTGGGGTGATGACTGATGAGAATCATGGTGCATGGGCCGGAAAGAAACGAATTTCAGAGTTAAGGATTTTGAAATCTAAGGCAAAAGGGAGTGGAGGAAGGGGAGATCTGAGACGGAGATCAGGGAAAACGCTGAGACAAAAGCTCAGAAAGGAACCTTATAACACAAAAGCTCACAAGTAAAGGGAACGACGAGGGGATGGGGAGGGAAAAAGGTGGGTTGACAACTTGCCACCGACCCCAAGCCAAAGGCTGGGCCGGCGGCTTGGGAATAGTTCTGTGTATTTTGCTCTAGGGTTAGGCGAGAGAGAGAGAGAAGTCTTCTATTTGTTGCGTGTGTGTAAATATATAACTTAGTCTATTTTGTAGATAGAAGATCATCTGATCATTCATACAAATCATACAAGTACAACCCTAATTTTCTTGCATACATATCATATTTCCTAATTAATAACCCCAAACTCCAACGTCATGTTATGTATTTTTTTTATCCGAATCCGATATATGATCTTTGGGTGAAGAAAGATCAACGCCGGCTGGGGAGTCTGGCTGTGTTTGTGAAGATTCCGACCGCGAAACAGACGGTGGATCCGATTCTGTTGGATCTTGTGTTGCAGTAGTACTATAACAACTAGCACTATCATTAACATTATCAACGTTCCTTTGTTCTTGTTGTTGTTGTTCACGAATCTCCACAACTTCCACATCCCACAGAACCCAATCTCTCATCACACCTCTACACGGATTGTCGTGCGTGATCGTGTCTTTCCAAGGCGGCACGTTACACCCGCTTGCACGCAAGAATTGCCCGTTCGCCGTCTTCAGCTTCCACTTGAACCCGTCTCTTACCGGCTCCCATTCCACTATCGGATCCAACGTCTTTGGCGTGGTTTGCAGGACCTTGTTGCATTTGATCCCTAGAATGAACGGCGTGCTTAACGCCGTTAAGTATTTCCCGAAACAGCTCTTCAATCGCAATGCATTTGGATTATCGCTAATTAACTCCACCGTCCACCGCGCGTTCTGCACCGTTCCCTCGCGGTTCTGCCACACCGACACTTGATCGTCATCGGCTAATAGGTATTTGTTTTGGTGGCTTCGAAATCGTACCACCTTGGCTTTTTTGAGAAAATCCATACAGTTATTGCATGCACTGATCTGAATCATTAAGCACAACGTATTAATTATATAGATAATTAGGGTTATGCATGCATGCATGCATGATTGAGCAAAAATACGTCGGGTATATAAATTTGAATTAATTTATACCTCAAATAAAATCGGCTGCAAATTTACGCATTGCCGTCGGTGGCGGTGCTCAATGGAAGAATCAGAAAATAAGACGGAATAGGAAGAGAAGGAATTAGAGGCAAAAGATGGCCAAAAGTTTGAGGCAGCACTTGAGGAACTGAAAGGGAGAGGCATACAATACAATTAAAGGGATGGTTATGATCGAATTATGAAATTAATGAAAATTTATATAAAGCCAGTACGTGTAAAAGTAAAAACACACATCAATTTGTGGTAAATTATGTAGATTTGAGATTAGTTAAATTGCATAATTTGAATGAATTTAGCGTTGAAGTACCTGTATAAAAAAATGCGTGGTTAGTATTTTTTTTTATTACAAACAATTAATTTTTTAGAATCAATTAATTATGAATTATTTGGAAATACTTTTAAAATGATTAAAAACGTTTTTGGTGAAATTGATTTTAGCTTTCAAAAGCATCAATTAGAAGGAACCAGCATCAGATTTGTGCTATATGCTTTTTTTCAGGAAGCACATCAAGTGTTTTTTCAGGATTCACTTAAATTTTTACTAAGAATTGGTTTCAAAAACATTTTCACCAAAAACATTTTCATTCATTTTAAAGCAATTTGAAACAAGGCATTAATTAATCAAGAGCCAAAAAAAAAAAAAAAGGGGGAGAAAAAATGATTAGTTGATATAATAGAAGATAGATGCGGGGTAATTCTCTTGGCTTATATTGGTTCCGTCCACACAATTTCTACTTCCTAAACAATTTTATAGTACGTTGTTTTATCGTTGCAGTTGTCTACGGGAAACATACTGCGTGGATGTTATGGAGTTTATACAACTTGGCCGCCAAATCTTTCACTTTCCACCTCTCGAACGCACTCAACTTCACATGATGATCAAACCCTATTCAAATTTTACTTAAGCTATAATATATCCTTAATTAATTAGGTTGATTATACTCCTTCAAGCAGTTGGACGGATATGTATACTTATATATATATATATATTATGGATTGAATAAAAGGAAAACTAATGAAAATGACTTGAAAACTTTGAGTTTTAAAGATAAGAACAAAATAAAGGGTAAAGTGAATAGTACCATGATTGACTTTTTAGTGTAAAAATATGATTTTTCGTTAAAGTGAACAGTACCGAGATATTTTCGTTAAAGTTCCCTTGAATAAAAGGTGGAACATATATATTTATAGAAAAATCGTCAAATAAAGAGTCGAAACGAGTTAGAATTGTAGAAGATGTTTTTTTATTTTTTTAATAAGTGATATTATCTACACTAAGAAGGAGAGGGTAGGCTTAGCCTCACAATGTGTTTAGTTCTCTGTAAATGGATCATTTTGAGACATTTTCAATAAATAAATGGTTCATTAATATTCAATTTCAATTATCATGATCATACATACAATTTGATTTATAATGTACTTATCTCATATCTTTTCAAATGTGAGACAAAAGAAATGCAGTCCTACTCTCCTAAGGTCTCCATTTTGAGGATCTGTGAGGACCAAATGGATATTAGTCACGAGATTATATTAGTTTAGATCTAAAGACTTAAATATTTGACAAATTAATAAAGCAAAACCAGCTTCAAATGAAGGAGACCATCATGATTGTGGGACCAAAGAGAAAGAAAACAGGTCTTTTAATGGTTATGAATTTTAAACCTTTGGATCCAAATTACTATAATCTTGTAGTTAATATGAACTTAGTCCTCACATATCCTCATTTTGAGGACTTTAGAATAGCAGGACTCAAATAATGAAGGGAAACTAGAATTTCAGAGTTCTAATTATTGTCAAACTTATACAATCTACTTTTTTCACTCTTTACCGAAGAAAAATTAAAAGAAATAATCAAGGTAATTAACTCTTTGCCAAAGGCAAGGTAAAATATAGGACAAACTGTTTGTGTCCACAAAAAATTAACCACACCCTACTTTATATCATGCATGGACTGCTTTTTTGTTGTAATTTGTGGATGGTGTTTCTCCTTAGTTCTTTTTTCTTTATTTTGGCACATACTTAATCTCATCCAAGACAACTAGCTAGCTTTAGTTACAATGGTTAGCTCACGTCTATCACCACAAAGTGAAGAGGGGTATACTGGTGATTTTCCAGGTATAAATATATACAGTAGAAAATTACCAAACAACCTAAGCTAACCGTGAAACTGTGTATAAATAGGACTCCCGAGATACTTAAAAATCAGTTCAACAAGATCTACTTTTGAATAGAGAAATGTTCAAATTTTACTTGGTCTTCTAATCCACCTCACTCTCGTCAATCGCAATCGATCAAATCTGGTTTTTGACGATCAAAACCAAGCCATATCGCATATTTTTATTCATTTCCATTAATTTTCCAGCCTTATAATTCCAATCACTTTTATCTTTGCATCTATATTTCTCTTCCTCTCCCTCTCTCCAATCAAGTTATTAAACCCTAAATGATGATCACCAAAAAGGTTGATGAATGTACATTCTACCCTACAATGACGATAAAAGGAGGCACAAGCCAAGCCTGTGCTGCGTGCAAATACCAAAGACGAAAGTGTGCTAAGGACTGCGCTCTTGCTCCACACTTTCCGCCCGATCAACCGAAGCTGTTTCAAAACGCCCACCGATTGTACGGCGTTGCGAACATAATGAAGATTCTAAAGCAAGTTCATCCTGAGAAAAGGGAGGAGGCTATGAGATCGATCATATATGAATCCAATATGTGTGCCAAATTTCCAGTCACCGGATGTATGGGCATCATAAACCAATTAACTTTCCAGTTACAGCAAGCCCAAGAAGAGCTTCGATATGTGAGAACGCATCTTGCAATTTGCAAGGATCAATGTCAATATCGAATGCCTTCTTCCCCGCAGCACTACTCGTGTCCTTCATCGCAGTTGCAGCTAGGTATACCTACGAACACCGATACGGCGGCTCTGGGACTTTATCAACAACATCAATATCCGTATCAATATGCTTCTGGTGGCAGTGGTGGAATGCCCTGGGTGGCTAATGAGTATCTTGCAAATGGACTTAATGGGGTTTATATTGACGACAATGATAATATGGTAAAACCTCTTAGGGTTCAACATTCCTATTATAACGATAACAATGTCGAACAACTTATGGCTATTCAGTCCAATTTGGTTCCTTCACAAGCCTTTCCTATTCACCAAGAAATGGATGTTCCCCATGATTATGATGACATTCCATTTGATACAATTGCTGATGATCGACAATCGTATATCGAATCTAAAGAAGCCTGTGAGTCTAGGTATGTACAATGTGTAACTAATTGTCTTCTATAATTTGAGATTTATGTTACTATATGTTGTCTAATTTATAACCTCCGCTTAGCCTAGTTGGCTAGATCAGTGTTCCCTTTGTGCAGTACTGTAGTTTAGATGATTTTATGCTACAATTTTGCTTACAAATTAAATTTAATTATATGCAGTGCTGAATCATCGTTCAAGGGCACGCAATCGATCGAACATGTCCCACAGAATGATCTCAAGAGTGCGGCAGCATGCTTCAGTCTAACAAGTGTGAAGTAGCTATAGCTAGAAGACAACTGAAGTAATTCAAGTAATTTCAGAACGAGTTCCTTAATTTTTCTATTTGTTTTTAAATTTGGTGTTCAAAGCTCAACAATTTTGTTTAATTGTTTCCACGTACGCATTCATTGAATAAGAGACGTAGGCTAGCTCTTAATCAATCATTTTTGCAGAGGATTGATATGCACTTAAAATTTTCACTGCCCTTCTACTCCCAAGTTCTATCAGACATTTCACAATTTTATTAGTGTTAATTAATAAAGTTATTATTTCTTTTGTTAAATATTAGCGTGATAGGCAACAATATCTCTTAGCCGATTGATGCGATCATGAAAAATATTAAAACACGCATAACATTGTTTAACAAAATCAAAGTGATGGTTTCTCTTCTCTCGTCTGAAAGGTCAGTTGCATAAGATTATCATCACACGCGCAGTTTGCGTAGAGAATGGTATTGAAAATGAAAAATTTTAAATTCAAGGTATATTTGAGATGATTGATTAAACATGAAGTAAAACTTTTCCTTCTAATCCTCTCATTTTGGAGAGATTGGAATGAATAAGTTTTCTTCTAGAGCAATTGATCTCCTATCTCCAAGTTGACCGTAATTTTTTTATTTCTTCCTTAATTAAACATGCATTGAAAATAGTAACTTATTAGTTTCAATCCAATATTTTATACGCCAAAAAATGTGCATTCTATGTAGAACTACGGTGGTAGTTAGCTAGCTTGCATTTTTAGTGAAATATCGTATTATATGTATGATACATGTTGCAACATAAACCTCATGAGCACTTCACAGCACATACCCTGCTCCACTATTCATGGAGCGGAAGAGTTATTGATATGTACTATTTCGTCTATCTTACTGATAATATGTAGATTTGTGTTGATATGTGATGTCAATACGTATAATTAATACGTTGTTGATATTTACAGATATGGATATGTCAATATTCTCGCACGACTTTTCACCAATGTGGTGTCAATTTGTTGTCAATATGTCAACAATATGTCAACAATGTGGCTATTGATATTTCATCAATGTGGGATATGTCATCGTTGTTTGAATCATGAGATTAAGATGAGATTAAGTTGTAAAGTGTGATCAAACAACTTACTAATTGGTTAGCGCTTGAGCACACTTCACGGTTTCATCTTATGATCTGAATCGTTAATTTTTAGATGATCAAATAAGGAGTTTACGCGAATTAAAGCTAGAAAACTAATTGTGGTAGTAGATTTTTGCCGTCTTCAGTTTTGACAAAATTGTACCTACAAAACAATTAAACACCTTTGATCAACAGATGCCGAGAAACAAGAACAACATACACTGACTAATTAACCAAAACACGGGGTACCCTTTATTTGTAGGACTACATTTGAAGCAAAGATGAAAGCTTTGGTCTGGATAAAAATGGAAAAAATTAATAAAATCAGGAGACTTTGTATGATTGGAGAGGGAGAAAGACATCCAACTAATAGTTGAATTTCTCGATCAAGATTATTCTGGAGGCATCGGTGTGCAAGCGAAACTCGACAGCATAGCCACACTACACAACCTCTCAACCTGCCATCAGACTACGTCTCTTCGGGCGTAGTGTTATAGTTGTTACAAATAATTCACGGGTTGGAAAAATCAAGCCAACTAGTTGAGAAGGCAATTGCGCTACTTGACGACATTGTTTCTTCATCGAAGACTGCGCTACAGGAAACTGCGGGTACGTGCGACATAATCTGGGCACTTGTTGAGACAATTGAAGAGGGATCGACGAAATGCAAGGAGCACACAGTATCTTCCGGCTTATATGCCACAGCTGCAGAGAGAAGTACAGAGGACTGATACTGAGAGAAGGAGCAATGCCCGGACTGCTTCAGCTGAGCATGGATGAGACGTGGACGGCTAAGGCCACGGCACAGGAGTTGCTGTTTCTCTTGAAAGACTGTTCCAATTACGGTTCGAGAAACAAGCAGTCGAGGAATAAGGATATTCTTAACAATTTTCATTATTCTCAAAATATGACATATTCTCAAAGAATTGAAGAAGAACACTTAACAGAGAAGAAAGAGGGAAAAACTTCTATGTTTCTCATTAACCATGTTTTCTTTTAGAATACAGACTACTTAACCGACAATACAAGGAGGGAAAATAGTATTTTTATCCTAAAAGCTCAAATACATGGGCTTAAGACATAAGCTACTATTGCGCATGTGGCACTGCTGACATGGCAAATGATACTTATCCAATAGATATAGAGCAGATTATGCAGGACACTGATGCTGGGGGAGAAAAAGTTGATGGGATGAGTACAACGGTATTGAGGCTGGTGGAGGAGATGCTATCAAAGATCAGCAGTGGACGATGATCTCGACCAAACTCTAAGCTTTGCTATCTACGAGTCCAGCAGGCAAATCAAAAACAATAACAAGAGCTTAGAAAACACCACATCAAAGTAGTCTCATAAAAAATCCCACTATCAAGATAAAACCATTCAACAGTATATTGGATACATGGGCTGATTAGAGATTTGGGGGTTGATCAGAAGCAAGTGGAGGTACATTGTGATAGTCAGAATGCCATTTATTTGGCTAAGTATCAGGTTCATCATGCGAGGACCAAGCACATAGATGTGCGTTATCACTTTGTTCGTGAAATTGTTGGTGAAGGGGAAATCATTCTCCAGAAGATTCCAACTAAAGACAACTCCGCTGATATGTTGACTAAGGTTGTTGGTGTAGCCAAGTTTGTTCACTGTTTGAACTTGGCTCACATTATGCCTATATAAAGAAGGCGTTGAGCAGTAGGAGTTTTGGAGCATTTGGCTCGGCATGAATTGTTCTCTTGCTAGTGTTTGGGAGTGATTTTTTGGGTCAATTGTGTTGGTTGGCTTATCATGGCGTTTTCGGAATTTGGCCAAGGTGAAGATTGTTGAATTGTGGCCAAGTGGCCATCACCTTTACTATTAAACAAACCAAAAGAAAAAAAAATGAAAAGCATCATGATTATGTTTGTTGAAAAGAAAAAAGGAAAGTCATGATGATGTTTGTAAAGTAATCATTATGTCTTTACTTTGGTTTTGTTTATTAGTTGTTTTAGGATGGATGAATGTTAATATACGGAAGAGAAAAAGAGAGAGGAATTAGAGTGCACCATTTTCTGTTTTAGTAGTCCATCTTTGAGAGAGCAAAGAGAGCTGCAGAGAGCAGAAAACTGAGAGCAGAAAAAGAAGAAGAAGGCGCTCTTCTCTTTGGTTAGTAATCATCCACCAAAGTAGTTGTTGTTGTAATAACTTTGAGCTATATGTATAGAGAAGAAATTATTCATTATATTTCTTTCTCTATTTGTTTCTTTGGTGTGTGAGAGCTATTGGTTGTATTGGGGTTTTGGGTTGTGAGATTGCCAACACTTTGTAAACTCCCAATTGGTTGATAGTGGATTATTGGGTGAGCTCCTACTGCTCCGAGGACGTACTCCAGTTACACTGACTGTTGAGGAACCTCGTTAAAATCTTGGTGTCTTTAATATTTTGTTCTTGCATTTCATTTTATATATTTTCTGTGGGTTATCAAGAGTTGGTTCCATAAGGTTTGGTGTTGTCCTAGCACAACAATTGGTATCAGAGCACTGGTTGCTCTTGGGTACTGTCTAGTTGCCAAAGATGTCAGACGGGCAAGATGAGAATCCTTTTGGAAGCAGCTCCGGGTTTGCAAGAACTACGGTGCAAAATGCAAAGTTCGAAGTGGAAAAGTTTGATGGCACAAACAACTTCGGGATGTGGCAATGTGAGGTCAAAGATGTGTTGGCTCAACAAGATCTACTTGCCGCTTTGGGAGAGAAGCCGGAAGCTATGTCGAAGCCGGAATGGGAGAAATTAAATTTGTGGGCTTGCTCTTCAATTCGGTTGTGCCTTGCAAAAACTCAGAAGTATTTTGTGATGCGGGAGACATTAGCAAGTGTGTTGTGGCAAAAATTGGAAGACAAGTATATGACGAAGAGTGCATAGAACCGGCTACACTTGAAGAAAAAGCTCTACCGCTTCCAATACAAAGAAGGTACAAAAATGATTAGACACCTTGATGCTTTTAATAAGTTGATTGCCGACTTATTAAATTTAGATGAGGATATTAAGGATGAAGATAGGGCCTTAATATTGTTGAATTCCTTGCCGGACTCTTATGAGCATTTTGTTACCACTATTATGCATGGTAAAGAAACTGTGAAATTTGAAGATGTGTCAAATGCCTTGATGAATTATGAAATGAGGCATAGAGATAAAAATCATGATAGTACCTCTGAAGCTTTATTTGTTAGAGGTAGATCATCGGAGAGAATATCATCTTCTAGTAGGAAAAAATCACAGTCTCGACCTAGAGGAAACTCTAAAGGTAGAAAACCTTTGGAAATGGATGAATGTGCCTTTTGTCGTATTAAGGGCCATTGGAAGAAAGATTGTCCTAGATTGAAGACCAAAGGCAAAGAAAGTTCTGAAGCTAATGTTGCTGAGGTTGAAACTGATTTTTCTGATTTTGCTTTAACCACTTCCTCTTCATTTGATTGTGCTACTAAGTGGGTGTTGGATACGGGTTGTATTCATCATATGACTCCTCACAAGGATTGGTTTTCAAGCTTGAAAGAGTTTGATGGTGGCGTTGTGTTCATGGGAGATGACAATCCTTGCACAACAAAAGGGATTGGTACAGTTCGTTTGAAGTTGCATGATGGCATGGTTAAAGAGTTGATAGGTGTTCGGTATGTATCGAATTTGAAGAAAAATCTTATTTCTTTAGGTACTTTGGAATCTAAGGGCTTCAGGTTTCATTCAGATGGACAGACATTGAAAGTTACTTATGGTGCACTTGTTGTGATGAAAGTTCCTCGATGTGGCCATTTGTATTTATTGCAAGGAAGCACTGTGACAGGTGAAGCATCTGTAGTCTCAGAAAATATGGGCACATCCAATTCTGATACTACTAGATTGTGGCATATGAGATTAGGCCATGCCGGTGAGAAAGCTCTACAAGGGCTTGTGAAACAAGGTCTTCTAAAAGGTGCCACGACTTGTAAGCTTGATTTCTGCGAGCATTGTGTCTTGGGGAAGCAAACTAGAGTGAAGTTTGGTACTGCTGTACATCAGACGAAGGGCATTCTTGATTATGTGCATTCGGATGTTTGGGGTCCTACAAAGACTCCCTCTTTGAGTGGTAGACATTGGTTCGTAACCTTTGTTGATGATTATTCAAGAAGGTCTTGGGTCTACACTATGAAGCACAAGAGTGAGGTGTTAAGCATTTTCTTGGGTTGGAAGAAAATGGTTGAGAACCAGACTGGGAGAAAGATTAAGATTTTGAGATCGAATAATGGTGGTGAATACACATCCGATCCTTTCTTTAAAGTTTGCAAAGAGGAATGAATTGTGAGACATTTCAGTGTTCGGGGAACTCCACAACAAAATGGAGTTGCAGAAAGATTGAATCGAACCTTGCTTGAGAAGGTTAGATGTATGTTGTCTCAATCGGGTTTGAGCAAGTCATTTTGGGCAGAGGCAGTTAATTATGCATGTCACGTCATCAACCGGTTACCCTCAGCTGCTGTTCAGGGTAAAACACCAATGGAGGTATGGTTTGGAAAACCCTCTTTTGATTATGACTATATCCGTATTTTTGGTTCACCTGCTTATTTTCATGTGACTGAAAATAAACTTGATCCTAGAGCCAAAAAGGCTATCTTTCTTGGTTTTAGTAGTGGTGTCAAATGTTACAGGTTGTGGTGCCCAGAGATGAAGAAACTTGTAATCAGTAGAGATGTGACATTTGATGAAGAAAGTATGTTCAAAGACTCTGAGAAGAATGTGAAAGATGTCCAACATGTGGAGCTTGAGAAAGTTGCATTTGGTACTTCAAATCCTATTTCCGCTGATGTCGAAGCCACTACAAGTGAAGAAGTTGGAGACCATGAGGATGTTGAAGAAGTTGAACTTGAAGATTTTATTCAAGTTGAAGAGCAAATTTCACCTCAAGAGTCTATTGCAAAGAACAGAGGAAAAAGACAAATTACCAAGCCAGCTCGGTATAGTGACTATGTTGCTTTTGCTCTTCCTATTATCATTGATGATATTCCATCCAATTTCGAGGAAGCCATTGAGAGTGAAGAGAAGAAGAGGTGGTGCAATGTCATGGGTGATGAGATGAATTCTCTCTTGAAAAACAAGACTTGGGAGTTAGCTAAATTGCCTAAGGGCAAGAAAGCTATCAGTTGCGAATGTGTGTATGCCAAGAAGGATGATGCTGATGAGAAAAGCAATGTGAGATTTAAAGCAAGATTAGTTGCTAAAGGGTATGCACAAAAGGAGGGCATTGACTACAATGAAATCTTTTCTCCGGTTGTGAAACACTCCTCAATTCACATTATGTTAGCTCTTGTTGCACAGTATGATCTTGAGCTTGTGCAACTTGATGTGAAGACGGCTTTCCTACATGGTGATTTGAATGAAGAGATTTATATGTGTCAACCGGATGGGTATATAGTGAAAGGGAAGGAGAATTTGTTTTGCAAATTGAATAAATCACTTTATGGCTTGAAGCAATCTCCAAGGCAATGGTATTTGAGGTTTGATAAATTTATGAGAGGCCAAAATTATTCTAGAAGTCAATATGATCATTGTGTGTACTTCAAGAAGTTGCAAGATGGGTCTTTCATTTATTTGTTGATATATGTTGATGATATGTTGATTGCCTCAAAGAATGTCAAAGAGATTGAGAAATTGAAGAAGCAAATGAAGAATGAGTTTGAGATGAAGGATCTTGGTGAAGCGAAGAAGATCCTTGGCATGGAGATCACTAGAGATAGAGCAAAGGGTTTGGTTAGTTTGAATCAAAGACAATACCTTGAGAAGTTGATTCGGAAGTTTGGAGTTCATGATTCAACCAAACCGGTTAGTACCCCTTTGGCTCCTCATTTTAAATTGAGTTCTCTACAATGTCCTAAAACTGATAAAGAGAAGCTGCAAATGAAAAATATACCATATGCAAATTTGGTTGGTAGTTTGATGTATGCAATGGTATGCTCTAGACCGGATATTGCTCATGCAATTGGCATGGTGAGTCGATATATGCATAATCCAGGTAAAGAGCATTGGCAAGCAGCTAAGTGGATATTGAGGTATCTCCATGGTACTCGAGATGTTGGTTTATGCTTTGAGAGAGATGACTCTGGTATTGATCATTTTGCAGTTGGTTATGTTGATTCAGATTATGCAGGTGATCTGGATGGAAGGAAGTCTACTACAGGCTATGTGTTTACTATGGCTAAAGGGCCAGTTTGTTGGAGGTCCATTTTGCAGTCGTCTGTTGCCTTATCTACTACAGATGCTGAATATATGGCAGTTGCTGAAGCTATAAAGGAGGCCATTTGGATACATGGGCTGATTAGAGATTTGGGGGTTGATCAGAAGCAGGTGGAGGTACATTGTGATAGTCAGAGTGCCATTTATTTGGCTATGTATCAGGTTCATCATGCGAGGACCAAGCACATAGATGTGCGTTATCACTTTGTTCGTGAAATTGTTGGTGAAGGGGAAATCATTCTCCAGAAGATTCCAACTAAAGACAACCCCGCTGATATGTTGACTAAGGTTGTTGGTGTAGCCAAGTTTGTTCACTGTTTGAACTTGGCTCACATTATGCCTATATAAAGAAGGCGTTGAGCAGTAGGAGTTTTGGAGCATTTGGCTCGGCATGAATTGTTCTTTTGCTAGTGTTTGGGAGTGATTTTTTGGGTCAATTGTGTTGGTTGGCTTATCATGGCGTTTTCGGAACTCGGCCAAGGTGGAGATTGTTGAATTGTGGCCAAGTAGCCATCACCTTTACTATTAAACAAACCAAAAGAAAAAAAAATGAAAGGCATCATGATTATGTTTGTTGAAAAGAAAAAAGGAAAGTCATGATGATGTTTGTAAAGTAATCATTATGTCTTTACTTTGGTTTTGTTTATTAGTTGTTTTAGGATGGATGAATGTTAATATACGGAAGAGAGAAAGAGAGAGGAATTAGAGTGCACCATTTTCTGTTTTAGTAGTCCATCTTTGAGAGAGCAAAGAGAGCTGCAGAGAGCAGAAAACTGAGAGCAGAAAAAGAAGAAGAAGGCGCTCTTCTCTTTGGTTAGTAATCATCCACCAAAGTAGTTGTTGTTGTAATAGCTTTGAGCTATATGTATAGAGAAGAAATTATTCATTATATTTCTTTCTCTATTTGTTTCTTTGGTGTGTGAGAGCTATTGGTTGTATTGGGGTTTTGGGTTGTGAGATTGCCAACACTTTGTAAACTCCCAATTGGTTGATAGTGGATTATTGGGTGAGCTCCTACTGCTCCGATGACGTACTCCAGTTACACTGACTGTTGAGGAACCTCGTTAAAATCTTGGTGTCTTTAATATTTTGTTCTTGCATTTCATTTTATATATTTTCTGTGGGTTATCAAGAGTTGGTTCCATAAGGTTTGGTGTTGTCCTATCACAACAGTTGTTTGATTTGGTTTCTCGATGTTAATGCAACTCTATATCAATAATCTATCATACAACACTAGAAATAATCAGCAATCCAAAAATATGACAAATGCTTCAGTTCCAGGGAAATTTTCATCAGAAGGGGGTAAACAAAACCAAAAACGCACAAACCTCCAAAGTCGTTCGATGATCTCCCTTTCCCAATATGCTGATCAAGCAATTCCGGCACATTGTCAGGAGTGACATAGCCATACCTGCTATGAATAATACATAATATTCACTCTTTCATGTAAAGCCCGACCCCTAAAAGTAATGTTTGTTTTGGGTATTGTTTTCTTTTAAAATTATTTTCGGTGTTAAATTGTGTGCCATGTGGGGCCCATCCCCTTTTTGGTCTACTTCTTCCCTCTCTTTCCCGTCACTCTCCCTCACTCTCTTTATTCTTCTCCTTCACCGTGCTACACCCATAACCCATAGCCTAAAATCATCATCAAATCACAATTTCAACATCACCATCGTCTTTATCTCGTCGTTACGAACTCAACCATAGTCTTGGCATCTTGGAAGTACAACTTTCCTTTTTGTTTCACGCAATTTCGTTGAGTATTGAAGAAGTTATATCCATTTGAATCTTACCTAGTTTCTGGCGACATCAGTGGCTTTCAAGGCGTTTTCCAGACAAACCACGGCGAGTTAGACATCGTGTGAGGTACCATTCTCTTTGTCTCTTCAAGGGCTAAGATTTCTTTTTTTGAATCACTCGATTTCGTTGAGTTTTGACAAAGTTATGGCCGTTTAAAGTTGGTGTAGATTTCCGGCCGAATTCCGGCCTTCTTCATCCGTGGGTCTGACGACCCACCAAACCCAGACCCTTTGGGTCTTTCCTGCCGAGCCCAACCCAAAACCCATTTTAGTTTGGGTAAATTACATAGTAGCCCCTCAGGTTTGAGGTCTATTGCAATCTTATACAACATCTTTAAAACATTTCACTTTCATACCTCAAGTACCATTTTATTTCAAAATAATACATCCGTTAGATTTTCCGTCCATTAATCCGTTAAATGCTGACGTGGCTGCCACATTTGTGCCACATGGCTGCCAAATGTGAGCCACGTGGCAAAAATAATAATTTTTTAATTTTTTTTAAACCTAAATCTTCTAAATTTAAAAAAAAAAAACTGAAACTTTATCCCTCCTCTTCCTACTCTCTTTTCCCCTCAACCCCCACCATCTTCATCTTTTTCCCTGCAACCCAGGAGAGAAAGAAAGAAAAAAAAAAAAAAAGCCCTTCAGTTTGTCTTCCCCACCCCTCATCCTCCTCCTGTCTTCTCCCCCATTTTCATATTCTTCCCCCGACCCTCTACCTGCAACCCAGGAAAAAAAAAAACTCAGATCCCTTCATCGTCGGGTTCGTGAAGTGGGAGGAATGGGTGTGGATTTAAGGAGTGGGGGGTGTATAGAGGAGGGAAGAGGGTGGGTGCGGAGGGGGGTTGAGTCGCGGGGGGAGGGATGGGGGTTTTTTCTTTCTAGGGGGCAGGGGGTTCGCGGGGGCAGGGGGTGGATTTTTTCTTTCTGGGTTGGGGGGTTCACGGGGGTGGAGGATGGTAGACGATGCATGGGATCTTGGTTCGCGCAGGGGGAAGAGGGGGGGATCTGGGTTCGTGCGGGGGGAGGGGCGGATTCTAGGTTTCACGGGGGGAGGATAAGGAGGGGGGTTAATGGGATCTGGGTGTGGGGGGGGATATGGGATTGGGGTTCTTTTTCTTTTTCTTTTTTTCTGGGTTTTGGGTTGAAGGTGCATGTATGGGTTTTGGGTTGAAGGTGCAGGTATGGAGGCGAGGATATGGGAGGAAGAAGAATGAGGAAGAAGAAGAAGAAAAGAAGAAAGAGGAGGAGAAGAAGAAAAAAAAAAAAAAAAAAAGATATGTGGCAGACAGGTTTCTAAAAAAAATTTAAAAAATTATTATTTTTGCCACGTGGCTCACATTTGGCAGCCACGTGGCACAAATGTGGCAGCCACGTGGCACAAATGTGGCAGCCACGTCAGCATTTAACGGATTAATGGACGGAAAATCTAACAGATGTATTATTTTGAAATAAAATGGTACTTGAGGTATGAAAGTGAAATGTTTTAAAGATGTTGTATAAGATTGCAATAGACCTCAAACCTGAGGGGCTACTATGTAATTTACCCTTTTAGTTTTATTATTTATTTTATTAATTGTTTTAAGTTAAAGGCCTTTGGGCCAAATTAGCTAAGGCCCTAAGCCTTTTTATCTAGAAACCCAAAAACCCTTAGGCTTAAGGCCTTCGGGCCTTTTGAACCAGGGCCCTAAGCCCTTTCCTCTAAACCTAGCCCACCTAATTAACCTAAACCCATTAACCCTTTATCCTAAACCTAAACCTAACCCAAGTCCTAACCCTAAACCCTGGTCGGCCCAAAACCATTTATGGAGAATATTCTGTTAGGGAATATTCTATTAGGGAATATTCTATTGACGTTTACAAAATTTATCCGGGACCCTTCTTAGGGTAATTCGACGTTCTGAATCCGTTTCCAATGTCATTTTTTCCAAATTCAATTGCTATTATATAGTTTTATTAATTGAGCCATTTATGTGCTTAGGGGCAATTATAGTGGCGTTTCTGTCTTCGCTAGTTGCGTGGTTCTTTGGCGGCGAAGTACTATAAGTGGACCCCTTCTAAAAATGCATGTTTTAATAGTAGAAATGCATACATGGAAAATCATGATTTAATGATTATGTTCTATGAAACGCTTTGAGATAACATGCTTACTGAGGCTATTTTGAATTATTACTATTTTTCCTATAACCCATGTTCTTATAGAATATCTGATGGATGACGATATGATATTTAGAATATGTTTCGAACACCTCTTTATAGTATAGATGGTGGATGACTTTATACTATGAAGTTGTTTTTCAAGATATATATGTTCAGTGGTTTTGTACTTACCTAGTGGTCCTTTTCGCTAGGGGACGTAGGGATAGATTCCGGTCCGTCCCGGGCGACGGTTTGGTGTTGGCATAGGGCTTGGAGTGTGTTTCATATGGCTATTTAGCACAGGGACGGGGAGCCGACATGAGGCTTGAAGTGTATTTTCCTCTAACTGTTTGCTCAGAGACGGGAAGCCAGCATGGGGCCTGGAGGTTATCGGACAATTCACTAGTGATTATTATATATATACAAGTTATGATTTTGAGACATTGCACATCATGCTAGGTTTCGGAAAACCTATGTTTATCATTATATATGTGTTTTCATAAAACCTGGGGGTTAGTACGTTGATAACTGTTTCACTACTTATATATCAAATTGGTCCACTCATGTTTGTTTTACGCCCCCTTCAGGACTTAGAATCAAGGCATACAATCCCGGCATCCAGGCACTTCCACATCGGTATCTTCGAGTCCTCTCGGTGTAGGACCCACTCCTGTGTTCATTCAATTTTTATATTAATTCTTTTAGTGTTCTAGATTAGATGTGTGCTCTGAACACGTTACTTAAATGCATATTCTTTATTATTTTACATTTATAAGTTTCATATATCCCTTGTTTTCAGCATTTGCACTCAATAAATGGCTTTCGTCACTCTCGGGTGTCGGCCAGCACGTGCCTATGCTGGTATTCGGAGAATATCGAGATCGGGGCATGTCAGATTGGTATTAGAGCGTGGTATGTTCAGAGCATACGTAGGATATTCTCTTACGGTAGTAGTGTGTCTGTCATGACATCATTTGGATGTCACAACTTCTGGATTTAGTGCCATTCGGCGCAGTTGTGCGAACCTTTCTCTATTTGAATTGTCACATTCTGGTTGAAATACTAGAATTCGTGTCGGGACTGTGCCTCAGCAGTGATGAATTGGATTGTTGGACGACTTTTAACATTAGATCGATACTCCGCAATATGCGTTGCCTATGAATTGGGGGCAGAGTCGGATCTACATAAGAGTGTTGGGAAACGGAAAAACCTAAGTGGTTTAAATTTGGAAGCTCTAAAGCGGTGTTGTACTCTGCGACGTGCATTCCCTGGGAATGACAGGCAAAGTCGGTAGTTTAAATTGTAATAGAATAAAAATAATTACTAAATAAATAGTTTTTTTAATAATATGATATTATGTACATTAAGTGGTGGAGGGAGTGAGTTTAGCTTCACAATGAGACAATCATAATAGTTTGGTACGAATTCACCTTGACGAGAATCGAACTTAAAACTTCTTATTTATAGGAGATTTTTCAATTTACTAGAAACACGTTGTAATAATACAATTGGTTAGAAACAAAAAAAAAATCAAACTATTTTATTATGATACTTGGTGTATCAAGTCATGTTTAGTGTTCACAACAAACTGAAAAATTTCTCCTCACTTACATGTCAAAATGAATACTATTAAATCATAATACTAAGTGACTACTAAATAACTTATTTATATATTTGATTTGTAAAAGTTTAGGGGAAAGGAAAACTAATCCATCAAGGTCAGGGCATACCACAAGTCTTCTCGAGAGCTCACACAAGGGGTCTTAGTCTTTTTTTGGTTTTTACAGATCACACACCAAAAATGGTTGCTTGCAATGGAACTCAAACATAGACTTTACAACTCAACTAATCCTCGTTAGAAAATACACATATATTTGAGCAATCTTTTAATTAATTTAAACTATTACTGAGTCAAAACTCCATGCAATAAACACATTGTTTTAATCAAATTAGCTATATACGATAATAAAATGTCTATTTATATCATCGATTCTAAGGGGGTGTATTCAATTGAGAATTTGAGAGATTTTAATGGATTTATAAATCATTAAATTTTATGGAGTTTAATTGATTTGTAGATATTCCATATAAAATTTTGATTCAATTCCCTCGAAATCTCATGGGAAGATGTGAGATTTGTGGATGCTTAAAATACACTACGAAATCTTTCAAATTCCCTCTAATTCCTCAACTTTTTCAAATTCTTTAAAATCAATTTCTAATTGAATACACGTAGAATGTTATAAACTTCTTTAAAATCCTAATTGAATACACCCAGATTTCTAAGGATTTTAATAAACTATCTTAAAATTCTAATTGAATACACCTTGATTTTCAAAGAATCACTTAAAATCTTGATTGAATACTCTTAGATTCATTAAAAGAATTAAAATTCCTCAAAATCCCAATTGAATACACTCCTAAGATTTGATAAAGAGAATATTTTCAAGATTTACATAAACATAAAACACATACACACAGCTCTAACTAAATTAATCAAGAACAATTCAACAAGAAAATTGAAGATATGTGACTTTTATTTATTTCATAGATTCTATCAAGAACAATTCTGCAAGAAAATGGAAGATATTGTGACTTTTATTTATTTCATAGATTCTATCAAGAACAATTCTGCAAGAAAGCGCCCTTTTGGTAGCCACTAAGGCCAAAAACCCATCACAATAATTGAATTACCAAAAGACATGCGTTTTTTTTTTTTTTTTTTTTTTTTGGAAAACTCATTACTTTGGCGTTTCTGAAACTTGAATGTTACAAATATGACAGACAATAAGGATGTGTGACTTAGATATCAGGTTGGAGGAAATTGGACTGAAGTACAAAGGGTAAGGCAAACAAATATGAGAGAGGTATTATGAGTTAGATATCAAATTATTATGACATATTTTATCATCTTTTTTTATGAGAGATTTTTCAATGTGCTGAAAACACAACTCGAAAAAGAAAAAAAATTCAACCATTTGTATGATGACACTTGATGTACCGAGTTGTATTCCAGCACATTGAAAAGTTGTTGTCTCCTAGTTCAGATATACTGCTCTTTATTTTAAACACATCTTTGTATTCATTAAAAGACAAAAAGACATGCTAATATTTTGGTCCCAGTATCCAAGAACCATACCATATACTTAGAAATATCAAGCATCCGGCTGGAAATCAACGGTAAGGCAAATATTATCAACGAAACAAAAGAAGGAATTGCACAATTCATTTGGTGATTAGGCGAACTAACAACAAAAAAATATAAAAAATAACGAGTCAATAATTTAAACACTGAATTAAATGATCCTTACGAAGATGTGGGTTGTTGAAGAGTTGGATCATCACTTTCCTTATTTTTGGTGGATTAGTGAGTCTTAGAAGCTACAAGACGTTGGAATTAAATTTAGAGGAAGAATTAATATACCTGTCCGCTGTGGTTTTAAGATTCCGGCCACACAAATCTGCAGAAGCCTTAAGATCCTTGTCCAATGCTCGACCTCATCTGGATCTTCATCCCTTTCATGCTAACAAAGTTAAAAGCATAAGGTAAAGTGAGACACCTAATAAAAGTTTAGGTGGTAAAGTGAACAAATCAGCATATAGAGTAAAGTAAAATTTTGTGTACATAAGTGTCATAGAAATGCCTTTAATATTTTGTACATATAGAAAATAAATAGAGTTAATTACATTGATGTTCCCTGAATTTGTCATTTATCATCATTTTCATTCTTAAACGTTTTATTTGTTTTATATGATCTTCAAACTCGCTATCGCATGACTTTGTTTTTTATATCCTTTTCATTGACTTCATCTATTTTTCTGTTAAGTAGAGGTGATAAATTTAAAATTCATCCCACAACCTAAAAAATGGGAAAAAGGAGGTGGATGTACAAAATTCTTGCTATGCCCTCTATATTTAAGAGAAAAATTAATTTTTTTTGGTCAAAAAATAGATTTTGTTAAATTAGCCACCGACGAGGTTCAAACTCACATCGTCATGTAAGAGCTTAACTTCTTTCCACCACTATAGTAAAGGACCACTTGCAACAGAAAAATAAATTGAGTTAACGGATATAATTGAATTACCACATGAGAGAGTTTGAGAACCACAATAAGAAAAAAAAAAAGAAAAACTATTCTAGAACGAAAGTAAAATTCTTGACAACGATGTTGTATATCTGAAAAATAGTTCAAGCATATTAAGATGTTAGCACATAGTCATTTATCTCGTTTATTGAACAAAAAACGAGGACATCAATGCCTTTTTTTTCTCTTTTGAAATTTATAAACAACAAAATTGAGATTTATTTCACGAAAATTACCATAAATTTTGACAAAATTGACGGTTGAATTATAAGTCCAGCAGGCAAATCAAAAATAATCACGAGCTTAGAACACACCACATCAACATTTAGCAAGCAGTCTCATAAGAGATCCCAATCAAGATAAAACCATTCAACAGTTTATTACATTTCGTTCATTTAAGAGCATGGTTCCGAGGATTATTTAATTGAAGTTATACCATCTTTGTACAAAGAAAAAATGAAAAAGAAAATAAAGCATTGACACCCGTGGCAAAACCCGACATGGATTAGAGTACGTTTCAGCCTGACCTTCTGTAAAAGCTATAGGCCACAACCACTATTGCCACTGCTCCAACCACAGCAGCAGCTGCGAGAACATTGCTTTGCTTCCAGTTCCCAATCAAGCTTGACAGCTTCCGTAAGGCATCCTTTATGGCACACGACCCTCTGGTTTCTTTCGGCTTTTTTTCCTCACTTCCACCGTTCTCTTCCAAACTTACTTCTTCGCAGCATGTAAATCCATCACTATTAGCACCTTGGCAACAACCTGAAAAGTTCTCATTATTCTCAATCTGATTGCCCTTTTCTTGGTGAATCTGATTGCCCCTTTCTTGTGGCTTCTCCTCGATTTTCTTATTTTCTTCTCCATTTGGAAGCTCCCGGTCATTAATTTCTTCAGCTTTATCAGAAGATGCTCCCATTTGGCCCCTGTAAGGAATGAAATTGAATTTCGTGTTAAGCTATTTAAAGATTCAACTCTAAGTTTCGTCAATAACAATTGAGCAAGAACATGTCTGATCAAGCTTAATAAACAAATCACAACAACATTACAAACCAGAAACATATACAGGGTAATGCAATTATATCCAATTCTTTTGTGTTTTCTCCACAAAAGTTCCTCGATGTTAATGTAACTCTATATCAATTAATCTATCATACAAGATCAGACATAATCAGCAATTGAAAAATACGATAACACAAGCTTCCGTCCAATGAAATTTTCATCCAAAGACAGTAGGCAAAACCAAAAACGTACAAACCTCCAATGTCGTTCTATAATCTCTCCCTTCCCAATATGCTTATCAAGCAATTGCGACACGGCAGAATGAGTGATGAATGGATACCTGCAATTAATAATACATAATATTCAAACTCCTTCATCGTTCCCAATACGATAAATTTTAAACTGTTATGATCCGGATATTACCAATGGCATGTCATGCTTCCATCTGAATCTGGGCTGTAGATCCTGAGTTCTCTAGCATACTTGCGGCCTCCAATTTGAAAGCAAGCAGTAACAAATACCTGATCTGTCAATCCTCGCAGCTTAGTCTCATGTTTGAAATTATAAATGAGAGTACCTGCGACAAAACGTGCGGAAAAAAGATTGTCACTCATATGTGCGCATATAAATACACGGGGGCCAGTCAACGGCTCTTGCACTCCGGAAGCCCATGGTTTGTCATTCACAAGGACATCATCAACAAAGCTATCCACATCCGACTCTTTCAAGCCCCTGTGATCAACAAACAAAAACAACTCCAAAATTACAAAAAGGAATTTACAGGAAACAATAACCTAAAACTCTTTAATTTCTTGTAAGGCAAGAAATTAGTCGTAAACTGGGCTATTAAATTCAATTTTTAGAACTAATTTCAGAAGCTAACACGTATCTAATTATCTATTAATTTCTAGAACTAATTTCAGAAGCTAACATATATCTAATTATCTATTTAGTTCAGGAGATTGTGCAGAGAGGCAGAGGGTGACATCGGACAAGGATTGTTTGCACTCCACTTCCGGTGCCCTCCCTATGCCCTCCTGTTTTGTGTGGTAACGGTTAAGTCACGTCAACATTTTATATTTTTTTTATAGATATAATAAGACAAAAATGAATAGTAATATACAATGTTGACGTGGCTTAACCGTGACCACACAAATAGGAGGGCACCGGAAGTGAAGGGCATACAATCCTTGTCCGGTGACATCAAGTTTAGGGTTTGCACAGTGAGAGACAAGATGGTTGATGGCAAGGGTTGGGGGTGGACAGAGGGTTGATGGGAATGGTAGGAGCTAGAGAGAGGGGGGTGGGTTCTGTCCACTGACGTTGGTTGCAGAGAGAGAGAGAGGGTAGGGTTGAGGGGAACGGGTATAGAGAGAGAGTGAGGGAGTAAGGGATAGGAGCTAGAGGTATGGGTTGATTTGTCCGGGTCTGCTGCATCCTTACTATTCAAAAGGTAACAAATTATTTTCAATTCATTCTTTACTGTTGGGAATTTACCGTTCGGCAAATGAGTCGAGGAGGACATCATAACAATAGGAGGCTAAAAAGGCTACTACATGATTCTCTTAAGGCTTTTCTCTTTCGTTTCAAGATTTGGATGAAATAGATAAAAAAAACAATGCATGCACACTAGGTTTTGTTCTAAGTTTTTTATTGACTTTCAGAATTTTCCTCTCTGGTTTTCTGATTATTTTTTCAATTGAGATTATTTCTTACCAATTTCCTTTGAGATTTGTGCGTGTGTATTTGTTTATGTTCTGTTACTTCGTTTTTAGAGGAAATGGAATTGCTCTCTTCCTTTTCTTGGCAACCACGTATGCCCTCTCTCTCAAATTCCTTCATTAGGGGTCTAAGGTGATGTCTTTTTGCCTAAAATATAATTTTGTTAAACGACTTATGATATTTTGATTCTCTGCAAATTCTGCATAGTTCAAAAAGCAAAATCTCTCTCTATCTCTCTTTCTCTTTCTCTTTCTCTCTTGCTTTTTGTGGCTAAAGATCATGTCTTTTGTGTCATAAATTTGTTTTTGTTACATGGGGTTCTGTATATCTTTTGGATAATCAAAAAGCTTGAATCTTTACTAGGTTTCTTTAAATTTCTTTGAATTCTACTTTGTGATTTTGGTTTAGAAATGTGTAGAATTACATTTAAGAGGATCATGAGGAAGAGAAGCACAAATCAGTTCTCAGGCATTCCATACGTAATGACAATGCTTAACTGCCTACCCTCCACTTGGTATGCTGCTTTGTTTCTCACTCCTTCAACTGCTCTCTCGCTCTCCCTTCTCTGTTGTGTACTGCCTAATTAGTTATTTACATTTGTTTATTTATCTCTGTAAAGCTTTCATACTTGGGATTTTAAATGTATGATTCAATTAGAAACCTTTATAATGTTGATGTTATAGAACATTCAACAGATATATATTCAACATTAGGTAGCTCGGGCAAAATCATAGAGACTAAGATTTGGTAGTATATGGAGGTGAGAGTGAATCTGCCTTGCTTGCCATTATATAGGCTTGCAATGATGGCTTCCTCTTTGTAGTACTACATTCTACTCTTACAAGTTGACATCAGAAAGCAAACTAAGATAGATCCAAACCCACTCTTATTAATTAAAGTTAACGGAAAGAAAATGATTTATGCATACCTTTGTTTATTTGTCACTTGATTTTGGTTTAGGTTGACCATAGCTAAAACATCCAAGACTCACCTAACACATAATATGATGACGACCCTATCCTTTTTATCCTTTATGTGTGTGTTTGCTACCTAGTTGGGTCGTGGGTGAGTCTTGGATGTTATCTTGGAGGACAAGGATTGTCTGTCCTCCACTTTCGGTGCCCTTCTGTTTTGTGTGGTCACGGTTAAACCACGTCAACATTTCATATTGTTTTTTTTTATAGATATAATAAGATAAAAATAAATAGTTATATAAAATGTTGACGTGCCTTAACCGTGACCACACAAACAGGAAGGCACGGAAAGAGCACCGGAAGTGGAGGGCAGACAATCCTTGTCCTATCTTGGATGTCTTGATTATCTTGGTGGGCGAGTCTTGGATGTTTTGGTTCTGTCTTCTTCGACTCTTATATCTTCCCTTTTTCTGAATTTTCTTTATTTCTCATCCCTTAAACTTTGTATTTTTTAAAAAAGATTTTTCTTTTTCGTGATGTAGATAGATGAATGAACATGTTCAAAGGGAAATAATGAAATGGAATCCAACTCGATTTTCCCTTAGTTTCAGATAGAGAAATTTAGGTCTAAATCATTTTTACATAAACAGTCAGTCATAATATAACTACAACTTATGTACTTTTTCGATTTAATTGTTGTTTTGCATCAGACAAGGTTTTACTTCCAGCAACTGATATCAGGAGTTAGTTGAAGTCATTTGATGGTATGTAATGTGACACTTTTCTGCCAATGCGGTTTATATTGTTATTTCTTTATCTTTTGATTTGGAAGTGGTGGTTGTAGTAAGGAAATAATTTGTTTCAATAGTATACGACTTAGTTTTAATAGTATATGACTCAATTTTTTAATAGCACTCGAGCTTTTTTCGAATAACGGTATTACGACTTAGTTTTCTTAATGGCAATAACAGCTCTAGATTTTGTCTCAAGTGGGAGTATTCTTACTAATGTAGCATTTTGTTAGCACCTTAGTATGTTTTGATTGTTTCTCTGCTTGAACAGAGAATTGTTAACGTCTGGCTCACGTTTTAGTCTCTCCGTCGTAAGCAATTTTGCATGGCATTCTTCAATGTAGCTATAGGTAAGACAACACTCTCACTACTCCATAATCAAACCACCATATGAACTTTTTTCATCCACCAAGTTAAGCTTTTATGTGCCATCTTGAATAGTTATAAGTTATTGCTTCAGATTACTCCAGTGCGACATTGTTGTTCTCTTCCTTACCTCTCAAGCTTGCTTGATATACTTATTCTTATTACTGTTTTATTGTTAAGAAATACTCAACTACGGTTTCAGTTCATCGTTATAAATCGGATTAAAATTAACCACTCTGGTTAATTATCTAAATCCTATAAATTCGGATGAAAATTAAAGCAACTACAGAACAAAAATCTCAAGAAATCAATGCGAATTTACCTATATTTGATCATTTGTGGGAAAATCAACACATCCCCGTCGGAAAACTCAGTTCCTTCGTGTCCTTCAATTACTGATAGCAACGTCTATCAAAAACCAAGAAAAAAGTGAGTGACGGAGTCAACTCAGCTCAACACCAAAACTCAGTAGCTCCAGGAAATAAGAAACGGTAAGAAAAAGCAATCAGAAATGCCGACAGTTGAGCTGGAAAATAGACCTTAACGGTGATGTCGTTCTTGCGAGCTTTGAGAGCGGATGCGAAGAACCTAGTGAGTGGATCGAACTCAGGGCCTTTGTTGCGCCATGGCCAGGCCTCAGGGGTCTTGTAGCAGAGGAAAACGTGGCGGTAGCTCAATAGTGTATCGGCATCAGTGCCTACATCAGACACTCTTGACCTAGCACCGTCTTGAATAGACTTATATGACATAGTCACATAGGTGTCCCAATTAGTACCACTATCAGACAAATCCCACTTTACAATATCCACTCCTGTTTTGTTCACCTCAATTCTTTTATGTCCTCCATAAAATTTTGCTCCTACAAGAACCATGTCGCCGCCTTTCAGATTGAGCTTCTTGTTTGAAAGATTTCCCAACCAAAGATGATCTTCATGGGAAGCAGTTACGGTGGCCATCATTGCCCAGATGCGAAATTTAGTTCGCTGGGTAAGATTAACAACATCAATGGATAGAAACCCAGTAGAGTCGTCGTTTTTCGAAGAATAAACGATGCCCAAAGCCAACCCTCTTATATAATCATTACTTCGCGGCACTACAAATTGGACAATTTCATCCTCTCTCGCGACGTAGCCTAACCGGTGAGGAATATCATTTCCAGAGAGAAAAATTCCACCAAATGCATTTTTCTACACAATGGGGTGCAAAGTTAGTATAAGCAACAATACAAAAAGCAGAGAGAGATAGAGAGTACCTTACCGTTTGGAGGTTCTCCTTAAAAGTACCAGTGAGACTGGTACACCCTTCCATATGAATTGAATCCATGTAGTCCAATGAGTTCTCCAAGTTTGGAATATCTTTGAGTTTGCGGCATTCTTTCAGTTCCAATTTCCTCATTTTCGACATCTCTGAAAAGTCGGACATTATTTCCAGTGCAGTGCAGTTATTCGCTTCCAATTCAATCAAACTGTTCGGCAAATCTGGGATTGCCTGAAGGTTTGTGCAATGATTTAGACCTAAAAACTGAAGCTGAGAAAGGCCACTGAGAATGGGTAGCCTATTAAAACCATTCCCACCTAGATTTAAATATGTTAAAGAAGATAGACTCCCAATTATTTCGAGAACGGCACCATCTGTTATATTGCAGTTGCTGAGATTTAATGCCTGAATCATCTTCAGTTGTGCAAAAAAATGGTAACCCCCACACAAACCCTTACAGCCACTGAGGTTCAATACCTCGAGAAGTGGGAGTTTTGAAAAGTCTGGTAATTTAGTCAAGTTATGGCAGCCTCTAAGAATGAGATACTTCAACTTCTTAGGCAACTGTTACTCAAAAAGAGAAAACAATAATAAAAATCCAAATGAATAAAGGAGAGAATGTATGACGATGACTGATGTTGATATTTACAAGGACATTGATAATTATATCGTACCAGGTTCGAATCCTCCCAAACTCGTACAATCTTGCTGCTGATCAGTTGCATAAAAACTAGGTTTCGTTGATCAAAATCTGCTGGTATGGCTTTAAGAGGAAATCCATCCCAATACAACAATCTTAACTCCTTGGAAAGATGTTTGTAGCTTCCAGTCAGCTTTACATTTTCCAGCTTGAGAAATTTCAGACGCCACATCTTCTTAAACGCTTCTGTACTAAAGCTTTGCTCGTCATCAGAATCTTTTGGCAAAAATAAGGTTAGGCCTTCAACTGCTTCTGTTCCCTGTTACAGATAAAAAAAAAAGGATAATATTCACCCAAAGCAGAGCCATGAATTGGATGAATGAACTACTAGAAAGGTAGGACATACAACATAATTATGTATTTTCTCTTTCAATTTACAATGGATGAAAGCCTTTTCTTTTCTTCTTTTTCTTCAAATATACTATGCACGTCATACATTATATATATGCAGATATGCGTACATACTCTTTCTTTACATGTACTTAACAAAAAAAAATTTATTGCAAAAGTACTTACCAATTTGTTCCTAAGCACGGTTTTTGCATCTTCACTATGCCACAATCGACTACGTTTTCCCAGTTCCACAGAAGATTCTGCCCGCAAAATTTCTCTTCCCATATCTCGAATCAAATCATGCATCCTCAATTTTTTCTCTACATCAATATATAAGAGACATCGTTCGCAAAGTGTGGTAATTTCTGCTTCTACAGAAAAACGACTACAACCATCCAATATTGCCGTGACAAAAGGTTTACCCCATCCAAGAAAGAAACAAGATATGTCAAGGAACACACCCTTCACATGATCATCACGTAGCCCATCGTAGCTTAATTTAAGAGTTTCATGAATTTTTCCATCAGGAATATTTCTCAATTTTTCCAATGTACTTTTCCATATGCTTTTACTCTTTTTCGTAGCCAACAAACGGCCAACAACTTCAAGAGCTAGAGGCAGTCCTCCACAATAATCAACAACATCTCTTGCGAGCTCAATATATTCTTCGTCGGGACGAGGATTTCCAAAGGCATGCCAACTAAGGAGCTCAAAAGCTTCGTCATCAGTCATTCCTTGTGCTTTATATCTTTTATCCACCTTTTGTATATTCAACACATGTTCATCTCTTGTTGTTATAATAATCCTACTTCCGGGACCAAACGAGACATGTGCTATCGCCAATTTATCTAATTGGTCCGCATCATCTATGTCATCAACCACGACAAGTACTTTCATGCTTCCAAGTCTTTTCTTTATCTCCTTGGTTCCTTCAGCAACACTGCTTACCTTAATGTCATGCCGTTTCAAAATATCTCGAAGAAGTTGTTCTTGCAGACTAACCATATTTTTCTTGTTACTCCTCACCTCTTCAAGGTAACATTGACTGCTGAAACTATGACCATATTTGCTACAAATCTCTTTGGCAAGCGTTGTTTTACCTATACCGCCTGTACCCCAAATTCCAATTATTTGAACATCAAGTGAACCCACAACGTCTAAGTATTTAGTGTTGAATTCTTGCATGCGAAAAGCTATTCCAACTGAGTGTTTGGCTTCTTTTAAGTCTGTGGGTTTCAATAGTCCCTTGATGTCCCCAATAATTTTCTCGATAAACACTCCTTCACGCCTACAAGTAGAAATTCCAAATTACGAGAGCCATACTAGATGCCTTATTCATCATGACTATATATTTACGTATTGAAACAGGTTTGAATAAATTGTGATTTACTGAGCTCAATTCAACCACGTATTTATTCTTCAATTATAACGTGAATAGATTAGGTCGTTGGTCATTGGACTATTACACAATTGTAGCTTTCAATTATATAATTAAGAATCCATTACAATTGGTATTTTAATTTGATAAAGTGTGGAGCATTTGTTCTTCACACACCCATAAAAAACGAAGCATGTACCCTCCGTTTCACTTCCTTAATTTTGACAGAAATTCATATGCAAATGCTCTACCTTTTATAAAATTCATATACCAATTGTAATAAATTTTTATGTAGTGACCAAAATTACACTTCTATCATAGTTCAGGGACCAATGATCCAATTTTTCTTCTCTAACATATAAATCAGATTCAATGCCTTAATTACAATATCTTAATTTTGGTTGATTAGTGAAACATAGTGATATGAAATTTAGGAAACTAGATTTTAATCCCTAAATAAAATGAAATTTAGAAAAATGTCTTATACAAGCTTAAAAATTGATTTTAGTCCCTTGACTCTATTTATGTATTCAATGTCTCTTTTTTTATTTATAATTTTATGAATTTAAATTTTATGAAAATATTATAAATTTTAATTCTCATTATGGTAAGCATCTTATATAAGAAAATATTTTCGTAGAGATTTTTTGGTACACTTATGTTTTTGCATATTTTCTTATCTGCCATTAATTCATTACAATATATTTAGGTATGAACATTTCGATTGGGTTAGTATAATATGTTTAGGTATAGATATTTCGGTACACTAGTATAGTATAATATATTTAGGTACCGATATTTCAATACACTAGTTTAGTATCATATAGTTAGGTACGGAATTTTCGGTAAACTTATGTTTTTACATATTTTCTTATGTGTCACTAATTCACTACATATATTTATGTACGGGCATTTCGGTACACTAATTTAGTAAAATATATTATGATATAGACGTTTAGGTACACTAATTAGAGAAAGTTAAATAAAATTAGTGAATTAAAATGTTTATAATAATAAATATAAAATTTAATGTAATAACATTAAATAAGTTATCTATTAAATATAAAAATAAAAATATAATATGAATTTGAATTAATTATACATTAAGGGACTAAAATCAATATTCAATCTAACACTAACTTTTTATTAAATTTTAATCTTAAAGTACAAAAATCCCTATGAAATTTGATGAAACATGGTGATATGAAATTTGAAGTAAACAAAAAAGTATACCCGTCGGCCGTGGTTTTGAGATTCCAGCCACCCAAATCTGCAGAAGCCTTCAGATCCTCTCTCCACTGCTTGACCTCATTTGGATCTTCAGTCGTTTCATGCTTCTGAAATGCTTCCCCAAAACTATCTTCCTGTTTCCTGACTTGAGAAGGGTCAACGTCGTAGAATATTGGACAGACTATTTTCCCCTCTTGATCTTTTAGGCACCCCATGATCTTTGACAGCTCCCTCAGGCACCACCGGGACTCCGCGTACTCCTTCGAGAAGACGATGACGGCGATTCTCGACCCTTCGATTTCTTGGTCAAGTTCACTCTGTATGTTTTCCCCCCTTGTGAGCTGGTTGTCTATAAACGTGTTAATTCCAGCATTGCGTAACGCAATGAAGAAGTGGTCTGTGAAAGTGTTGCGGGTGTCTTCGCCTCTAAAGCTCAGGAACACCTCGTACTTCCAGCGGTTTGAGCTCTGCGAAGAAGACGAAGAGGCGGCAGAGCCAGCTCCATGGGCGGAGCTGCTGGTATCCATTGCAGCCTGTAGAAGTGCAGCTTGGCTTTCAAAAACCAGAGTCAAGTCTTTCCCAACATTCCCCAGTGAAGGTGGCCCCTTTAAATATTTAGCATGGGCCAATGATGTCACTGCCGTGTCGATAACGCGTGAGTGCTATTCCCCCATAGTTTGATATGTATAAATGTTACCATCAAATTTAAAAATTGTATAACTGCTTACGATGCAATTTCCATTTTTTTTGTTGTAGTTTTTTGAGAAATCTGCCGCCCAACTTTGACCAGTTGACGACCTTATTGTATTTTAAGGATAGTGCGCAGGTCGGTCCAACTGCCCCTGCCGGTGGACAGAAGAATCTTCGTTGGAGCCAGCCTAGAGAGTATCAATGGGAAAAGACCTCATCTCCAACAACCTATCTTAACAAAAGATGCAGAAAATTAAACTCCAGCCGGCCAACTAAATGACTATCTATCTTTATTTTGTGAACAGTAATTAACTAAATTTAGCTAGAGGAGACATTTGTAGCTTACGTCAAAAGGATCAATGTCGTAAATAAGTAATTTACTTGCACAAAGTAAGGATCAATTTAGCTGTGAAAGCAAGGCGATGATCGAGCTCACGATGGCAGCTTTTTTGATCCTATCGTCTTGCAAGGGAAACAAGCTACCAATTGCATCACACGGAGGCATCCAACTAATAGCTGAATTTCTCGATCAAGATTATGCTGGAGGCATCGGTGTGCAAGCGAAACTCAACAGCATAGCCACACTACACAACCTCTCAACCTGCCATCAGACTACGTCTCTACGGGCGTAGTGTTATATGTTGAGAAAAATTTAGAATAAACAACTCTAAATTTTATATGTCAAAGAAGAAATTCACTCGAAAATTTGAGACACAACAAAAGACTTTATTAAACTGAAAATATTACAAAGAAAGCTCTCACCTCTCACAAACACTCAATGTTGGATTTATTCAATATAAATCAACCTTAAGTGGTCTACTATATGTAATAGGAATGTAATATTGGAGAATAATGTTAATTGTGATTTGATCTCTTAAAGATATCAATCCTATATAAGGTGTCTTATATTGGAAATAGGATTGATAGAATCCTTAATTGAATATGATTATGATATTTTACTTGAGAGCCAAGAAAGGAGAGTTTTAGTTTTCCCTTATGGACGGAATCTAAGACTTTTTGGCTAGTATATAAACACCGGTCTCTGCTAACCCTAGACACGACAACTAATGCTTCCCATAGAGCATTGTCATAAAGCTAGGAGTTTACAGAAGAGTTGGTGTTTTCTGTTTGTCACGGCAAACATGAAGATTAGAGTTTTATCGATCATGTCTTGCTTGCATGGCTGCTGCATCTTCGATAACTACTATTGGAATCAGGTCAGTCACTCATTCATTTGTGTTTTAATTGTATAACCTTATAAGACTAACAATTGGTATCAGAGCCACTGGTTATATAATTAAAACCTATTCGGTTTAGTGTTGGATTATATAATATTCTCTTGAACTGCGTGTTTAATCCAAATTCTCATTGCATATACTCGGCAACATCACCATGCGATTTGAATAAGTTCAATTGTTAATTATGATCAGGTTGCATAATTATTCAGTTTCAATCAAGAATATTTTTCACTAATATTATGGTTGCAGTCAAGGGAAATTTATTAAGAAATATGCTAATCGATACCTTGATTATTATCAGCAAGACAAGTTGCCTGATTATAGCACGAATCCATAATATTGTATGCGGTGTATTATATATAACCACATAGCTTTGCTTGCCAATTGGAAATTGAACTACGCTTAGAGGTGTTTTTGATCAAGCATGAATTAAATTATGGAATTGAAGCATATAATTTATATAATATTCTTATAGTATTGAAGCATGAAAAGTAAAAACCATATAGGAATTGGAATCCTATAATCAAATAGGAACGTAAAGAAGCACATATGTAAGGAGTGGTATTATATTATGTATTTTACAGTGGAAACCATGGCACTAAGAAGAATAACAGTTTTGTTCTATTTCAATCTTCATGCTAGTGTTTTGGTTGAATTGATTTACCATGTGCCACTGATGATCTCAATTTTTGTAAGCATGCTATATTTGTTCTGACCTTACTGAAGAGGTCCCTCCGATTAGCAAGCAGAACGAAGTCATCTACCAAAGCAAAATGGTTTGTTTCATTGACTTTGATTTCCATATTGGTTTATGGTATTTTGGTTGATATATATTTGGGTTGATCCTGAAAGCTTAAATTGGTAATAAGATAAAGATATAATTGCATGAGTGATGTACTAATTATTGTGGAGTATGTACATACATTGATTACCATGTATCGGTTAAGTATGTCATGAATATGGATCCAATTATTATATATTTTGGCAATACGTATCTAAATGGGCATATGCTTATTGAATAAGAACTAATATTATTTTCCATGAATTGTATTCTATATGAATTGCTACGAGTGATACGTTAATTGCATAAGTGCCAGCAATTGTTGGATCAAGCAAGTATATATAATTTTCTAAAGCCAATTTTGTATCTACAGTTCGCATAGCATGTATATGTATTTACATTTGTTCTAACCTTGCATTGGAGAATTTCTTAAGATCCCTCAGTCGAACAAGCCCAATGAAGAGGTTCGTATTACATCTTCATGATAAATTATATAAGGAATGGTTATGTTGGATTCATAAAGTGTTATATTGTTCCCACAATCCAACCATGTCGTGACGTCTTACTGATTGTAGGAGACGGAATTAGTCATATTCTATAATTTATCAATACTATTGGGATATGTTGAGCCTATGATTGTGATAACATATGTTAAAGTTGTGTTGCAGGAATGCATATGCTAAGTTTATATATGTCTATATTTGAAAGCATGTCAATATAAATTTTGGCAATTTTTGTTATTGCATCTATAGCATCACGGATATGTTTCAAAGATGTGTAAGGTGACACAATGTCTTCCATGACTGTAGCATATGATAAATTGTAACTAATTTGCTTAAACCAAAATTTTAATATTGTTAAGCAAATGGCATGTATAGTGTTGCTTGTATGGCTAATTTGGTTCAAGCATGAGATAACATATTTTTAATATTGCCATGGGTTTTGGACTATAGTGAATTGTAGTGTTGTTTTCACTAATTTTCACGAGATGTGAATGAACTTTTATGCCATTAATAGCACAAGAAATTTGCATGACTAATCAAATTAGTTTTGTCTACAATTTTGCTTTTCTATCTCAGTATAGTCATTTAATTGTACATGACTAGTTAACTATGAAATTGATGCATAACTTGTGGATTGACTGAGAGTGACAGAAAGCATCTGGTGGCAAGAACAAGGACATTATACATATGAATGAGGTTTGCAGTAATTATGTGACACTTCTCATTTGTATTATATTTATTCTTATATGAGAATTATGGTGGTCATGTGATTATATATATGTTTACAAAGAAGTGGTGAACATATGAAGGCATGAGGTATGTAATCCATTCAATGTATGTGGCTTAATTGATAAGCATGAATTTTCAAACATGTATTACTGTTTGTGGTTTTTCCTATGCCTAAAGAATTTAAACAATGCTTTAATTAGTAAATTTTATGTGTCATAAGGGGAGAAGAAAAACAAGTTTTCAAGGCTAATGTAGGGCACATATTGGAGATGTTTTCTATGGAAGAAAATAATTTTGGTTGTTCCTTTTATTTAATTTGGTATTTACAAGGCTAATGCATGATTTTAATGCTATGTTTAGTAGTTTTGTACTACGGAAAGAAATATATAAAAGGAAAGGAACCCGTTTGATATATATTTGAGCGATTTAGCTTTTAAATTAAAGGGATGTATTGTTCTCTCACATTACATAAAGTATTTCAAGCAATTGACTCCGTAATGATAAGTATTGACATTCTTGTGGTGGAATAAAACTTGTTCTATATGTGATTAATCTCTTTCAAGTATGTTGTCAGGTTTCTTGAGATTAATTTAATGTCAAAGGGAGTCATGAAGGAATTAGTGTCATTTGTTGGCAGGACTCGACGCTTGAATCAGGTTATCATAATTTTGTCACTTACAGTTAATTAATCCATGTGACTTTTGCATTGTTTCAGGACGGAGTTGATAAATGTCTTTTCAACTAAAGGAAGCCGCAACGGCTCAGTTGATGATGAGACTATATTTTTGAGTTACTTCGGTCAACTTTACATCTTAATTAGAATAAAAGGGATAATCTTCTTGCCTACAGGTGTGGATTACTTCTTTTAGTTTAATTAAGATGGCATAGTATGGGTTTTATTTCACAGAAGTTGTGAAAACCTTCATCTTGCCTACAGGTGTTGAAGTTTTTCATGAAGGAACTTTTGTGACATAAAATCTAGTACTAGAAACTTGTTATTTTTCTTGCCTACAGGTGTAAATTAATTTAGTTTCATGAAGTTTATTGGGATAAAGTTCCATGCCATTAGTGACAAATATTTCCACAATGAGCCCCATAAAAGGTTGTGGTTTGAAGGCATGGAAATCGGTTGTATCATGACGTATTTTGTGTCTCTTCATGAGATTTGTTGATGCAAAGTATTGGACCCATGAAGGTTAATCAAGGATTGCTAAGGTACGCATTGTTTAAGTCTTATGCTTGTAAATCTTTTCAATTTGAATTATGATGTCGGTTTAGAGGATGAAATTTGACTACTAAAATTTCCTTTGGACATCGAAATTGAATTTGTTATGGATGCATAAATTCATGATAGATGCACATAACTGTTTCTGGCAGATTGCGTGTCTTGATTTAAATCGGGTGAATGACACATCTAATGGTCACCAAATGACCTGAATTTTGGATATGTTCAACATATAGATGTCTAATATGTTTCTGAAAATTTTCGTAATTTTCTGCCATGTATGTTAAGTATGGTGAATTTACTAGTAACCCATGCTCGTATAGACAGTTTTTACTGGCAGATTGTGATGTTTTTTGAGACGTGACTTTAGACTACTATTTTGACCCAAAATGGCTCTGTATTTCTATTTTATGAAGATTAGTATGTCTATTTTGATCAGTATAAATTTGGTAGCAATCAAGCTTGTAAATTAATTATGATAAATTCTAAAGTAAGTGTAACTCATTGCTGAAATTCTGTTTGACAACTTTATGTTGGTTGTGATGTCTAATATATAAAGACATTTTCTTTAGGTACATCTTTAAAAGAATATATTAACGAATGTTTGCCCAAGTGGGAGAATTAGTGAACGAAAAATTGGGCTTCACACTCATTAACTTATTTGCAAGTATAAACTCTGAAAACTTAGTGGGAGTTGTTTTAAAATTTTGAGCATTAAGTGGATTTGCATGAATCTATTAAAGCGTTATTCTATCTTCCATGGATTTGTGTTACTTGAATGTCTATAATATGTTTAAGTTGCACAAATGGATACTTGATATATGCGTACATTTTTCTGTTATTTGCAATCATTTGGATTTCTTGGTTGATCATTGTTTTGAGGCTCATAAAGACTTAGCATAAATATGGACTTATTAATACATATAAGATGGTTGTTGGATGCAAGTTTTATGTAACAGTGGTGAATGCTTTCGTGCTTAGTTGTACCTTTTATTGAGGTAATATGCATTCATTGACTGAGTAAGGCTATTCCCAAAGGCATATTTTTAAAAATATGATTTAAGTATTGATTTGCAAATTAAGTGACGATGTTGCAGATCAGTGGGAGTATTAGTTTCGTGTTAGTAATGTCTTACATTTGCAGATGATCTATAAAGTATGTATAGAATCCATGTATTCATATTAATCTCCAGTTGGATTCATTAAGTCACTTTTTTTGTGTGCTTGTCAATCATCTGATGAAATATATATCAGATTTCAAGTTGTTATCAAATTGCATATTAAATGTCATGGCATGGTTTGTGCACTACCTCAGTTGTGAGGATTTCCATCTTGCCCGCAGGTGTTGGAAATCATTATGAAAGTAACTGGTATGGTGCATTAATTCATCTTGCTCACAAGTGTTGAATTAATTTGTTTTATGAAGTTTTTGGGATATTTTACTTGGACATGTGCCTATTTGGTATTTTCAGTTGTGTCCGTTGGTTACAAACATTGTTTGTATTGTTACTGATCTAATGAAGGTGATGCATGATTGTTTTGGAGATGTATTCACACCTACAGGTTATGGTGGTTTCATTAGATGAAGGATATCTGCATTGGCAGATTTAAGGCTTCGAAGAAGCATAAAGTGTAACTTGTGAGTTACAATAAGGTGGACCTGAGATGATATAAAGTAAGACATTTAGTTAATTTAAAGTTTATTTAAAGTTTCATCTCTTGATCATAATTTGTGTTTCATGTGAATGAGGATCTTAGCATGTGTGATTATGAAGGTTCTGGGTTGTGTCAATCCTACAACCTTGTTAGTTCCATGTTAAGAAATGCATTTGACAGAAGTTGCATTAAGGACGAGATGTAATCACTGTTACATGGCCACTAAAGTGACATTAGTCTCCAATCTCAAGTATAAACGTGAATATTACATTTTGTAGACCAAGTGGGAGAATGTTGGATTTATCCAATATAAATCAACCTTAAGTGGTCTACTATATGTAATAGGAATGTAATATTGGAGAATAATGTTAATTGTGATTTGATCTCTTAAAGATATCAATCCTATATAAGGTGTCTTATATTGGAAATAGGATTGATAGAATCCTTAATTGAATATGATTATGATATTTTACTTGAGAGCCAAGAAAGGAGAGTTTTAGTTTTCCCTTATGGACGGAATCTAAGACTTTTTGGCTAGTATATAAACACCGGTCCCTGCTAACCCTAGACACGACAACTAATGCTTCCCATAGAGCATTGTCATAAAGCTAGGAGTTTACAGAAGAGTTGGTGTTTTCTGTTTGTCACGGCAAACATGAAGATTAGAGTTTTATCGATCATGTCTTGCTTGCATGGCTGCTGCATCTTCGATAACTACTATTGGAATCAGGTCAGTCACTCATTCATTTGTGTTTTAATTGTATAACCTTATAAGGCTAACACTCAACACACTATAAGACTTGTAGTCTTATTTTCTTCTTCACTTCTCGATGTCTTGGTTGCTTGCTTTCTTGCTTGATTACAACACCACCCTAGCATACATATTTATAGGCAATGGTTGCCGACTTGGACATTTGCTAGATTATTCTAGCAACTAATTATGACCACACATTGATTATAATAGCTAGACAATTCTAGCTTGTTCCTACCGACATGCTTGCTAGATTTTTCTAGCAAAATCATACCTTCATTCATGATTCCAAATGGGCTGGCCCTTTATTATTGGGCTGGTGTTGTATTTTCAACATTATAGTTGTTACAAATAATTCACGGGTTGGAAAAATCAAGCCAACTAGTTGAGAAGGCAATTGCGCTACTTGACGACATTGTTTCTTCATCGAAGACTGCGCTAAAGGAAACTGCGGGTACGTGCGACATAATCTGGGCACTTGTTGAGACAATTGAAGAGGGATCGACGAAATGCAAGGAGCACACAGTATCTTCCGGCTTATATGCCACAGCTGCAGAGAGAAGTACAGAGGACTGATACTGAGAGAAGGAGCAATGCCCGGACTGCTTCAGCTGAGCATGGATGGGACGTGGACGGCTAAGGCCACGGCACAGGAGTTGCTGTTTCTCTTGAAAGATTGTTCCAATTACGGTTCGAGAAACAAGCAGTCGAGGAATAAGGATATAGAGCAGATTATGCAGGACACTGATGCTGGGGGAGAAAAAGTTGATGGGATGAGTACAACGGTATTGAGGCTGGCGGAGGAGATGCTATCAAAGATCAGCAGTGGACGATGATCTCGACCAAACTCTGAGCTTTGCTATCTACGAGTCCAGCAGGCAAATCAAAAACAATAACAAGAGCTTAGAAAACACCACATCAAAGCAGTCTCATAAAAAATCCCACTATCAAGATAAAACCATTAAACAGTACATTGGAACAACAAATCAGTCGTGTACGCAACCAACTACGGAAGGGAATAGTGAATATTTTTGTAACCGTATATGGCTTAGCTTCGGGAAATCATCCCACCCTCCAAAAATGAACGTTTAGTGTAGCTACCATATTCTCCTTTCATATAAGAGCTTATTTAATTGACGTTATAACATCTTTCTACAAAGAGAAAAATATAGGGCCTCGGCACCCGTGGCAAAACCCGACATGGATTAGAGTACGTTTCAGCCTGACCTTCTATAAAAGCTATAGGCCACAGCCACTGTTGCCACTGCTCCAACCACGGCAGCAGCTGCGAGAACATCACTTTGCTCCCAGTTCCCAATCAAGCTTGGCAGCTTCCCTAAGGCATCCTTTCTGGCACACGACTCTCTGGTTTCTTTCAGCTTCTTTTCCTCACTTCCACCGTTCTGCCCCAAACTTACTTCTTTGCAGCATGTAAATCCATTACTATTAGCACCCTGGCAACAGCCTGAAAAGTTCTCATTTTTCTGAATCTGATTGCCATTTTCTTGGGGCTTCTCCTTGATTTTCTTACTTTCTCCTCCATTTGGAAGCTTCAAGTCATTAATTTTTTCAGCTTCATCAGAAGATACTCCCATTCGGCCCCTGTAAGGAATGAAATTGAATTTCGTGTTCAGCTATTTAAAGATTCAACTCTAAGTTTCGTCAATAGCAATTGAGTAAGAACAGGTATGATCATGCTTAATACACAATTTGACAACAATTAATCTGAAGAACATTACAAATCAGAAACATATACAGGGTAATGACGTTATATCCAATTCGCTAGATCTGCTAGAAATAATCAGCAATCCAAAAATATGACAGACGCTTCAGTTCCAGGGAAATTTTCATCAGAAGGGGGTAAGCAAAACAAAAAAACGCACAAACCTCCAAAGTCGTTCGATGATCTCCCTTTCCCAATATGATGATCAAGCAATTCCGGCACATTGTCAGGAGTGACATAGCCATGCCTGCAATGAATAATACATAATATTCACACTCCTTCATCTAATCCAATACGATAAATTTTAAATTATTATGATCCAGATATTACCAATGGCCTGTATTGCTTCCATCTGAACCTGGGCTGTAGATAATCAAGTTTCTAGCATATTTGTGGCCTCCAATGTGAGAGCAAGCAGTAACAAATACCTGATTCGTCAATCATCACAGCTCAGCCTCCTCTTTGAACTTATCCATGAGGTCCACAAACACCACATCTATTATCTCAACTACCATGTGCACATACAAATACATGGGAACCAGTCAACGCCTCTTGCACTCCGGAAGCCCATGGTTTGTCATTCACAAAGTGTCTGATCGATCCAAAACATCTTTTTGTTGGTCCGAGGATTGGGGAAGGCAGGCATGCCAAAGTGTACGAAGGAAAGTAAGTACAACGTCTGTGCTTGTTTTGTCTTAGATTCTGAATTTCTGGTCTCTCAAGTTTAGCAATTTAATATGATGCCTTAGATCTTGTTAAATATAAATGCAAAATTGAGTTGGGTTTTTGCAGAACTAATCAAAGATCAAAACTTGATTTGGTGTTGTGCAATTATGGTGTTTATGATGCCGAATATGTGTTTTTCGTGTCGAGTTACAACGATGATGTTCTGTTCTTAATCTGTTTGTTTGTTGCGTTTGGTTTGTTCTAGATATAAGAATCAAAATGTTGCTGTAAAAAGTGTTCATAGAGGAGAAACCCAGAGTATGAGAAATTTTTAGTTGTGACGAGAACACAAGTGGTACACCACGTGTTTTAATAAGAATCGTAAGAAATTTTATTTTTTAAGTTATTAATTTTTCAGCACATATATCCCACCATTTGTTTAGTGACACGTGGTGTACCATTCAGTGTACCGGTCACACTGAAAAATCTCTAGCAGATTATCAAGAGAGAAGCACGGTTTGCGAGGGAAGTGGCAATGATGTCGAAAGTGCAGCACAATAACTTAGTGAAGGTTGTTGTCTAGTTTTCGATAAGTATTTGTGATTACTAAATGGGCGTATTTGCGATATCTGATTGAGTATTTTTAACTTTGTGATTCTGAGGTTCTTTTTGTTACTCAATCAAAGGGGCTAGCTCTAGGATTACTTTTTGCTCCACACTAATCACTTCTTATTTGAGTGATGACCTTGAAAATGTTTGGTTTGGATCATCGAAAAATGAACGTATTAATTTACTAACTAGTTACCTCTTACATGCTACCAATATTCACACACGCACACAATTTAGAATATTACCATTGAAGGCTTAAGATACTATAATTACTAAGAAACTCTTATTAAATTTTTCTAACGGAGTAACTATTGATAAGGAAACGACAATTTGTATGGCTTCCATGTTTTGAGTTGTAGGTTTGGTTGTTTCGTGTGAATGTATATAAATTATAAGACCAAATTTGACCGTTAAGATGATGATTGTATTAAAAACGTGATTGTATTGTAGTCAATCTCATATAGAATTTATGTTTGTGTTTGAGTGAATCATGCCTATGTGAAGTACGTTTTTTTCATAAGTCAAGAATGCCTTATATGTGAAGCACATCTTTCTTATGAATGTAGAGCATGTCTCATATATGAGGAGCGCAACTCACATAGCTTTAGCCATAAACTAATACTTATACTGGACCTTTTTTTTTTTTCTTTGATGGGATAATGGAGTAAACTAAATTCTCGAATAAGTGTATTGTAGCTGGAAGAGGGTTGGTTATTATTGCAATTTATAGCTCTTGATGCTAAATCCAACTATTTATATAACTCACCCCAACCCTTTGTACTGTATTTGAGACGTAATAAATATCCTTAACGAATTCTATCCTGAGCAAAAAGAAAGAGGCAAAGAGATTGATCGGAATCAATATCAAAACACATGGCAACTGACATACCTTGAAATCATCATCGAACATGTAGCAACCTCTGGTTGAAGTTTCCTCACTTGAATCTGCAAGCCTCCAAGTTTTCTAGCTTAGGGATTTTTTGTTAGTTCATAACCTAATTTCTAATGAGGTCCGACTTCGAAATTAAAATTAACATTGTTGTAAGATAATGTTTTGCATAGAGTGAAATTATGATATTCTTGCTCTTACGCTGGACATATGCTAATAAAACAAAACGGGAGAAAGTTAAAGAGATTTTTATTTTACTTTTTTATTTTAGCTTCTCATGTCGTTTTTATTTTTTACTTTAGCTTCTCATGTCATGATAGCAACATTCTATCACCTAAAACATGTGGGTCATTTGATAGCAAAAGACTAATGGCCTAAAACATGTCGGACAATATTTAGACGAATATGTATTTTGTCTAGTATCAACATGTACAGAATAAAAAAGCTGCTTGTTACAATGAAAATGAACGCTAAACTCATTTGTCTCGATCAAAGCGTCAAGCAGGAAATTAAGTAATTGCTTTGTTGATCACAACTGATGATCATGGCAGAAAGTCTTATTTTTTCTTTCCATTGAGAAAATATATTATGTTTTACGAACCTATAAAACCAGTGCAGTTGGTAATCGTAAGTGATAAACTAATATCAATGTGACAAAATTGATAGCTAGCAGCACCGGTCCACAATGAATTTTAATTAGTCCAGCCCCGTTGACTGTAGTAAAACTAATAAAGTAATAACTTTAATGTAATGTAATTAGCAGCAAGCTAATAAGATTCTTTTTCTAATCTAGAGATGTAAATAATGGCAAGGGTGAAGAAAGTTGGTTCCACCATATAATTAATTGGCAATATAAGAAGTAGTCCAACCTCTTATACGCTCATGTAATGTCCATCCTCTCATCAATATGAGACTCATTCTCAACAGTCCCCCTCACGTGTAGCGAATTTTCAAGCCTAACGCGTGAACAACACAACGGGATCACATGGACAACACAACGAGATAGTGTGGTTGTGGGGATCGTGTGGCCGTTTGGCTTCTATGATTCTATAAGATTTCAAGATGATTTGAATTGATCCATCTATTTGTCAGCAATTTGTGAAAGAAGTTCTTCAAATGATAGAGCTCGACGAAATCAAAGACGAATTAGTTGGCACGCCTGGTGGTAGTGGGATATCGACAGAGCAACGAAAAAGACTTACAATAGCGGTAGAGCTTGTTTCAAATCCATCCATAATATTTATGGACGAACCAACCTCAGGTTTAGATGCTAGAGCAGCTGCTATAGTCATGAGAGTTGTGAAAAATATTGTTAGCACAAGGAGGACAGTTATATGCACTATTCACCAGCCAAGTATTGATATCTTCGAAGCATTCGACGAGGTGATTGACTAGTGAGATTCTATACATGAAACAGTTATTTTTCTTGTAGTACATAAATAGGAAATAACATGTCAGGTCCCTCGTTCCGCCGAGGTTCTCCAAAAAAAATAAAAAAATAAAAAAATAAAAAAATAAAAAAATAACATGTCAGGTTATTCTTTGTACAGCTTATTCTGATGAAAAGAGGAGGACAAGTAATATACAACGGGGAGCTGGGTCAAAATTCAAGTAAGCTTATCGAATACTTTGAGGTAAAGTTGTTTGATGACATGAACACTCTTTTCCTTGGTTTTCATATCTGATTGACTGATACACAGTTCAATTATGTAAACTCTCAATTTTCTCTCGCTTTATGTTACAGGCTATTCCCGGTGCTCCAAAAATCAAAGAGAATTACAACCCAGCAACGTGGATGTTAGAGGTCACCAGTTCTTCTGCAGAAGCTCAACTTGCCATAGATTTTGCTCATCTCTACAAAGACTCACACCTATGCCAGTGAGCATTACTACATTATCATATACGACATATGAGCTTTACTCAAAACACTTACACATTAAAAAATGCATTATATATTGTTGAATCATCTTACTGAATCAAACCCATTATTTTTTGTGCTATTCAGGAGGAACAACCAACTAGTTAGAGATCTCCAAATTCCAGAACAAGGCTCAGAGGAACTACATTTCTCTACTCGCTTCCCGCAAAGTGGGTGGGAGCAATTCAAAGCATGCTTATGGAAGCGGCATCTCACCTACTGGAGAAGTCCGAGATACAACCTGGGGAGATTGATTTTTACTGCAGCATGTTCTTTGTTATTTGGAGCACTTCTTTGGCAGAAGGGACAGAAAATGTAAGTCCATCAACTATGAAAACCAAGTCTTATGGGTTCTATGAAGTCATAATTTAACAATTTATTAATATACCTACCATCTAAAACGCCTTTTTTTCTTTGTTCTGAAGAGATGGTGAACAAGATTTCTTCAACATTCTAGGAGCAATGTTCGTTTTACTTCAATGCATGGGAGTCGGCAACTGTTCCTCCGTTTTGCCATTCGTAGCTACTGAGCGCAGTATTGTATACCGAGAAAGGTTTGCTGGAATGTACTCTTCATGGGCATATTCGTTTTCACAGGTGATCCTATTCCAAATTCATTCCTAGACCATATTTTAGCAATTCCAAAGTTGGATAATTTTACCTAAACTCCTATATTTTTCAGGTGATCGTAGAAATTCCATATATAACGCTACAAGCAGCTTTATTTTCGACGATTACATATCCGGCTATAAATTTCCACTGGTCACTCTACAAAGCATTTTGGTATTTCTATACTATGTTTGTACATTGCTCTGCTTCAACTTCTTCGGTATGCTGCTTGTTTCTTTGACCCCAACTTTTCAAGTGGCTTCAGTATTGGCAAGTTTCTGCTACACTATGATCAATTTGTTCTCAGGATTCCTCATACCTGGACCAGTAATCAAACTCTTATCTTTACTTGCTGAACAAGAAACAATTTTGCATACTAGTGGATACGGAAACCCTAAAAAACACTTAACTTTGACTTTCTTTCCTCTTGCAGAAAATTCCTGTATGGTGGATTTGGGGTTACTGGATTTGCCCTCTAGCCTGGTCCTTAAAAGTTTTTCTCACTTCACAGTACGGCGATCTGGAGAAGGAAATAGTAGTACGTGGAGAGCAAAAGGCAATTGGCGCTTTCTTAGAAAGTATTTACAGGTATAACTACAACGATCTAGGAGTCGTAGCAGCTGTTCTTTTTGCATTTCCACTAGTCTTTGCATTAGCTTTTGCAGGTACAACGGAAAAATTAAACTTTCAGAGGAGGTAATTATAATTAATAACGTCTTCCAACCTACTGAAGTTGCAATGCATCCATATACTGTACCCACTTCAACTAAAGTCAGTGTTGAAGGAATGGGATCCCAGCTGCTTGGCCTCATCAAGATTAGTGATTCTCTGTGTACAAGAACTTCTCTGTCTGAAATTCCTTACTAGTGCCTTATTTTTTGCTTTACTGTCTCACAATCTTCAGTGTTTGTCCAAGTGTTTGTAGTAATTTCTTTATTCTCTTGCGTAGTTTTTTTCTCGCTAATAAAAAATTGGCACATTATTAATGATATGTTTATTTAGAATGAGATACTTCAGCAATAGAAATTCACTTGACTATTTTGGTTCCCTACGCTCCATTTATACGACATCAACACATTAACATTTACTTTCCGCAATCTCACAACAATTAATAGTGATTGTGTGCGATTATCGGTCGATATGGAGCTTGTGGCCCATGTTTATGACCAGTTCTTATCGTTTTTGAGCTTATATGTATCAGCCTTACGATGATTAGCAGGTCATTTTGTATGTCTATATTTATTTATTCTTATATTGTTAGGTCATTACCAAGGCTGTTTGTTTTAGCTCGTTCGGTCAGCCTTGATATATAAAACTGACATATCACCAATCTTACAAACGATATAGATATAGTACTCAACAAAGCCAACGTTGTCATATATTAATCGAATTTATTTGCCTCATTAGTCCTTTCTGTGTCTAAATAAACTCTTTTAACTTTTGCACAACTGTCTTCCACCTACTGAAGTGTACTTTTTAGGTTAGAGGTGGCAAATTAATTTTTTTGTATTTTTAATAGGTACACGTTAAAACGCGTTTAATTTAATGTGTATTTTTAAGATTTGTCTTCCACCTACTTAAGTGTACTTTTGCACGAATCCAAATTCTCGCCCGATCTTTTTTATGAGAATTTTAAGAATTCTTAAATCATGTTTTTTTATCGTATATCGTGTAGTTATAAATTATTTTAAATATTTTTATTTAAAATTAAATATAAATAGTACATGATAAAAATTAACTGCATGATATATAATGAACGAACATAATTTACAGATTTCTAGGATCCTCATCAAAGGATCCGGAGAGGATCCTGTTGCCTTATGCGCAACTGTCTTCCACCAACTGAGAGCCATACCTTCCACCTCATCCATCCAAACCGCCTTTTTAGGTCTGTTTTCGGGCGAGAGAAAGGACGGACGTAACAAAACAAAACCGCACTTGTGATTTGGTTTGGTTTGGTTTTGTTTTTTTTCTTTCCTTATAAGGCATCTTAACATATGGTTGATGAGTTCGTTCCAATAGTCAACTTGCCGCGTTATTTGCTTTTAAGTTTGAGATTGTCTAGTAAAGTCAACCGATTTGTTAACTTCTTCAGATTATTCCAATTTGAGGGCATCTATAAACTTCCATGAATCTTTTGTACAACATGCCAGCTCGAGTTTATGGCACAAGCGAGGGTAAATTTAATTGGTTTCGTACAAGAAATCAACGGAACTTGACGAATGTGTTTGGATGAGAACGATTTGCAAATGTGATACAATTGACCTTACACGAACTATGTGTAAGCTACAAGCTTAAAAACGTGTGTGAAGTTATTTGTGTCAAACTAATTTGTTTATATCATACTTCATCAACCTTGAAACTATCGAGTACCTGTCAACCTTATATTTTCAAAGAGTTACTAAAGAGTTCATGCTGAGGCACTCTTCCCGAAGCACATAAGTTCATTTCCAATCAAAATACCAATGACAATGTGACACGTATGTATACCCGAATAAAGATCATTGAGTCCGCATCGACCACAAACGAAAGCAATAAACTTTCCTCTACGATAAAAGGAGATCATTTTCCTACAATTCACCCCCTAATAACATTAATTTACTTAATTCATTATTATAACTCACTAATGATGATTATGGAGCCTTTGTATCATGTAAATTGTACATCATTAATGAGGAACTCCTCTACCCTTGTGGACGTTGCCCAACTTAGGATGTACCACGTACAACTAGTTTCGCTTTCCTATCTCTATCTCTTACATAGTACCTACGCTCGGTGACTAAAGCAATCTTGCGAATGTCACACCTTGACATTTTACGTTGTTCCAAAGTCAATCCAATTTTATGCATCAACATAATTAATACTTACATTGGTTAGAGTAGATGTGCTATCTCCTATCAAGTGAAGTTTAAATCTCTTTAATTATAGTTAAAAATAATTCAATGTGAAATATCATTAATAAATACTAATTAAAAAATGATGATGTTATCCACACAGTCATTTTTACCTTTCACATCCCTCTGCCTCATTTTTTGACCGTCAGATTGAATGAATTAAAGAAGATCAATGTACAAAAATTAATAAAAACGTGTAAAAGGTAAAAAAAAAAGTGATGTGAGTCCTCAAAAATGTAGCAGATTCTGATTGCACACTACTTCAATAAAACCAAGTTCGTTTCTCAATTGGTAATTACCGTCGAAAAGGGGAGTTATGTGAATACGAAAAATATACAAAGTCGGTTCTACCCCACTCGACGACAAACAGAGAAGGGTATTTTTGGCTGTTCGAGCTTATTCCCGGATGTATGTAAATCATTCAATTTTACAACATCTTTGCTCATTTTTCAAAAACACTCCAGAAACTAACGGTCGTCGTTTAGATCATGCAACTCGGCACAGCGTCTACTTCCTTCTCTATTCCAGTTTTAACCCCCAACAAAACCCATAATTACACCGCCGTACCCTTCACCTTCAACCACCGCGAACCAAAACCCAGACCCTGTTTCCGACCCATTGGATTCTCATCTTCTTCGCCAAGCAGAAATGTCTGGAGGAGAACCCCGCAGCTCAAAACGGCGCCGTCTCCCTCCTCCACGCCGTCCCACCAGAACCGCCGCCCCAGAAACCAGCTAGGTCCGTCGCATTTGGACCACAGCGTCGACATGGACGAGCTCCTGTCATCAATCGGACAGACCCATAACGAGCAGGAACTGTACTCTCTAATGTCGGCCTACAAAGGCCGGCAGCTGTCGATTCGGTTCATGGTTTCGCTGCTCTCGCGGGAGTCTGATTGGCAGCGGTCACTCGCTATCCTCGATTGGATTAACGAGGAAGCTCTGTACACTCCCTCCGTGTTCGCTTACAATGTTGTGATACGCAACGTGCTTCGCGCCAAGCAGTGGGAGATTGCACACGGACTGTTCGACGAAATGCGCCAGAGAGCGCTGGCACCTGATAGGTACACTTATTCGACGCTGATTACTTCTTTCGGGAAGGCGGGTATGTTTGATTCGGCGCTCTCTTGGCTCCAGAAGATGGAACAGGACCGTGTGCCCGGCGATCTTGTTCTGTACAGCAACTTGATTGAGCTTTCGCGTAAGTTGTGTCATTATTCCAAGGCAATTTCGATTTTTTCGAGGTTGAAGAGGTCGGGGATTATGCCGGACCTTGTGGCTTACAATTCGATGATCAATGTGTTTGGGAAAGCTAGGTTGTTTAGGGAAGCTCGGCTCCTTATTAAAGAGATGAGGGCGGTTGGTGTTTTGCCAGATACAGTTAGTTATTCGACGCTTTTGAGCATGTACATTGAGAACCAAAAGTTTGTTGAGGCATTGTCTGTGTTCTCGGAGATGAATGAGGTTAAGTGTCCGCTTGATCTCACGACGTGCAATGTTATGATTGATGTTTACGGGCAGCTCGATATGGCTAAGGAAGCTGACAGGTTGTTTTGGGGCTTGAGGAAAATGGGACTTGAACCCAATGTTGTTAGTTACAATACTCTTTTGAGGGTTTATGGCGATGCTGAGCTTTTCGGGGAAGCCATCCATCTTTTTCGATTGATGCAGAGAATGGATATTGAGCAGAACGTTGTCACATACAATACGATGATCAAGATTTATGGGAAGTCACTTGAACACGAAAAGGCTACGAACCTTGTGCAAGAAATGCAGCAGAGAGGGGTTCAGCCAAATGCAATTACATACTCAACGATTATATCTATATGGGGTAAGGCTGGGAAACTGGATCGGGCAGCAATGCTGTTTCAAAAGCTGAGGAGCTCCGGGGTTGAGATTGATCAGGTTCTTTATCAGACCATGATTGTGGCTTATGAGAGAGTAGGCTTGGTTGCTCATGCTAAGCGTTTACTTCATGAGCTCAAGCGCCCAGACAATATCCCTAGGGAGACTGCAATTACGATTCTTGCTAGAGCCGGTCGCATAGAAGAGGCTACATGGGTTTTCCGTCAAGCTTTTGAGGCTGGGGAGGTGAAGGATATATCGGTCTTTGGTTGCATGATTGATCTTTTTTCAAGAAACCGGAAGTACGCGAACTGCATTGAGGTGTTTGAAAAGATGAGAGTGGCAGGATACTTCCCCGCTTCCAATGTGATTGATCTAGTTCTCAATGCTTATGGAAAGTTACGGGAATTTGAGAAGGCAGATGCTGTATACAGTGAGATGCAGGAAGAAGGGTGTGTTTTCTCCGATGAAGTTCACTTCCAGATGCTTAGTCTTTACGGTGCAAGAAAAGATTTTAAGATGGTAGAGGCACTATTTGAGAGGCTGATCTCTGATCCCAACATCAACAAGAAGGAGTTACATCTCGTCGTCGCCAGCATCTACGAAAGATCAAATAGACTTAACGATGCATCCCGGATCATGAACAAGATGAATGAAGGGCGAATTATGATGTCATGACCCTCTTTAGAAGTCCATAGCATGTGTTAAAAATTTACCCTGTTACTGTGAATACGTTGTTCTGCCTCTTATTCTGTAGATACTGTACCGCGTGACCATGTGTATAGGCCGCAACACAACGGAACTACCAGTATCCAAATTTTGGACTTGAAAATGTTGTACCTGTACACACATGCAGAATTGTAAGTCCGTTTTCGCCAATTTCTATGTGAAGGAACCATTAAACCAGTCCTTTTGTTCTTATAGATTGCGGATTTTCAACAGCGCTGAAAAAGCAAGTTGAAGTGTCCTGTTTACAGCTTCTACTTCTCCATGTTTAAAGAGAAAGAGTTTTGACTGCAGTCCCGTTACATGTTGTACTTGTATTTCGAGGTTGGTAAGCGACCATCGTTTGAAAAATACCTACGATCTCAATTCTTTCTTTTCTACTGACTTGTCTCCCTTTGTTTCCCCTTTTTTTTATCCAGATTCGACATCGTTAAAAGCTTCTGAACTTATACTTTTGTTGCAAGTAATGTAACTTGGAAGAGATACCTTGTTCTGTATTTAGGGTTTTCCAGCATACATGTTCAATCGTGCATTATACCAAACGCATTGACACCTTTTATCTTTTTTTCGTACCATTTTCTGTTGCATTGCTGGATAGGACCGAGGCTCTTTCCGTCCCTCCAGCTGGGGAGATTTTAGCATACAACTGGAAGGCACTGTTCTAAAAATCCTCGTCTAACGCCGTTTAGGTGCTATGTGGCTGATCACCATCCTGATTAATGTCTAGACGTTAGAAAATTAAGAAATGGCGCCTAGACTTGATGAGGAGCTCGCCTAGACTGCCTAGGCGCCCGTCTAGACTGCGACTCACTTAGACAGAAAATAGATAACTTCATCTTGCATTTTATTTTTCTCAATAAATTGTAAGAGACTTGTTAAATACTTAAATGAACACACATTATATGCTTGTTCTTCATGTTTTCATTATGTTCCAATACTTCATAATATATATGTCATTCTATTTGTAGTTTATAATAAAATTATATATATTTTAAGTATAAACAGACATTTATTTTACACAAAATATAATAGATTTACTTAAATCTGCCTAGGCGCTCGCCTAAGCCATGCCTAGCCGCCTAAGCACTAAATCTCAGCCTACCGCCCGACTAGCACCTAGCGTTTTTTAGAATCTTAATTACGAGACCAATGATATGAAGTGATGGTGATTTTTTTCCTCTTGTGAGCATGTCACTGTCTAAGAAGATGTAAATGAATAAACCGAGAAGTCTTAGGAAAGAGGTTACATATTCCTAGCCATTCATGGTGGACGAAAACCCTACTTTCCACTAATTTCAACTAATTTGGGATTTTTGAGAATGTTGGGGGGGGGGGGGGGGGGCGGTCCATATTAATTCGTAGGCGGGGCGGTCCATATTAATTCGTAGGCGTAGTTGGTAGTTGAGGCTTCAGTGGGTCCCGAATTGGGTAAGACTTCACAGGCAACCGTGACGCTAAATTCTTTCGCATTTGGCCAAAATATTTGAGCTTGAGCCCCGTAATTGGAATCAAATTAACTCACACAGACATAGTTCATCGGAAAAATCGAGTCTAATACGAGTGAGTTCAATTATTGAGTGTAATATATGGATCTTGTGAGCTTGATTCTGACGAATTATGCCTCTCACAACTATCAAACTCACACCACAACAAAAATAATGTTATAGGAATCTAACTTAAGAATCAGGCTGTATATGAGAATTAACTCACATAAACCTATTAAAGAATACTTAATGTGACGGTTTTCTAAATCAATAAAATGATGCCGTGTTAATAGGTTAAAACATATAACGGCATGTGATAGGCTTTTGATATCGTTATTTTAACGTCATAGTTGGATGTTAACCGTCAAATAAGATACCCAAGTCAAGTCGTGTCATATCAAATTCGCAATCAACATGCAAGTGCTTCCAAAATTTCATTATTACATGTGAAAGGGTCCTTTTGACTTTTCGTTCTGGTTATTCAAAAGAAGAAAAAGAAAGTTCATAAAAAAACAAAAAAACAAAATTTTACTCTTTCTACATGATCTTCTTTGTTAATTATTTTGGCTTAAAAAACAAAGAATGTCCAAAAATCACTACTTTTAATTTGAGAATGAATTTTAGGTTTGTATTTTTTGTGAGTCTTTTCAATCTTCGAAAATGTAGATTGACTTGACGAAATCATTAGCTGATCATTTTTTTTTAAAACAAAAAAACAAAAAATCACTAATTTTACTATTTTTAGAGTTTTATTCTACAGTCTCGATCTCCCAATTCGAAATATTGTTAGAGTTAGGTCACTGAACTCATGAAATATTCACTTGAAAATAAAAGAATAATTTTTTTATTTTATGTTATTTTTCATAGAGTTAGCTGATCCCTTTTAAAAAAAAAAATCACTAATTTTACTCTTTTTAGAGTTTTATCTACAGTCTTGATCTCCCAATTTGAAATATTGTTAGAGTTTGGTCACTGAACTCATGAAATATTCTCTTGAAAATAAAAGAATAATTTTTTATTTTATGTTATTTTTCATAGAGTTAGCTGATCCCTTTTTAAAAAAAAAAACCACTAATTTTACTCTTTTTAGAGTTTTATCTACAGTCTCGATCTCCCAATTCGAAATATTGTTAGAGTTTGGTCACTGAACTCATGAAATATTCTCTTTATTCTTTTATTTTATGTTATTTTTTATAAGAAATTATTATTGGCACTCCAAAAATTTCATTTGACACTTCAAACTTTATAAAATTAGAAAGAAAAATACACTTATGAAAAATATAGAATGAGATTTTTGGAGTATTAATAACAGTTTTCTTTTTATATACAATACATTATGTAATGACGAAGAACATCCAAATGTAATCTTATGCTTATTATACAATAAATATTAATTAAATTTTTTTATCAATACACCTAATCCACCAGTACATTATTTTATTTGGCGGTAATGTTGTTTAACTTTGATTAGTTGCTTATTTGTTGACGTGAGCATTGTGTTTAGAAGTTAAAACTCATAGTTGACGTGCAAAACGGTTTCAATATGACACGATGTTTGACACTTTTCCAAAGGGAGAAATATTCATAGAATTTAAACACAACAACTTATGCAATTGAATGTAATAACTTGAACTTAATCATTTTTATAATTAAAAAACAGGTCAAATTCATCATTTCACTCGAAATTTTAAGTTCAATTAACCGTTATATACGTCAATCATTTAAAAATAATAAATAAACCAGCCAATAACAACGACACAAGATCAAAAACAACCCAGGCAAAGGAAGTAACTTATTGCACAAGGCCCTGTATTAGGGTCAACATCAATCCCTAGTTAATATTGAGATTAAAAATAAAAATTTAACTTGTACATTTTTTATTTTCTTAAATTTAAATCCTACCTATAAACAAATTAAAAAAAAAACAACAACAACAACAATAAAACCGAAAAATGGAATCACATTTTGTTCCAAGTTTGTTTTGCACTTTTCACCCAATGAATCCCATGTTTTTTGTTCAACTCAAAGTTAGAAAACGGCACAACGTTTTTTTGACTATTTTCCGACTTAAAAAACACCTGAAAACAAATAACGTTTAACCAACAAGGCATAAATCTCGTGAGGGTTCAGATTTCTTTCCTAATTTAAATCCTTTTCAAATCCACCAAGAAAATGTGTATATATATGGATCCTGAAATTTGTAATTTTGTAACTTCTAGTCCACCCTACTAGTCCCTCCCCGTCGCAATCCTTTAGAATTTAGCCCCTCCTGTCACGGCGGTTGGACGAATTAGTCCGTCCTTAACCGCCGGAGACCTTCCTTCTGTACTGTTCACCGTCCTTCATATAATCCCCTCCATTAACCCAGCTCAGTGGACAAATTAAAGAACAAGTCTTTAGTCACTAATCACTGATTAAACGAACTAATCACTTCTTTAATCAAATCCCACCAGCAAAAAGATCATTTTCTCTTTCATTTTCTTTCCTTTTCCCTCACTTTCCTTCCAACCAAACAGAAAATACATGCTAACAAGCACCCACTTTTCTTCCTTCATCTCGAAAACCCAGCAGGATTAGCCCGTTTTGGAATCTGGGTCGGTGGGATTTTTTTGTTTTTTTTTTTGGATTCTGGTCCGGAAGTTTGTGAATTTTGAAAAATGAAGAAGCTCAAGAGCTACTACTCCCATCTGAGGCACCACCAGACAATTGAGCTCAAATGGATCTTCCCCTTGGCGATTGGCTCCATTGTCTCCCTCTTCCTCCTCTTCCTCACCACCCTGACTTGGTCCGGCGGCACACCGCTGCTCCCCTTCTACCGCTCCTTCTCCATCTCCAGCTCTGTCTTCATAGAATCCAAGCTCCACCCGATTCCCGTCTCCTCCCTCCCGCCGCCGCCGCGCTTCGCCTACTTCATCTCCGGCTCCATCGGCGATGGCAACATGCTGAAGCGGACCCTCCAGGCCCTCTACCACCCGCACAACCGCTACGTCGTCCACCTGGACCTCGAGTCGCCGCCGAAGGAGCGGACTGATCTGCAGAATTACGTTTCTACCCACCCCGTTTTTGTCAGGTTTGGGAATGTGAAGATGATCAGCAAGGCCAATCTCGTCACTTACAGGGGCCCGACTATGGTGGCCAACACCCTCCACGCGGCCGCCATTTTGCTGAGGGAGGGCGGCGATTGGGATTGGTTCATCAATCTCAGCGCTTCTGATTACCCACTTGTTACTCAGGATGGTGAGTCTAAAATTTGGGACTTTTGGACTGGTTTCGTTTAAAATTTGGGATTTTTGAACTTTTTTTTGTGTTAAATTTGAATAATTAATCACTGGATTTTGATTATTTTGGTTGATTAGATCTGCTGCACACGTTCTCATACTTGCCGCGGGATCTTAATTTCATCGATCATACGAGCAACATTGGATGGAAAGAGTATGCATAACTTCCCCCTTTTTTTTTTTTTAATTTTGTTGTCTATATTTATAAAGTTTCTGTTTTTATTTTCATTTCTTTTTCTGAGTGAGTAAAGTTGTGTGATTGATTTGGAAATGCTGCCTGTTTATAGGTATCAAAGAGCGAAACCGATAATTGTGGATCCGGGGTTGTATATGACCAAGAAAGCTGATGTTTTTTGGGTTACACAGCGAAGGAGTGTGCCAACAGCTTTCAAACTTTTTACAGGTACAAATTTTAGATGACAAATCATATAGGAGGACCAAATGGGACCTAGAAAGTAGAAATCCAAACATATATAAAGTACGTAAATTTATACATATATTGTTAGGAACGGAAATGGCTGTCCTTTTTCTGCTTCGATTTTCAGCAAATGAACTTGTTTAGTAGTCTATGGATTTGAAAATTGGTATTGAAAATATGGCTAAGCAGTAAGACGAATGGGGTTTTGCCAAATTTATGACAGCCTTTGCTTTTTAAAAAAAAAAAATTCAATTGTCACAAGAAAACATGAGATGAACAAAGGATGTCCCGTAGCTATTAGAATTTGCAATTGAAACATATTTTTTTGTGTTGAGTGCATTAGAATCAATAATTAGCAACCTTCGTTCAGCTTTGGTGTTTGTGCAAAACTACACTGCTGACAGCATGGGATTGCTTGGAAACATTAGAGTTCAACTCTGAATGGATGAGGCTATATGCCTCAGCCCTCTCTGGTTGTTTTCTTTGAAGAAGCAACTCCTAAAACATCTTTCGTATCATGAGAAGACTTCTATTCAATTTCATTTACCCTGAAGTGAAAAATAGGAACAAAACAGAACATCATATTGATGACTCAATAACAGTTGCAGTTAAGGAATGACCTTTATTTAACAACTTTCACAAATGCATTCCTAAGTGTGTCGAACTGCTGTCTTTTGCAGTTGAACCAAACAACTTATATGTGTGTGTGGATTATATCCTCTTGTTCTGCTTATATCCTCTTGTTCTGCTGTTCTGAAACCGTGAACTCATAATAGTTGCATGTGCATTTGGACCCTAGTTTTTATAGCCGATATTCTCTATTAGGCATAAAAGTAACTTAGTATGCTTTTTTTTATTTCTCACCATGTGGGATGAATTACCACGATTAATAACAACATCAAAGCATTAAGCTATGTAATCTGATTCCATGTTGCGTGATTGTTAAATTGTCTCTTATACAACGCTGGGATTTCATGTATTCTGCACATTAAAAACATATAGTCCAGAGGTCCTCTAGGGTGCTAGCTAATTTCTTTACACACCACTCTTATAGTTCCTTTTAGCCTGACCTTGGCCTTTGTAGGTTTGGACGTTAAAAAATGTGGTTTTTTTTAGTGAGGTTTGCTAACTTCCCATCAATTCTCCACCTGTTGTTCCTCTCCAACTGCTACATGCCCTTACAGAATCCCTTGAAAAATATCCATAAGCTCTACATTGAGAACCATTTCCTGTTGCCATAAGTTTAATTTAACCAAACGTTTGCTTTCTCTCATAGGCTCTGCTTGGATGGCACTTTCAAAGCCTTTTGTTGATTACTGCATATGGGGCTGGGACAACCTACCTCGAACTGTTCTCATGTACTACGCAAACTTTATATCGTCCCCGGAGGGATACTTTCACACTGTCATCTGTAATGCTCAAGAGTTCCGCAACACAACTGTGAATAGTGACCTACATTTTATAACGTGGGACAACCCTCCCAAGCAACATCCTCACCACCTTAACCTTGCAGATATGCAAAGGATGGTCGACAGCAATGCTCCCTTTGCAAGAAAGTTTCGCCAAGATGATCCAGTGCTTGACAAAATTGATTCTGAGTTGTTGTTTAAGGGTCCTGGTATGCTTGTTCCTGGTGGTTGGTGCATAGGAAAAAGGGACAATGGGTCTGATCCATGCTCTGATATTGGCTATACCACAATCCTCAGGCCTACCCCTGGAGCAAAAAGGCTCGAGGTTTTGATCAGCTCTCTATTGTCCAATGAGAAATTCCGACCAAAACAGTGCAAATGACAAGAACTCAAAACTGCTTGTTTAAGCTGGTTGAAGTGCTTCCCCGCGCCAGTTCAGTTGGTTTACAATTGACAATGGAATACAGCATGATCAGGGAAATGGTATTCGATATAGTTGGAAGACGAGATGGCTGAATGTATGCACATACTTCCGATGAGCTGTAGTGCTTCCTGTTATAGTGGCATGGTATGTATCATTGATTTATAGGTTAGCCCACCATTTCCCATTTACCTTTTTTTCGTTCTAAAATTTTTGGATACTGTAGTTCTCATGGTCCGGGCATGTCGTATGCTGCAGTAAAATGTGTCTTGAAATGATGACGGGAGTGTAAGAACTGCTGGAAAGATGTATATTTGAAAGAGGAAATCTAAAGAAAACTTGTCTCTGATCCTGTGCAAACCTAAAGCTGTTTCTTTCCAAAAAAAAAAAAAAAAAAAAAAAAAATTGAACCTATTTCAAAAGTCAAAAGTCATTAAAAAATGGACCTATTTCAAATTTTTCCTTTTTTTTTTTCGTTGCCATCATTTGGTTTGTTGGATGATAATTCATTTGGTCATGCCTATGAATTGAAGCCCATGACCCCGTCGGCTTTGGAGCCTCCTAAGCACAGGCCATCCATGACGTTCCCCCGCCGTGGAGAGATTCTAACACGTATCCCCGTCTCAATATTTCTCGTCTCATTTCATATGGTAGATATACGTTTGATAACACTCAAGAATTTCCTCCCACCGGAGGAAAATCTCTCTTTCTTTTTCTTTTTACCCAAACTTTTATAATTTTGTAGAATAACTCTTAAAGTAGTGTTATGTGATCCCTCCAAGTGCTGTATTATATTGCAATTAAATGAGTTTTACATTAAAATGTGAATAAAATCAATGTTGATGGTGGTGCTCATCACCACAATTAACACATATTTAACACTGAAAAATGGACATTCATTTAGCTAAATAGCTACTCATTGACCAGCCCTACCGTCCACTAAAAGGTTTCAAACTCCATTGCTGCCCATGAGAGATTTTATTTTCTGTTACATTGCAGAGTTTCGAATTCTGAATTCAGGCTACTCATACCCATCACTTTACACCCCGCCCACCCTCATAACGGGCTAACCTTAGTGCCTTTGTGAAATTATTAACTCTAAAAGGAAAATAAAATTATTAACTCGTAAAAAAGCTTGTATTTCTCTTTTCTTGTTAAGATTTGGTTCACTCTTATTGATGGAAAGTAATAAAGAACACTAGTGCATGGTGTTAAGGTTGAAGGGGACTTGACATCAACATTAGGGTTTGCTGCAACTAGCAAAACATAAAGTGATGGACTCATGCGGTTGATGTCACAATATTACAAATATATACAAGTTAACTGTCTTGGGATACAAGTAATCTTAAGTCCACAAGAATTTACAAAACCTAGCCCATGAGAATCCTAATTGAATTCTCCTATACTAACACCTGTAGAGGAATATGGATTTTTTTAAATACAAAATTATTAGTATTAAAGGAGAAGAAATTTCAAAACTATTACAATTATTTAGTAAAAGAATGAGTTTCGAATCGGGACCACATAGATAAAAATCTAACATCCGTACACTAAAACATTGGACCACATGTCCTGTAGAGGACTATGGAGTGATACTTTTCCTAGCCAAATTCATTGCATAACTCTAAATAATCCAAACGGGTGTGGCTTTCCATACACCTGTGTTGTGCATGCTAGCTAGCTTTTTTTTTTTTTTTCAATCATTTTCTTTCATGTAAAATTATTGGTCCCAAACACCTTTTGTGTTTAGCTATGAATGCAAGGCAATTTAGAAGCATGCATTGAAGCAAATAGTGGCCCCACTTTCAATAATTATCTTCCGCATAATTCACGTCAATGGCATATGTTTTATGAGTAATGTTTGGAAAACTAATTTTTAGACAAAATTTACAAATTAAATGATGTATCATAAATAAAAATAATTACGTTTATCAATGCTTAAGTCATAATTCAATCATCAACTTTCATGTCATTTAAGTTACAAACTTTTATCTAAAAATTATTCTCCCTAGGATTACTATGTTTTATTTTTCTTGTTTGGGAGAGTTTTTTTTTATGTATAATCAGTGATATACATCTTTGTAATTATATTTTGAATTGTGTAATTGAGAATATATGAGTTTATATCTATATCACTCATGATATAATAAGTGAAAGATATTTATGATATATTTTGGGAGTCCGAATCCTCTTGGTGAGAATTTCAAAAATTTGTAAATCGTGTTCGTTCATCGTACATCGTGTAGTTAGAAATATTTGTAAATTTTTTTATCTAAAATTAAACACAAATAGTATTTAACGAAAACTAATTGCACGATATACAATAAACGGACACGATTACAAATTTCTAAATCTTCAAAAAAAAATCGGAAAATATCCTGTTGGTACTAATGTTATATATATATATATAAGGAAAGAGATTCTCTCCAGATCTCTTCCATCAAATTCACCCGATCAATCAATTCGGAATTTTGAAATTTGATCAAATAGCTATAAACAGGAGATCATTTTAAAAGTTATAATAACTTTAACCGTTTGATCAAATTTCAAGGGTCCGGATTAGATGATTAAATGAATTAGGTGGAAAGAGATTCTTTCCTAAAAAACTCTCATTAGTCAGTTGATTTGACTCTCCTCCATCTAATTCAATCAAACTTTCTGCCATTTTTTTCAGCCGTACAGTATACACCGTTCAATCTAGCCTTCGGCATCGTAAAATAGTTGAATTACCTCTTTACGACCTATCTAAAGAAAAATTTCTACCGTGCAACTGTAACGAGAAAGAGAAAATACTTTCTACTGCAATTATTATCGGCTAAATGCTTATAAAAAAACAATAAACATAAACTAAACTGACTACAAATGTATGAATTGACACCATCACTATCATCACCACCACCAATTACAATGAATTGACACCACCACTATCATCACCACCATCATCACCACCACCAATTACAAATGTATGAATTGACACCACCACCACCATCACCACCGATTACAAATGTATGAATTGATACCACAACCACCACCACCATCACCACGGTCCAAGATAAAGGGAGAAGCTCCCAACCCTAGAAAAAGAAACCCCTAAAAGCATATATCATGAAATCATTGGGACCACAAAAGTGTGTATATAGTCCCTATATATAAAATCATTCGGACCACAAAAGTGTGTGTATATATATATATAAGTGTTATTGGTACTCCAAAAATTTCATTCTACACTCATCACAAGTGTATTTTTCTTTCTAAATATAGAAAATTTGGAGTGTATAATGAGAATTTTGGAGTGTCAATAACAATTGGGAAATTTTATTTAAACACATGTAATCTCTTTCTACACCCAACTTAAATTTTAAATGTTAATTGTCTATTTTACCCTATTGCATAATTACTATTAAGTACAAAATGAAATTAATAATAAAACTCAAATTTATCAATAAACCCAAACACTATAATTAAACCCTACGATCGCTCTTTGTTTATCCTACATTCATTCCGGCTAAAACCCTAATAGCTCTCATAGAGAAAAATAAGTTTTTTTTTATTGATTGATGATGATTTTGAAGTTTTGAATCCTCCAAAAAAGGTATGACTCAATTTATGAATTTTTTGTTCGTTTGATTTCAATTTTTTAGAGTTTAGAAGATGAGTATTTTGGTTTTAAATTTTTTTTCAATCAATCCCGCATAGTTTGTTTATCTCTCTGCAACAGCAAATTGCTGCAGTCGCTCAACAAAAAACAAGAAAGAAAGTGTTTCAATTAATATTAGAAGCCATGTTGAAATCGATTGATCGAAGGAGGAGTCCTTGCGTAGCTCCTGCTCCAATTCAATGCTTCTTCCTGATTCACGTGCAGCAATCTGTCTCTACCACCACCACCACCACCACCACCACTACCACCACCTTATCTCTCGTCCTTTCCGTATTTTGCGCCGATTTTCTTTTTTTCTGTAGCTGCCTGCAACTATGTGAAACCCCCCCAATCATTAAAAAAAAAAACAACTTCGATAAGACACAACCTAATCACCTCATACCCTACCTAATATATTAATTAACCAAAAATCATCATGAATACATTTTAAGCTCATCAATTTATTCAAACTTCCAATCTCCTTTCATATATGGCCTTTTATCGAATTAAAAATTAAAATGGGGGGGGGGGGACTTGAAGAGAAAAACAAAACCAGAACAATGCACCCGTTGATTGATAATGCAAAGGGAGAGATGGTGATACATGGTTTTTGTCAACATTTATAGAAGTGTCAGTCTTGTAGTCAGTCATGGCTGAATTCACACCTTAATTTTTAGTGTCCATTTCTAAACAGCGTAAAGATAGAGTTAAAAATTAAATGAGTGTAAAGAAAAATCTACATATTGAATTGGGGTTATGGGGGTATTATAGGTAATAAATTTTGGTTTAAAGAGATATTAATAGTTTAGTTAAAAATCAAATGGATGCAAAGAGTAAGTTGAGTGTAGAAATAGGTTACATGGGTTTAAATAAAATTTCTCATAACAATTCCCTATATATATATTTATTTATGGAGCACAACACTGGAAAGAAAATATAATTCTTTAACAACATATACATACATCTATCTACATATATAGGAAAGTGTTACTGACACTCCAAAAATTTCATTTTACAGTCCTCGTATTTTTCTTTTTAAATATAAAAAATTTGGAGTGTAATTTGAAAATTTTGAAATGCCAATAACAATTCCCTATATATATATATATATTTATGGAGCACAACACTGGAAAGAAAAGATATTTTTTTAACAACATATACATACATCTATCTACATATTCTGGGCCAGAAAAATTGAATTCAAATAATAATTAAAATAAGAGAAAATAGGGTTTGCTGCTATCTCCAAACTATATAAGCTGGCTTGAATATTTAGCAAAATATAATAGAGAAACACCAGTTGCAGGCTTACAATGATTTTTAAGTCCTAATTAACACTGCAATCACATGTAAAATGACTATACTTGCGGCGAACCCTGTGAACACAAGATCTTCAATTAGCTCTCCATCCTTTAGCCTTCATCTGGACAAAGGAGTATACAAACCCCTCTCAGAAGAAATCATGTGCTTGAGTCCTTCACTAGCTAGCTAATGAGCGAAACCCCCGCCGACCAGGCCATGCGATTCTCCGTTGCCTTTGTAGAAGAGGACGTCACAGGTGGCCGAATCTAGCTAAAAGGAGAGGAAAAACCAATGTGCATTTGGATCTTGGAAAACATTTGCCAGGTACTCTCTTTTCTTTTTACAGACACACAAATATATACATACATACATACATACATATATATATGTATATGCATTCTATTCTTTCGATCCCTTTCATGTATATAAGCACTTACCATGATCCATTGATCCAAGAAAATAGGTTTAGTTCATAACAAAATCTTAGAGTACAATAAAATTAGACAACAAAATCGAGAAAAAAAGGGTAAAACAATACTACTTCACCTGATCTTTCTCCGAGCTTGCAAAAAATTAAAGATGGGTTTTCTTTTCTGTAGAATCAAAGCATTAGAGGCTTCTGTCGAGGAGAGATGAAGCTCGCTGCCCCGAATTACGTGGCATCGGCACCATCTCACCCACGACAGAAGTCCCGACGATTTGATATTTCGATCTCGCTTTTAGTACGGTTTTTCGATCCACTGGCTAGATCTCTTCTCAGGAATCCTCATGATGCAGCTTTTTATATATAGGCATGAAAGAGCCAGTATAGTATTTCTTCATTTTCCTTTTTTATTTTAACAAAGTGCAACTGGTACTATAAATAACTATTATTCGTACATTATAAACTCCAAATTTCTCTCTCACAAACAATGATTAAAGCCTCATGGTCGTGGATAAGGGACACAAAATATAATATACAATACATATTTAGTACAGCTTTGGATATAAATATATATTATAAAATGAAACAAATATATAAACTTATATTTAGGAAGGGGTTGTCCTTGGGTGAATAAATTTATTTTTTCATAAAAATATATATATAAACTATGTCATCATATGATCTCAGCAGTACTATATGTTTATTTTTAGATTTAAGACCTAGCCCTAAGCTCATACATATGAGTAAGTTGATGAATTATTCATGAAATTTGTCAAACGCAAAACAGTTGTGAGATGAAATCGATCTGCAAAACCAGTATTATTAGTTGATTAGTAATCTCTTGACGAAGTCTGAATGATAAATTAGTACTGCAATATATATGAGATCACCAAGAATTCCATCATCTAATCATACCAACTTATTATATTTACAGCTCCAAATAGAAGGAACCTTTTATTATTAATCCACGTTTTAGTGCGGTAAGATCAATCATCAGATTATGATAATCATGATAGGCCTGTTTTAATTAACAATGTATATATGGCTTCTCCAGTAGATACCTAGCTAAAACAATCATATCTTGACAAAGTCAAGCTTAAGTAATTGAGAGTATATTAATCAAAAAATTAATCTACAAACATAAGATAAAAATCATGTTGAAAAAAAAAAGCTAAAATGTCGTAACGTTAATATTTGCTTGATCTATATAAGTTATGGAGTGTGGTTCTGTAAATCAATGGAGTTTACAGACCTTAATATTAAGGCCTTACCCAAAATAAGAAGTCGCAAAATGTGAAGACCAAAAAGAACCCTGGAGTGTGGTTCTGTAAATCAATGGAGTTTACAGACCTTAATATTAAGGCCTTACCCAAAATAAGAAGTCGCAAAATGTGAAGACCAAAAAGAACCCAATTAACACATCCTTATATACACAGACTACAGTCTACAGAAGTTGTAGGATATCTGATCGTCACTAGCTTAAAGGCCAGCAGCGAGGCGTCCGTGCCATTCCTCCTGACAAGGGTCCTCAACTCCTATACATATTTTCTCTTTGAAGTTTAAACCTTGCCTTCAATCCTCATACCCTCTCGTTTTTATATTTAAGGAGGTGCTATCTACATTATACTACTTTTTACTTTTTACACATTTTTCTAAATTTCTGGAAATCGGCTCGATTTAATCGAAGAATATCAAATAGCAGAAATTAACAAATGATGTAGGAGATAAAAATAATTGTGTGAATGGAAAGTAGCAGGTTGGAGAAATTGATTGGGCGTCCATATATACATTAACAACTCGTTGAGTAGAAAGTTGTCTGGTGCAATTCCAGTAAAAAAAGTAGGAAAGCAAACCCTACATATCCTTCGGCTTTCCCAGTCCATTCCACCATGTATTTTTATTTATTTATTGAGAAAGTAAGTTAGTAGCAGAATTACTCAGATAATGATAGCTTCTAGATGGAGAGATCGATCAGCTCCAGAAGGCACATCCACCCTATATTGATAGCTAGGTTAATATGTTAGCTTCCCTGCAAACATGGCCGTCTCTGAGATTTAAGGGGCTCTGTGTGAAATTTATAAAAGCGCCCCTCCTTAAGATAGTCTTAAAAAATGTAGGACAATGTATTGACACTAAAAATCAATTACTTAAATCAAAACAAAGTTTAGCACTCACTGATTGCAAGTTTAAAAATGTCATTAGTAATAAGTAAAAGAGCTACAAACATAAAGTTCACTAAATAATCAAAAGTATTTCACTCTTAAACAACCAAACAAGAAAACAAACTTCAAAAACTCGAACTTTAAAGTTTCACTTGAATATGTAACTTTATTATATAATAATATTGAAAAAATACCGTCTTTTATGGTGTATTATTGACACTCAAAATATTTTATTGTACTCTAAATTTTTATATTTAGAAAAGAAAAAAATTACTCTTATAAAGAATGTACGATAAGATTTTAATGTGCTAACAAAATCAATTTTTGAATATAGAACATTATCTCATAACAAAAGCAATTTTTAATATAGAATATTATTACATATAAATAATAGATGACAAAAATTTTAAGGCCCCTTCAAATTTAGAGCCATGTGCGACTGTACCTTTCGCACCCCTCAACGCCCCCTCTGCCTGCAAGCACATGCATTTGGAGGAGTCGTTCCTTTCACACGTACAATTTCCAGATTAGAAAATTTGCCTCAAAGAAACGAGACAAGCTTCCGACTTGCTTCATCATTTTTAATCACATGGACTGCGACATGCCCTTTTTTTGTTGACAATTTGACTGATGACAAAAAGAACGAAGAAAGGAGGACAAGTTTATTGGAACGTGGACAACGAGGATGAAAAATTAAAGTAGCAACCTTATGGCACATAAAGTAGTTTTATAATTACTATAACTAAAAATTGGTCACAAAAGAGATCAAACGTAACGGGAAAAGTGCAAATGGCTTGTTAGCAAGTTAATTGAGTTTGTTCGACAAAAAAAAACGTTAATTGAGTTTGTTGCATTCACATTAATTAGCAAAACAAAAGTATTTGGAGAACTAACAAAGATAAGAAAAAAATCATGAAATTTAATAAGATCATGACTATGAATAAACAACTACAATATATATATATATGGATGCAAATATTGAAGATGGAGTTGGTACGTGCCAACTTACCAATATACCATTTTTTTTTCTCTTTGGATTCTTGTTAGATGGCCATTTAGAGAAAGATCAAAAGTTGTAGAAGTTGTGTAGAGATTTTTGGTCACAGGAGAGATGGCAACAACTGTTGACGCAATTGCAGTACAGTTAGTGCCATCTCTCCTGCGAAAATAAATCCCCCAACCTTTCTTAATTGCATCACTTCTCTAGAGGTACCTCTCTCCCTCTCTCCCTTTCTCTCAATGAATTTGGATAATACTGCAGTTTTCTTTAATAGAATGAAGAAATTATTGCATCTACATAAAGAAATAAAGGGGTTCATGTCACAGGAGGATGGAACATGCTGTTAGCTATAGCGCAGCTCGTACCATCTCTCCTGCGACAAGAATCCCTTAAACTCTTTTATATCTTCTTTGTTTCTCTATACAATGTGTTAATGCTCTACGACCTTAGATAGCCCCTTATTTATAGGCCGATGTTTCTCTATGTACTCGGAGAATGTTAGGTTTATCAACAATGTAAGGAAATTACCTTTACATTTCCATGAAGTTTACTTTTAATTTGCAAGGACTTTGCCCGTGATTACATAATATATAAGGTGAGATAAATTGGCATATGCTAATGAATTAATCATTATTCAAAATCAAATATATTGTTTAAAATTTGGAAAATTGATCTAACCACACAAATTAGAAACTCACTAGTAATTTACAGGGTTCATTTTTCCATGGAAAATAATAAAAGTTACAAGCACACAATTTCGTCGAGACCTTCATATCTCCTAATAGATCTCCATCGCCAGTCAAAAGAAAATGAAAATGATGTTAGACTCTTCGAATGACCGAGTCATTCTGGCTTGGACTAGATTTTTTTTATAATGTTAGTCATATATTAGAACTAATCACAGAATTTAACTTGTAAAACTATTCTTAGCAATGAAATTTCAAGTTCTCGTGAAAAGTGAGACAATTTTGATCCGTAAATTGGTCTAAGAAATAGCTAGGAAATAAGGGGTGTAATTAAATAGGATTTAAGAGGATTTTAATTGACTTTTTTAAGTGATGGTTTTCATTATGTTGACTTCTAGAAATTTCATATGGATTTTGGAAGATTTGAGAAGATTTTTTTTTCTTTTTGGTCAAATGATAAATTTGTTAGATTAAATGTTAGATTAGTGAGCCGACGAAGTTTGAACCTATGTCATGGTGTAAGAACAACACTTCTCTCCACCACTGTGGTACTTATGATGAAGATTTGAGAAGATTCATATAATAGATTTTTATGGATTTTGATTGACTTATTGAATCTTGACAGTCGAATAGATCAAATGATAAATGTGCCTAGGTCTAAACCTAATCAAATTGTCACATCATGGCATGGGGTTCGAATTTACGTTGAATACACAGATTTGTGACTCTATTTCGTTCGAGTATTTTCTGGTTGCGGGGTGTACACATTGTGCGCTCTTCGAGGGTTGCGTGGTGTTTCGAAGACAACCTCTGTATGGAATTCAAGCACCAGGATTCCAAGCCTACTACAAAACCTGGGGATTTAAGTTGCATCTTAGCACTTTGTTTCCAGTTTGACATGTTTGTTCATGAATATGCAATCATTCTCTATAAGATATATGAGATTCAGACTGATGTATCAACTGATTGGTTTTCGAATACAAGATTCAAGTTAGGAAACTATTAATCTGCCACAAGTTTACATGCTGCCTTCAACAAATCTACTATAATTAATTAAGCAAATTTACATAGACATCGATCTGATTAACCAAATTGGAAGCCACATTTCTTGCTTAATTACCTGTATCTGCCAAAGATTAATCACATCATTTTTGGCTCTATTGGTGTTTCCATATATTAATCTTGGGATCTAGTCATCAGCCGGCCATTCCTGTATATGATACTCGAACTTTGAAGAGGGTCTTGTGAGGAGAAGCCGGATTAGGGACATGTGAGAGGGAAGTAGGACCAAAGAGTGGTCCAAGGTTAGCATAACAAATCATGAGGATGGACTGGTGGATTTGTTTTGTCTTGGGACCGCACAGACAGGCGATATGATTGCCAGATCCCAAAATTTCTTCAAACTTGAAAGAAAAATAATAGATACCTCAACCCCTCCCTGATGGTGCTTCATTTGTCATGGGCATCCAGTGCTAATTTTTGAGCTCAATATTAAACATATACGGTCTGTGAGCAATCATGCACTCTGGTCTGGATACAACATTCCTCAGATAAAACTCCCTTTCTTTTAACTGGAGAATATATTAACAAGTACGTACGTATATTTTATATAATATATACTGAACCATGACATGTGGGGAATATTTCTTTCTAACTTTATACATTTTCAATCAGTTTTTTGTCCAATGCCGGGAAAGCATGAACACCCGGTAAAATTCCTAGCAGGATCATTATGCAGTGCGAAATTCATTGGTAGTATCCTCAATATAATACTGTAGAAAAAGCGGCCTACTGGAATCTTATATTGTTGCTTGTGATTTGTGTCGAAGCTTTGTGCTTCTTTTAGATTACGTTCTGGTGCAAATTTGCACTTTTTCCTTAATAACTGAGTGTCCACCACATGCTAGTTAAATTTGTGTGAATAGAGGGGATTAGTTATGCCCGATTGTATATTCATGTTCGAGACAGACATATATTCCTTTTGGATTGGATATCTCTCAAACAATGGATGTACAACCGACTCCAAGATAGATTTTTCCTAAACATGAGGCTTACATGCCCAACAATTGCCTTGCTCAAACCTTGACACAATTTGGTAAATATATATGTAAGCTGGTTATTGGGGGGAAGAACTAGGACCACATTGGCGGTACCCAAAGACAACCACACTTTAACTTTGTGATAGATTTGGGATATAACCGCCGTGTCTTTCCATGTGTAAGTAAAGTTTCTTTTATATATGGGTTATGGATACAAAACTTGAAATGCAATACCCAACTTCAGGTAAATAAAGTCATATTAACCTCCCCAAGAACTGCTAGAATATTGCCCACACGAACATTAACCCGCCGACCGTGGATCTGAGGTGAGCGAAAATGGTTGCCGGAACCATGATTTGGGGTTCAAAGTTTGAAACTTTTTGCTTGTTCTTGGGTTTCTTCTGCTTGATCGTGCTGAAAATGTTAAAATTTGTATAATTTTGTGGAGAATAATTAAAATATATTTAATGGAAAAGGGGTTTTTGGGGTGAGTCGGCGTTGATTATTCTGTGCGAATACAATTAAACGTTAAGGTCCAAAAATTGACGGGTGGATTTGTTTCAATGCAAAGAAGTTGGCGTGTGCGTGCGGGGAAGAGTCGTGGAATCGTTTACCTTTCTCCGTAGGTTAGCTTAAGGTGGGCCAATGGATATATTATCTTTGAAAAAATGGAGTTTTTTTGTTTTTTTTATAAAATGGAAATTATTATTAGTTCCCTGACTTCATATAACAATGATGTCATCATAATCTTTTAGTTCAACAGTTCAACATCACATGGTTGTATCCTCTCAGTTCGAATTGCACTTAGTGGCAAAGGTTGCCAATTAGTATGGTCCCAAAATAAATCATGAACTGAAATGTTTGGTAGGAAAACCATGTGCTTATTTTGTTGGCGAATATGATATCCACACATAACTGATGCGATATATTAGACGGATGTTTGTTCCATAACTAGATGAGTACGGAAATATCAATTAGTAACTATGTTAAACATAATCTTTAAGGGAAGAGATTCCTATTTTTTGAAAAAAAATTGGGGATTAGTGGTACGGCTCACACCACATCGAACTTCAACAATTCAAACCGCCTATTTTTCAAGTTGCACCCCATAGATCATTTTTGTAAAAATATTAGTCAAATAGGAAATATCTGAAGCATATAATTGAGTTCAAAAAAATTGACGAACACTATGATATAAGAAATATTGGAATTTCATCGTGACAATTAAATAGGCAAATGGTTTCGGATTGAAATGAATTTTTGTAATGATGCATCAAAGAATCGAGACTTAAAAAATCGACGGTTCAGATCATTAAAGTTCGATGTGGTGTGGGCCTCACAACTAATCCCCATTCTTTAAACAAAATGAGAATCTCTTCCCTTAAAGGACCTGTAATTATTGATTAGCCTCTAATTATTGATATACTTACTTCGAGTAGGCCTATCTGTGCACCTTCTAATCCTTTCTTAGGATGTTCGTTAATTGGTATGTCTTCCCTTTGTTTTGTATTTTGAACCTACAATACAAGAACATGTGTGAGATTGACGATGTATTAGGGTTGACGGTAGTCATGAACTCTTTCCACCCAAGTTCTTATTACATTATTAAGATAAACATTCACATTCATCAGGTTGTACAATGGAAGAAATAAGGTTGAAAAACCCCCACCCCACCCCCAGGCTGACTGTTTTCTTCAAATTATGTCTGCGGGAGTCGCCGTTTAAACTCCGCTTTTCTTGCATGGCCTCTGTATTTTACAAATACGGGCAAGCAGTCCACAACTAACCGTAAACAAGGAAACTAATCAATGTTCGTTTGCTGTTGACAATCAGTTAGCAACATACATGCAAGCTAAAGAAAAACAAGGAAACTAATCACATTTCTAGTTATATTGACCAAATCTGATGGAAATTGTAGACAATTTGTTGTTAATTGATAAAATTATAAGCTTTTCTTGTATGCCCCTCCCCCCCCCCTTTTTCTTGTATTTTGTTTTTCTTGCTTTATGATGGGTAAGGTTTATGTCCCCCTCCTGACTAGGTGTAACTTTTTTTTTCTTTTTCATATCAATAAATTTCTTCGTACAGGCGAAGTTTCTCAAAAAAAAAAAAAATAAATAAAAACTTGAAATAGGGCGCACACGCACGTCACACCGGCGATATCTGAGCCTAGTTTAAGCCCACACCCATCACACGCATTCTTTCTGCTTCACTTTCAGTTTCAATTATAGTTAAAAGCACCTTCCTGTAAATCACATATTGCGACAAGTGCATAAATATCTAATTAAAAAATGCAAAATAAATAAATAAATTACACGCATATCAAACTGTGTGACACATCGGAAGTTATAGGTTAGGTATCACGAACGGTCACCTTTGGATAGAATTCTGGAATACCAGATATTGAAAGAGAACTCTAGTTTAATTTCTGAATTTTATTGAATGAAAGATCCTAAAATACAACCCTAATAGTTGTTTAAATAGTCTTAACAAACCCTAGCTCCAAATAAAAAAAATAAATTAAACAAATAACAAATAAAAATTTCTAAAATATTGAAACCCAAATTAAACACATTATACGACATAATTAGCCTAAATTTCGGCTGGGCTCGTTGGGCGTCAACAAGTCTTGTAGATCTTGTCGTTTTCTTCGAATTCATATCTTACAGGATCAAAATTGACATGCCAAATAAAAGTAACATTCATCCAAACAACTTGAAAAGCCTAAAATATAAACTTTCTAGATATGGCACCAGCAAATAATCTATTAACCCCCTGAATTACCCATTTCTCCAATTACTTTTCTTACTTAAATGACGCTTCATTCTTTTAACTCTCCCGTATCTAAAATAACTCCCAACTCATTCTCTCGGTTTATGTGATTGGTAAATAAGTAAGAAAAGGCTATTTTCGAACGAGAGACCTATTTTCTTTGTATACTTTGATCTGAAATTAATTCAGGAATGTATTGCAGTAAGAAAATCTCAATAATTAGAGACAGTATTACTTACTTTCACCTTGTTCTTCACAGCAACAAGAGTTGTTGTAGATTAACTTGTTTTGCTTTGCTGCCCACAAGTTTTTTGTGCCTCGCCTTTGACTCTTTTGTACTTATATTGTAGATAAAAGAGAAAAAGATAAAGAAAAAAAAAAGTGGCTGCAAACCATATACTTGAAGACGCTTATGTGGCTACACAAAATGTTTTACAACTCCATTAAATGATTCTCATTACACACTAACAAAAGGTAGAACATATACAAGAAAAAGGGTTTGTAAACTTTGTAGCTCAGTCTGCTACGAGCATTCGCTCATTGAACTCGGGATTCTGAGTTCGGTTCCCTCACATCCTCATACCGCTTGAATAGAAAAGATGTTGAGGAAATTATATAAGGTGGAAAATATAGTACACAAACATCACAATTACATAAACAAACATAGCATTAGAGGATCCGATTCTTAAATCCTAATTTTTGGCTCTCTTTTTATCTTCTATCAAATTATCTTGTGTGCTTGTCATGCACTTCCAGCTGATTGCTCCGTATTTCCTTTCTTCCTTGGCTATTAACTTTCCGTTATCTTTCTCCTTTTTGAGAGCTTGGACCAGGTTCTGCAGGCAGATGTCAGCGCTTTGAGTAAGTGTCTTGGGCATCAAATGCTCTGCGACATCAGCTGGAACCACATTAGTTTCCCCCAGCAACTCGCAAATCGTGGGGAACAAATGGTGGGATTCAAGTTTAAGGTAGTTTCTAGCGAGCACCTTGAATGCTTCAAAGTTGCAGTATGATAGTTCTATGTGCTTGTCCAACCGTCCTTTTCGAGTGAGTGCAGCGTCGAGTTTCTCCACATGGTTGGTGGTGAATACTATCAGCCTCTCTCCTTTACAGGCTGACCAGAGCCCGTCAATGAAGTTCAGAAGCCCTGAAAGAGTAACCTGGCTCAGTATATTTGCTTCCTTTTCCTGTCCTCCGTTTTCCTTTCCATGACCTTTATCTTTGTCCTCTTTAGCTTTATCATTCTTCTTAATCCTTTGCCCAGTGAGATCAAGCGAACAATCAATGTCTTCAATCACAATAAGAGACTTGTTCGATGTTTCAAGCAGTAGCTTCCTCAGCTCGGTGTTGTTCTTCACTGAAGTCAACTCAAGATCGTAAATATTGTAGCCCAAATGATTCGCCATGGCGGCAATCATGGTTGACTTCCCAGTTCCCGGGGGGCCATAAAGGAGGTACCCTCGCTTCCACGCCCTCCCAATGCTTTTGTAAAACTCTTCCGCTTTGCTGAATGTCATTAAATCGTCCATAATCTCCTGCTTCTTCACCGGATCTATGGCTAGTGTCAGAAATGTCGCAGGGTGCTCAAACACAACATGGCTCCAACGTACCCCGTTGTTGGTATACAGCTTCCTTTCCCGGTTTCTCAACTTAATTGCATTGCCCTCTTTCATGACATGTTCGATGTAACGCCCGATAATGAGATCCCTCTGCGTCTTATGAAAAGTGAGCTTGTAGTACATCCTCTCACAAGGAACTGGATGGTGTAACGAACTCCGTTGCATAACAATGGTTTTCCCGAAAGCCCACCATACTTTGGCTCCTTCAAACTCGTCAGCAACCTTTTCATTTGCATCCATGCTAAGCACAAGGGACTGGTCGTTCGTCACGCAACCACGCAGCCGATTTGCTTCTTCGGAAGCTTTGGACCTCAGGTAGTTCTCAATGGCGGAGAAGGCTTCACTGCGCATGAGGTTATGTTCTCCAGAATATTCACTGAATTTGATTTGGATGTAAGGATAGTAAATGGAACCGAGTACTACTGGAAAGAGCATATCAACGTGTCTTAGAAAACCGTAGGCAAAGCAGAATTCTCTTAAGATAGCCCACGCAGACGAAGACATTATATCGCTAATTGCTGTTTATGGGTGCTAATTAACCTCCTTTTCACTCTTTTCTTGCTTCTCTCTTGGCTTCAAGTCCTCCATTATATATTTACAGGCAGCGCCAGGGTTCATGTATTTCTTTTTCTTTTTTAAAAAGTGTTAACAAGAGCAGCAAATCTATCTACATTTACTGCTTACAATTATTCTATTAAGAGTTATTTGTCGACTTCTCCTCACTCGTAAGGAGTTAAATTTTTCTGAACTTTAACTTTAGTCAGTTACGCCCAAACTTTCATAATTAGCCAATTTCTCTCTTAAATTTTAATTTTGGTTGATTACCTCTTAAACTTTTAAAATTAACCAAGTTATTACCCCCTTAACTTTTATAATTAACCAATTTTCCCCTGAACTTTAGTTTTATTATTGCAAAAGATAATTTTATCTCTAATGTGGACAACATGTTTTTTTTCTTCTTCTTCTGCTAGTTTACTCTGTACACTTTTTGTTTGAATTTTTAGGATTTAGGGAGAAAATTAGTTAATATAAAAGTTCAGAATGGTAATCGACTAAAACTAAAATTCTGGGGGAAAATTGCCCAATTATTAAAGTTAAGGGAGAATAATCGGTTAAAATTAAAGTTTAAAGAAAAATTGACAACTCTTTACAAGTTCGAGAGAAACATCGGCCAATAACTCTTCTATTAATGACATAGATTTCTTGTCGGAGTTTCTTCTTGTAATCAAGATTTGCTACTCTGGTTAACACTAAGGTTAAATTTTCGGAAACTTACTTGCAATTACAGTATATATAGGAATCAGAAACACAATTTCCCCCTTCGACCCTTCTTCATAACTTCCCCGACTTCTTTCTTAAAACTTTTAACATAGTATTCTTACTACGAAAATATGCTCACATCTCCATAACAAAACTATGCGGGCGCAAGAACGACGGTGACAGGCCACCAGCTTTACTAAATATGACTTTGATGGAGTATAAAACATTATCCCGACTGATGTCAGTGTGTCATGCAAGGTTCAGACTGGAGTAGGATTCTCTCGAGAAATTTTTTATTATGACCGGAACACGAGTGTTACACCACATGTTTTTATAGAAGTAGTGGAAAATTTTATTTTTTAAGTTATTAATTTTTTAACACACATATCTCACAATTTATATTGTGACACGTAGTGTACCATCTCGTTTATTAACAGTTCTTTTTCCCGTATTTTTAAGGATTTCAATTGAGCCGGCAATTAAAGTAGTCCTCCGTTGGACTCATGCTTTCTTCCCATGACGCACTTCCTGCGTGTAGAATCAGGTGTGAAAAGTTCTTCTATGGCAGATCGCGACGGTTTCCAATCGATTCTTCTTTTTATTTTTCATGACGCAATTCCAGTTGGAAGTACCCGGACTTGTTTATTAATTACGATGGTTCTTCGAAACTTCCTAAACAAACTTCTTCTGACCGATTTCCTTGCGGCTCTTATGTCTAAAGGTAAACCCGAGATTTTAGAGAGAAAATCTCAGAGTTTTTTAATTAATTCTTGAATGTTCCATTATAATAGAACTCATAAGGCTTAAATAAACTTAATTTGCCTCTTGGGAAGTTGTTCTTAGGGAATGTAAAAGACATTAATCGAACATAAAACTAAAAGTCTGATTTTTATTACAAACATTAAAACATTGTTTTGAAGGCTGAAACCATCGTTTTTTACTTTAAACATTTTGGAGCCAGAAACTATCGTTTTTACCTCAAACATGACAAGGGGTGGTATTGGTACGATTATCGTATCAATACTCATGTACCTATTACCATACCAAACTTTTGGTATGGCAAAATTTATTATTACTACCGTGCCAAATTTTTGGTATACCGAATTTCGGCATGCCTAATAGTTCGGTTAACATGGTATGGTAATGGTAATTACCACTTTGTTTTGAGCCACTCTTTTGGGCCAAAATTTGTTTTTTTTTCCAACCCAATTCAAGGCCCAAACGTGTTTTGGGCACTCTCTTTGGGTTTATAAAACTTTTTTAATTAATAATGAGAATTTTATCGAGTTTCATTTAAGAAAAAAAAGTAAATAGATGGAAGAATTGCTGAAAGAACTCAGCATCCTTAAAAAAATAGTACAAAGATTCCTAAATTCCATCTCTACATTCTTTAAAATTGTACAAAAATTAACTTGATATATGAAGCCAGGGAGAAAGACAACTCAATTTGATGAAGGAGAAGATGAGATGGACTGCAAAGAGAGAGAGTCGCCGGAACGGGAGCAACAGAGATGAAGTCCATGGCCATATGAGTGAAAATATGAAGTCGCAATAGAGAAGGCTTAGGGTTTTTTATTGGGAAAGTAGAGGTTAGAGGGTGAGAGGATGGTCTTGGATAAATGACTAGGAAAAAAAATATAGAAGTGCATATATAATGATAATAATACATAATTACGTATATAAATGAATAAATAAATGATATAATATTAATATGAGTGGTATGGTATGGTATACCATTAGTAATGGTTTTGAATACCATTACCGTACCGAAAATGTATGGTACGGTACAAATACCGTACCATTACCAATGGTACACAACTTTGGTATGGTAATTTGACAAAAAATCTCACCCCTAAACATGACGGGTTCATTGTATATCCATAAGTCTTGTTTTGCTCACGATTCTCTTCAAAACAACATATTGTACTCCAAATTCTGACACCAGTATATTTCTTGTTGTCTTTTATGTCGCCATATCTATTGAATCCAATATTTCCCAACTTTAATTCTTCTTTTTCAGAATTTGAAGCATTTTATTTTCTTTATTTTTTTTCATTGGTATTGACCCATATCTTGACCTACATCAGCCTCTTCCACTTGAATGGAACTTGACGTCAAGTTTGTCTTAATATTGACTCTGATACTAGGGATCTCGAAGCTAGATAAGCACATATAGACTCTAACATGTAGTCGATTTCATAAATAAGATCTGAATATGTAGTTGACTCATCTTGTTGTTTGGGTTCACATGCTTAGTACTTCATGTTCGTGTTTGATAATGGCTTATCTCTACAACCATACAACCATATCGACCACAATAGTTTGAGTTTTATCAATACCTTGTTCATCATGGATGCTAACTTGATTGTCTTCTTCTATATATTATGGCTTCCTCTTCAATCACGAGATCACTTTGAATTGGTGATTCAATTCTTCTATGTCAGAATTCATTGTCGACTCCTCAAATACGATCTCATCATTCGGCTCTCCAAGCACCTTCATTTGAGATTCTTCCCCTTTCTTTGCTTCAACAATTGGCTTAGCTTGTTTGCAATTTGGATATTTCCTTGATAAATACAAATCGTAATCATAAGGAAACAATTGTTCCACCAATAGCCGTTTGATCTTCCTCCCTGTGTTGACTTCTGATTTGCCTTGTTAACGGGCTTTCTTTATACTTTTCCATGATATTTTAGCAGTATTCCTAATCCATAATTTCAAAGAACAACTCAACATCTTCAATCTATAGGAGAAATCTCTTAATACACTCACAATCTTTGAAATAATGAATATCCTCCATGAAAGATTGATGAAGTTGGCCAGGGGCAAATCCTATAAGAGCAATTCCACCTCATGCTATTAGGCTGGCACCCAGCTTGAAAAATGGACCGGCCTCCTCTTTTTTTGCTCCACCTCAGCCCAAGTCAGGCCATAAGCCGGCCCAAAATTGACATACCCATGGGATGGTCCATTTGACTCCATGCTGATGCCAGCGTGGCGTCGGAGGGCATTTGAAACTTTATGTAATTTCTTATTTATTATTAGTACTTTATGTAATTTCTTATTTAATTTTAAAACTTTATGTAACTTCAAATTTATTTTTTGAACTTTATTTAAACACATCAAATAAGATTACATAACCTCACCAAATAAACTTAAAAAAAAAAAAACACTAAATAAGATTACATAAATTCACCAAATAAACTTAAAAAAAACACCAAATAAAATTACATAACCTCACCAAATAAACTTAAAAAAAAACTCACTAAATAAGATTACATAACCTCACCAAATAAACTTTACAAAAAAACTCACTAAATAAGATTACATAAACATACCAAATAAACTTAAAAAAAAAACACCAAATAAAATTACATAACCTCACCAAATAAACTTAAAAAAAAAAACACACTAAATAAAATTACATAAACTTAAAAAAAAAAAAAAAAACTTTATCCTTCAACCACAAGCTCATTCTAATTATCTTTACCTTGTTGCAATCCCCATTGGTGCTCAATTAAGTCATTTTGGCAGCTTATGTGCCAGTATGGCTCTTGCGCTGAAGTATCCGCTAAACGATCAATTCATTGTAACGTTCATCTCGTTTCAACGGCTCGTGTTGCACGAGATCTTCGGTTCGGTCATGAGCATAATAGATACGTGTTCTTGAGTTATTCATCGTATCTGGCTCGTATTCATCGACGACATCATAATCATACTCATCTTCCACAATCATGTTATGGAGAATAATACACGTCATCATGATGGATCGAAGAGCCTCAACATCAAACATTCTTGCAACAGCCTTGATAATCGCCCAACGAGCTTGCAGGATACCAAAACAATGCTCCATATCTTTCCTACACCCCTCTTGACATTTTGCGAAGTGTTTTTCTTTTTCACTCTGTGGATATGGCACTATTTTGACAAACGTTGTCCACCTTGGGTAAATGCCGTCTGCAAGGTAGTATGCTCCGTCGTATTTATTGCCATTAACCCAATATGTGCATCTCGGCGCTTTTCCTTGCAGTAGTTCGTCGAACACTGGAGATTAGGCAAGGACATTTAGGTCATTTTGAGCTCCTGGAATACAAAAAAAAAGCATGCCAAATCCATGTATCAAATGAAGCCCCTGCTTCCAAAATGATATTTTTGGCTTCTTTTCTATTGCCATAAACTTCTTGCCACACACTTGGACAGTTTTTCCAAGTCCAATGCATGCAGTCGATGTTTCCAATCATGCCAGGGAAGCCTCGCATCTCACCCTTCCTCAGAAGCCTTCGCATGTCCCTTGGCGTGGTTTCCGGAGGTACTCATTAGTGTAGAGGGCTTCAATTGCAGAGCAAAACCGCATTAGGTAATCCATAACAGTTGTTTTTCACATCCTCGCTATTAGACCTGGCATTCGTGTCGTGTTTTTCGTGTTCGTGTTGTTTTCGTGTCATACCTGATAACTTAACGGGTCGTGTCGTGTAACACCCGTTAAAATAAACGGGTAAAATGACCCGACCCGAAATCAACCCGATAATATTAACAGGTAATATGACCCGACCCGTTACCTGTTAAGGAAAATATATTTTAAACCAATAAATAATCAAATGAAAAATATAAAACTAAATAAGTATATACATACTATATTGTCACATTCAAAACATAAAAACGCATTTTTCTTTTAAGTATATTTTCACTTACCCAAAGTCTTTAATGGTTTTTTAATTAATGAAGTGTAAAAAAATATAGAAAATATATATAAACGCTCGTAATGACAAGCTTTACAACTTTCATGAAGAGCTTAACTTTGAAATTCGCCACTATAATCATATAAATCATAGATCAAAATTTTGTTTACATTTACGCTTCATTGTTCTCATCAAATTTTGTTTTTTTTCTTCAGATTTTCTTTTTTGAAAACTTGATCTATTAGAGGATGCAGGAAGATGAACGGTTTGGATCGTTGATATTATATTAAGAGTTTTACGGTTAGTGAAAATATTGCTTGATGTTTATAAAGTTTCTACAAACTATATGACATCGACTCATATTTCAGTTAATCATAAATATCGAAACGTGATATCAAAGATCTGAATCGTTCATCTTCTTACGTCTGCCAGATGATCATGTTTTCAAAAAAGAAAATTTTAAAAATGAAATTCAATAAGAAGAATAAAGCGTAAATGGCAATCGACGGTTAAATATAAATTTAAGGTTTATGAATTATAGTGTTGGATTTCGAAGCTGACCCCTTCATGAAAGTTGTAAAGTTTGTCACTATGAGTGATTGTATTTTTTTTTATACATTTTTTTACACTTCTACAATGATTATTATTAATTTTTCCCTCAAATAAAAAACATTATTCATGAAGGTTTGGAGGATTTTAAAAATCTAAACGATAATGTAAGTGTAACCATTATGTACTCGTAGAGGAATAATGATAAATCACGAGTGTTTATATATTCTTTCACATTTTTCATACTTGTATGTATGTCTTCTTAGTTCTTGCCTATACAAATACTATATTAGTTTATTTTAATTTTGGACAACAACATGTTAAGTAAAATATATCCTAGTAATGATAATAAGGAACTCTCATAATAAAAATAAATAATGACTAAAACTTTTTTTTTAACTTATATATAATAATAATACAAAACTGTATATTTAATATAGAATATATTGTATATATTAATATGGCTATTGTATTTTATAATAAATCTTTTAGTAATTAAACTTTAAAATTATCAAAATAATTTTTTTCTTAACAGGTCGAAACGGGTTACCCACGTGTTACCCGCGTGTATACCCGTTAAGAACCCATTATTAACGGGTTCTTAACGAGTCACCCGACAATGACCTGATAAGTTATCGTGTTGACCCGAAACCCGTTATTTTCGTGTCGTTTTCGTATCGTGTCACCGTGTCGTGTCAGAAACTGCCGGGTCTACTCGCTATCTTATCCACTTGATCTGCAGATGCTCCATATGCAAGCATTCGCAAGACAGCCGTAATTTTTTGCTCATGAATAAGACCTAGAACATGAAAAGCATCATTTTTTTGCACAAAGTATGGATCATGGTTGCAAGCACTCATGATTTTGTCAAACAAACTTCGTTGCATTCTAAAACGACGTCTAAAAACATGATCAGGGAATACGCTGTTGGGAATAAAATAATCTTCCAACCGATATTTACCTTGTCTTTCCCTTTTTCTATCGAAGTTTGCGACACGTTTGGGTTTGGCTATCTGACCCATAACTTCCATGACACGGCGGGAATGTGAGGCCCTCTGCCTTCTATAGTCATCATCCTCATCCTTCTCCATTGCGAAAGCCTCATCTCCACCTCCACCTTCCTCAAGATTGACCAATTCTTCCTGTTGTGCCAACAATCTTTTCTGTTGCTCCTCAAACTGTTTATACACTCTCCTTGAAGAAGACATTGTAAGAAGTCAAGATTTGAAAACGATGAAGAAGGATTCCGAGATAAAAAGAAGGATTGAGTTTGGTGTGATGGATGTAGAGATGTAAGGGTGCTATGGACAAAAAAAGAATGGATAAGGTTTTGGACAATGACACGTGGCACTACGTGATTGATTGAAAATCTTATCAAAATCTTGTATAAATTATTGTAAACAGATAGTGACACGTGACGCGTCAAGATTGGTTGAAAATCTAATAGGAAATCTATCAACAAAATAGTACGTTCGGATAATGACACGTGGCGTGACAAGATTGGTTGAAAATCTTATCGAAATCTTGGCTAAATTATTGTAAACAGATAGTGACACGTGGCGCGTCGAGATTAGTTGAAAATCTTAGCGGAAATCTATTCACAAAATAGTACTTTCGGACAATGTCACATGGTGTGACGAGATTGGTTAAAAATCCTATCCGAAATTAAAACTATTTTTTTATTTATTATTTTATAAAAAAAATTAATAATATTTTAAATGGGCTGGGTGCCAACGCATTTTGTAGGGATGGAGAGCGTTTGTGGCAACGCATTTTTTAAGGGTGGAGATGCATTTGGCTTATTACTGTTTATTGGAGTCTATCACTGTTCACTAAGTGGATTAAATGAACTGGGTGCTGACGCATTTTTTTAGGGGTGGACTTGCTCTAATGCATTCCCTTCAATATTTGGTACTCCTTTACGAACAACATCGCTTAGGGTTTTACTTCTTCCACAATTGATTGCCATTAAAATAGGGCAAATATCTACTAATACCAACTAACACAGCACGAGCTAGAAGGAATACATGTGAATGTTTTTCGAGGACCCTTTTAATATTTGATATGAGACTTTTTTGTGCCCATCAAGTGTGTCCACATATATAGTTGTAAACATGAACAGTCTCTCCCCTCAATAAGCTGGCCAAATCCAATCGATTAAGTTTAGCAGCCCCGAAAGAATCACCTTGCTCGGTCGTTTTTTTCATTTTCCTTATTTTTTCGAACTGGATCCTTTTCTTCATTGTCCTCCTCGTCCTTCTCCTTCTTCATCTTTCTCTATCCAGTAAGATCAAGCGAGCAATCAATGTCCTCAATCACAATTGTAGACTTATTCGGCGAGTCAATCAGTAGCTTCCTCAGCTCAGTGTTGTCCTTCACCGTCGTTCACTCAAGATCATAGACATCATAATCCATGAGATTAATTAAAATATATTTAATGGGAAAGGGGTTTTGCGGTGAGTCGGCATTGATTATTCTGTGTTAATATAATTAAACATTATGGTTCAAAAATTGCCTGGTGGAATTGTCTCAATGCAAAGAAGTTGGGGTGTGTGTGTGTGTTAGCGTGGAAGAATCGTGGACTCGTTTACTTGCTCCATAGGTTAACAAGCCAATGGAAATTATTATTAGTTCCATGAAGTCAATAACAATGATGTCATCATCATCTTTCAGTTCAACGTCACATGGTACTTTCCTCTCGGTTTGAATTGTAGTTCGTGGCAAAGAAAATGCCTCTTAGTATGGTCCCAAAGTTACTCTGAACTAGAATGTTTGGTGGGAAAACCATGCACCTCTTTTGTTGGCGAATATGATATCATTGATTCATTATATTAACTTCCACGGTATAACTATAACACATTATAACTGAATGATGTCAATGTGTGTCATGGTTTCTTCCGGTGATGAATCTTCTTTCGCTCTTCTTTTCATTTTTTAGTATTTTACGTATAGGCCGGCGCTTTAGTCTTCCATTTGGACTCATGCTTTCTTCCGGTGATGAATTCTGCCTGTAGAAACCGGTGTGCAAAATCTTCTTTCACTCATCGCAGAGCATTCTAATTGACATATATGTATATACACACACACACATTTTATTGTAGAGATCAATTGTTCGTAAAAAGCTTTTTCTGAACGATTTCCTTGCGGCACAGGTTACATATGTCCTTGATGATCGAAAACGCTTATGTGCCATACATGATTTATTACAACACCATAAAATAATTCTACACATTAAGGAAAACCACACACTGATCAGGCTGTACAAGCACAATTTAAGAAAGGTTGAAATTTATACAGATAATTTCACTATATTTCTTACACCTTCAAGCACTTTGTTTTCTTCGCGCATTGCATCTTATGTTCCATTACATTTTTCTTCAACTAGCAGACTGGTCTTCCTCCTTTTCTTTCTCTGCCTTGAATTTTTCTGCTTCTTCTGCCTTTAATTTCGCTTCTTCCTCGGCCTTCACTCTTGCCTCCTCAAGAGCTTCGATCAAGTTCTTCAAACAAGACTCAGCATCCTGTATAACAGACTTAGGCATCAAGTTCTCAGCAACATCAGCAGGAGTCATATTGGTTTTGCCCAACAAACGCGCAATCGTTTCAAACAACTCGTGTGAATCCAAATCCAAATAATTCCTAGCAAGCACTTTGAATGCTTTGAAGCAGCAGTAGGACAACTCTATGTGCTTGTCCATCCTTCCTCTTCTAATGACCGCAGGATCAAGTTTGTCCACATAATTAGTCGTAAACACGACCAGTCTCTCCCCTCCACAAGCTGACCAAATCCTATCGATAAAGTTTAGCAGCCCTGAAAGAGTCACCTTGCTCTGTGTTTTCTTCATCTTCCATCTTATTTCGAACTGGATCCTTTTCTTCCATGCCCCCCTCATCCTTGTCCTTCTTCTTCTTTCGCTGTCCGGTAAGATCAAGCGAGCAATCAATGTCCTCAATCACAATTATAGACTTACTCGACGTGTCAATCAGTAGCTTCCTCAGCTCAGTGTTGTCCTTCACCATGAGTCGATTTTATACTATATATTATTTCCTATTCTTGGTATATTTTAGTTATTATTTTGGTGAGATTTTAATGCTTTGCTATGTGTTTTTAATGTAGGACATGCGAACTTGTTCTGAGCATAAAATAATCAAACGGTGGAATTTTTGAGTGATTTCAATTGGAGCCGGTTCATGAATCTGTCAAGAAGGTTGTGTCAAAATTTCATAATTTTATCCCTAAGCATCTAATCGTGACGAATTAATTTATGCCTAGTACTGGTAGATGGGACTGCAAAGCTTATTTGCGACTTTTGGGCTGAAAGATGATGGATTTGGACTTGGACTCTTCTTGGAACTTGGAGAGGAGGTCATAATCTTTAATTCAAGACGTTAGTGTTGTAAGCAGGATTATAGTAGTAAGAATTTCCGTAAAGTACTGCAACAATAATGTAGATTAAAAGTTCGATCAGCCAACAGATAATTGTAGCATCTCAAGCAAAGTTGTTTTCCATAAGGATTGAATGAATAATTTATGTTTAAAACTAACTCTTAATTAATTATTTAAAACAAAGTTTTGAAAATATTGATTTTGGAATTTAATATAATAAAAACGAATTTAAATTAAAAAAAATTAAATATGTCAACTAGAAACCAATTTAAAGCCCTAGGGTTCATCCGTCACATTAACAATCCTACGTAGTTCTTCCAATTACTTATGAATTATCCATGCATATTTATAATGTTAGGTTTTCCTAAGATATATTCTACTTGGAACCTCCAACATAGAACGTATATCTAACATAAATCCGTTCGGATGTTCAGATCAAATATGAACTTGAAAGACTCATTAAGTTTTATGAAAACCCTTTGAAAAATCATGCAACCCTTAAGACGTGGTGTTAATCCTAAGTGAAATTACAATTATTAACCACAAGAAGCCAGCGCCAATGTCAGGGAACCTTCCGACCAAAATTGCATCAAATTACTTTTCTAAATATCCTAATGGTCGCGAATCACTAAGGCACTTAGATAGTTCACTGCTACAAAAAAGGTTATCACTGGCGGTGCAAAAACCAACACTAAATCCTAATTAATGTCGGATTTTTGGTAAAAATTCGACATTAAATCATGCAATGTCGGATAGGAGAACTGACATCAATGCTAGCATCACGAAAGGCTTTTGATGTCGGTTAGTCCTCTTAATCCGCCATGAAGAAGAAAGCAATATAAAATAAAAAGGGTAGTAACGTCGGTTAAAAGTGACATCGAGACTGACAAAGGCTGTTGATGGAGTAGACTGGTGTCGGTCTTAACTGACACCTATATAAATAAAATAACCAATATAATGTCGCCCATGAGCGACACCACAAATTTTTAATAATAATAAAAAAAAATCTATCTCAGTTATTAATAATAATTAGCAAAGTAAAAAATATATATAAGCGGGAAATGTTTATATATGAGAAATATGGATCGGGAAATTACCTCAGCGGCGAGGTAAATGGGAGCGCTAGTACTAGTACATTGGGCGTAGCGTCCCTTTTCGAGGAAACGAGGGATACAGCCGACGGGGAATTGGAGGTCGGCTTTAACTAACTTGGACACCGACTTCTTCCGCCGGTGCCATTGGTGCCTTTCGTAGCTTCCATTCTCTCTGAGTTTTTGGGGAAATGAAAATGATTCGTTTAGGAGGGAAAACGATTCGTTATTTCCTCAAAATTCAAAAAGTCACTTCTGTTTTCCTACATTTTCCAATCTAAGCACATAGATCTCCAAATCACACTAATTATCTCATCTTCTTCGCATTGAACATATCAAAATGAACAAAACCCACATTCATTTTTTCAACCACGGTGTGGGTTCTAAGTTTACATGCAAGCTCGAAACCAAGCTAGAAAACGGAAACTGAAATGAAAGGGAGTAGTATGGAGGCTTACCAAGTCAAGAGCTCGAGAACTAGTTGGGGTACGCGATGAACAGTGGTGGAACCCATTATGTAGAACTTGGCTTGGCTTGGTGTCCTTAGCAGATCCAGAAGCTCTGTGCGTGGAAAAGGAGAAGTGCATTGGTGGGATAAAGGGAGATGTGCAGTGGAGAGGTAGAGGAAGGGATAAAACTTGGCAGGTTGTAGGCTAAAGGGAGATGTGTGGTGGAGAATAAAGGGAGATGTTTGGAGTGTTTTGATTTGTGGTTTTTCATAAGAGAAGAAGATGGAGGGATGGGAAATGGAGAAATCGAGGAAAGAGAGAGAGAATAGGAAAGAGAGAGAGGGATGAAAGAAGGTTGAGTGGGTGGGTACAGATAGATGTGACGGAGACGGAAAAGAGAAGGGGTGAAGAAGAACTGGTTAAAAAAAAGTGAGAGAAATGAGGCATGTGTGTCAGAGAGAGAGAGAAAGAAACCCATGTGAGGGAACTGATGTGTGTGTAAGAGAGAGAGAGAGTCAAGTCAAGTAATGGGAACGGAACGGGCCAACATTGGGTTTTAAAATATTAAAAAATAATTGTTAGTGTCGGTTACAACCGACATCGGGTTTTAAAGTATTTGAAAATTATTATTAGTGTCGGGTAGAAGTGACACGATTCTTCATGTTGACACGATTTTCTTTTTAAGCGACACCACCATTCAAAAAGATTAAAAGCTATGTCGGTTATAAGCGACATTAACATCTATGTCGGTTATACCCGACAGTAATTCCGACACCATGTAAAGAGGGTGTCAGAAATATCTTATCCGCCAGTATATTATATAAAACCGACACCAGCCACCGACAAAATAAGCCACTTTTGTAGTAGTGGTTTAAAACGGTGATCAATAATTCAAAACATGCATGCATAATATCATAAGTAAATTGAAAAAAAACTACATATTCTTACTAAGGCTCAAGGCTTCGCCTTAGCAAAAGAAACTAGTTACAAATAATCATAAAACAAAATATTATTAAGAACATGGAAAGAAAACACCTTGAAAATAAACTTCAAAAGCTCTCTAAAGTAGTGCCCATGTTCTCCTCCCCTTTCCTAATGGCTCAAAAGCCTTATTTATACTACTCCAAATTAGAACCCTCATAGAAAAGGTTTTCTAAAAATAAGGAAATAAAATATTAAAAAGATAATTAGGAATTACATTCTTATTCTGACTAGGAAATCTGTCCAACAAAGAAATAACCACGTTTCTAGACTTTCATGGCTCCAAAACAGGCCCAAAACGTCTTGAATTAAAGATTATGACCTCCTCTTCAAGTTCCAAGAAGAGTCCAAGTTCAAAATCCATCATTTTTCAGCCCAAAACTCGCAAATAAGCTCTGCAGCCCCATCTGCCAGCACTGCACGCTGGACATAAATTAATTTGCCACGATCAGATGCTTGGGGATAAAATTATGAAATTTTGATAAAACCTTCAGATTCACGAACCTTCTCCAATTGAAATCACTCAAAAATTCAACCGTTTTATTATTTTATGCTCAGAACAAGTTCGCATGTCCTACATTAAATACACATAACAAAGCATCAAAATCTCATCAAAATATACCAAGAATAGAGAATAATATATAGTATAAAATCGACTCATCAGTCGTTAACTCAAGATCATAGACATCATAATCCATGAGATTAGACATGGCAGCAATCATGGTAGACTTTGCAGTGCCTGGTGGCCCGTACAGGAGATAATACCCCGATTCCAAGCCTTCCCGATTTTCGCGTAGTACTCCTTTCCCTCCCTGAACTTGGTGAGGTCATTGATGATTTCCTCCTTCTTTTCTGGGTCCATTGCTAGGGTTTTAAATGTTGCCGGATGCTCAAACACTACAGGACTCCACTTTGTTCCCCTGTAGGAATACCAATTAATTATGTGCAGGATTGTTAACGTAGAGCTTTCGTTGCCTGTTGCTCACCGATATTGCCTTCCCTTCTTTGATCACAAGATCAAGGTAAGACCCCGTGATGATATCTCGATGGCATCTGTGGAACGTCAGCGTATAATGTTTCTTCTCATCAGCCCGAGGATATATAGAAAGAAAAAGTCTGATTCGTCGGTAGTTTCCTGGAAGCCCATGAAAGCTTAATGCCTCGAAATTCATGAATCACTTCTTCATTGTCGTCCATGCCAAGGACTAGAGACTTGCTGTCCTTGACATCATGAGCTTTTAAACGCGTAGCCCGAGTGGAAGATTTTGTGCTGGGGTAGCTCTGGATGGCGGAATAGATTTCGCTTTGGTTGCGGAAATCATTGGTGAATTCATCAAAGGTGATTTGGATGTAAGGGTAGACAAAGCCCACTAATTTGGAGGGGAAGGTATCGTTGAAATATGGTGATAACGAACACCATACTCGCTATCACCGAGCCCATTTGAGGCCACATTCCCCCAATCATCTTCGTTTCTGACCGAAGGGTTTACGGAATCTCTTGAAGGTTTAGGGTTTTAATTTTGTTTCTGCTCAATGAAAGACATGGTTTTATATAGTGGAGTATTTGTTCTTTTCTTAAAAGCCAAGTTTTAGTTGTTTACGATAACTCAGTGACTAAAGGGAAAAAAATGAGGAAGTTTGCTGGGATCTTCCGAAGAGAAAATTTTTAGTTGTGACGGAAATACAGATAATACAACACGTGTTTTTATGCAAGTGGTAGAAATTTTTAATTTTTAAGTTATTAACCTTTTAACACACTTAACCCACCATTTATATAAAAAAACGTGATGTAATATTTTGTGTGACGGAAATACTGAAAAATCTTTCCTTCCGAAGGTAGCCGCCATTGTTGACAAAAGACTACAAAAGACAATTATTTTTGGCATATTTTTCTGTTTTTAAGAGAAACTCCGTTGTACGAGTTGATTTTTTTTTTTTATTTAAAAAAAAAAAGTCATTTTTTAATGATGGAAAAGAAGAGGACGTAACGAGAAATTCAAAGTGGTGTGTGCTGGAAAAATTAATTTGTTTCTAAAGGGAAAATGCATACGTCTACATCCTGTTACTATCATTGCTATTGTTGTCACCACTATCACCAGTGTTACCTCTACAGCTCAATAACCACCACACCCCTTTATTAGCACCACCATCACCATCACAACTATTGTCCTTGCTACTGTTCTTGTGGTTATCACTCACACTATCATGTCTATTTTTGTCATTGTATACAATTACATCATTTTTACACCAAAGTAGGGCTGGGCAAACGGGTCCTGGACCCGCGGGTAATACGGGTACGGGGCGGGTACGGGCCGGTTCTTAGTTTTGTAAAAATAGATCGGGGCGGGGCGGGCCGGGTAATTGAAGTTTTAGGGGCGGGCCGGTTCCAAAATTATAGGAACCGCGGGTACCCAGACCGGCCCGTTTGTGTTAGATTGGACGGACGAGATTTAATATCATCTCTCCATCCAATCTCAACCGTCAGTTTCAAGTTTCAACTTTCAACCCTAGCCGACCTTCCCCGAGTCCCGAGTTCCAGAAGCACCCTCAGCCTCAGACGGTCAGACCTCAGTCTCTCGGATTCTCAGACTCTCCCTCGACTCCCTCTCCTTGAGTCCATCTCCTCTCCCTATCCCTCTCACTTGAATCCCTCTCCCTCTCCCTTCCCTCGACTCCGACTCACAGTGCTCACCACTCTCACAGCGTTGTCGCGACCAACATCATCACCCCATCACCACCTCCGCCGTCGCAACCACCATCATCGCCCCATCACCACCGTCGATGACACTGCTACTACCAGTACAGGCAAGTACCAACCATCATCCCTCTAAAATTTAGGTAATTTTGAATTAGGTTTTACTATTAATGTGAATTTATGGTGTAGGGATTTTTAGGGGTTTTAAGTTAGAATTTGTAGATTGATGATTGAGCTGTAAAAATGTTTCAGGATCTGAGGGATTAGGATTATCATCTGTTCCTCCAAAGTTTCCTTTCTTTTTTTTTCTTTTTTTTTTTATCAGTTTTGGTTCTCGAAATTAGGTTTTATTATAAGTCAGACTTTTTTACCTGTTGTGACTTCTCTGCTGAAAAAAAAAAAAACTTTGGTTTGTTGCAGTCAAGGTAGTTTCTATCTATGGTATATTACTTAAGTTAATTTTCTCTAGAAGCAGAGTTTGATGGTATATGCCACATGTTATGATGGTTTAGCTTCTTCCCGTTGTCATAATTAAATACATATAAACATTTTTTTTTTCAATTTTGAATGCAGGATTACTTTCAATCAACTTACAAATTCATGGAGCTTTCCCCACATGCATTGGTCCCCATGCATGGGAGAGTTAACCTATGGCCAAAGCACTTGCTTTGTGGATATCTCAAGTATGAAAAACTCTCTCCCTTTCCCCCCGTTTTGTATGTTGGTAAAATCATCATCACTGTTCTTGGCCAAAAAACTAGAATTCAGAATAGTATTATCATGGCACTATATTAGATGTATTCAGACATAGGAGTCTTACCTTTTAGGAACCGCAGAGCTAGAGAAAGTTCTGTCTTGAAAGCGATAGAAAATGGAGCAGAAACTTTGTTCGACATAGTTGCCACTGTATATTCGGAGGTTGATCGTAGATTTTGGATTCCTGCTGCATCTAATGTGAGGCTTCATGTGGATCATCTTGCCCAGCAAGATAAGTTACCAAAGGTAACATTTTCCTGATTTCATGACGTAATCTTTAACTTGGTCCAACATCAATGCAACTTTGGCATGCACGTTGGTTGTTGATTTGGGTGAACCTCAGACGCATTGTTCTTGAAGCATATTCATGTTAAATTCAAATTCAAACAATTCCCTTTAAGATGTGCAGGGATTCTCTTTAGAATTTGTAGAAAGGAAATTTTGAATTAGGTTTTACTATTAATGTGAATTTATGGTGTAGGGATTTTTAGGGGTTTTAAGTTAGAATATTATGAACTGCAATATGTGAAATCTGTTCTGTGTAAAAACTGCAATCTGTGCAGTTTTTTCAAACTGCAATCTGTGTGCAGCAAACATTTTTAAACAGGAAAAAAAAAAAAAAAAAAAAGACCCGTGTACCCGGACCGAACCGACCCGTTTCAACCGGGCCGGGTAAGGTCTGGTTCCTATTTTCAGAATTGTAATGCCCGGCCCGGCCCGCCCCGTCTCCTTTAATTCCGGGTCCGGTCCGGTCCCTTCAAAAATGGGCACTGCCCTGCCCGTGCCCAGCCCTACACTAAAGTTTTACCAATCACTTTTACACTCATTTCCATACTGAAAAGATTTTTAAAAATAAAGTGTTGACCCTAAAAACTACCAAGCATACGTGGCGCGCATGCCGAGTAATCTAAGAGCTAACTACGTCATTCGGTGAATACGGGGCGTGCCAACTCGTCGGCCGAGCTCGGCAGAGGAGTAAATTTGTTGATGTTGCGTTGAGTGTGCGGCTGACTTCTGCGTCTTGCGATTGCGGCCGAGGAAGGAACACGTCTCGGCCTCTTGGGTTCTCGAACCTGAAGACAAGGTTACTATTCTTACGAAGTTCACGAATCGCCGTCGTCGGATTCGGTCACAGTGATGGTATTCGTCAGAGTAAACTCACGCCGAATCGACACCAAAGTGTAAGGACACAAATACTCAAAGCGAATATAAGTCTTAATAGTGAACGTGGTTCGGCCGTCTGAATGCCGAACTCTAAACCCCACTTGGGAGTATCCAATCATAAAATAACTCGGCGTGCAATGCGCCGAGCTCGGTAAACGGTAACACCTCACTTCGCCGAGACGGCTAATGAGATGAGCTCAATAAAAAAGGATTCAGAAATCCTCCTAGGCCGAGACTTGGATAGGTAACCAACCGTCCTCGCCGCAGTGCTGTTGATGCCAACGGAAGGTACTGCGAGTTCGGTCGATTCTACGGTGACAGAGCTATCTATGCCGACTTAAGATATCACCGGTTGCTTTCACAGTGCTGTTGATGCCAACGGAAGATGTGTCAGCGAAAAGAGAAAATAAAAATCTCAAGGTTGTTGAGAGAGTTTGCACAGGGCAGTTGTGTGTTGAATTGAAGGGGCCTTGAATGATGCACAGCCTCTTCAATTTATAGCACTGGATACCTTTGAAGTCGAGTCAAAACCCTACTCGAACTAGGTCTTCTTCTCCTGATCAAACACCCACTCGACCAATCCTATTTTTACTAGGATTGTGAACCTAGTCCTTTATTGAGCCGGATTCACTTCCGGGTTATTACTCTTGCCGAGACTCCTTATCGCGTTAGGACTCGACTCGTAAATGTAATATGACCTAGCCGACCTAGGTTTAGAAGCCCACATACTAAACGATCCAGGGTCCCCTTGTCACCAGGTCTTCCGGGCCGAGAATGGTTCTATACTCGGCCCAAACTAATATTTTGGGCCCAAACATAAAGTTTACCAAAGCTCAAACTAGCCCTAGTACATACAATGGTCCAGTCATAATAAATTAGTAACAAATTTGTCGTTTAAAATATTCGAGCCTAAGGCCTCCAACTTGTAAAGAAGAATACTACTAGACAGTCTAGACCGTATTACTAAATAACATATTACCGGACCTTAATCCCAATAGTCAAAGGTTAATTTACCAAAACTTGTTAATCAAGTGACAAGAGTAATTAACCACATACGTTTCAAGAAGAAAATAAAACTAACCTAAACAACGAAGGACAAAAAAAAAGACATATAAATTAACAAAAGCAAGAGACACTGAAGACAACATAACCCAACAAGTGGGATCAGTGCGTACAGTAGAACATATATCCTTTGTTTTTTCCACCCAATAATTGATATTAGAAGAAGATAAAAATGTCGAACGGGCTGTAGCACAGCCAGTCCTGTGGCTCTCTATGTCCCTGGGTTTTGGTTCATCCGTTGGCCGGTGAATACGCAAACGGTCACCGCCCGTCGTCTATTCCGTTGCGCTATAAAGTCGAACGGTGATACAAAATAGTGACTACTTAGAGTGGATGCATTATTTTTTTCGGAACCTCTTGAAGGTTTAGGTTTTTTTTGTCATGACTAATGAATGGTGGAAAAAAAGAAGGGGCATTGGTTCATTCCCTTGTGGCTGGTGAATAAGTACTCAGAGCAGATGTGTTTTTTTATGTCCGAGTTTGAATCTCCTTTTCTCTAATTTTAAAGACTAGTTTTAAGAAATTTCAGATGGGAGCTGCTCTTCTACTGCTGATTCTGTTTGACAGGTTGCAATTTGACAGGTTGGACCAAGGTGCACAGAAAACAAGAAATTTCAGATGGGAGCTGCTCTTCTACTGTTGACTCTGTTTGACAGGTTGGTCCAAGGTGCACAGAAAACAAAAAATTAGTTAAGTGACTAATAAGAGTGCAAGTCACTCCGTACTTTTCATTCTTTCACCTTCACAAGGGGATGAAGAATGTCAAGCTCTTGACATCCGAGCCTCCAATTAATTTGGCCGAACCATGCAAATACTCGTGTTCTTTGAATAATTGTCGGATTTTATTGTCTTAATCATAGCGATTCGTTTACTCTAATTGATAAAGCTTCATCAATTGAGAATGTAAATGATAAGTACAGCCTTAAAACTTCTAAGAAACTTTAATAAATAGTAATGAAATTAATGGAAGACATAAAAAAAAACTTCAAATTACTAATCTTTTGGTTTAGATTAGATTATTAATGGGGTGGCACCATTTTCCTGAACTTTTTCAGCTAATGTTCCATTACATTTCACTTCCTCTTTGGTAGATTCATCTTTCTTCTCTTTTTCTTCTTTTTCCGCCTTCTGTTTCGCTTCTTCCTCCGCCTTCAGTTTCGCTTCTTCCTCCGCCTTCTGTTTTGCTTCCTCCTCCGCCTTCACTCTCGCCGCCTCCTTGGCAGCCTCGAGCGCTTCAATCAAGTTCTTCAAACACGACTCAGCATCCTCGACATCAGATTTTGGCATCAGATTCTCCGCAACATCGGCAGGTGTCATGTCGGTCTCTCCCAACAAGCGCTCAATGGTTCCAAACAACTCGTGCGTTTCCAAATCCAAATAATTCCTAGCAAGAACTTTGAACGCCTCGTAGCAGCAGTAGGACAGTTTTATGTGCTTGTCCATCCTTCCTCTTCTAATCAGAGCAGGATCAAGTTTATCCACATAATTAGTCGTGAACACGATCAGTCTCTCCCCTCCACACGCAGACCAAATGCCATCGATAAAATTCAGCAGCCCCGAAAGAGTCACCTTGCTAGTTGTGTTATCTTCTTCTTCCGGCTTTTTCAGAATTTGATCCTTTTCATCACCATCTTTGGCCTCCTCTACTTTCTTCTTCTTTCGCTGCCCGGTAAGATCAAGCGAGCAATCAATGTCCTCGATCACAATAATCGCCTTACCGGATATGTCAATCAGCAGCTTTCTCAGCTCGGTGTTGTCCTTAACCGCGGTCAACTCTAGATCATAAACATCATAATTCATTAAGTTCGATATGGCGGAGATCATGGTGGACTTCCCTGTCCCCGGTGGCCCGTAAAGGAGGTAACCCCTCTTCCAAGCCTTCCCGATTTTCTTATAGTAGTCCTTCCCCTTTCCGAACTTCAAAAGATCGTTAATTATCGCCTGTTTCTCCTTCGGATCCATCGCCAATGTCTCAAATGTCGCCGGATGCTCAAACACCACATGGCTCCACTTCGTGCCCTTTCCGGTGTTGTTGATGTAGAGCTTCCGCTGCCTGTTCTTAACCGCGATTGCCTTCCCCTCCTGCCTCACATGGTCAAGATACGACCCCATGACAACGTCCCTATGCCGGCGGTGGAACGTCAGCTTGTACATCTTCCTCTCATCGTAATCGGGAAAGAACGAAAAGGATGCCTTTTTCGTCGCGCTCTTCTTGGACGCCCACCAGAGCTTGATGCCCTCGAACTCGTCGGTGACCTCCTCGTTGTCGTCCATGCCTAGAACCAAAGCCTTGCTTCCTTTAACCTCATGAGCCTTGAGGCGCTTCGCCCGCGTCGAGGATTTCGTGCTGAGGTAGTTCTGGATGGCCGAGTAGACCTCGCTCCGCCGGTAAAAGTCGCTGTTGTATTCGTCGAAGGTGATTTGGATGTAGGGGTAGACATAGGCTACTAATTTGTGACAGTATTTTTCAAGGATGTCGCCGAGATTGTCTGGGAAGAATTGCTTGAACATGGCATAAGCAAACATCATGCTCGCCATCACCGAGCCGAGCTGCCCCCACATATCCCCCATTTTCGACATCGGTGAAGGAGAAATCAAGTGACAGTCCGACAGTAACAGTATTCTCAAGAAGAAATTACGTAGCGGTCAGACTGTAAATCTCTCTGATGGAGATTTGATAAGAAGGCGAAGTTATATAGAGAAGATGATGAGGAAGTTTGGCTTGGTGATCAAGACAGAGGACTGCCTAGAGAGAAGTGTGACCAGCTAAGTTAACGCTCTGATCAACTCAATTTCCTGGCAGCTTCCATTTGGCCACCATTGATTTATCTGAATTTAGCTTTTTCCACACCTACCAAGTTTGACCAATGCAAAATATTGTGTCCGTTCACAGACATGGAATTGAAATGACCAAGACTATAAGATATATTTTTTTTAAAATATTAGTATTTAAACGAATACTTCATATGTTATAAAAAATAAATAAAGAAACATGAAAAAATATATAATTTTTAACATGTGGGGTATGCTTTAACTTAGGCCATGAGGAAATTGATGTCAATATGAAATAGAAAGCGGTTTTCTCGTTAAATTATTTACTTACGGTCATGAATTGAAGTAAAATTAGTTTGGCTACTGAAATACTTTTGTGTACGATAACATTTACTTCTCAATTTTCAAGGAATTGTTTTATGGCGTGTTTACGTGTCCGTAATCGGAATCAAAAGTCGAAGTGTGATTCCGATTACGGGTTATTCTTGTGTTTACTAAAATTGGGAGGAATCAAAATGAGTGGGGCCCACACGAAAAATGGAATTGGATTCCTGTTTTTGGAAGAATTGTATTCCGGAGGTGGGAGGTGTCATTTGAATTCCGGGAGACAAGCGGAATCCAGAATACAACTTTTCTACCTATTATAACCCCAACTAATACCTAAAACTTCAATCTGCCAGTGAAACCAACAAGCCCAGACCTCTCCGCCTGCCTCCCTTTCACCTCCCTCTGCATTTACACCCCAATCAACCATTCCGAACCGTCTTCAGATATCGTAAAGCTGGTTCTTCTATAGTTGTGGCGTCGTGGTCGTGTGGGGATGGAGGAGCGGGAGACAGATGGAGCTGCAGGAAATGATAATGAAGGATGCACAGAAAATAAAATGTAGGGGATGGAGGGAGAGGGTGGTGGCGATGGCGGTGCCGACTGGGGAGGACTTACGAATGATACTGGGAGAAGAGTAAAAGACGTGAAGGTTTGAAAAGGTCGAAAAATTGGGCTGCTTGGGAAGTTATGGGGGGGGGTATAAAAATTAGGTTTAAAAAGGGTTAACAATTTAGTTTATAAAGATCAGAGAGAAAATTCAATTATTTATGGGTTAATGTTGTTATGAAAATTAAATTTTATTAATTATCACATAAAATCACTCATTTAGATCAAGTGCAGTTTAGTAATCAAATGGTTTCGATTCCGATTCAGAAGTGAATTGGTAAACAATTTATATGGAACTGACATCATTCCTACTCCGTTTCCCGACAGTTTAGTAAACACTTTTCATAGGAATCTGTTTCTGATTCCTCATCAAGTTTAGCTTTTTCCACCATTGATTTATCTGAATTTAGCTTTTTCCACACCTACCAAGTTTGACCAATGCAAAATATTGTGTACTTTCACAGACATGGAATTGAAATGACCAAGACTATAAGATATTATTTTTTTAAATATTAATATTTAAACGAATACTTCATATGTTATAAAAAATATATAAAGAAACACGAAAAAATATATAATTTTTAACATTTGGAGTATGCTTTAACTTAGGCCATGAGGAAATTGATGTCAATATGAAATAGAAAGCGGTTTTCTCGTTAAATTATTTACTTACGGTCATGAATTGAAGTAAAATTAGTTTGGCTACTGAAATACTTTTGTGTACGATAACATTTACTTCTCAATTTTCAAGAAATTGTTTTAGGTCTTTGAGCGTGGAGCATTTGATCATGACTTGTATTTTTAAAATTATTGAAAAAACATTGTTAGACAAAATGTTTTTTTATTTCCAAATCATTTGAAGTACTTCATGAGAGAATGATTTACTTGCGTTTTTACCAAGAATTAATTTCAAAAATATTTTTACAACAAATTATTTTCAGTTATTTTAAAAATACTCCAAACAAGTACTTCCACACAGAACAATTTCATTCACTGTTCCTTCTTTTTAATTCCCACCTAACATGAGGAATCTCACTCGCCCTACAAATTAGTAATGGCTTTCCTAATTTAGCTTACGAAGCTATTTCACCAAATTAATGAATCCGTGCTATTGAAATTTAATCCAACGGCTGAAGTTATTATAACTTTTAAAATGAGCTCCAGTTTGTAGCTGTTGGAACAAATTTTAATGGCATGGATCCACTAATTTGGTAGATTAGGATGAAGGAATCCGGAAAATATCAATTTCCCTATTTCATTACCTTTTAGAACAAGGTGTCAAAAATTAAATTGGTTAACTATCTTTTCCATCTTACCTTAAAATTCATAAATTTTAATTCATCAAAATCCCTTATAATCTTAATTAAACACGCCTCTTTAAAAATAATATAATTTTATATAAACAGTTTATTAATTTACCTCAATCAAAATGGACCAATATAATTATTAAAATTTTACATGCTAATTAATAGTAAACATAGAATATCAAAAAATTTGTGAGTGTGTAATAATTAAAAATTTTGCACACCTAATCTAAATGGACCCGGCTTCTTTGCCCTCTCACTTTCCATACACTCTCATTCCTCCTATTTTGTGCAGTCATGGTTAAGCCACGTCAACATTTTATATTGATTTTTTTTAGAGATAATAAAACAAAAAACAATGATAATATAAAATGTTGACGTGGCTTAATCGTGACCGCACAAATAGAAGAGGATGAGAGTGTATGAGAAGTAGGAGGGCAGAGAAGTCAGGTTTGCGGATAAGGATTGTCTGCCCTTCTGTTTTGTGTGGTCACGGTTAAGCAATGTCAACATTTTATATTATTTTTTTATAGAGATAATAATAAAAAAAAATAGTAATATAAAATGTTGACGTAATTTAACTGTGACCATATAAACAGGAAGACACTGGAGGGCAATCAATCATTGTCCCAATCTAAATTATACCTTCTTTACACATAAAAATTGCATTGTCACATCAATCACCTTCACTACTTTTCTTCTTTGCCGATTCACCTTCACTACAAATCAAATAGGAGGAGTTGGATTGTCTGCCCTCCCATTTTGGTGTCATTCCCGTGCCCTCCTGTTTTGTGTGGTCACGGTTAAGCCACGTCAACATTTTATATTGTTTTTTTTATAAAAATAATAAAACAAAAAGAAATAATAATATAAAATGTTGACGTGGTTTAACCGTGACCACACAAACAGGAGGGCACGAAAAGAGCACCGAAATGGGAGGGCAGACAATCAAGTTCCAAATAGGATGAGTACACCGGCTTCTGACGTTTTCTGTTAGTATCTGTCACCAATTAGTATACGTTGGCATGACCAACACAATATAAATTATTCTCCGTTCTCCACACCACGCTTCAACACTCAACTTTTTTTAAAATATATTCCATATCATTTTTATTTTTAAACTAAGATATTAAATTGTTAACGCAACGTAGCATTTTTGTTTTTATATTAGTATATTGGGTAAATTACATAGTAACCCTTTAGGTTTGAGGTCTATTACAACCTCATACAACATCTTTAAAACATTTCATTTTCATAACTCATGTACTATTTTATTTCAAAATAATACATCCGTTACATTTTTCATCCATTGATCCGTTAAGTGCTGACGTGGCTGCCAAATGTATGCCACGTGGCAAAAAAAAAAATTTTAATTTTTTTTTTTTAAAAACCTAAATCTTCTAAATTAAATTTTTTTTTTTTAAAAACAAAAAAAGCAAAACCCTAACACCCCATCGCCCCACCCCCGCAACCCACAAACAACCATTCATCCATTCTCTCTCCATGGCCAACTCCCCCGCAAACCCCCCCATGCCATCGCAAACTCGTCAGCAACCCATCTTCCCCAACCTTCGTCCCTTCCCTCTCCTCCCTCTAAGCTCTGCGACTCCTGCAAGATCTCCTCCTCCCGATTCATTCTCTGCCTACCCTGCGACGCCATAATCCACGGCGCATTTGGATGTGCGACGCCATGAATTCGTGAAATACCAACCCACATCTTATTCTCCCCAGCCTTTTCTCCAGTAACCCCACAACATCTGCAAGCTTCCCAACGCGGATTTTAAAAACCCCTGCACCAAAATAAAACTTATATCTCAAAATCCAAAGCTCGCCTCCAATTTTGGCCTCTTCGTCGTGCACTGCGTTTCGTCAATCTCCCATGCCCATATGTTGGAGTGGAACAAGCCGGTGTCGTACTCAAAGGTCAGCGATGGCCACAAACCACCATGGACCCAAGCCCTCAATTCCTGTCCGCGGTCGGGGAAAGTGACGGAGAGGGAGAACTTGAGGTTTTGGTGGTGACGAGAGAGGACGAAGGTCGGGGAAGTGAAGAGGGAGGAGAGGGAGAAGCTGGGGGGTTACGAGGGAGGTAGGGGTGGGGTGAGGGTTGCGGGGGAGTTGAAGATGGTGGAGGAGAGGGAGGTGGGTCGGGGGAAGTTGGGTTATGGGTTAGGTTTTTTTTTTTTTTAAATTTAGAAGATTCAAGTTTTAAAAAAAAAATTGCCACGTGGCACACATTTGGCAGCCACGTGGCACAAATGTGGCAGCCACGTCAGCACTTAACGGATCAATGGATGGAAAATGTAACGGATGTATTATTTTGAAATAAAATAGAACGTGAGGTATGAAAGTGAAATGTTTTAAAGATGTTGTATGAATTTGTAATAGATCTTAAACCTGAGGGGCTACTATGTAATTTACCCTAGTATATTTTATATATTTTGTTTAAAAAAATTTTGATACAAATTTAATCTTCTTAATTTTGTCAAATATATTTATGAGAGAAATTTGTGCATTACCCAAATGTATTTATAAGGCCATCTCCAATCGACCCGACCAAATGATCATTGAGCTAAAAATAATTCGGAATGACACAAAAATCGTCTCCAACAGAAGGTTATCCAAAAGGGTTTTGCCAACTCTCCAGCTCTAGAATGTCAAGCTTGATATTTTGGCAACCCTCCAGCTCAGTTCATTTGAATGCAAACAACTAGTTGTTAGAATTTGAATTGTTTTTTTTGGACGAATTTAAAAAGAAAAAATCTAATTTTTTCCCTATAAATTCCTACACCATTCCTACAACATTGAAAACTGAAGATAAGAAGTGCCACGTAGATACAAATCTTATCTAAAATTTGCACAACAAATTACATCTTGACAAGTGACACTTGAAATCCTATCCGAAAAATTATTAAGATTAATAAAGATAAGAAATCTGGAAAGTTACTCACTTTAGGAACACGTATCACTCAAAATCTTATTCGAAAAATTATTAAGATTACATAAAGATAAGAAATCTGGACAGTTATTTACGTTAACGACACATGTCACTCAAAATCCTATCCAAAATATTATTGAGATTATATAAAAAGAAATTTGAAAGTTTATTCATTTGGCGACAAGTGACACTCAAAATATGACACTTAAAATAATAAATTATGTTTAGCCTATGACCCTTTGGCCCCATCGGTTTGAGATGATTTTTTGTCAAATGACTATGTTTCGCCTACGGTCCTTTGGTCCCCTCGATTGAAAATGGTATAAAATATGACTTAACATTGTTGATTAAAATATAATTTCTTGTAAGACTATAGAGTTAAAAGGCATGGCCTAAGGGAAATTGGTTGGTCTAAAGGGGTAATATGATAAGTCCGACAGCAAACGCCGCACAACGCCGGAGGAGCTCCCGCGAATGGAAATATGGGAGGAACGCCGCCGAGGAATTCTTTCATTGTGACGTCAAAATTCACGAATGTTGCACGATAAAAAACTGAAAACGAAATCTTTATCAAACATAATAAAAACAAATTGCAAGGAAGTCAATCTCAGACATCCAAGGAAGGATAAAAGCAGCATAAGCTCTCAAGCCCGGCGAAAGGCGAAAGCTCTTAGGCGGCCACTGCGAATGTTCTTGAGAAACAAGCCTTCGATTTTGTCATCATCGATAATTTTATATTTATACATACGAATTATGATTTAAAATTTCACAAATGCAAAAATCATGAATTAACAATTTTTTTTGTGAATGCGATCTGCTCAGATAATTTGAATTTTCATTCTCATTGACTTAAAAAAAATAAATCTCTGAAGTCTGACATGTGAATTAATTCAGAAATCATCACAGCAGAAAAAAAAATTAAAAAAATGAAGAACAATTAGAAAACATTCGGATATCTTTAACGAAAATTTGAAATTGGTAAAATTGGAAGAGCGATCAGAGATGGTTAAGGGTTGTCGGTCACGGTTAAATCAGAAACACGGACCAATAAGTTCCTCATCATATCACAATTGAAAAATTAATTTTGCAAAATAAATAGGTTTAAATTTGTGAAATTCATGAAATAAAATAAATAAATGGAAGAGTGGAAGGAAATCATCAGAGACTTAAATACTAGGAATCATGGAAAATGGAGCGTATCCATCATATTGTTGCAGTATTTTCTTCATCACCTGATTCGCCTTCCACATCACAGAACTAAAATCGGGGCGGTAAAACACACTAACTAAATCACACGTAAAGAGATAGAGAGGCGGAGGGGCGGCGGAGGAAGGGTTGGGGGCGGCGGAGGGAGTGTGTGTGTGTGTGCAGAGGTTGAAGAGAAACCCTAGAGTGATAAGAAGAAGAAGAAGAAGATTATGGTGTGAAACTCCAGGAGAGAATATTTATAAGGTAACGGCTGAGGTGTAAAAACCCTAATGCCAAGGTTCTGGGTTTTGATATGGGCCGTGAGACATAAATGGGCCTTGTATTCACTTATTGCGTATTCATAATGTAATGACCTCTCTATACCACATGGTATAAGGTCCAAAAATGAAACCCAAAAACTTATCTTTTGGGCTAGTTTAACCTGGAGGTGGGCCGAGAGCGATCCGGTTTGGTTCGGTTAAACCCTCAAATCGCATACTGACTCAGAGCTTTGCTCATTTATACTTTTTTTTTTAAGTGTGAATGGTTGAGATTTAACTAATTAAGCTCGTGAGAAAAAAGGGCGAGGAAGAATTTCCACGCTGACCCAATGTAAGTGTTAAGAAAATAATAAAAGTAATATTGACAGTTTAGTTCGGTTTAAGTCAATTCTAAATAGTCAATTTTGAGTAATCTTTCGTATAAGATTTCATTGCTTTAACGTAAAATTTGAACCAAATTGCTCAAATTGGTTTGTTTTGACTGAGTTGAACAGTTTGGACGGTTGTCAGACTACTCCTAGATTTTTTTCCCTTTAAAGTTTGGAGAAATTGAGCGTCCAACGGAAATAAACGTAACAGTTCAATCTACAACAACATTATTTGTGGTGTTGATTATCAATTGTACATTAGCCTTTACACCCGAATTTCAAAGTAACACAACATGGGGCAAACTAGTCTTTAACCTACATGGAGGTATACCCAGCACCAGCAGCACCCCACCCTGCATGACAAAATGTGATCACATACTTACTTGCCTTGCAGGTCGCCAATGGAGGTGGTGTATCATAAGCATAGCTGTAATACGAAGGGCAAGCATCTTTGAATAACTTTGAGTACACACTCGGCTTGCATTTTTCTGGGGTTCCATACTCTTTCCGGCAACAATACGCGTCCGTATTAAACGCCAAGCAAGCGCTTTTGCACGCCACAACTTCCCCTTTCTTGTTTAAAACCTTAAGCTCTTTGGGGCACCGAGTTTTCAAATCTTTCAAACACCCTCCGATAGTGCAATTGGATGTTACTGGACTTGATAAGATTGCTACCGGAAGATTGTATCCATCAACCGCACTCACATCGTAGAAATTCAGCTTGCCTTTGTCGCCTTGAACGGAAACTTGCACTAGTGTCACTGGTGGATTGCCTATTAGCCCTTTGCATGCTAATCGTCCGTCACAATCTCCTGTTTCGCAAGCAGGCTTCCCGTTGGAAACAAAGTTGCACCCTGTTCGGGCCCAAATCCGACCGCTCCATGACCACGGGGCAGTAATGCGCTGAGTCTTGCCAGCGGGGAGGTAGAAGCCACCATCAGCTATCACGGCCTTTCCGGCGTTGGGGGCAGTTGCTGGCCATATGTTAAAGGGGCACTTGTTGTGTACGTAAAACGCAACTGTCTGTGCCGTTCCATGACCTGCAATATAACATATTGATTCAAAACTAGTAACAATAAAGTTCAAGAACAGTTTAGACACTGAAAAATATGAATCTGCTTTAACAAAGGAAAGTGATTTTCGCATTCCCTCTCCCCCCCCAACATTGTTTCCCTTAGGGAGGAGTACATACCGAGAGAACGGAAGTATGAAAATCACTACCCTGACAAACAAAACTGTTAAACGAACATGTTTGTTTATATGAACTTACCAAAAAAGATGAAAGTCCACACTAGGAACAGAAAGAAAGCAGCAACAAAGTCAGGCGACTTCATGGTTTGGATGCATATATTCAGGTGGAATGCAATGTTGCTTAGGAGCTACATATATAGGTAAAGTTAAATGGTGCTTCTTGTTGGATTGCACTTCAAGGTTTGGTGTGGACAATCTTCGTACATAATTAATACAAGATTATAGTAATGTTACCCTTTAAGCAACGTTCTTAAATTGTCATTTGGACATTGACCTCTGTTGACAAATCATGAGAAGCAATACAATGTCTAACTACTTTTGCAGAGAAAAATCACCAATAATAGGTCACATGTAAAACATCAGATGAGCGGTAATTATCAGCAGTGCTAACTTTAAGGTCACTCTTTCATAGGGTAAATTATTTGGTGAATCTGGTTGTATATTTTGTGTTTATCATGAGAAAAGCGAGATAGACACAAGATTATATGCATTCCGTTGTGCCATAAGTTCTCTAATTTCATAGCGAAAAGTTCTAGGCACAACCAAGTGTATATCACCCTATCTTTGTTCCTTCTATATCTCCCTTCATGTGATCTGGCACATGAGGAGAGAGATAGGCACAAAAAAATATACACTCGAGTGTGTATTACTTTGTTTTTGTTCCTTCTATATCTCCCTTCATGTGATACAGCACATGAGGAGCGAGATATGGACAAAAAAATATACACTCGAGTGTGTATCGTTTTGTTTTTGTTCCTCCTATATCTCTCTTCATATGATACTGCATGTGAAAAGTGAGATAGGCACAAAAAAATTATACACCCAATTGCACTTTAGTTTCTTTTCTTTATATAGAAAGGAGAAAGGCAAAACTTTCCAACAGTTGGACAATGATGATGAATGATTTGTTTAATATAAACTTATTTTCTTTTCAAAATTGAAATAATACAAAAACTCTCAGATAATCATCAGTGCAATTAATGTGGTAACCAAGAAATTCAACCCAGGATTCTGACCTGACCCTCTCAGTTTTTGTGCATTGTTTATTCTTTCCAAAGTCCAAATAATATTTGTTATAGTATTGCTATTTACACACTTATTTTTATTTCTTACATACTTCTTGCTAATCTCTATCATTCTATCAATTCATTCGATTCGCAGCTGAAAATTAAGAGTAGTGTGTGAGAGGTAAAAATAAATGTGTGAATAACACCTCCCTATTTGTTATAACAATGTTGATATTTCTTGCCCTTTTTATAACAAATTAATAAATAATGAGTTCCTTTCTTATTCTGGTCTCTGCAAATGTGTTTCAGAAATTTAAAAAATAAAAAATTGCCACTTTTTAGTAAAATCTATTCACATACATGGAAAAGTAATTATTGTCCAGGGTGGTTTACCTTACGTTCTCCTTCTCCTGCCACATTTAGCTGTCAAGAATATCCAATGGTATCCACACTGCATCATCTGCATCAATTGCACTTTGCAAATTTGCTATTCACTATCTACTCAATTCTGGATACAGTACACTGAAACTGTTCACCGTCACAAGATAAACTTCTATACATCGAAATGTTACCGCGACGATATTTCAAGTTAATCACGAACACCCCACCAACCCAAACTTAGACCTGATGTGGGTTTATCACATGGCACCAAACACTCAAACCAGAGGGGGAAGGCCATAACGGTATTGGCTGAGGAGGTGTAAAATATACATTTGCACTTTTGGTTTCATTAGAAAAATCTGAGAGGCTTTTGTCGTCCTCGTAAACAGGGATTCTCTGTTTCCTTCTCTCTCTCTCTCTGTGTTGTGTTTTGTCTCCAAGCTGTAACATTTTCTGGGGCAGAGAGTAAGAAAATGGACATTGGTTATCTCACCCCGTTCTTCCCACACTCACGCTCTGATTTCAAATTTGAATACCGTTTTTATACACTCTCTTTTGGGTCCCTACGCTCAGCTCCCTTCTTCGCGCCCGCATCTCTCTCGTCCTCCCTTTGACCACCTCGGTCACACCCCCATCCGTCCCCCACCCCACCACCAACCCCCATTTTTAATCCCAGTTTTTTTCTCTCTGACATTTCATCGAACACCTCATCCGCAACCTCTCAACCATGGACAAACCACCCCATTCCGCCGAATCCCACGACGGCGAATCCGTCGTCAGCAGCCTCCAAGATGTCAGCTTCAAAAACAGCTTCAGCATCAGCATGTGTAGCAGCACCGTTTCTGGGTCCGACAGCACCAAGGTCAGCAGCAATGGCACTCCGGAAGCAAACAAGAACGCCGAAAATGCCGATTGCGAAGACGAAAGTTACAAAAGCAGCTTAACCCACTTGGGAAATTCCAACCGGTCCGACCCGAACGAGGGCAGCTTCCGGAGTTTCTGCCCTTCAAAGCCGCACAAAGGCAACGACGCGCGGTGGGACGCGATACAATCAGTGAAATCCAAAGACGGAGACTTGGGACTCGGCCATTTCCGGCTGCTGAAGAAGCTCGGCTGCGGCGACATCGGAAGCGTCTACTTGGCGGAGCTGAGAGGGATGGGTTGCTTCTTCGCCATGAAAGTAATGGACAGAGGAATGTTGGCGGGAAGGAAGAAGCTGATCAGAGCTCAGACGGAAAGAGACATATTAGGGTTGCTGGACCATCCGTTTCTTCCGACCCTCTATTCGAATTTTCAGACCGATAAGTTTTCTTGCTTGTTAATGGAGTTTTGCTGCGGCGGCGATCTGCATACGCTGCGGCAGCGCCAGCCCGGGAAGCATTTTACTGAACAAGCAGCGAGGTTAGTGTCGATTGCTGTTGATATTTAACTTGTTGTCCCATAATTTGCAACAGATTATGTAGGTCTGATGATATTAAGGACGTTGTAATTTTTTGGTCAAGGCAGTGTTTTTGTCGCTACACGTTTATTTTCTCTGTAAATTATAATGGTTTATAATATCGTCTTATAAATGAAAATTTCTTAGTGTCTGTTTGGTATTTTAATTTTTTTCGTGGTTAAAATGAATTTTTTTAATTTTGATTAGGCTTAACTCTTTTTTTTTTTTTACAGCTAATTTATTAACATGATTTAGACCAAAAAAAATTTCAATCTTACGCAACAAATAAAGTGATTATTTTCTCAGTACAACAATATCAAACTAATCACGTGTTGCCCGAGATGTTGAGGACTAATTTTAGACCAGTATTCCACGCTACATGTTCTGGGTTCGATTCTTGGTGTGTATGATTCACATGATGATGGTCATGAGGAGGAGGCTTGGTGGTCAGGTCAGTAGGAGGTTGAAATGTCAGCCACTAGAAGCCTTTCAACCTTGAAAAAGATAAATTACCGTGATGAAGCCACCATTAGTCCATTTTCAGAAGAAAAAAAAAACTATTATAATTAAAAGTGATTTATTTTTAGTTTAACTCTTGTACTCTTGACGCTGGGAAAAAGGTCTCTCCTTCCAAATGGTTTTGCTATCAAAATATTTAGAAATTTCATTAACTTTTGAAGCTTTTATGGGTATAGCAAGCTCACGAGTTGTTCCACTTTTCAACTATCTTTTTATGTTCATAGCCACACACCCTTTTAAGTGCTTGGACCTAGATCCCGAAACCGTCGGCTCGATAACCACGTAGCCGTGACCAATGCCATGTGTTTTAACGTTCTCACATGTCGTATTAGTTACATTCATAGTGAAGTATCCGGTTTATGTAAATCTCTTTCAGTGTAATGCTTGAAAGATTTATCTACCACCACCAATGATTTGATAACTAATTCCGGTTAATTTTGATGCTAACTTCTCAATCAAACAGTAAAAACATTTGATCAAATCAAATTGCATTTTGTTTTGCAGGTTTTATGCTTCAGAAGTGCTTCTTGCCCTCGAGTATCTCCACATGATGGGCGTGGTGTACAGGGACTTAAAACCCGAAAACGTACTAGTGAGGGAGGACGGCCATATCATGCTTTCCGACTTCGATTTATCGTTGAGATGTTACGTGAGTCCGACTCTCGTTCAGTCCAGCGACGATCCGTCTTGTAGAATATCTGCATACTGCATTCAGCCAGCATGCATTGATCCCTCGTGCAAATTGCCGGTTTGTGTTCAACCTGCTTGTTTGCAACCCTCTTGCTTTAAGCCTCGGTTTCTTAGCTCCAAATCAACCAAGGAGAAAACCGAAAGAGTAGGTTTTGGAAATTCGGATTCGTTGCCTGTACTTATTGCTGAGCCAACGAGTGCGCGCTCTATGTCATTCGTTGGGACACACGAGTATTTAGCTCCCGAAATAATCAGAGGTGACGGTCATGGTAGCGCGGTTGATTGGTGGACTTTCGGTATCTTCTTGTATGAGCTGCTGCATGGGAAGACGCCATTCAAAGGGAATGGTAACCGGGAGACATTGTTCAACGTGGTCGGTCAGTCTCTTAAGTTTCCGGATGGATTCAACGTTAGTTTCGCTGCGAAGGATTTGATCCGGGGCTTACTTGTGAAGAACCCTCAAAAGAGACTGGGATTTAAACGTGGTGCCACAGAAATTAAACAGCACCCCTTCTTTGCAAGCGTAAATTGGGCTCTCATCCGCGGCACGCGCCCGCCGGAGATTCCAAAACCGTTTGATCTTGCGACTCTAAGTCACACATTCAAGTCCGCAGTGCCTCAAAACAACAAGGTGGCTGCCGAATCGAATCGATCATCGGGTCCATACTTAGATTTTGAATTTTTCTGATGAATTTTGATGGGACGAGAAAAAAAGATTGTAGCATTTTTCTTGCGACATTATTCATGTTCTCAATGAAATATTTTCTTCACATAATTGTTTCATTCAACCCCTTGCGTAGGGAGGTTTATGCTAAAAAGCATAATTGCACCACGATGGCGGGGTATGAAGCGGATCAAGCACTGATATATGAAAAGGTTAAAACATGACACTCCTATATTGATTTATAATACTGTCACAATCACATCTCATTTGTAGGTAATTAAGTTTCTCTCCCTCTCTTGGTGGTGGAGAAAAACATCGGGCACATACCATTTGCCTCGTTCGCCCTCACACAAAACCAGCCGTCCCCATGTATTTTGTCACACCCGTTGTTCTTGAACCGTACCTTTTGTACGTACAGCCTTAGTGCGATAGCTCTACTGAATACTCCATATTCTCGTTTACTTGTAAGTTTCTCTCCATCTACTGGTGCTGGAGTCTGAATTGACATGTAAAATGTCCGAAACTTTGGCTGGAAATGCACTTTTTGAAAAGAAGATTAAGAACGAGACAACACAAAAAAAGGGAGGAAAAAAGAACCGTGATTTTGTCTCCCTGGCACTTTGATCTCTTTTGTTCTTATATAATCTGCTTTTATCAGTGTTGGATTCTGCTTTTTATTGAATTGTTCCATGTGCTTCTTTGCTTCTTCTCTTTTTTTTTTCTTTTTTTTTTCCAGTGCAGCCTTCCTTTCTTCAAGATTATACTTTATCAGTGTCCTTTTCCTAAATAGTGAAAATGATTTTACAAAAAAAAAAAAATGTGAAAATGGATACTCACCAAAATATGAAGAAATGTTTTCATTTCTGATATCGGTTTTCTTCGTTTTACCCGCTGTCTTTCGGACAATACTTGGGTACTCACCGAGGAGTACCCAATTTACTGACTTCATAATATGAGCCAATAAAAATTGGGAGTAAACTGTCGATTTACCCCCTGAACTTTCACCTAGCTTTTGATTTCCCCCCTGAACTTTTTCTATTGGAAAATTAAGGACTCAAACTAATTTTTTTAGCCGATTTTCCATCCATATTTCTGTTAAGTGAGATCATGTGCACAACATGTGACAATTCTTTAAGGGCAGAAAAGTCATTTAGCAAGACTTTCACACAATATACCCTTTGCACAGTCGATGTTAAGAAATCTAGGGTTTACACACGATTTGCAAGGTGGGTGTTCACTGAAACTTAGGGGAAATTGACTTCATAGTTTGTTGATGGTGGATTCGACAAAATCATTGAGATTACAAAAAGTTTTGAGAGTTGAAGATGCCTTTGGAGGTGCGCAGTGGGGGGAATTGTCCTATGCATGAGAAATGACATATGGTGTTATTGTCTTCATAAGTAGCTAAGTTAGTATTTTTCTTGAAGCATGTACTACCATTTTTATTTTCTCTAACAAATTAATAGTTTGACAAATGCTCATGGTGTTATTGTCTCCAAAGCAATGCATAATATACAAGAAACATGTTCATAATACTCATAAAAAAATGTTCAAGATAATTACATACTTTTCATAATGTCATAATAATCCCAATACAATTCCACAAAATGATCCTTAAGAAGTTGGAAAACATAAGAGATTTTATCATCCATAAGGTATATAACCCATATAATCTGGATTACAAAATATGGGCATTCCACTTAACCAAACACAAGCAAAATAAGGTTTTAGTTATCAAAACAAGAGCACAAACATTCTGCTCGAAACGCACATGACACGTGGAGATCAACTACACTTTCCATGGCCTTCCTCGTTTGGCTGGAATCTTGTACCTAAACCTATTTTCATTTCTGATGGCTGAGTAAGGTTGAGGGTGTGATGTAGAAGCAGCAACTTGAGGTTGTGCTGCTTGAGATACATACCCTTCTCTTGTAACCTAAAAAAAATATCAGTTAAAGCATTAACATAAATCAGTTGAAATATAAAAACTTCACTTGAGATGCATGCCTTCCTCTTGTATTTTCATTTATACCTATAGAATAGAAAATGATGTACTTACAGAAAAATTTGTCGTCCTTTGAGCTTGAGATTGAGATTGAATTGGACATTCAGAATGAGCTTGAGTTGGAACTTGAGAATGAGTTTCAACTTGATCTTGCTTACCTCCTAAACCTTGAAGTAATTCAATGATGTTAACAATAGTTTATTTACCAATTTAAATAAAAATAAAAACTTAAATTGATGGTTTTCATCACCCCTGTTAAGTTTAGAGCTTCTCCGCCTCCTCTTGCTCCTCCACGTTGTCCTCTTCCTCTTCTACCTCCCCTTGCTCCTCTTCCTCTTCTACCTCCGTGTCCATCCATCTGCAATAAAGTTGGGAATTTCAATGAAATGCTTGTGAAACTATGAGAACTAAATTAAGTTCAAGTCAAAATTTGAGAATATCAGAAATCAATTAAGTGAAAGTGAAATACATGCTCATTGTTGCGACAAGTTGCTGAGTTATGACCATCAACACCACAAATGTTGCAATTAATAACAATGCCATATCTTCTCAACTTTGTTGCCTTTTTTGGTATCTCATCAGCTTCCTTTTTTCGACAAGTTTTAGGTCTCCCAGGTTGTTTGTGATACAAAGGGGGCTTGATAGGCACAAGGCCTGTTTTCCTCCACTCTTTTGGACCAGGCATCGGAGAAATGTATCCCTCATAAGCCCTTTCATATGCTGGCTTCTTATAACAAGAATGAACATAAGCAAGTGGGTTATGCTCTTTCTTGCCTATTGCAGTAATAACATGTGGACATGGGATTCCACATAAATCCCACTTTCGACAAGAACATGTATGACCTTCCAAATCAACAGCGGACATACCACCATGAAGATGGTTCACCTGATACTTTCCCCCACCAGCATATGAGGCTATGCGTAAAAAACTTTCAATTTTATAGTTCTCAACAATTTCAAATATTCTACGCCCAACTTCATGATTCCAAATTGTCTCTCGAACCCTAGCCATCCTAAGCATTAAGTATGAATGCATCCTTTGAAGCAAAGTCAGAATGGGCTTATCTCTTGCTTCCAATATAGCAGCATTAAAAGACTCACACAAGTTGCTGAGTAGTATATCACACTTTGCATTAGTATTGAAATGTGACCTACTCCAATGCAATGGTCTACTAATAGCAACCGAATAGTACCTTACAGCCTCCCTGCATGCCTTCATGTCAGGAAACTCCATACCCAAATAAAAGGTTGGATTTAACAAGTCAGTCTCTCTTCTGAATTGTTTAAACCTTGGAGCTTTTCTCTTTCGTCTAACCTTTTTCACAACAATACCTCAAAGGCCTCGTCAACCACAAACCTCTCAAATAGAGTATCATCTTTTACAACTTCAGTATCATTTTCAGATTGCACATAATCAGTTGTCTAAGTCAGTTGCCAACACTTCTGTCTCAAACCAATTATCCCAACCATCACCCCACTGACCATTATTTGTCAAATATAAAACTTGAACCCTAAATGATGGTATATGATAAACAAATTCACTAACATCGGCATCTACAATAAGAGGGACAAACAATTTTACTTTGTCTTTGTAGTGAAACCCCGTTTGTAGATGGTTGTAGCCAAGTGATACAGCCACATCATATATGTCTAGCATAGACATTAAGTCAGCGTCGAAGTTGTCCACCCACTGTACAAGACCACCAACATACTTTCCATCCTTAAGATGACCTCCATGGTGAATCTCTATTGTGAATAAATCAGGCTTAGCTACAAAAATAAAAACACATAATTAAAAATCTATTTTTGTTAAAATAATAAAAGGCCCAAGGTTCAAATCCCTACAATGTAAACAAACAAAAAAAAATAACATAACACATCCCATGGAGAGTATTAGAATCTACAGAGTGGTATTACAAGATTTTTCATCCAAAACTTGAAAAAAAAAAGGATATGGCACGACAAACTGACTAAAGCAACTGCAAGGTAGTAACCAACCAATTCAAAAACATTGTTGAACGCATCATCTACAAGTTATAATTGGCAAATCCTAACCAAATGGAGGCTCAAACTGATTCTTTAGTGATTAGATTTCGTACTTCTGTATCAATAAGATTGCGGTAGATGGCAATTAGACCTAAAAATCTATTTTTACATCAGCATCTTCATTTTCATATACATCAATTGTTAAAAAAAATCCAATTGTTGCCTGGCACACCCATTCCCTTCTTCTTCTTTCCGTGTTAAGGTCCACATGCTTTTCTTTAGGACCACATATACATTTGACCACCATTTGAAACCAAAAAGAAATCTCATACAAAGCTATAAAAGAGAGAAAAAAAACCATGTAAAGCCGACATCTTCCTATTAAACAAACAATTACAAAAGGTATAAAATTTACTTACAGTACTCTGGACGATTCCCCCACTGCACACCTCCAAAGGAATCTTCAACTCTCAAAACTTTTTGTAATCTCAATGATTTTGTCGAATCTACCATCAACAAACTATGAAGTCAATTTCCCCCAAGTTTCAGTGAACACCCACCTTGCAAATCGCGTGTAAATCCTAAATTTCTAAACAGCGACTGTGCAAAAGGTATATTGTGTGAAAGTCTTGCTAAATGACTTTTCTGCCCTTAAAGAATTATCACATGTTGTGCACATGGTCTCACTTAACAGAAATATGGATGAAATATATGAAAAACTAACGGTAGGGGGTAAATCGGCTAAAAAAATTAGTTTGAGTCCTTAATTTTTCAATAGAAAAGTTCAGGGGGGAAATTGAAAGGTAAGTGAAAGTTCAGGGGGTAAATCGACAGTTTACTCTAAAAATCGGCCACCTGTCTTATCTAAAACTGCCACAAACATTGATTATCTTTGTAACCAAACATCAATCATCTCCCTCACCCTCAAGCCTTGTTTTTTCCGTGCACCCCAAGAACAACCCCATTAAAAATGTCTGGAGTGGGATCGATGTCGAAGAGGACTAGGTGGGAGGCCGTCAAAGAGACGGTTGACATTGGACTCACCGACGAATAGAGGGGTTGGGGTAGTTGAGGTTGTCGGATGAGAGATGGGTGAAGTTGGGGTTTCTGGGGAAGTAAGGGATTGGGGCGAGCTCGCCAATGAAGAGAGGGTTTAGGGGTGGGCTCGCCTGAGAAAAGAGTGATTGGGGTGGGCTCACCGGAGAACTGAGGGATTTAGGGTTTGTCTCGCCGGAGAAGATAGGTGTTGTTCTCACCGGGGAACAGTGAGGTAAAATCGCCGGAGAAGATAGGGGGTTGTTTGCACAACAAGAAGGGAGGAATAAGATGGTGCTTGTTTGGTTACGAAGATAGGAAGAGTTTCGGGGTGAAATTCTTTTGACATGTGTTAAATCTGTATTGGGCCATGTAGGGTAGTCAGTAAGCTAGGTACTCTCTAGTGAGTACCCAAGTATTGTCCCTGTCTTTCCACCTCCATGCCTCTTGTCAAACCATTTTCTCTCTTGATTTCTCAATTGCTTTGATCTGCAACCATTTCGTTCCTCCGTGTTTCACGGCTTTATCGGAAGGTGTGTAGAGTTTTGGCTCGGGTGTTCACACCACCACCTTCTTTTTGTGTGTCAATCTGTTAGGTACTCAAGTCCAAGGGAAGAGACAAACCCAAAAGACTAGTCCAATAGGTGGGAGGACCCCAAGGACTTAAGAACCCCTACACTTCCATAAGTGTAGTCGATGTGGGATCATAACATTACACCACCCTTCGGAAGACCTGACGCCCACGATGGTAATCACGTCGCCCAGTCCCTCGTCACCAAGTCCCTTGGAGCCCATACTCCCAAGGCGGTAATCACGAGGCGGCACGTCACGTCACCAAGACCCGCAGCGTCGGGCACCTAAGTTCTGATACCAATGTTAGGTACTCAAGCCCAAGGGAAGAGCCCAACCCAAAAGACTAGTCCAATAGGTGGGAGGACCCCAAGGACTTAAGAACCCCTACACTCCCATAAGTGTAGTCGATGTGGGATCATAACACGATCTCGGCATTGTTGCTTGTGGGGGTAATTTCCCACTAGATCCCCTTGATGGCTGCGGATTTGATCTTTGTGATGTTTGATTGAGGACGACGAAGTCTACTTCTTTTTTTTTTTTCTTTTTTTTTTCTTTTTTTTTTCTTTTTTTTTTCTAGGGCTTGGTTGGGTTTCATCTCTAGCGTATGCAAGGGTTGGTTCATGGTCGGCGTTAGAGGAATCAGGCGGCTAGGGTTTCATTGTGTGTTTTTCTATTTTGGGCTCGACTCTCGGGTTAGGCACTTTTTTGTTGTTCTATTGGGGGTCCAACTTTTGTTTTGTGCTTTATGTGTAATTAGGCCTTTGTTTATGTACGTATACGGTGTTATTTGAGGAAAACTAATGAAAATAACTTGAAAACTTTGAGTTTTAACAATAAGGACAAAATAAAGGGTAAAGTGAATAGTACCATGATTGACTTTTTAGTGTAAAAATGTGGTTTTTCGTTAAAGTGAACAGTACCGCAGCCTTTTCGTTAAAACTCCCTAAAATTTGTCGTTTACCATAAAAAATACGAAGAAATGTGTGTACAAAGTTTTATTTTACAATACGATGTATATGTTTAATTACTCTGATTTTTATATACAAGGACGAAGACTAAAACGTGAATGCAAAAGGAGGAACACAATAATCTAGCCAACCAAAACTAAACACGTAGGTTTTCGACTTGCAAACAATATTGCGATAAACTAAGCCAAATTCAGCTCAATGATTTACCAACAACATGGTACTTTTTTCCCTTTTGCATTCTTGGTTGTGGCTTCACGTCTCCTCTGAAGCCCAATTACATATACAAGGCTTAGTTGTTACTTAGAATTTTTATTTTCTTGCTAACGAGAGTTGATTGAGTTGGTAAGGATCGTTCTTTTTAATAAACTAAGGTCTAGGTTCGAGTCTCACTTGGTGGGTTTTTTGTAAAAAACAACAAAAAAGGGTTGAGCCCCATTCAGTAGCCCACAAAGAGGCTTGTGATATACCATGATCCTGAGACGGGAGTAGCCTCCTCTTCCCCTAAACTTTTGGTAATCTCCCACTAAAGTGCAATACACACAAGCAACACAGCATGTATAAACATTACATATTGAATGTCGTTGCATCTTTGTTTATGAATAACATAAATCCTTTATAATGTAATACAAATAAAGAAATGATAAACACACATTATTTTTCTTTTTTTATACCTCTCATTGATCTTTTCATTGTTTCCGTTTTATTTATTTACTTCGAACCATTACTAAAAATACGCAAGTGTCTAAAAATGGTGGGCGAAAATCTATATACCCTACAAGTATCACTTTCATTATAATTTTAAGTTAAATTATCTTCGCACGAAACTTATACAATTATAGCTTAATTAATTAGTAAACTCCCCTCTTTCCTATATCTTTCCCATAAACAAACAAGACAAACAGTTATGTAACCTTCACATCTCCTCTGTATCATCAAATGACAAAGTCATATAACATTTTGTGGTCATCATTCAAAGTTAGACTAGTCGACAGTATTGAAACGAACCAAACCACCCAGTCCATGAGCTCAATTCTTCACCAATTACATGCACTAGCCTTTGCTCATACTCTACTCAAACTTAACACAACAAATCATTATTTTCAGTCTTCTTTCCCACCAACAATATATTTCATAGGATAATCTAATACAGTTGGTCCAGTGAAAAGCGACTAAAGGTTTGAAATCTTTAATTTAAGTTTGTATTCTTATGAATGCATTTTTTCGAACCTTCGATTCTATTTTGGCGTACCGTTTGACTTCGGGGCCGAAAGACATTTTCGCCTCATGGGAGTTGGACTACATGGGGAGGAGGATTTAATCTAACATCAATGTGCAGCGGGATAGTTTTATATTAGTGAGACCTAAAAATATAACTTTCTATTAGAATAAAACGATATTATTATTCTAATATAAATTTAAAAAAGAGAGAGTTTAAATATGAAAGTAGTAAGTTGAAGATAAAGACTTTATTCATTAAGGCAATCATTCAAGACACAACAGGGACAATAGTCTTCCACCATAAATTTTGGATATGATTTTCATACACCTCATTTTATATTATATGTGCTCTAAAAAACTATTACATAATTTTTTTTGTTTTGTTAAAGGACCAGCTAGTGGAGAAGCTACGACAATCTATCTTTAAAGGAGCCGAAAAAACTTACAAAGATATTTTAGCCTCTTCTAATCACTATCGTATATGATTCACTAACACTATAAATCGAACTCAAAACGAACAGTATGAAATAAGAGTTTAATAATCGGCCTGATCGGGTCAACCTCTAGCTAATAGAATGTGTTACAAGTCATGTAATTTTTATCTCCCAACTACTCCCCACACTCTTGCCATCCCCACATTATCAATGACAGGTTTGAAAAGTCAATGATTTAGGTTATGGTTATTGGGCTACCGGTGGGCCGAGGAAAACAAATATCACGCGAACAACTTTCCATGATCGTGTTAATAAGGACATATACGAAGCCACGACACGACAGCCCATCAGCGGGACGTACGATGGTGCTCGTTTTAAATTTTCAAATTCTTTCAGCAAAACGCAATAAAAACATAAAAATATAATAGAGATCAACGACTACGTCATTTAAGTCATGTATGGCTAACAGCTTAATATCATGACTAGAAAATCAATTCATTTTAAATTTTCAAATTCTTTCACCAGAACGCAATAAAAAACATAAAAATATAATAGAGATCAACGACTACGTCATTTAAGTCATGTATGGCTAACAGCTTAATATCATGACTAGAAAATCAATTCATTTTGGTAGTAAATCAAATTCCGACGTGATATAGTCTGTTCACATATATGATAACACGATGATACTGCATTTATATTTTTTATTAATATTATACCTAATTCATGTGTTGGAATAATTGGGTCTAATTGCTATATTAAATCACATAAAAATTAAAAAAATTAATTCATGCAATTATATATCAAAATTAATGCATGCACATGAGTAACTAATGTTAAATGAACATGACACAATGGATTAGAAAAACCTAGAAAATACGGTCGAGGCAAGTGTTGTACACTTTGTCCTTAAGACAGGTTTACGCCCCATTACGGTACTCATGGTTGATCGGTGCATGTCTCCCAAGATACAACGACTATGTCCTTGTAATAGTAGCACTCCAAATCACAAGGCTCCATGAACCACGATTGTGTTGAAAACTCTTTCATATGAACTCAATGAGACTCTCTAATATTTAATGCACTATATATATGTATGATGAAAAGTTATTTTGTGATTATAGAGGGCTTCCCTATTTATAGAATGTGAGATACCTCTTTGGAAAACATGTGACTATTCATGAAGAGTCAAAAGATGCAACTCTTCATTTGATTAGACACATCTTTCTACCAAAAGGCTCCACTTCTAATTTCCATTCAATTAATAAATTTAATATAATAATAATATTGTTAAAGTTTCCAACAATCCCCCACATGAATGGAAATTGACTCATCACCATACAAATGACAATGCAGACACTAGAGAGAATTCAGTAGGAAAAGTACCGCATCGGGATGGGTGGGTTTTGGCTTTAAACCTTCCGTAGTGAATTACTATAGGATTTACTTGGCTAATCAGTGAACGTGATGTCTTGAACTGCTCAGCCATTTGTGTAAACCAAGACAATAATAATCACACAATACCCTTCCAGACACCCCTTGGTTGCTCGGTTGTGTTCATTTTGGCCCTGAACAATTCTTGGTTTCTCATGAGCGCTTTTAGAGAACTAAGCCCTTCAAAAAATTCTCACATGAACGATCTCATTCCTCACTCAAGATAGGTGACTTCCCATTAAGAGTATCCTGCAATACCCCACTTGTTATTTCCAGGTATAGGAATCATTAAAAGCAAAGCTTATCCTAAATACACTGCAGATAACACTGTTTCATCATAGGACATGGGTAGGAGATTATCTCCGCAGTGCTCCCATTGAATCATCCACAATTTGGTTGTCCCTTTGAACCTAGATCTTGGGATCTCCAGTCAGCTAGGTTGGGTTGCCATTATGGCGATTCGTAAGACGTAGGCTTTTAACCCATTCCCCTCGATGATACAACTTACTCTCTAGTCAAACCTTTAATTAATTGGATCCACTAGGTTGATGACTATCACTTATGGTGCGCACTTCCATTTATGAAATTATATTCATTCGAGAGTAGTTGTTTTCCAACGCTAAGTCCTTCAAAACATATGTTAGGACTTAAAAAGTAATTTGCTAACACTCGGGTACATTCCCCCACATTTAAGGTTTTTTTTTATTTTTCCGGAAGGTCTCTAACCTTTCAATACCTTAAATTAGAGAATATCACTTTTCTTGAAGCAAATTACTTTTCCATTATACTTAAGTATATCATTTTTCAAAAATAGCTAAGCCACCCCCACAATTCCCTTACATTGTGATTGCTTTTTAATGCTATCAATTACTCACTCATCATACTTAAAAAGTAGGAACTAGTGAAGATATTTTGTTTTTATCTATTTTCACTTGTCATGCCTTAAAGTATCACTGTAGCATCTTCCCGGAGAAACATGTTTTGCACTTTGCATTTAGCCTATAAACTTATCGAGTTCTCATGGCTATACCTAGCTTTGATCAATGACAACACCAATTTCAGTAGTCACACCTTGAAGTCAAAACATTATTCTCCCATGTACCTCCTTCTCGGAAGTAATTGTCTTTACCTTACTTCCCTTTGCGGGAGCAGTTATTTTTCCTTCTCTCAATGTTGTTTTCCTTTGTTTATCACAGTGTCTATAATAAAGATGCAAACTCTGCTTGTTTCCTTGTAGGCAATTAACAGTGAAAACTATGCCCTTTGCACACTAACATTTTTCACCAAGAGTTGCATATGCCTGTAATGTTGGCCAAGTCATCACCTTGAGATAACTGTCAACCACCAAATGATGATCATTGTGATCATCTTACATGAAACAATAATATGCATGAAGCACCTCTTCAAGCAAGTGTGGAAGTCTGCAGTTTCTGCAAATGTTCCTTCTAATGCCCTGCAACACCTTATGGCGAAAGGAGCATAGGCATTTTATGCTTCAATTTTAGTGACCATCATCACCTTATTGTGATCACTAGCAACAAATATACACGATACTACTATCATGCTCTGTCCTGAAAATGTTCAAACACCTTCTCTTTACCAACTATATAATTGTTGGGTGACTGCACAATCTGCAGATGCTTGATACATGACCGCAATCAAACGATCCTTATGCGGTTATCCAGACCGGATACCCCATCGCCATAGTACCTTTTCCAAGTGAAATGATGCGTAGGTGACATGATTAATCTGATAATTAATTGTACCTCTAGATTGAAAAGGTGCATGGTTTACAAATACCAAATGAGATTTAAGTGTGCAATTCACTATTATCTTATAGATTCCAGGAAATACATATATCCCAAAAAATCACATAGGTATAAGTTCTAATATGTAATGAACAAAACTCGTGTCCTTAGAATAATGTCAGGATATTTAATATAATAATAATAGAGTGAAGCCGTATCTTGATTAGTATACCCAACACTCTCACGGTTTGCAAAGCCAAAGCGTTTCACCATTTCATATATTATTCAAATTAATTACTTTTACCTAATTTCTACTGCACGTATAAGATTAATTTTATTTCTTTTCACCAAAAGAAACCAATGCAAAATCGAGCAAAAAAGCATGAAAACACATAATTACATTATGTGTGTATAACGTACCCAATGAATTTCTTCCAAAAGTAAAATTCATTAATAACTTAGTTGACATACAAAATTTGCCCCAGTCAAACAAACAGTTCACACCAAGCATCGTAACCTTAAAGGCATCACAAAATTGAAATTCAATGCAAGGCAAAGAGGTAACCAACTAACCAAGAATATAATAATTATTTTTGCAGTAAACAAAACAAGACCACGTCTTCATATGCAAGATTAGATACTAGACCCATTCTCCCACAAAATTAATCAGGAAGAAAATTCACGCCTATAGGACCAAGTATTATATCACGGATAATTTAATTCTCAAACAAACATAGCAATCAAACCATAAACTTGTCTTAAGATTGTTGGAATAATTGGGTCTAATTGCTATATTAAATCACATAAAAATTTAAGAAATAATTCATGCAATTATATATCAAAATTAATGCATGCACATGAGTAATCAATGCTAAATGAACATGACAAAATGGATTAGAAAAACCTATAAAATACGGTCGAGGCAAGTGTTGGACACTTTGTCCTTAAGACAAGTTTACGCCCTACTACGGTGCTCATGGTTGATCGGCGCATGTCTCCCAAAATACAACGACCACGTCCTTGTAATAGTAGCACTCAAAATCACAAGGCTCCATGAACCACGATTGTGTTGAAAACTCTCTCATATAAACTCAACGAGACTCTCTAATATTTAATGCACTATATATATGTATGATGAAAAGTTATTTTGTGATTATAGGGGGCTTCCCTATTTATAGAATGTGAGATACATCTTAGGAAAGCATGTGACTATTCATGAAGAGTCAAAAGTTTGACTCTTTATTTGATTAGACATATTTTTCTACTAAAATGCTCTACTTCTAATTTCCATTCAATTAATAAATTTAATATAATAATAATATTATTAAATTTTCCAACATCATGTTATAATATAAACATGTTAGTATTAAGTAACGCAACGTGATAATGTAACGTTTCGACGCCCGTAATTTGGCCCATAATATTAAGCCCTAATACAATAATTAGCATCTTTCTTTCTCTCGTTCATTATTAAGCATTTAAGCTTAATACACACAACGCAACTAACACAAGACAAATGGGTGATGAGTCCAATGATGGTGTCACCATTCGCCCTAGTCTTAGGAACTCGCGGCGACACTGTCATTGGTCACATAAGTCAAATCATTCAAGCAACCACCCTATTTCTCTCTTTCTATATATATCCACAGACATACCATATTAGGCAAACAAATTAACATTAGGAAAAAAAATATTAGTACCAACAATTTTTCCATAGCCAAGTTGGTATAATTTGCAAAACTTTCGATCCCCTCCATGGCCACCGGTATGAAGGAAGGTTCTCTTCCTACCTTCCCGGCAATCGACCGCTGCCCTTCAATCGGTCGCGAAAAACACACTGTCGTGGCGGACATGGACGGCACTTTGCTAAGAGGACGGAGCTCCTTCCCTTACTTTGCCCTCGTCGCCTTTGAGTCCGGCGGCATACTAAGGCTTCTCTTTTTACTACTGGCCTCTCCACTCATTGGTCTGCTGTACTACTTTGTCTCGGAGTCAGCCGGCATTCGTGTCATGGTTTTCGCCACTTTCGCCGGTATGAGAGTCTCCGACATAGAATCTGTGGCGCGTGCGATCCTCCCCAAGTTCTATTCCGCCGACTTGCACCCCGAGACGTGGAGAGTCTTTTCTTCGTGTGGGAAACGCTGCGTTCTGACCGCAAACCCGAGGATAATGGTGGAGCCGTTTTTGAAGGAGTTTTTGGGCGCTGACATAGTTCTCGGGACTGAGATCGCCACCTACAAAAGCAGAGCCACAGGTTGGGTCCTCAGTCCTGGGGTTCTGGTCGACGGAGGCAAGGCCAACGCACTTAACAAAGCGTTCGGCACTGAGCCCTCATCAGCTCCTGATGTCGGGCTTGGCGACCGAAAAACGGACTACCCATTCATGAAGTTATGCAAGGAAAGCTATGTGGTTCCTGCTACGCCGGAAGTCGAGGCGGTGAGCCTCGACAAGTTGCCAAAACCGATAGTATTTCACGACGGAAGGCTGGTTCAGAAGCCATCGCCGCTCTTGGCGTTGCTCATAATTCTTTGGATCCCGGTCGGTTTTACTTTAGCTTGCTTGCGAATAGCAGCCGGCTCACTGCTTCCTATGCCCGTCGTATACTACGCTTTATGGGCGTTGGGCGTACGGGTGTACATCAAAGGAACCCCACCGCCTCCCGCCAAGAAATCAACAGGCCACACCGGAGTCCTTTTCATTTGCTCACACCGCACTCTCCTCGACCCGATTTTTCTCTCAATCGCTCTGGGCCGGCCCATCCCGGCCGTGACCTACTCTCTCTCCCGTCTCTCCGAACTCATCTCGCCAATTAAAACCGTCCGACTCACACGGGACCGGGTCAAGGACGCGAACCAGATTAAAGACCTCTTAGAAAAAGGCGATCTCGTCATATGCCCCGAGGGAACAACGTGCCGAGAACCATTTTTGCTACGATTCTCCGCCCTGTTTGCAGAGCTGACCAACGAGCTCGTCCCCGTAGCCATGTCGAACAGCATGAGCATGTTCCACGGGACGACGGCCCGAGGGTGGAAGGGGATGGACCCGTTCTACTTCTTCATGAACCCTAGCCCGGCGTACGAAGTAACGTTTTTAAACAAGATGCCGTACGAGCTGACTTGTGGAGCCGGAAAGTCGAGCCACGACGTGGCCAATTCCATACAGAGGAACATCGCTGCGAGCCTATCGTATGAGTGCACCACCTTCACGCGGAAGGACAAGTACCGGGCTTTAGCGGGGAATGACGGCATCGTCGAGGAAAAGTCTAAGAGCGCGGCTGCAGCCAATAAAATTATGGGCTGCTAGCCATAACGTGATTAATTAAGACATAAATTATATAGAAATTAGCGTGTGTGTTTTGTTTTAGTTTCTCAAAAAGTTAATCTCAGATAATTACATGCATATTGGATAACAACGTATGCATGAATCACATGCATACTGGATAACAACGTATGCATGGCAATGCATGGCGATAAATTTTTCAGTGTGCCGAAAACACAGTCAGGTTATGACATTCAATGTACCAAGTCGTAGTCTCGGCACACTAAAAAATTTCTCATGCATGGCAATTAATTAATTAATATGTTGTAGTAGTTCAAATGTATTTTTCCTTTGGTTTGGTATTTTTCCCTTAGTTTAAATGTATTTTTCCTTTGGTTTTCAATTGGGAGTTAATTTTGATTAGCCAAAGGCTAATTGCCCCATTAAATAATATTATTCGTTTGATTGGTATTGATTTAGAGGTTTCGTGCAAGACAATATAAATGTCGCTATTGCATTTGTTTGTGAACTTTATCATAGTTTGTCAAAAAGATATCGCAAATTTAAATACTGATTAAAACCAAAGATTTTTTTATATCGCGTTAGTTAGGAACACGGTTAAAGGTTAACTGATAAAAACCCTAGAGCCAGAAAAATTTCTTAGAGAATCTCCAAATTAAGGAGATGTAAAAAATGTCAATTGGACAAAAACATATATTTTTAATAGCAAAAGTGGTTCCAACCGATGAACCAAATGCTGACTTGAATTGAAGCAGGTGCTTCCAAATATTTTTAATTTGATTAAGATAGGGTCCACAATAAATACAACCTTTTTGGTTTCTTTGAAATTATTACTTTCCACTTTCTTTAATAAATAAGGAAAATAATATAAAATGAAACATTCTGATATATGATGGAGTCAGAAGTTTTGCACGATACCAAATTGCCACATAAGCTCTCAAATTTAAAATTGATGTTTTACATTTGACATCTCCTTTTAGAATGTGCTTAAAAACTCATCAAGTCCGAAAAAATAGTCTCAAGAAATTAATCAATCTTCAAAGAGTAATGCTACACTACCACATATTTGTACCATCATTTGTACTATATATCTAATAGAGGTGAGGTCCACAAACACATGAAATCCCGTCCATATGAGAAAAATGATAAAAATAATTATACAAATATGTGATAAGAGTGGTTTTTTTATCTTCGAAACATACGTAAGTTAAAAGTGTGGCCAACAGTTAATATAAACTGGCCCAACAATAAAGAGGTTGGGTATCAGCAAAATATGTCCCTGGGAGTTGGAATTCCCACAAGATTTCTAGGCCCAATATTTAACATTGTGTTACACAATGCAAGCCCATATACGCCTAACCCAAATCCGATAACATGTATAAACTGACCTGCCGAATGGGAAGTTGATTTAGTTGTAGTGCCTAACTACGCCTAACTCATAACTTATAAAGAGTGTTGGTCGATTAAACAGCAGGACGTTGACCATGAAAATTCAAATCCAATAAGAACGTGTATAAACTGACCCACTGAATCAACTAGTTACGAATCCGAAAACAAACGGCGCTAAAGCGGACGACCTAAACCCTGTTGTCATGATAAGTTTCAGACCCCTGATGAGTAAGACGGTGCAACATTGCTACAAAACATGGGTTTGATCCAACACTGCACTGATCTACTATATGTGAGAGCTATCCAATCAAACAGTTCTACCGAAATTTCTCTGGAAACCATTTATTTGTTTTTCTTTCTTTGGACTAGCCTTTTGACTTTGTATACCCTACATTACCTCAAACAAACGGAACCTTCCAGACAATAACAATTGGGGCTTTGACCGCAGACAACAGAAACAAAACCGGACCAAAACGATGCAGTGGGCGCCCATTTTATTTGTCCCAACTGAAGAAAAAGCTAAAAAATCGAATTAATTAAGTAACTTTTTGCCAGAAAATTATTTAATTTGCAAAACAACCCATCAATTTAGTACATTTTCAGCATAAAACCCCAAGGAAGGGCCAAAGTCTTCCATCTTCGTCTCCCTCCGATTCTGTGACATTTCTTACAAACCTTTACCAAAACCCTAGATTTTCTCATGGATCTTGGATATTCTCTCGCACTTTCTCTCTGTTTCCTCTGCATTTTCCCTCACCTCGCCCATTCCAGAACCCGCGTCCCGGGATCGCTCGACGAGAAGAAAACGTATTCCTATCTCTCTCTCTCCCTCTCTCTACGTATTTTTTGGTGTACATTTTCGTAGTTTCGTTGAATTAATTTTTGTTTGGAAATTGTGTGAATTTTCAGGGAGGGATCGGTGATCAGATTGAGAAGAGGAGCTTCATCTGCTACCTTCGATCCGACTCGTGTCAGTCAGCTCTCATGGAATCCAAGGTTTTTTGTTTTTTTTCCTCAATTGCATTTCGAATAAGTTCTGCAGAATTTCTCTTTTTATTACTTTTTCATGAATTTATTGTTTTTTTTTTCTTAATTTTTCGTGTGATCGACAATCTGCAGGGCGTTTTTGTACAAGGGTTTTCTTTCTGAGGAGGAATGTGATCATCTAATTGAAATTGTAAATGATTTTCTTCCCTATATTTTCGTTGAATTTTGTGTTTTTAGTCCATCTAGAATTCACTAATTAGAGTCTCTAATCAGTATTAATTTGGTTATAATTTGAATTTTGGTTTGTGTGAATTTCGCGGAGTAGGCGAAGGATAAGCTAGAAAAGTCTATGGTGGCCGATAACGAGTCTGGTAAGAGTATAGAGAGTGAAGTCCGGACGAGCTCCGGAATGTTCCTTCAGAAAGCTCAGGTTTGTCAATTCCTCTGCTTTCTTGAATTAGTCATTTTACTTCGTTGAATGATTTTGAATTACTTCATTAATGCCGCAATGATTTTGAATTAATTCGATGTACTTTTGAAGGTTCGTCTACATACCATGTTACGTATTGATTTATACTGTAAACAGTAGTTTCAACTCGTACGAGTTCCTCCACACAGTTTTGAACCTACTTGTTCAGCGGAGTAGTTAACTTGCCTTTGGTGTTGTCCAATTTGTGGAATTAGAACTGAAACGTGTAACATTCATTGGGTTAATAGTTATGTTTTTTTCCTCGGTCGTTGATAGACAATTGAACTCAGATCGAGTGTATGCGTCAAGACGATCATCCTCTTGCATCTTATTTAAATAAACTTGGGTTGTAGACTTTTCATGTCAAATAAGTCTGAATGGGATCATTGATCAAACCTTCGTATATTTGTGTTCGGAAGAAGAGAAGTTTCTATTTTTGTTTAGCTGTCAAGTATTAATCCGTCTTACTATGCCCTGAGATTCAAACCCGTTGCGCTTCTATGTTAGATGATAATCCCATCATATGCAAAAGCTTATGCGGTAAATGTAGCCATTGTGATGGATTTTTTTTAGGCATTTATTAGAAAATGCAAACCATGTTCCATTACTATGGTGTCTCGCTTTCTCCGACTTTTGAATTCAGACGGTTTACTTGGTGTTCTATGTTTCACCTTAGGATGAAGTAGTTGCTAACATTGAAGCTAGGATTGCTGCATGGACCTTTCTTCCAATTGGTAAAATTTCTCTCGCGCTTTTGATTTACAGTTTATTGGACTATTAAGTGCCTTATTTCATCTTTGTTGAACTTCCTTTCTTTTTCTAATCAGAAAATGGGGAGTCCATTCAGATACTGCACTATGAACACGGTCAAAAGTACGAACCGCATTTTGATTATTTTCATGACAAGGCTAACCAACAATTGGGTGGCCACCGTATCGCCACTGTATTGATGTATCTCTCTAATGTTGAAAAGGGTGGGGAAACAGTCTTTCCCAATTCGGAGGTAATTGGTTACTTGCAAGACTGAATTCGTTTGCCCTCTTTTTCTTTCTCCTTCCTTACCTCTTGAATTTCATTCATCTTCTTATGCGTTGACAGGGGAAACTGTCTCAAATTAAGGATGATGACGCTTCTGATTGTGCTAAAGACGGCTATTCAGGTATCACATTATGATATGGTTTGAAATTCATGTTCCGTGTAAAGTGCGGAAGGGGGTAGTGAATTATAGTTTGAAATGCGTACAAAACATATTTGCTGTTATACTGTTTTATATGTGTTGTAGTCACTTATTTACTATGTCTATGTATCCCTACAGTGAAACCGTACAAGGGTGATGCCCTGATGTTCTTCAGTCTCCATCCCAATGCAACCACCGATCCAAACAGCTTGCACGGGAGTTGCCCTGTCATTGAGGGCGAGAAATGGTCTGCAACCAAGTGGATTCATGTGAGATCCTTCGAGAAGTCGCTGTTAAAGTCTGCAACCGGCAAGGGTTGTTCAGACGAGAATGATAACTGCCCCCTGTGGGCTAAAGCCGGTGAATGTCAAAAGAACCCGACTTATATGATAGGCACACAGGGCCTTCCTGGATATTGCAGGAAGAGTTGCGAGGCGTGTTCGTCCTAAAGGAGGTCAATATTTACAGAGCGCGGTTAAATGCTTAGGTGTACTGTACATAACATTGAGCTCTGCCATAGTGAGATATATGTTCGGAGCTGCTGCGCCTCAGATGGAAACTTTAGAACATTATTCATTTGTTGCGCAGTTTACTATTACAAAGATGAAAATTTTAATTTGGGAGTCTAACGAAATACTCATGGTAATGTTCACTTTTAACGTTAAGGACATTTTGGGAGTCTTAACGGTTATCCCTTATCCGTTGAAGAATCACGAGCTCTTTAACTTGACGATTTACGATCTCTTCCTCTGTCTGCGAACTTCACTGAATCTTGCAATGAATGCGGAAGCGAGGACATTCCCTTGGAAAAGTTAGGGCCAAAATGAAAGGGAACTAGTTTTATCCACGTACGTATCTGAAATTGTCAACCTAACGCATGTCCGGTTCCAAGTTTGTGTACATTCACGACCTGTATCTGAAATTGTCAACCTAACGCATGTCCGGTTCCAAGTTTGTGTACATTCACGACCTGTAAAAGCTTAGAGCAACTCCACCCATGGAGCATTCCCCCCTGGCAATCCACTATTGAATCCACCATTTTGAACAGTAACTGCCTTAAATGAATAGTAACTGCCTTAAATGAACAGTAATTGCCATTTGCATCTCCACCCTTGGAGCCCTCCCCCCAGGCAATAGGCAATAAAATATTAGTTTTTTTGTTTGTTTAAATAATACAAAATAAAATTATTTGTAATTTCGGATAAGATTTTTTAAATCGTTCTCGTTGCGTCACGTGTCATTTTATAAAAACAAACAATTATTTAGCGATGGATTTCGATAAAGATTTTTATCCAATGTCATCGTGCCACGTGTCGTTATTTTTTGAAAATCTTTGACGATAGATTTTGATCAGATTTTAACTCGTTCAAAATTGCGCCACGTGTCATTATCCGAAAAGATAATTATTGGAGATCGATTTCGATAAGATTTTTATCCAATGTCATCGTGCCACGTGTCGTTATCTTTTGAGAATCTTTGACGATGGATTTTGATCAGATTTTATCTCGTTCAAAATTGCGCCACGTGTCATTATCCGAAAATATAATTATTGGAGATCGATTTCGATAAGATTTTTATCCAATACGATCGTGCCACGTGTCATTATCTTTTCAGAATCTTTGAGGATAGATTTCGATTAGATTTTTAACGAATGACGGCATGCCACGTGGCCTCGTCTACAATCCGATCTTTTTCTGAATCGTCCATATAATCCACCATCCATCCTCACAAATCTCACACCAATTTTCTCAACATCTCTATCTCATTATTCATAATTTATGCTTCTTCTTCACCATCCATCCTTACAATGTCTTCTTCTTCATCGAGGATGATGTGGGAAATCGATCAGCAAGAGGAGGAATTGTTTAACCAATCCGAAGGAATGTTCAACTTTCAGATAGCCGAAAATGAGATGGAATAGGATGAAGAGCGTAGAAGGAGAGATGATGAAACAAGAATGGCCAGAGCCTCACATTCCCGTCGAGTCATCCAGACTGTTGCTCAGATATGCAGGCCCAACCGTTCAAGAAACCTTGATAGAAGCAGGCAACGACGGGGTGAAGAGTTGTTGGACGATTACTTTGTCCATAACAGTGCATTTCCTGATACGTACTTCAGATGCCGTTTTAGAATGGAACGACATTTGTTCAACAGAATCATGACTGATGTTTGCAATCATGATTCTTACTTTGTGCAAAAGAAGGATGCTTGTGGTGTTAGGGGTCTCCTGCCTGAGCAAAAAATCACTGCTGCGTTGCGGATGCTTGCGTATGGAGCATCTGCAGACCAAGTGGATGAGATAACGAGGATGGGGAAATCAACCATTCTTGAGGCCCTGATGAGGTTTTGCGGAGCAGTTGAATCTTTGTACACCGCAGAGTACCTCCGAAAACCTACTCACGTGGACTTGCAAAGGCTTCTGAAGAAGGGCGAGATGCGAGGTTTTCCTGGGATGATAGGAAGCATCGATTGTATGCACTGGACGTGGAAAAACTGTCCAAGTGCATGGCAAGGCGCATATGGGGACAGAAAAGGATCAAAATCTATCATTTTGGAGGCAGTGGCATCTTTTGATACATGGATATGGCACGCCTTTTTCAGGGTTCCGGGGGCTCAAAATGATCTCAACGTCCTTGCCCAATCCCCAGTGTTCAACGACGTCCTGCAAGGAAAGGCACCAAAAGTCACGTACGTCGTCAACAGACGTAGGTACGACGGGGCATACTACCTAGCTGACGACATTTACCCACAATGGGAAACATTTGTCAAAACAGTGCCACGCCCGCGAAGTGCAAAAGAAAAACACTTTGCAAGCTGTCAAGAAGGGTGCAGGAAGGATGTGGAGCGTTGTTTTGGTATCCTTCAAGCTCGTTGGGCGATCGTCAGGGGTGCTGCCAGAATGTTCGATGTAGAGTCACTTCGATCCATCATGATGACGTGCGTCATTCTTCACAACATGATTGTGGAAGATGAGTTTGATTATGATGCGGTTGATGAATATGAGCCAGAGCCAGACACGATGAACAATTCAAGAACACGGATATATTGTGCGCATGATGCCACCGAAGAACCCGTGCAACACGAGCCATTAGAAAGGGATGGACGTTACAATGAAAGGGTCATTCAACGATATACTGCACTTCAAAGGTCATCTATGCACAATGATCGGCAAATTGACTTGATAGAGCACCAGTGGGCATTAAAACAAGCTGAAGATACTTAAGTTTATTTAGTATGTTTGTTTGTATTTGGTGTGTTTATGGAATTTTATTTTGTGTGTTTTTTGTAGTGAGTTTTTTATTATTTCGTATGTTTATGTAATTTTATTTGGTGTGTTTATGTAATTCCAATTGGTGAGTTTTATTTGGTGTGTTTTATAATTTCATTATACGTGAACAATTTGATGAATTAAAGATTCTATTATTAGGATAAATATATTACGAAATTAAATACATGTACTCTCACTTTAAATAAAGTACTAACTTCAATAAAATGGAAACAACATAAATAATAAATTACAACCCAAAGTGATTGGAAAACTATGGGCTCCGATTACAAAAGTACCCTATTCCTCACCACTTAACCAATCTGTGGTGCTAGGATCATCTTGTCTTGTTGTGCTAGGACCATCTTGTCTTGATCTCGCTTCTCTTGCACGCCTCCTTTGCACCACATCCGCTTTCTCCGACTGCCAAAAATATTTAGAATTTGGAGACATCCCTTCTAAACGCGTGTTCATAATGTCACGATCTCGTTGTGCAATTCTTTCTTCTCTAAGCAACTCCCTTTCTTGCCTAAGTAGCTCTCTTTCCCTCTGTTCAGCTTGAAATGCTTGTTGAATAGCTGCAGCTTTTACCTCATCTCTAGCCTTGTCAGCCTCATATTTCGCCAATTCCCGCGCCAACGTCAATTCACCTTGATGAGCAAGTTCTTGCATGTACTTTCCATAATCATTCTTGGAAGCACTCCCTTTCCTCTTTGAAGCCTTCTTACCTAGAGGCCTAATTGGATAACGGGTCGACCCCGACGCTTGTTCAGGAATGGGCGTTTCAGGCACTTCTTCTCCAGCTTGTTCAGGTGGAGTAATTTTTCTTTTACTTTTCTCCTTCCATGTGAACGTAACTGGTAAAATATAACATAAATAACCAAGATTATATCTTTAAGTAAATAAAAACCAAGAAATTAACCCAGATTAACATGAGAAGAAGTAAATAATGGATCTAGAAAATTAGGGAATTTCCCAATAAAAACAACAAATTAAAATTTTAAATGTACATGTAAAAGAAATTCTGTGTTTCTAATGAGTTAATAATACTGTAGACGTGATACTGTGATTTGTAGCTAGAGGTCATATTGTGATTTGTAATTAAGTAAGGAGTCAAGCAGTATTTTCCCTAACTTGGTTGGTGTGATATTTTGGTTTTAATGAACTCTTTTAGGAGTAAGAGACTTGTATCTCAAGTGATTATGATCAGTATTCTCTGTGCACTCGAATTCCTAGGTGCATTGCCCCGTCTCACCATCACTTGTATGATTGTATCAAAACAAAAAAATTAGATGAATTCAAAACTATTAAGACATTCATTTGTAGTGAAAAAAAATAGACAAATACGGTTTTACATCACTAAATTTAATCCAATAGTCATGTGATTTTGAATATGGGTGATTTATGGTAGACATGATCTTTGAGAGAAGACCTAAAAAATAGACGGTTTGGATTGTTAAAATAATTACATAATGACCCTAAAAAAAGGTGTGTAAAAGCGTATGTCTTCGAATTTTAACCCTATATATGTACATATAACTAACTGTTTAACAGCCTGTATTAATTCTGTTAGAAGTGCAAGTACAATGACTCTCTCTCTCTCTCTCTCTTACCCCATGCTTATGTAGTGCAGGTGGTCTCTCATTGCAAAACGACTACCAGGAAGAACAGACAATGATGTGAAAAACTACTGGAACACCAAGCTCAAAAAGAAGCTTTCCAAGATGGGAATTGACCCTATCACCCACAAACCCTACTCCCAGATCCTCTCCGACTACGGAAACATCAGCGGCCTCCCAAGCACTGCCGGGAATCATCCGTTCTCGTCCCTTTTCAAGCAATCGAAAAGTGCATTCGCACCCGAATTAAACTCTTCCTGCATCACAGGAATTCCATACACCAATGTGACCATGAACCCTAATATTAATGGACAAGGATTTTCTCAACCAACTAACGCGTGCCGGGAGTCACACGAGGCTCAGATTACGCCGTCCTCTTCTTCGTTCAATTGGAGGGAGTATCTTCTGCGCGATCCTTTTACATCAGCTGATCATTTGAAGCAAGAACAAGATTTGCATGGGGTGATGATGTCATCTTCAGAAAACCCTACATTTGGAGTGCAAGGCAGCTCCGATGCAATTGAGGGATGTGATTTTGTAGGTCAAAGGAGCTATGACTGGCCTGATCACCAAGCTTCTTCGACTTCCATGTGTTCGTTTGTGGAGACTATCTTGGATCAAGACAGTGAGATGCAGGCAGCTTTTCCTCAACTTTTGGATGCTTCTTTCGATTATTAATTAATTAAACTATTTTTTGATATGAGGATATCCTATAAACTATTATAATTTAGAAAAAGAGGATTCGAACTTGGATGCAACGGGCGAGCATACTACCACTATACTGGCAATAACTCACATCTGCATTAATGTAATTAATTTCTTGTCTTAGCTTTAATATGTTACGTTAACTACATAATGAAAGCTTTAATTTTCATGTCCAATTAATCCTATATGCTTTATACCCTTCCATAACTTCTGCATCTGTTTTCACTTACCACCAAGGATGAGACCACAATAATCAGTATCAAATTATTTAAGGTTGAGGGAGAAAAAAAAATTCCCTTTTTTTTTGTTACACAAAGGAGCTAATAGCCTGACAAAAGAGAAATTACAAAATAATATCGCAAGGTCGAGAGATCTCAAAAATATCAAACAATAATAACTGCTTACAAGAAGATAGAGCTTGCTCAAAATAGACCAGACCCAAAGGATGAGCAAGGCTCACATTGGCCAACTGATCATCAACAAAATTCATCTCACGATTGATATGTCGCGTATTACATTTCTGGTCACGCAGTAACATCGCACGACAAACTTGAATCAATTCATCAATAGGATACTATCAATTGCACCATGTGATATCAACTAGAGAGCAATTGCGGAATCAGACTCCACCATGACGCTGAACGAGAGATTATTATACAATACTAGAATAACATCACTTAATTTTAACTTAATTTTAATATGCGTGGATTATTGTTAATATTATAACCTAAGACAAACTCATTGTCCACTTATATTATAACATGAACTCACAAGTTACCAAAACTAAAGAAAGATGATAGTCGCAAAATGAAAGACTTTTTAATTACTCGTTCAAAAATTATTGTGTAGTACTGGAACGTGGGTAAAGGGCATAGTAATGAATTGCATCTAGAATAAAATTGTGGCTATAATTATGAGTAAGTGGCCACAAACTCAAAACAAGAAGCTGTTTTGTTTGTTAAAAAAGGAAAGCCTATTAATATCATCCTCCGAGCAAAGGAAGAGACCAAACAAGACGGATGAAACAAGGGAAGACGAAGACCGCGACCGAGGAAGGGAAGACACCGAAAGTATCGATCAATGACGGCGTTGCGAAGATCGTCGATGTCATTTCGAAGGCAGGGCTCCTCCGGCCTCATTTGGGAGGATAAGATTCAAGCCGTCGAGAAAAAGCCGACTCTGGACGTCACAGTTTCGATTAACAAAAGTGACGGGAAAGAACATCCAAATCCAGACGAAGGGTCTCGAGAAAGAAAGGATGCTGATTCACATTCCCCACCAGATTCATCTTTACGTTCTAAGCCTGATCACAGTGTTCATAAATGTTCGTTTTCTACAGTTTTCGGGCGATGTATGAGGCCTCCTGCAGCCTAGTTGGAACCTTGTTTTATAAGTGCCTCACGACGGTAATTATGAATGAAAATCTTTATTTCTTACCTTCTGACCATGCACATCTGGAAAGATGAACTTATCGATCATCAGCGTGCAGATAAAAGCAGCAGCTTCCAGATACAATCAGTAGATTTAAATGGAGGGGAGGGAATGAGACCCGTAGATGCAGCAGCAGCAGGAGGAGGAGAGGAGAAGATTCTGGCTCTTGCTCCGATCTATAGCCAAACGCCTTGATGCCAAGAAGCTGCAAACAGAAACCGAAAGCATACTGGACACGGAAGTATGAATACAGATATTATCGTAGAACTTGTTTTTCAGTTATTTATTGATTTGAAAAACTCGAGTATCGTGTTGGGATTACAGAGACTTTGGATTCAAAACTCCTGGTAATGATTTATTATTGTAGTCAACTTTGTTCAACCGTATGCTGCATAACAAATGTTCAGGCAAGTCTTCTGGCTTGTTCCCCTATTTGAAAAACACAATGCATAGCACAGATTAGGCGTCGATCTTAAGTATGAGGTAAATGCGCCATGCTCAGATTAATGAAATATATTGTTTACCTGAATTGTGAGACCAAAATCCAATACCGACAGCTTCATTCTTTCGTGAAATGCTTCAATACCTTTTCTAGAGATGTAGCTGAATCTGTGCATATCCAAATCGATCTCGAAGTAGTTTTCTCCCTGTATGAGTATGATTGACGGGAAAGAAAAGTTAAATGGGGATATATAGTGTGTTTTCCGATAATTACGTAGGTGGAGATCGAAACCAAAAATTACCAAGTAAAATTCATGTTGAGGACGTGAAAGAACAGGTTTTTCATTGTAAGCATTCATTAGCTTCTTCTCGGCTGTGCTTAAATGAAGATCCTCCAAATTTGCCACTCGGCCCAAAATTTTCAATCTTTCCCTGAAGGGTGCAATTGTATCGACAGGGAATCCTCTAACTCTCTCCACTTCGTCATTGATCAGTCTCTGTCACGGAATTAACCAAGGACACAAAATAATTAATAAGCTATACATACTAAATCAACCCAATGAGCGAGTCTTGAGTCTACTATACGATAATCAGGAACCGGACACATCTAGAGTTTCACGCAGCTTACAGTGATACTTTCTCGGAAATGAGGGGGAAGCTCTTTGGAATAAGTTTCAGAAATCTTATAGTACATAACCAAGTTCATTCCTTCTCCATCACTATCGCCTTGAAAAAAATTGGCTGGATAAAGTGGTATCTGTAGCATAGAAGATTCACATAGAATTAGGGAAAAATTACAAAGACTGTTTAGCATAAGAAAAAAAAATGATTTCCGAACCTAGAGGACAAACATATTATGAACATACCAACATGTAGCATAGAACATTATTATGATCTAAAGCGAAACGAAATAAGAGGTACAAAGTTCAGGATAATTTTTGAAGAATAGGCACCTGAACATTTACAACAAGAATAGAAGGGACGTCTCCGGTGGTACTCACAACTGGAAGTTCCACAAAACGAGCAATGTGATCAATCTTTTTCTGAGATACGAAAATATCAGCGGCAAAAGGATAAAATGCAGCGCAGCTTGGAGCAATTTCTTTCTTTTTATCCCTGTCAAGCAAATGAAGAGTTGATACACACACAAATCAGACAGATTGTTCCAAGAAAAAAGAAATCGATCAATTCTATCAAAAGTACTAAGCTCTCACCTAAGATAATTTTTACCCCGGACTTTGAATGTGTTTGGCTCGAGAGGTGACCAACAATCTGGAATTCTCTTCTCAACGGGACAGTACGGAATTGTAGAACCGGCAAGTGGTCTTTTCGCAAGCGTTCTGGGGGAAACTAACACGAACACAGAAGATTAAGATCAGCTGCCAGTCCACATTGTTAAGTAGCACGATTTAACATCACAATACTAACAAAACGGCAAGTATACGGGCAAAACTCACGTAATGTGGGGGTTGAATCAGCTGCAGCTGCAGCACTAGCAGAATGCCCTTCCCTCCATTTAAAGGAAAGGACTTTCCTCCTCAAACTTGGCGCGGCCGGGGTTATTCTTTTGTCGCCCAACGGGCTATTGGAAGTGGAAGGAAGACAAGGCAAGCAAGAAGTTTGAAGAATCCAACAATGATCCAGTCCCTGCATCTTGTCCCCTCCGCCAATTTCATCCACAGTCACCTCCGCAGACACAGCGGAGGTGGAATGCAATGGCGGCGGTTTCAGTGCCAGCCGAGAAAGACCTCTCGGTGACGACACACTCAATGTGGATGCACTTTCCGACTCGTTTAATGACATCACATCTGCAAACCAATACAAAGCAACCCACTTTTCAACTCCACCATTCACTTCCTACAACTACTCTTGCAAAAGCTCGCTTTAACTACAAAATTCAGGCCAAATTCCTACGCAATTATTTTAAAAAATGTTAAAAAAATTACTGAAAATTGAGAAATGAAAAATACCATCATGAACACTGTAAAATTCGTCATCTCGCTCCGACTCAATCGCCGAATTCGCATCAAAAAACGATGCATCCATACTTCCTGCTGGACAGAACTCGTCCAATTAAATAAAATAAAAAGAAAAACGGAAACCCAACGAATCAAAAGAGTAAATTAAAGACCTTGGAGTGTAGGAACGGAGTGAGAGCGATCGGAGGCCGACGAAACGCGCCGGGGAATGACTCGCCTCCGGCGGCGGGCGCCGCCGTCATTCTTCTTCTTCTTCTTGAATCCGAAACTGCAGCCCTTGGGCCTCGAAGCACAAGCCCCCATTTCCCCCAAAACTAAATTCCCTCACTTTCCAATCGGATTGGGCAGCTTGTGCTTCTGCTACTGCTCCTCCTCTCTCTGATCGATCGATTGATTAAAAATTAAATACTTAACTAATTAATTAATTAATTATCAAGATTCGACGCCTCTCTCTCTCGCTTGCGGCTTCGGAACTGGGCAAAGTTGGTGGGCGAGTCCAGTTTAGAGATTTTCCAACGTCACCGGTATACGGCGTGTATTAATGATGTGATATATTGTATATGCGTTAAAAATATAATAATTTAAAAAATAAAATTTCTTACAATTTTTATAAAAACACGTAATGTATCATTTATATTTCTGTCGTAATGAAATTTTTTTGGAGGCATATTATCTACTCTTCTGTTTGATGCTCTTTTTATCTGTTCCTATTTGTACGGTCACGATTAAGCCACGTAAACATTTTATATTCTTATTGTTTTTTATTTTATTATTTTTATAAAAATAATTAGGGTAAAGTACAAAAAACTACCTCAACTATTGGTGTCACGACACTTTCATACCTCATCTTTTTAAAATGACAATGTCATACCTCATCTTATGAATTTGTGTCAATGTCATACCTCCGTTAGTTTTTCTGTTAATTTTTCTGTTAAGTGCTGACGTGGCTAGATACAGGGACCACTCATTAATCCAACTGGATAAAAATATAATTAAATATATATTTTAATAATTAAAAATTAAAAAATTAAAAATAAAAATATTTTTTTATATTAAATTGTGGGATTCACTTCTCTCTCTCGCCTCTCTCTCTTCTTTGCATCCCCAAAATCCCAAAGCCTAGAAACCCTTCCCAACCGTCCCCCAACCTTCCTCCACCACCATCTCTCTCTCCTTTCTCTCGCCTCTCTCTTCTTTCTCTGGGCAACCTGCATCCCCAAAATCCCAAAACCCAGAATCCCATTACAAATCTCAAAACCCAAAATCCCATCAAACCTCCATTTCTTCCCTTTTTTCTGTAGCAAAACAGTTGCGGGAACCGCCGGAACATCGACATCATATTGTGGCAGGAGAAGCCGATTTTTTCTAGGTAGTCGATTCGAGGCAGGTGCTTGTCTGCGTCCCCATTTCCATTTCCATTCCCATTATCCTCATGCCAACCATTCCTTGTTTGCGTCCATGGTACCAAATTCTCATTGCCACGACCACCTCCGCCGCCATCCAAGTCCCTATTAAGCAACTCCAACAGCTACTTATGTATCCCCTGCTTCTGTTTCTCGCTTATGCGCCCACTATTCTGCCTCTTCGTATCACTAGTCAGGTCAACGATGCCGTTCTGCATGGGCATCATCAAGTCCTGCATCCCAAACCCATTCCAAGACGAATCCATGGACGGCAAACCCATATCCCAGTTCTGGTGCTGCGGGTCGGGTCGAGCTGGTAGACTCTTATCCTGGAGATCTAGACCCAAAAGAGACGCGAGCTAGCGCAGAGGGGCAGCTGAAAAATCCTTCGAGATATGTGCGATCGTGCGCGGCGGTGACAGAGCAGCTGCCGTGGGCGTCCCAATCGCACTTCTGGCAGAGAACGAGTTTGTCGGTGGAGGAGCGGACGGAGACGGCTTCGGAAACGCAATTATCACAGATATGAGAGCGCACGTGCTTCCAAGAGAGCAAGTTAGCGGAATGCACGTGCTAGTCGCAGAACAAGCAGAGCTTGGCGGAGTCTGCCCGGCAGTAAAGAACTGCCGGCTGATCGCTGCACCCCCTCTACACCTCCAGATTTGGGGCTCACCATTTCCAAAATCCCTAATTTCCTACCTACCAGTATCAAACTATTCCAAATTTTGCAGAAAAATTCAAAGTTTCAAACTTTGAAAGGGAGAGAGGTGAGAGAGAGAGTGGTGGAGGAAGGTTGGGGGGGGGACAGGTGATAAGGGTTTCTGGGCTTTGGGATTTTGGGGATGCAGAGAAGAGAGAGAGGTGAAAGAGAGAGAGAAGTGAATCCCACAATTTAATATATAAAAATATTTTTAATTTTAATTTTTTAATTTTTAATTATTAAAATATATATTTAATTATATTTTAGTCCAGTTGGATTAGTAAGTGGTCCCTGTATCTAGCCAAGTCAGCACTTAACAGAAAAATTAACAGAAAAACTAACGGAGGTATGACATTAACACAAATTTGTAAGATGAGGTATGACATTGTCATTTTAAAAAGATGAGGTATGAAATTGTCGTGGAATCAATAGTTGAGGTAGTTTTTTGCACTTTACCCAAATAATTAATATAAAATATTAACGTGTCTTAACAATGACCGCACAAAATAGAAACGGATGGGAAGGGGTGTGCAGACAATCTGCCTCCAAATTTTTTTTCCAGTTTCTGTGACGCGGTCTTTCCACGCATGAAATCGACGGCCTACAGAATGCCGCGTGGAAGGGTGATCGTGATCGTGATAGCTAGATACCATGTGTTCCATGCGTTAGTGTATACTGACGTGTCTCAGTTTGCGAGATCCTGTTTGGTGACGTTATTGGTGGATAGATTCGGACACGTGTGGACGCATTAACAAGGCACCGGGTTCGAGGAAGGGTCTGGTTGTTGGGCTAGCCGACTAAAATTGTAGGCCCATCCACCCTTTTTCTGATTTGTATTGATTCGACACATAAAAGCCCACATATATAGGCCCAGCTCGTATTCAGCCCAACAGAAAGAAAAAGATAACGAAGTGAGAAGCTTTCACTCTACAGTCTACAGCTTGAGTTGGAGCTCTGAGCTCAGGGCGGCAATGGCGGTTTCATCTTCTCCGATCCTCTCTCCATTCCGAATGAAGATAACAGCTACGGAATTTATCTCGCCTTCTTCCACTCTTCCTCGCATCAATTTCTGCAACAATCGACGGCAATCACCTGCCGTCGTCCTCGCTTCCAGTAAACCTCGTCGTTTTTATACGACTCGGTTCATTCGATTGAAATTTCGTTGTTTTTATTAAAAATTTGAAGTTTTTTTTGTGTGTTAATGGTTGCAGAGTCGGAGAAGGAATCGTGGAGTGAGGCCAAGAGAGTGTTGATGGAGCAGTACGGCTTCAACCCCGATGAATCCTTATCTCCTGAGCCCTCTCCAAACGTACCCTCTCTCTCTCTCTCTCTCTTTAATCCGTTTGTTTTGATTGGTGATATATATAAAAAAATATATATGTATATGTGTATATTTACGTTTGGGAATTGGAATGTTAGGGAAAGAGGAAGAAAAAGCTGAAAGAGTCTGGACGGGGCGTTGAAATTACACCAAAGGAGCCGAAGGCCGCTCGAACAACCCATAAGTTGCTTACTGTATGTAATTTCTCCAAATTTTGCGTCTTTCCTTCTTAATTTAATGCAAGTTAAGAACACATTTAGCTGCTACTTGTTGATTAGCGAAACGGCGGTATACAATAACATGTTTGGCAGTTGGAAATAGTGAAATACCAATTACAGTAATATTTCTTGAGTCTAAAATTGCAGCCAATGTTTACGGCCAATGTAGGTGCTTGGAGGAAAGGCGCGGAGAATGAAGTTGCTAAGTCCAAAAGGTATGGATGTGCGCCCGATGATGGAGGTTGTGAAAGGTGCAGCCTTTGATATCCTGCAGGTAAGTAAGTCTTGTGCCTACGACATATGTGCCTGTATTCGACATCTGTGCTTGTAAATTAATATTTGTGCTGCAAATCTTAGGCTGCTGGTGGTTGTCCTGCATCTTTGAGGCCTGGCCGTTGGTTAGACTTGTACAGTGGTACTGGATCAGTTGGAATTGAAGCTATTAGCCGAGGATGCTCCGAGGTACCATTCATAAATTAGATTATATCTATTGGTACTACAAAATTGTTCAATGTTTAATACAATAGACTTACGTATGTACTTTGGTGAGTTCTCAATTCATATCTGGACCTACAACAGTCTAAAGCAGTCTTCTAATTTTAGGTGAAGTTGGGGTTTGAATGTGGAATTTCCAATGAATTTTTTTTTTGCAATGCATTTATTTTCTGTTTTTGTTGTACTTCGTAGCATATTATATCTTTTGTGTCTTTGGGTCAAGAACTTACATCTTGATGAATTTCCTACCTTCACCAATTACAAATTCCAGGTACATTTTGTTGAGATGGATCCATGGGTTGTTTCAGATGTTTTACGCCCAAATTTGGAATGGACTGGGTTTCTTGATATGTCAGTTATACATACTGTTCGTGTTGAAAAATTCATGGAACGTGCACAGAAACTTGCAAGTATGTGCTAATAATCTCTCTTTCTTTCTTGCTCTGTGTGTGTGTGGTAACCATAGACAAATGTTTAAGTGCGGATTAGAAGTGACCTCATTGTGCACAAACATTGTTATAATCTTAGATTCGTTATTGTCATATTTCTTACAACATATATACCATCTTTCATTCTCTTTTTGAATCCAGTCATTACAAAATAAAATCAATTTCCTGCAGGTAAAGAACCATTTGATTACATTAGCGTTACCCCACCGTATATGGAAGTTGACTATGCAGTACTGATGGATCAAATATCAAGTTCAGATCTAGTTGGAGAAGATACCTTTATAGTAAGTTGTGATTTTCTATTTCTGTTATTGCTTATACTTTTGCCAGTTCTTCACTAATCTTCCAAATTCATGGTCTAGGTAGTTGAGTACCCACTAAGGACTGACATGCTGGATTCATGTGGATGCCTTGTGAAGGTAATGCAAACTATCAGCAGTTTTACAATGGATAAAGCATTATTAAATGTGAGATAGTGATAGCTATCCTGACCTTATAACTGTAGAATGTTTGGGATGGGTTTAATTGCTAATGGTTTCATATGAAACTGCAGATAACCGATCGACGGTTTGGCAGGACACACTTGGCTATTTATGGACCCAAGTGGGCCCAGAAGAAGAAGAAGAAAGAAAAGTCACTTCGAGGAGCAGCAGTAGAAATTTGAAGGAAGTCTATCTATGGGAGGGGGCTCATGGAAACTGAAATCTGAAACTATGATGATTTTTCAGATGATGCAATTGCACATTCTCTAATGCCATGTCGAGAAGGTGAGCTTGTAACTTTGAGTCATGCTGCATCAGCTTTAATGAACTTGCATTGTAAGTTACTGTTTCACGGGCAGTATATATGAGTTGTGTTTTCCACATGGTCCCATAGATGTTACTATTATGTATATGTCCATATTGTTACATCTCTCTGATTTTTGGACCTATATATTGCAGGTCAAAGACTTCGGTGATAAATTATAGTTTCATGGATGATCAACTTCTGTTGAAATTGAGTTAAACTTTATTATGTTAAAGCTGAGTTTTGTCAAGAATGTAAGAAATCTGCAACTAACTTTGTATATATATTTCTTTTACTGGAAAGTTAACTGTGTAGGTAGAGTTATTCTTCAAGTATTTATCATCTCCCAATATCTGAGTTGCTCAAATTATTAGGTCTTATAACCAGCTTATCATTTGGTTTTGCATGAAATAATGGCACCAAAATTGCTCCATATCAATACCTGCTATATTTGTGAAGTATTTTCTTATGTATGCAGGATGTATATGTGCTACATAGTAATCTCCTGATCTTCCAATGCTATAGTTATAAATTTTGTTTTATAACTATATGAAAATTCTTTCATTTTGATCGCAAGATTTATGTATACATGTGCTACATAGCCTAACTCTTGATCTACCTATACTATCGTCTTATCTTATCATTCCCAAAATGTAGTTGATCTGCAGCATAACAGTTCCTCTAGAATTTCTTTAAAAATTGGTTTCCTTTATTTTTCTTTGCTGATGTGATGGTGGCATTATCTTATTCATATTGGTGTGTGATCTTACTCCATCCAAGGCCGGTAACGGAGGTCTAGAAGAGCGCATAGCATCTAGTATCAAATTGGTTGACCCCACTAAATGGTTTATGCTTCTAAGATCTAAGGTAAAGGAAATACTTTTGACTTGATTCTGTTGGTTTTAGTATCAGAGAATCAAACTGGGCCCTTGAAAGCACAATATATGTTCACCTAATAGAGGTGACAGTATGTAAAAGTACAAATTTCATAAAGAGAGGTGAATTTTGATCAAATCATGAATGGTGGGCCTTAATAAATACTTTGAGTTTTGTAATTGCAAGTTTGAAAGCACAAATACGTTGCGTAGGGAGGGGGAAAACTAGTAGAAATCAGTAAGGCGTTGTATCAGACATGTAGGGTACACTCGTTTTGGACAGAAATACTAACTTTGAACTAGGTTAATGTCTTCATTGTGGGATGAGGGCTTGATGTTTGGATTCATTGTGACTTGTTAATCTCATTTGTACGTCAAATTGATTAGCTCACTCACACTCGCATATGGTGCATCACAAAGAACAAACATTTTCTGACTGGATATATTTGTAGAATCGGGTGGATAAATGTCTAAAATTCAAGTCAAGTTCAGTATGCTTTTTTTCCTTTTACTTTCTGGCAAGAGAATTGAGTTCTTTCAGGTTTGTGATTGGTGATTATATGTTTCATGTTCTAGGTTTTGCTACTTATACTCCAATCTTTGTTGTGGAAAGGGCAGTTAGCATTAAGTAGGCATCTCACAACATCTGAAAGTTGATTAACTTTTTTGCGAATGATTTAGATGTGGTTTGAAATTTTGAATAGCATCTGCATTGCTGCTTCATATCAGGAGCTATCTGCATTTCGTTGAACTGATGATATTTCATAGCTAATGTTTGCCCCATTTCCCCTCTCCCTTCTCTCTTCAGAACTGTGAGAAACTAATTGGGCTAAGTGGAAGTTGGGACCCAAAAAGGTAAATTGTTGTTGTTGGAACCCAGTTAATTAATAAACTATAGTCTCCACATGTACTTATTTATGAAGAAAGAGTTGGGACCTTTTGGTGGACCGTATATCTCATATGATTGAAAGAGTTGCCCCCACATGTTGATTTGAACCATAGTTCTTTCAATGGAGCCATGGATTAAGAATTTGTTGATGTAATACTTATCTCTAGCCTTGAAAGTAACATGGAGAACTTTGAACATAAAATAGTTAAAGCTAATATTTAAATACTATTAGATAGGTAACATTACTGGTAGCATTTCTTTATCTGTCACTAAATATATATCGTATGTCGGGCAAGCTGCCAAGCTTTAGTACACATCAGTTTCTGTAAGTAGTGACCATGGATATTTGTTCAATCATATATGGTATAATTGTCAGAGTTCGTAAAAACACCGCTAGGTTTTTTTCAGGATTCGATGTTTCTGATTCCTCGATTATTTGGGACACTTGTGTTATGTTTAAGGATTTGTGTCTGGTCCCCCCACTTGGATTGCAATGGCACCTCCTTTAACTGTCACTCTCTGGTTGTATTTCTTACAATGCTATGGTTGTTGTCGACATTGACGAGTCTGATGGGTAATCCCCTATTATACCCTTCTCGTGTTATGATTAATAAGAAAGTAGATTTTAGAGATGTACTTGTGTTTGCCTCTCCAGTTTGTATCTTTGTTACTGAATTTAGTAGATTAATTATGTGCTCACATCTCTTTATTCAACTCTTATTCCTCTGTAAGCTTTCAAATTTTGCACGTCCACATGCATATGAATAAAACTAGTTCAAACTGTTACGAGATCATCCTTACTTGAAGACGCTTAAGGAGTAAGTAGCGTAAACTTTTGTGATACATCGTTTATCATATATTCATGTGACCGACTGATGTCGACTAGTGTTGCAACTGATTAGGGAACAGATATACCTTATGGTCCTCTAATGAATTGATTGCATCAAAGTAATTGCATATTTGATGGCTTAATTGATAGTTCTAAAGCATTTAGCATCTTTTTGGTGGGACTTTTAAAACCTGTTTGGAAATTTCACCTCATTTTGAGGGCATATTTGGAAATTTGTCTAGTCGACTAAGACAGGTACATTATCAAGTCCAGAATACATTGATCTGAAACTTAGTGCCAATCCAATTTGCTATTGTTTTTATTTGAATGAAAAGTAGCATATGGCCTTACTTTTTATTGTTAATTATTTTTACTTTATTACAGACAAGCAGATGTTGAGATCCTTACGAAGCAAGGAAACTCTCAACCGTAGCCAAAGTTTTAGCCTGACACCTTTCTGTTTATTAGTATTATTATTATAAATATCATTTAGTTTCTGTTGTTTGGGTGAAGTCGTTTATATAATGTGGGTGAGGGCGTTAGGGTTTAGTTTAATTCAGTTAAGAAATCAGGGGGTAGCTTGTTCTCTGGAGCCAAGTATTCATCATAGGTGGGGAGGGAGGAGATCTTGTGTGAAGCTAGTGTATAGGGTAGCTGACTCAAAGGTGTAGGACCAGCGTGGGGTTGGGTGGGACCAAATACAGGGGGTCCCGCTCTGTTGTGGGGAGGGTCGGACAGGTTACGTGGGCCGGCAATTGTATCCTAGAATTTTCCGGTAGGGAGGGGAACAAACAAGCCAGTAAATAGGGGGTTCCAACTTCCTCAGTCCCGAATGTTATATAATAGGGTAGCTCCAGGCTCTATGTCTTTTAGAAACTTGGGAGTACGCAAGGATTAGGAGGACAGTGAGGTCCCCTATTAGCTGCATGAAAATACACAAACCAAAGCAGAGAAAGAGGGCACAAATGGACCCATTCAACACAGAAAAGGAATAATGAACGTTCCTGTTTATTATTATCCATTTATTCTCTCTCTCTCACTCACAGAAATACCTCTCATAGAGCACCTTCCTGTATGAGCCTTTAAATAGAACCAACCACTCTACCCGCCAAGTTAAAGATCACCTAATCATTTGTTCAATTCTGTTCTCCTTTTTGCTCTCTCTCTCTCTCTCTCTCTGTGTTTTCTGTTTGTGCTTGCTTGTCTGAGAGTTCATCTTTGTACTCTCGCCACAAGCATTGGTCTTTGGGTACATTCTTTATCTTTGTTTCGAATGACCCGCCAGTAGGTAAAACTTAAAGCCGGAGGGGGCTGAGGAGAGATATATACATGGCAAGTGGCAGGAAGGTTTTAAGAGCTATGTTTGGAGCTCTTCTGCTTCTGGGTGTCTTCTGGTTTTTCCTTGCTGGAATTCTTGTAAACCGCAGTGCCGAAAAACCAGCTGTTACAGTTTCATCCACCGAAATCTTCAAGCGTTGGAAGTTGATTGGAACAGAGAAGCATGCTGTTGTCTGGGATTCCACCTTTATTTACGTGAGCAAAAGAAGAGTGCCAAATGGACCCGATCCCATTCATAACAGGTACTTATATTTTCCTTCATCAATTTTTACTTGTATATTTCTCCGTAGCACTATAATTTACTGCTGCATACTTAAAAGCTGCTTAATTATGAGGGAGGGGACATGCACACTGAGACAGAAGAGAGAGACTTCCCTACACCCCGGTATGCCACTGGGACGTCCCAGATCAATAATACAACGCAATGTGGGGAATTTCAAACTCGTGGCATTGTATCATTGGTCTAGGACGCTAAAATGGCATCCCGGGGTGTAGGTAAGTCCTTCCCTACACAAAGATCCAAAAGAAAGAAAACCAATATAGGGAAAAGCCAAATCACAGTAATTGGAAAGAGAATATATTGTTTCCATAAATTTCATTTCATATATTCGCTCTCTGGTTTTCGGAGACGTGACCGTGAACTTTCTTTACCTACAAGTGGCTCACTGGCTTTGATATCATCCTGAAATATTGGTTTCTTTTTTTTCTTTTTTTTTTTTGGTGGGGGGGGGGTAAAAAGAAATGCATCCCTGTTTCTTTCTTTGTTTGTTGGTATATTTTATATGGAAATTGAGGATTGTCTCCCTCTTTATTTAAAGCTTCTTTATATACCAAGCTTTCTCTTATTTTTATAAGGAACACGCATAAAGGCCTTGGAGAAAGAACTTGACAACTTTTTGTTGTGGGAGGGAACATAAAGAAGTAGCCTCTCCTTTTTCTTTTGATAGTTTTGTTAATATATTTACAGTGTTGATCTACTCTTTTTGCCCCATATGAATTCGAGATTAAAATTGGGGTATTAATTTTAATCTTAGGAAGGCTTGGTGCAAAACCGAGCGCAGCGGCTTTAGTATTGAACTCTTCATAATCGGCATGTTTTCCCAATTTGCATACCATTTGCTCGCTCGCCTCATCTTTTTAGTGCTTTCTTTTTTGCGTATACAGGAGAGCAGTGAAGACTAGACAACCACCTACGCGAGCCTAGACGTGCGGAGTTTTGAAGCATCAGAACTTGAGCAGGAGGCATGTACAATAAGTTAATTATATATCTGCATTCTGCATTTTTTTCCCCTTCAGTTAGTTATCATTTTCCCCGCCCGTAGGAATTAGAACTTGTGGAGTGATTAGTTACTAGATTTTTTCGGAGAAGGATAAGCTTAAGCTCACTAGTTTGATCGATTTCCAAGTTCCCAGCATTGTTGCAGACTCACGGTGAAGTTGTTCGTGGGCATGGAAAGAAGCCAAAGCTTTATCTCAAACAAATTATACACGTTCAAGAATCTTGAGAAAGATAGGAACGACTTTTGAAATGTATCTCGATGGTATTTGCTTAAAATGTTTTGGAGACAAGTTTATGGAGTGGATTTTGCTTTTGTATTGAAAAAAACAGACCAAGTAGATATACTATAAGAAAATTGGAACACCGCCCGAGGAAAATCCTATTCTGGTTCCATCTGATGTGAGAGTTAGCCTTAGCCGGTTGAAGTCTCGGTCCCCCATATGATATATGTTGATGTCACTCGTGAATATCTCACTCGTGAATATCTCACTCATCATGTGATCTCGCAGTGTACGTATTGGAGTATTGGAGAGGAGTGGGCTTGTAACTTGTATGACTCATTCATCACTCCTCTCTCTCCTCTTTCTTCAAGTGGCTTTTGTCGTTTGTGTTTCCCAAGTAAAGCAATTCCCTCTCAATAAAGGTAAGAATCCTTGAACGGTGTTTGTGATAATGTTGCCGTTTCATTTTAATTTTAATTTTTTTTTTCCAAATTCATGTTTAAAAAGAAAGATGTTGAACGCACGGGACCTGAGCTTGTTTAAGAGCGTTTATTGATGCACTTGATATGTGGGCTTCGAATCGAATCGAATCCCCTCCTTTAACTTCGATTGTATCCAAAAAATAAGAAATTTTTAGTTGTAACGGGAAAACGGATAGTATACCATGTGTTTCTATATAAATTGTGGAAAATTTTAATTTTTAAGTTATTAACCTTTTAACATACATATCCCATCATTTATATGAAGGCACGTGGTATACCACCTCGTGTAACGGTGACACTGAAAAATCTCTCTCAAAAAAGGAAGGTAGAACATAAAGCATAACTCACCAATATAAAAAAAATAAAAAAAATAAAAAAAAAAGATTTAAAAAAGAAAAGGGCAAAAAAGAGAAAGTAGAAAGAAACGCATCGAGTTGAATTCAAAGTTAAGAAGAGATGGTGAATATGCAAAGTGAAGAATCGACTCTCTGGGGATCTCGTAGCTAGAGCCAACGGGTCGTGTAATCCAGACCACTCGTTTAAATCCTATGGTTCCATAGGAGAGAGGATTCTTGTCCGATAAGATCTCGGGAATCCTCTAATCACATCTGTTCATTATATATCTGGTACTGTTTATATTCAATTTTAAATAAAAATTTACAATGATTTTTGACCCCACGATATATAATGAACGGATATGATGAGAGGATCCCTAAGATCCTCACAAAGAGGATCCGGTGAGGATCCTCCTGGCTATTAGTCTATTCCACTCGTCACCTCACACAAACCAAGAGTTCGAATCTATCTCTATTAAAAACGGTCTCGATTACTTTGTTCGTTGGTTTCGGACTGCGAGATCCAAAGAGTATCTGAATTGCAAAGTGAAAACAAAGGAGCTAAAAAATGTGGAATTTTGCTTTAACTTTTGCTTCCTTTTGTCGTTTGATTTTGATTGATTCGAGAGAGGGAGAAGGAAGACTGGGTCCAAAGTCTCTTTTGTTTGTTGCATGGGACACAGATTCCCCTCCCGTGCAGTGCCGTTCCCTTCCCTTTGCTTTGCTTTAAAGAATCAAGGCAGTAAAAAGAAGATTTTTCCCCCTCAAACTATTCCACTCAAATTAAGACTACTTAGACAGACAAAACTAACGACATTGTCCGTACTCTTTCAAATATAGAGGTGGGGGCATTTACTATTGCAAGTACGATCCACCTGTATTAAAGAGTCGTTAATATGATCAGTTTTGTACGGCTAAATAACGATACTTGTAATAAACATACACAAAAGCGGTAATGGCACGATGCATGACAAATCTTGCAGGATTGTTGCTGGATGTGAGGGTTGGTCGTTCGGTTATATAGCATCGATCGACCAGTTACTCACATCTAGTCGAGCACTCGAGAATTACGAGTGATGGCATTGGTCAATTACAAAGTATAATGGCCCAACTCATCTCATGCTATTATTTGTCAATGATGAAAGTTGAAATCAAAGTGGTGCCGTGCTGAATGTGGTGGTAGTAGCAGTGGACTAAGTCTACGGATTAGACTTGGACTGCCTGCCGCACACAACTTAAGTTCTTAGTGGTATGGAAGGATCAGATTAGACTACTGTATTCAGTGCCTCAGACTATTTCTTTGCCACCGTGTTGTGTAATTCCAGCTGTTGTATAACACTCGACACCTCTATTTCTAACCTTGTAAGTTCGGGGGCACGAACGATTTTTCTACGAGTTTCTATCGCTGCTTAACGAGAAAGAACTAGCATATCCCGGTTGTGTGCAACATGTACAGCCGCGTTCTTCTCCTGGCTTGACGCTGATCTACCTAAATAATTGTTAAACTGAAACCATCAATCTACAAACCCCATGTTGCAACTGTACCAGTTGGTATTTAAAGTGATGTATAAGAACTCTGAAGTGGATACCAATTGGTAATGCGTTACCACTTCGGATATTTTCATCACTGAATGCACCTCCTAATGAGCATGTCTAAACAAGAAGTAGAAAGGCTCGGTCTGTATCGAATGGTCCAGCTGCGCTGTTTCTTTGGTTCTAGCCTAGCACCTAGATCGGCATCAGTTCTATCAGTTGCAGTCCAGGCCTCTAAGCTATCCACCACTCTTTTAGCGAATGCATAAATCGATCATCAACAGTCTTTAAGAGTGAAAACAAAATCTTGTTTAAATCATAAACACAGTTAATATGCAAAGGAGGTAGTAAGAAGTTGAACACAGAAGAATCAGCATGCGACGCAAAATCCTGTTTAAATCTGAACAACGAGAATGTGAAGGTCACGGTAGTCTATGGAGTCTAGCACGATTCAGTTAAACTTAGACGTTCTGAAATATTTTCGTTGTGTCATGCAGTAAAAGAAATAGCACTTCAAAACAGATTGAGCAGATAGAAGGCAAGGATTTAACTGTTTGCATATAATATATTACACTGGAACTTCCATTTTTCGATCTTCCGTTCCAACTTTCTACGGCGAAAAACTGGAAAGCATATTGTAAACATCACTGGATTTATAACAAATAGTTTCGTGGGATGCAGGACCTTAGGATGTTTATTGTATCATACAGCTAACTAACAAATAGGGAAAAACCGGCTAATTAAAATAGAGATCATATCGTACCATTTACATATATGAACCTTATAATAAAACTTACCTGAATACGGAATTCTGTAACCATTTGTCATCTCTCTCCTCTTCGATTCGAGTTTAAGCTGAATCCTTAATCCTTATCTGGCTTGCGAAAGAGCAATGGAAACTCGTCGTCTTGTTCCCTGAAACTGTGTTCTTTGCTCATACTCTTCAATGCATGGTAAACCTGGTACATAGACCACCTGTCCTTAGGCCGAGAAATCACACAACTACTAGCAATCTTCAGAAACTGCAAAATTTCCTCGTCATGCCCTTTTCCGATGAGAGCTTTATCGATGGCATCCTTGGTTCGACCAGAATTATATAGATGATTCACCCAATCCACAACATTACCCTTATAACCTTCATCAGCCGTGCTGACTTCGAGAGGCATTTGCCCGGTCGCCAGCTCCAGAAGCACAATTCCAAGTCCATAAACGTCCCCTTTCAGTGAAGCAACCAGAGTACTCGGATACTCTGGAGCTACATAACCGAGCTCTCCCAAATCTCCGTTAACGAAACTGCTCTCCTTAGGATCAGAAGCCGTGAGCGTTGCCAATCCAAAATCCATTATCCTAGCATCAAAATCCTCGTCGAGGAGGATCACATTGGAGCAAATGTTCTGATGCATAATCGGAGGTTGGCAACCGTGGTGAAGCCAAGCAAGTCCCCTGGCAGCACCCAAACCGATCCTAAACCTAGTCGGCCAATCCAATCCCTCACCACTTCCGTGCAACAACGAATGCAAAGTCCCACTCGACAAGTACTTATACACCAAAAGCTTCTCCTCCTCCACAATGCAGAAACCCAAAAGGGGGGTCAAATTCGGATGCCTAAGCTGTCCTAACCGGTTCATCTCCAACCGGAACTGCTTCTCACCGAGCTTACAAGCACTAAGCCGCTTAATGGCCAGCGCCGACCCATCAGGCAGCAGGGCCTTGTAAGTAGTCCCCGTCCTAGTCGAAATGATCACATTTTCGGGGCTAAAATTATTGGTAGCCGCCATCAAATCCGCCAACTTAACCTTCACAAGTGGCTTCTGAAACAAGGAAACTTGAGTAAGCCTATGAGCCCTCAACTTTTCAGCCCAATCTTCCCTCGCAACACCATAACCTCCCGTCCTCCGCTGCTTACTCAGCCTCAAATGGTACCACCACCACAGCCCCAAAGCCGCCAGCAAAGACGCAGCCGCGCCAAAAACTCCGGCAGCAATTATAATAGCAAGACTCTTTTTGCTCAAGCCACCACACTTGGACCCGAGAGGCTCGCCGCAAAGCCCGCTGTTCCCGGCAAAATCCGCCTTATCAAAACCGTCGAGAAACGAGGGGATAGCTCCCTTCAACTTATTATTCGCCACCGAAAACTTCTTAAGCCTACCCAAGCTAGATAATTCATAGGGAATCGGACCCGTAAGCTTATTATCCGAAAGGATCAGACTGTTCAGATACTTACAGTGCTGGAGGCCAGGCGGGATCGGGCCGGAGAAGTCGTTCCCGGACAAATCCAGGGTCACCAAAAAGGGCAACCAATCGCAAATATCCGGCGGAATCGGCCCGGAAATAGCGTTGCTGCCGAGATCCAGACTCGTGAGGCTGGCGCAGTACTCTATCTCCTTGGGAACCGCGCCGGTGAGCTCCATCTCTCGGAGCTCCAGTTTGACGATCCGATTCTCCTTATCGTTCCAGCAGGTGATGCCGACGAACTTGCAGATGACTCCTGCGGTGGTGTTCCCGAAATCCCAATACGCCAGCTTCTCGAGCGGATCATGCAGCGACTGCTTCAGCCCCCGAAGGCACCTCAAGTCGTCTTCGACCACGGCGGCGTAAGTGCAGAAATGGGTGCTCGCACAGCTCAAAAACAACACCGGAATCCAAATCCTGGCTGTACGGGAATCCATATCCGGCCAATTCAGCAGGTAACAAATTGTGGGTTCTGCTCCTTGAGGTCTGAAATGCTCAAAGGTCCGGACTTTTTAGTCAAATTTGCGCGTATTCTGTGGGGAAGAAGGTAGGCTTGTAGAGAAAGCGAGGGCCATTGACTTCTCTGCGTCCCTGTCTGAAAGTCTGAAATTACCAATTTACCACTACATTCCAGGCAAATAGTTGCATGGAAAATTTAGGGTTGAATTGGATGAATCTCTGCGAAATGTGTGACTGAAAATTGAGAGTTGAAAATTCTGAGAAATTTTTAATTGTGATGAGAATATGGGTAGTATTGTTGGAAAATATTAGTATTTTGGTTTATTTGTTAGTTTAGGAGTTGGGCCTAGCCCATCCGAGTTAGAGTTTTTTAGGTTTAGTTCTCTATAAATATTGCTTGTAATTTAGTTTGAGAATCAAGTTAGCCACAATGTAGTCTCTTAGGGTTTTGTTGACATTTCGATATTCTCAGTTTGTTTAATAATATTCTTATTATTTGTTAGTCTTGTTCGTTGCACACTCTGATATTCAACTTGGTATCAAATCAAGTTTGATCCTTCGGGATTTAATCTGCTTCGAGTTGGTATCTGTTTGCTTGTTTCTGTTGTCGTTCGTGTTTAGATTGTTAGTTGGTATTGATTGTTTGCAAGAGGAAAAAGTAGAATGGAATGAAAAAATAAGGAAAAAAAGGGGAGTAAAAAAAAAAAAAACAGGAAGAAACAAGTAAAAAATTGGTTTGCTTGTTTGAGGCCCATGCGGGCAAAGGAAAAAAAAATTGGTTGGATTTTTTGTTTGTTTGTTCGGAAGTTGGCATCAGGATCGGTATTGGCATCGGCATTGGAATTTGGAGGCTTGCATCCACATCTGCTTATTGGCAAACTCATGTCGTGTACCGCCATGAGTTTGACGGGGGTGTTGGAAAATATTAATATTTTGGTTTATTTGTTAGTTTAGGATTTGGGCCTAGTTCATCCGAGTTAGGGTTTCTTAGGTCTAGTTTTCTATAAATATTGTTTGTAATTTAGTTTGAGAATCAAGTTAGCCACAATGTAGTCCTTTAGGGTTTTGTAGCCATTTCGACATTCTCAGTTTGTTTAATAATATTCTTATTATTTGTTAGTCTTGTTCACACTCTGATATTCAACTAGTACATCATGTGTTTTATGTAATTTGTGGAAAAAAATTTACTTTTTAGGTTATTACTTTTTAACATACCATTTGTATAGTAAGACGTGGTGTACCACTTCGTGTACCGGTCACACTGAAAAATCTCTTGAAAATTCTGGGATTATTTTAAATAAAATTTTAATCTTGGTTTAGTTGGCAGGTGTTTAATTTAATTAACTTTAATTGAGAGATTGTTTGACTAAAAGGGGCTGCCTGCTAAACTACATAATGAACGGAATATGGTACTTCTTTCAATTATTTAACTAACTTCCAATTAGTTTCTAATTAATGTGTGTTTTATTCTTCTGTATTAGTTTGTCCTTTAGTGCCCAGCCAATCAGGGTTTGGGAATATGCATCATTGACTTTGACTGCCACTAGCTTGTAGATTGGGAGATATTTTTTAATATGTCCGAAATACAAACGTATACGTCGGATATTATTTAGAATGACATTTGAAAAAAAAAACTTATATTATGATATTCAGTGTCTTGGACCGTTTTTTCGACACATTGAAATTTTTTTTCCTTGATAGGATGGAATTTATCTTAGTATTGCTCCACCTATCAAATTTATTACCTTCTAGTTTGGTCATATCTTTATTTTTGTTTCATGTGTTTTTTTTTTGGTCAAATTTGTTTCATATTATAACTACTTGCGTTTATTTTATTCTTATTTCGTTGATTTCGTTTACAGTTGATATCATATACGTGTACATCGATAATGTGTTGGTTCTTTGCATTTTTATCCATATAAATTGAAGTACTCTACAAAATTATCTTGTAAAACAAAAACTAATATCAAGCTATTGAAATTTTTCAGTATATCGACAATATCATCGATATGAGAAGAAACCGACTTACTCTCAATCTCAATGTCAACATTCGAAAAAAAAAGAGGTTTTATTGGCCGAAACTAATACGTGCACTTACATTTCTTTATTAACTTTTAAAATTCAAGAAATAAAAACTTTTAAAGTAAAATAAAGATCTCAAAAACAAATTTGGCGATATTTAACCGACTTCTGTAGTATGAATGCGACAGTTGAATCTTTCCTGGCCCAAAATATCCTTTGACATCAAAGCCCAATAAATAAAAAAAAGGAGGCCCAATAGAAGCCCAGTAACACTCCAGCGGAGACGTGACCTTGACCGCGCGTTTACGGAAGAACCGCGACCCGCGTCGTATTAAACTGTCGGAAACAGCTTTAGTTTTCCCTCCTCGCGCGCCTAAACGGGTGAAATGACCAAACTAACCCCCAAGACCTAACTGACAGGGGCACACGCAATACAGGCACAGCTTAACAACCGAAAACCTCCCCCCTCCTTTTCTCTCTCTTGCTCTCTCTCTCTCTCTCTCTCTCTCTCTTACTCTTTCACTACTCTCACTAGTTCGTTGGCCCCCAAGAGAGAATGGACGACGAGGCGCAGGTGAAATTCCCAAGCACCTTCCACCACTACTGGCGGCGCGGCCACCATCGCCGCGTCAAATTTCAAATCTTTTCATCTTATTTTGTAAAATCCGGTGCTGATTTACCTTGGTTTGTTGGTGATGATGATGATGATGCAGAAAATGGAGGCTCTGAAGAAGGCGTACGCGGAGATAATTCTGAACACGGCGCAAGAGGCGGCGGCGAGATTAATGGCGTCGGAGCGCAAGGCTCTCCGGTACCAGCACGATCTGCAATTTACGAAAGACGAGGCGCTTCGCGTGCTTTGCCGCTTAAAGCAAATGCTCGATTCCAAGGTTTGCTTCTTTCTTATTATTATTTTTTCCTTCTCAATTTTGCATCCTTGAAGTTTAAAGTTCTGTTTTTTAACTAGTTTTGATGATCGGATTCCTGTTCTTGGTTGGAAAGAGGGGTTTTTTATTTGTCAAACTAAATGGAATCATCAATCTTGAATCTTTGTGATTTTGTTTGGATGGAATGTGAATGTGTTGGAATTCTGGAGGTTGTAATTGCGTTTTGTTTTCGCGAAAGAAGCCATTTTCTGTTCTATTGAACTTAGATGATGCTTCACTTTCGAAATTGGGTGTGTAGACATCGAAATTTTGGTGAACATTTATTTCGAAATTGGGTGTCTTTCTGTGTGCTGTAAAAGCAGTTTTGTATTTTTAAAAGCGAAAGCTCTTTGTTAATCTTTAGATATACTGAACTTTGACGAAATGGAAGGTAGCAATTGAAGAATCTTTGTAATCGAATTGGGATGGAATGTGAGTGTTTTGATTGGAGAGTAATTGCAATTCGTTGCTATGAAAAAGCCTTTTTCGGGTATTTTTGACTTTGAAGAAGCTTCACATTTCAAAAAGCAAGAAATCACTTTGCATCTTCTGTTCAAGCAATTAGATTTTCTGAAAAGCTAGATAGCATTTCCCAAGTGCTAACTACTTGTTCGACTGTCAATGTTGTCGTTTAGGAGTAAGCTCTTTGTTGATGTTTAATCAATCTACACATTTTGAAACTCCTGTGATGTATCCATTATCCCTTGTCTAAATTTGCAGGGTTTCCTCCTTGTTATGTTTGGTAGTTTATACTTGCGTCGTCTGGCATTGCTGGAAGGTTCTATAGATTCTCTTTGTAATAAACCCATGTGAAAATTGAGTGATGCAAGAGTTTTATGTATATGTCTATAAGTGCTCTTACCTTAATGATCATTTCAATTGACGCAGACAAGTGAAGCGGAGATAACTTCTTTGAGCCAACAAAGAAAGATTGAAGAGCTTGAAGCGCAGCTCCAAGAGGCGGAGGATATCATAACTGATCTGAGATCAGAGTTGAAACAAGTATGGAGTGAATTGGAGAGGGTAAATAACAACCAAGTGAAGCCTTCGGACGAACAAATGATGAGGGAAGATGCATCATTTTCCTACAATCCCATACCTGAGCCCATCATACTATCTTCTTCAGCTTCAGGACGTGAAACTATTCCAACTTCTGGCCCGAAGAACATCGAAGTAAATAGAGGTATTGAGCATAAGTGCTGTAATGAAATGAAACGAAGTGTTTCTGATTTGGATAATTTTTTTGCACCTGACTCTGACCTTGCCTCAATAATCATGAGACCCAAGGAGCCTGAGCTGCTCAGAAATGGATGCACACAGAGAATTCGTGCTTTTGAAAGAAACTTACTTGATGATAAACCGCTGCCTTCTGGATATGTAGACAATAGCATTTGCCATGAGAAGATTGAGTTGGTCATCAAAGCAAATGACGAGGAGGAAGAAAAGTGTGATTCACCCACTTTTAGCGACAACAGCGTGGAAGTTGTTAATGGCCCATCTTTGGAAGAGACCAAAAGGAATGCTAAAGTGCACACATTACGAAGAAGGCAGACTGGATTTGGGAAAGCCAAAACCTCGGGCCGATATCGTCCTAGTGAGCTCTTGAAATCTCACCAACAAACTTCTGTTCCTTCTCGTTGTAGAGTATATTCAGTCAATGGAAAAGATAGTTCTCAAAAAGAAGCTTGCATCCTGCCCTCTATCAAGACCAAGAATGTAGACATGATGGGAACTTCCAGTGGGTTGGAAGAAAGTTTGCAGCATAGTAGCTGCTATTTCATGGACAGAGTTAAGAATATTCCGAAGGGAAAAAGAAAAAGGAAAATGAAAAGTAAGGATGACATTACAACCTCACTCACGAGTACTGATCAGCCGTCTTCTGTTCTGTCCCGCTGCAGGACTTTTGCGTATTTACTTTATGGTGGTATGAAATCTTGGGAAGATCAACCAATCACAACTGAAAATGCGGCTAAGATGAAGTCATTGCCCCGTCTGGATCCTGGGTTGAGATTAATGAGAAATGATGTGGATCCTATATCAGGGTCAGCTAGTGTCACGGTGAGCATGAAGGGGATGAATAAATCTGGAACTGTCCAGGATGCAGCAGACAAGGACATGGAGTTGATAGATGTGCCTGTGTTGATGACGGAAAGTGATGGTATTGAGAATTCAGAGGCCCCGAGTTCTGAACTCGACCTTTGTTCTGTTGATGTATCACTAATGAACTCCGAGTTAAAAACTGTCAAAGTGTCATTGATGAATTCTGAACTAGAACATGTGAATGCATCATTGATGAAATCTGAATTAAAAGATGCAAGTGCATTATTGATGAGTTCTGAATTAAAAGACGTGAGAGCATCAGAACAATCAAATGGATCTCCTAGTCGTGTGGACAACAGCAGACTTCTCAAGTACACTTTCCAAAGGAAGCGCAAGAATTCCTCTAGGAACCCTGGTGAAGAGAGCACTACTAAGAGGAGGATGGAAGAGAAGGAATGTGTTGCACAACAGCCACAAACGACAGATGAATTATCTAGGGACAGCCGGCGACTGGCTCAGGTTGCTCGACAGGTTGGTTGCCAACAATCCTTTTCTTCATTCCAAATTTGAATTGAAAACTGAGATAACTTGACCTTATTTTTCATATCCGTGAATTGTATTAGCATGCCAAGGGCTAAGGTCACCGTGCACTGTGTTTGGGAAAAGTTTACTTAGGCTGGGGAGGAAAGTAGGTCAATTAGGCAATCATGAATCATGAACTGTGTTACAACTCACACGTATTTGTTAAATTTCATAGAGCAAAACAAATACAGTTGGATATTGTAATGTTCCATTGAAACTCGGGATCTTTGATTGCTAAATACGGGAACTTAGCCGCTGTTGTCTCCAAACTTATTTATGCTTTGATATATGGTTTGTCTGTGAAATCTCTATAATCTATATGCTTGTTAAGTTACTGCTACGGGGTCATTGATCTCTCTTAATCTTTCATTTGTTGGCAGCTCATATCATTGTCTGGGAAGAGATGGGATTAGGAACCACGATCAGAGGTAGTTTTCGAAGGATGTTTTCTGAAGAAAATTTGACAGACAATTGGCTGCATAGCATCAGGGGAGAGAGAGGGGGCAAGAGAGATTTATGAATCTGCAGTAATGTCCGTTAATTCGCAGTTTTTCAATACTATTTTTACAAATCCAATACCGGTTCTAAAGCTTCTCCCAAGATGCCTCCAAACATTATTCTCTGCGATTTTCAGTAAGCATATTGCAAGCTGACGCTTAGAATCTTTTGCATCTCATTCTCGTAGCACGGGAAGCTGCTCGAACAAGTCATCATGTGAGTTAGGTCAGTTTGGTTATAGGCAGCGTGTCCGCCTGCTTGCATCCGATTCAGTCCCCTCGGAAAATTAGAGCAGTTTAGAATGATAACCACTTCACAGTGTCTAGTTTCTGAAAGTTTGGGCCATTTCTTGTTTACTTGATTCTTTTTTTCTTTTGTTTTGGTCCGCAAAGGGTGCAATCTAAAAACCGATGCAATCCGCTTCCAAAGGTCTGCCCACAGCATAACGAGCTGGTTTTTGAATTTCAGTCCGGTTCGGTTTTAGACAGTTCATTTTTTTGGTCCAAACCAAACCAGGTTTAGATTGCCGGGTTTGGTTGGTTGGACCATATGAACGCCCACAGTTGCGTTTGAATGGTCTGTTTCCATGTTTGGAGAGATTATCTCATGTAATCGATATTTGTTATTGGACAAACAATGTACTTTTGAAACACGGGACAATCAACCATTTAACAGTGACAATATCAAGACTGAATATTGATTGGACAAGAGAATCTCTTGTCTGTTGTGGACCTGTAGATTGAAATCTCTTCTTTCTATGAAAATTTGAAAAAACGCAGGAACCCAAAAGAACCAAAAGAATGATTCTCTGGTGTTGACAGGTCCCGCCGCTGGCAGCGGTGGCGGTGACGGTGGTTGTGATGTAATTACGGTGGCATGTGGGGTCGTTGCCCCTCCGTTACTCGGCAAGGCCCTCTTTTCCGAGTTCCAACTTCCGATTCGAGTAAAAAGGCATGCGCCTTTCCTTACTACTTCTCTAGAATTTCGCCTAACTTAAGCTTTAATTAAATTAAATCAAATAATTTTCTTCTATTTTCATACAAGCAAGGAGAAGATCGACCTTGATGAAACGTCAAAATTAAGAGAATTTTTTTTGGTTTAACAGAATATTTTGTCACATAATCTCATTCATTACTTTAAATTATGGAACGGGTGAGATGGAGTGATGAACACATTTGATTACGTGTAAGAACACTCATATTGAACATATATTAAGAGAATTTAGCCAAGCTAAGTTGCCAAAATCAAGAAAACATTTGAGTGTAATTGAGGATATCCTCTATCATACTTACTCCTCACGTAACAGAGAAATAGGAGAAAGACTTATATGAAACGTGTTCACCGTTACGTGGCGTTCTTTATCCAATAATAGAGGATATCCTCTATCATACTTACTCCTCACGTAACAGAGAAATAGGAGAAAGACTTCTATGAAACGTGTTCACCGTTACGTGGCGTTCTTTTTCCCCACACAGCAATGTATTATTAAATCAGTATGCTACGTGACGGTGCACATGTCAATACATTATTGGACAAAAGACACCACGTGACGGTGACTGTAAACTCATTTCATGTAAGTTGCTCTTATGATAGAATGAGTACACGTTAGAATATTTTCACAAACAGCTAGAAGACTAAATCCAAATTGGAGAACTCATCACATGGTTACAATGCAGGTTGCTGAAGGGAAGAACATGGACTGCAGGGCCTGTAGGCTTCAGTGGATATATGTCTAGATGTCTCCCCTCCCCGAGCAATTGCTTAAGTCACGTCTCTCTGATCATCACCGCTGCTCCCTGAAAAAGTGAAGCGCACTCAGAAATCCCACAAAATCCTCTCCTGTCCAGCAACCCAAAGTCCCATAGATAAATCCCATCCCCCACCCCCTGCCCCTGTATATATAAACCAGAAAAAGTATCATTTTCGGATTTCTTCCACCTAATCATTCTCATCAAACAATTTAGACTCTTGAAATTTGATCCAACGGCTAAAGTTATTATAACTTTTAAAGTAGACCCCTGTTTTTAGCCGTTTGATCAAATTTCAAGAGTCCGGATTGTTTGATGAGAAGAATTAGGTAGAAGAGATCCGGAGAGGATCCCATTCCTATAAACCAAACCAAGCAGATGATATCACAATTTGTAACATCTGAGAAAACCAAACATGTACATTGATATTGATAGGGATTTTGCCACCTATGCAAATAAGGGCAAAATCACGTGAAATACTTGCAAGAATACAAGGATGTAGTAGTATAGATGCTCATGCAAGGTCGTTCTCCTCAATGACTATTTAAACAATTTATGTAAAAACAATTCTTAATTAACTACTTAGAATTAAAACTTGAGAAAAGAGATTTTGAGATTGGGTAATATTAAAAACGAATTTTAACAAAAACTAATATAATCGAAGAAGAGAGTTTTAAATACCAATTTATAAAGGCACTAGGAGTCCACCATCACCTAGCAATCCTACGAATTTCTACAAATTACTTATGATCTACACATGCCACTTTGAAGGTTAGATTATCCTAATATATATTCTCCTCATGATATTCAAGCAAGAACGTATATCTAACATGCAATTGTCTGTGATATTCAGATCAAATATAAACATGCAAGACTCATTAAGTTTTATGAAAACCTTTTGAAGAACCATGCAACCCCTAAGAACGTGATATTCGCTTTAGATGAAATTACAATTATCAATCACAAGAAGCAATACTCAATCATCCGGTGATATTCCGACCGAATTGCATCCAATCACTTGTCTAAACATCCTAATGGTGACCAGTCATCAAGACAATTAGATAGTTTAAAAACAGTGATCAACAATTCAAAGTGTGCATGCAATCAATCATAAGCAATTAAATAAAAATTACATATTCATGCTAAGGCTCAAGGCTTCGCCCTAACAAAATGAATTAGTTACGCATATTCATAATTGAAATCATAGAAAATATTATTAAGAAGAAAATGAATGAAAACACCTTAAAGTAGAAAATCTCCAAGAACCCTAGCAAAGTTCTTTGTCTCTGAAGTTGAATAATAATAAGCGTAGAGAAAATCTGTAGATGGCCAAGCAATATATTTGCTAAGCCATCGCACAAACCCTAAAACATAGGTCTCTTATTCCAATTAGGAAACTAAGAAAAATAATAAAATATCTTAGAAAATAAAACCCTAATTAAACTAGGAGAATCTGTCAGGTAACTGTAGAGCCACGTTTTAGCCTCAGATCTCCTCCAAATCGGGCCCAAGATAGCTTGTTTTAAAGATCATGACGTTCCGAACACATCTCCAGAAGGCCATGAAACCATCCGAGGTCATCTTGGGCTCAAAAAACGCAATTTAAGCCCAGAAACGTTATTTTCCAGCACCGCGCATCGCTCCTTTATTTTATTTCCAGAAAATAACCACTTGGTGGAAAAATCCCAAATTTTGCTACAATCAAGCTAAGTGACTCACGAACGTCCTCCAACTAGAATTACTCCAAAATTCATCCATTTGGTCCTGTTTTGCTCCAGAGGAAGTCGAAAGTTCTATATTGAAAATACAATTCAAAGTATCAAAATTCTTCCAAAATATTAACCAAAATATACTAAGAATGTGGTAAAATATATAATATAAAATCTACTCATCTATGGAGAAGATGAGAGAGGGTGGGAGAGTAAACACAGTTTTGTTCACAGCAGGAGCAGCTGTGTTGATGGCATGTTTGAAACGTTTTATATTAATGGTGTTTCTCACGGAGCAATGGCGGGCGTGGGTTTTCCTTCTACTCAACCTCGTCCTCCTAGCCGTTGTTTTCACCTCCATTTCTTCCAGGACATCGAATACTGATCGAAATCGCGAATGTGAAAACAATGCCGAAGGATTCAAAAGAAATGAAGGAGCAAAAAGAAGAGAATATCGATGACCATCAGCTCCTTAAATAGTTGAACGAGTTAAGGTATGTGAGGATGAAGTGTGCAAGAGATCGGCGAGCGGTGGCGGCGAGAGCGAGCAAGAGCGGGTTGAAGACGATACGGAGGAGGAGGAGGTTAGGAAGCTGTCGAAGGAGGATTTGAATGAGAGAGTGGAAGCCTTCATCGTTATGTTCCGGCAGCATTTGGTTTCCGATTCAAAGAATTAAGGTTGTAGGGTTTAGGGTTTAAGGTTTAAAACCAGCACTCTGATTTGTAAATCTGTAGTCTGTTTTAGTTAGTGTAATAAATGGGGGGTTTACCGGTTTAGGGTCTGATATACATTGTCAAAACTTGGGGATGAAGTTCAGTTTGACGCCCAAATATTCAAACTATGTGTGTTTTTCTTATATGATACTTTGGATGCAGTCCTTAATCTTTAACATTCTTTGATTAAAACCTTAATAGTATTCAAAGTTTGATCAAGGTCCCTTGACTTTGTACACCTCGTTATATTACTATTAATATTAATATTTTTATAGTTTTGACATTAATTGTTTGATATTTTATGAGATTTATAATTCTATAAATTTAAAATCGTTGATTATAATACTATTCAAAACGGTTACAATAAAAAAATTCAAACATTTGGATTGAATAAATGGATAAAAACTATGTAAAAATAAGAAATAATAAATGGCAAAAGAATGTATCCATAGTGTTAAAAAATTGGTACATTTCACATATAGCAAAGTGGTACATTAATAAACAAGAATGAGTACATTATAAATAAATTAGAGTACAGATAAAAGATTAAAAAAATTATGAGTACAAATGAATTTTTAAAAAATATAGGAGCTAAAAGAAATTAATACATGGGTACAAAATAAAACTAAAACGAAAATACTACAAATTTAGAAAAATGTTGCAAATTAAAAGTGTGTAACATCCCACATCGCCCATGGGAATGATCCTTAAATGTATATTCCCATCCATACCTAGCACGAGGCCTTTTGGGAGCTCACTGGCTTCGGGTTCCGTAGGAACTCCAAAGTTAAGCGAGAAGGAGGCCAGAGCACTCCCAGGATGGGTGACCCACTGGGAAGTTGCTCGTGAGTTCCAAAAAACAAAACCGTGAGGGAATGGTAAGCCCAAAACGGACAATATCGTGCTACGGTGGTGGAACGGACCCGGGATGTGGTGGACCCCGGGCCGGGATGTGACAAAGTGGGTACAAACTAAAAATATAAATATATGATACAAAGTTTAGGCATAAAACATAAATATACCATATGTAATTTTTTCTATCATTGATTAAATATACAATGTCACGTAACGGTATACACATGGATACAAACATAAATAAAACTTTAAAAAATATGGGTACAAATTAAAAATGAAAAGAAAATTGGTACAAATTGAAAAATATTTACAAATTAAAAATAGGTACAAATTAAAAATAAAAATATATGATAAAAAATTTAACCATAAATATAAATATACTAATTGTAACACTTTTAACACTAAAGGAATATATTTAAAAATTAAAAATGTTTTATTATTTAAATAATTAATGATGTTATTAATATCCAAGGACCTTGATCAAAAATAGAAAATTAATAGGATTTTAATCAATGGAATAACAAAAAGAAGGATGTGAGCCTAATTTCTCATTTTCTTATTATATTATAACTTGTAGAGAGACTTGCATGTATCCAGCGTATATTTTGTATTTACCTTTTATCTTACGCGATGAAAACGTTTTTTCATGTAAGAGATCAGATAAAAACGTTTTCTCATGAAAAAAAATCACGTAAAAAGAAATATAGATACGAACCCGAGCCCGTGATATATGGGTAGCAACAATAACAAATGAATTAACAAGGTTATTTTTCCCACCCAAACAAGCTTCCAAACACTTGACAAGGTATTGAACTCCTATGAAGATGGGTGATATAATGGGAGGGTAAGATCGTCATTTTACGCGTAAAGATTGGAAAACGAATCAAATGGTCCCCAAGGAAGGAAGGTTGAGGAGTAAGCATCTCATTATAGTTTGAGGTAGAAAGCTATCTGCAAAGACTATAATCGCATACACTTCTCCCGCTAGAATGTCTCAAACCCATGAAAACAAGAAGAATTTAATTAAAATACGTCAAAATCCAGCTTCCAAAGGATAAGTGTGGATCAAATTAATTCCGATCCGCCAGTTCAAATCTATGAGGTACATTGAGGCCACAAAAGGTCAAAGTGCAGAAGATTTGAACTCTAGGCCAGCCTGCACAAACTACGAAAAACGTAACTTTCGTTTGTTTTTATATGGTTATATTGAAAGTTTCGAACTCTGAATCTAACCTATTTTTACTGATCACCGTACTCATTCATACCACCTGTCTAACCAATTTTTGCATGCTATATACTTCATGTGCTTGTACAATAAATCCAAACGTACAAGTCACTGGCGTCATTACTACTATGGACCCCATTATCCATGCTCCCACATGGACTGATGGTGAGATGATCTTCATTTTGGAGTTTTATTTTGGCCATTAATCTTTACTAGGAGTTGGGACAACAACTTATCACATATAAACCAAAAGAGCTCAGTGGTTGATGAGTCGTCGGCCTCACTCTCATCGACGATTGGTGAGTCATGAATTCACTTCCATCGACGATTGACAGTCACTCACATATATGCCTGTCAATTGCTCGCACAATTCATTAACGAGTTAGGTTGTTATCGGGTAAGAACCCAATAAGATATCGTTTGTCAGATCTAGACATTAGATATGATAATTTCCTGCATAACATGTTAACCTAACATGAAATAACACGATCCATAAAGGAATTGGGTCGTTATCGGATCACATGTTTAGGACCCGTTAAGATAGTAAGTATAACACGAAAACAACACGAACACGACAAACACGACCCGTTTTCCAGACGTACTCATATAGTCCAACAAGTTATTGATAGGTCGTGAGACTCATATCAACAGCTAACAACCAGCCACACATAGCTGAATATGTGATTAATTAATGGAAGATACTCCATTTAGCTAGTTAATGCAGCATTAGTGAAGTTTAAGAAGCCTATAGGGGCAGATATGTAAAAAGATATTCTAGGTTGTTGATTGGACTTTGGACCCCTCGTAGGTGTACCCAATGCGATAACCCTATAATCTGGCTTTTTAATTATTTGACTTGGACATGTTATAAACTTGTCACGTAGAAATCCCACGACACGAACGTGACAACCACCAACCTAACCAACCCGAATAATCAAACCAAATGAAAGAGCCATTGTCCTTTTAACCCTCCCCTACTTATCCTAATTCTTAACCATCTCTGCCTTCACACGCACGGTATGTTTTATCTCTTGTGTTTGCCGCCGGATCCGTATATTCTCTCAGCTTCTTGCGCTCGTCTGTTCCTATGCTTTGAATCGCTTCCGAACACGGCGGGCTATACGATGTTCTTACAGCTAAACCCGCGTTTTGTTTTTGTGTCCAGAGCAATGCGGCTAGAGGCCGCCATGGTAGGAGGGGTACAGCCTTTCATCTGATCAGCAAGGCGCAGGAGTATTACGGAGTTTCACAACGGCGATCCTCTGGTACTCTCTCTACTTTGTAGTTGATGTATGGACATACGAAAGACCGGAGAGTAAGGCATGGACGGAGTGAAACCTAAGTCGAGGAGGAGAATGTTTAGAAAGTGGTTCAAGAGAAAGCATAAGGGAGCTGAACCCTATCAACTGAGTCAAGTTTCAGGTTTTGTTTCTTCTAACTATGGATCTGATACCGACTTCTTTCTTATTCGCGTTCTTATTCTTCTTCTGTCCACAGAGTAAGTTCAATCCGGACTGAAGTTTACTGAATTTTTCTCCAGATGGGGGCGAAGATGAAAGCACGGATTACTTGGATGATATTCTCTTTCAGTCCATGGAGATGGATCCATGCACTTCAACTAGTGAGTTGAGGTAATTTATCGATTTATGGAAGAAAGAAAGCAACAAGAAAGTGTATGATCTTATAGTACTCGTCTGATAACCATTTTCGTATGTTTTAGAATCTTTGTGGGAACTTGGAATGTTGCTGGAAGGTCTCCCAAAGGGAGCTTGGCAGTAGATTTGGATGAGTGGTTGAATCTTAAGGACGCGGCAGACATGTATGTTCTCGGGTATGTTGTATAAACTTGGAACTCAACATTACACATGGTGTTCATATTTTCTTGATTTTTTTTATCCGACTAATATGAGAAAGTAGCATGGATATCACAACTCAGATATTTCGCTTGCAGATTTCAGGAGATCGTACCTTTGAAGACCCGAAATGTGATAGGAGCGGAAGACCCAACCGAAGCAAGAAACTGGAACCTGCTGATAGGGAAAACTCTCAACGAAAAATTCGGGTGCCCTTGGTTGACGCCCATTGTGCATCCAATTTCTAGTGAGAACTACAATTATGTGCAAGTTTCTGAACTCGAACCTGAAATCACGAGGGAGCAATCAAGAACCCTACAAGAAAAGCCAAAGAGTGTGAGTAAGTACAAGCTAATTGCAAGCAAGAAGATGGTTGGAGTCTTCCTTAGTGTATGGATGAAAAGTGAATTGGTCAGAAAATATGACATTTCAAATGTTAAAGTTTGTTCCGTGGCCTGTGGCATCATGGGTTATTTGGGAAACAAAGGTTCGGTTTCAGTTAGCATGACAATCGAAAGAACTAGTTTTTGCTTTGTTGTTGCCCATTTAGCTTCTGGAGAGAAGAAAGGAGATGAAGGTAGAAGGAATCATCAAGTCGCAGAGATTTTTAAGCGAACGGCTTTCCCTCGATCCTCTTCAGACAATGATATTCCTCATCCTCTCACCATCTTAGGACACGAGTACGTGTTCCTCCCAGTAGAAATGTAGCAGTAAAATTTTCCCGTTATTAGTTATTCAACCCAATAATTACAAGAGTTCCTAAAACTGACAATGATAGGACAGCTTTTACAACTAGTAGTATGCTTTAACGTAACCAAAACTCAATACTCACAGGAGTCTGTCAAAATTTAACCAGATTTTAAAACCGATAAGGTATCTGGATGACCCGATTAACTGAATGAGTCAAAATTATCAAAGAATGGAAGAAGTCATCCTTAACGGGCTAATTTTTCTGTTGTGAAACAGTCGGATTTTCTGGTTCGGGGATCTCAACTATAGGCTATACTTGGAGGACAATTCAGCCAGGCAGCTGATAAGGAAACTAGACTGGACAGCGTTGCAAGAATTTGATCAACTTCGTAGGGAACGAGAATATGGTGGGGTATTTCAGGGTTGGAAGGAGGGCGCTTTAGAATTTGCACCTACCTATAAGTATTCTTCATCAAATTGCAATCGCTATTCAGGTGGGCTTCCAAGCAGATCAGGAGAGAAGCAAAGGACTCCAGCATGGTAAGAACCACCAGAATCAGTTGTCTACCCCCCCCCGATAGGCCTCCCATGAGCCTTGATCAACAAATACCTTCACTTTCTTCTGCTAAATAAAAACTAAAGACGTAATTTAATTATGGTGGCAGGTGTGATAGAATTCTGTGGTATGGAAAAGGGGTGACGCAGCTCTCTTATTTCCGTAGTGAAAGTAAGTTCTCAGACCATCGGCCCGTCTCTGCCCTATTCTCAACACAGGTAGACGTAGTGCAGTCTACTAATCCAAGAATGGTTTCAATGCATACCATTCTTCCCGCCATACCAACTCCTAAAGAAATTGTAAGTTTTCTCTAACAAGGTCAAGTTCAGTAAACTATATGTCATGTTCAATTTGAGTTTTGTAAGAAGATGAAGCTTTTGTTGTTGGAATAATAAGAAGAAATTTATCAATGCAGGTGCAGAGCAACCGTGATGAAGAGGCCAGTTCTACATTTTTATCATTGATCATAAAGGATTTCGAAGAATCACCAACACAAAATGCAAGTTGTATAGAACAAATAGATGACAGTGGTTGCAGCTAGCATTTGGCAAGTGTGTTGTTGGATGCATGCTCTCCAATATAGTGTAGTAAGCAATTATCTATGATATAATTATAGACGTTTAATTTCATTTGTTTTAGGAAATGAGCTGAAACAATCTATAGAAAGCTTTAAAATGCAAATTCAGCAGTATGGAACCTTAAAAAACTCCTAGGCAAACTGTGGTCATTGATAAATTGCATATCGATTTATTGTTCTACAAGTTCTGATTTGCAGTACATTACTTGTTAGGTAAAACGAACATATAAAGTGTAGTGTAGTTATGTGAAGTAGATTACTTACAAAAAATTAATCTGCCTCACTTGACTGAATTAATCCACCCAGGACGTCCACATTGTCAAAATGACAACTGGGACACACGCATCTGCTCTGCAACGTCTCACCAATGGTAGCACAGATCTGTTCCAATTCTGAACTCTGCTTGTTTCCCGTCAAAGGCAAAACTTATGTAGGTCATGCTCACAAATATGGTATTTAGGGCAAACTAGACCTTAAAATCCAGCATAGCAAATTAAATTCTAGACTTCATGACTAAAACAGGCATTCACTTCGGAAGAAAGCTGTCAAGAAGCTTATACAAATAGCTCTTGTGGATTGGGTTGCATTCAATTATGGCAGTTTTCAAATGATGAAACATTCAAAACGGCCTACGAAGTGCATTTGACTATTCTCACAATCATTTATAAGCATTGGGACTGCTTTAAAATCATTCGCATATGATCAATAAATAATAGCCATATGGGAAGCATAATTTTCTTGCATTCTAATTTTCTCGATGGTCCGGAGGAATAATATATTTTTTGCTTAAGCATTGAATAATTTCAGTAACCAATGCATTCTTGAAAAGGATATCTTGTCAAATCATGCACTTCTTTCGTTGCCTTGAACGACTCCTCCATCAAGAACACCTTCCTTTCACAATCACTCAGCGCCTGCTGGACCTGCAGAGGCAGAAGTGCCATACAATCCAATTACTTACTTAAGCTAAGCTTCTAGCAAACCGTAAAGACCCATTCGTAATGTTTCCAAGACTGATTTCTTCACCTGCTTTTGAGTATTCTGTTCAGCCTTGTATTCTTCTTCCGCTTTGGTTGTCTGAGACACCACACCAGCAAGCATGTCCTCAAGTTCTCTTAAATCACCTTCAGTAACCTCCTCCTCTCCTAGCTTGGGATCTTCTTCTGAAACAAAAATTGCAATTTTATTTTAGTTGCTACCCACACTACATTACGGAATCATTTTGTTCCTCTTATGAGAAATATTTATTTTGAAGATTAAAGGAGAGACGGAGGAGTTTAGTCCATAACAAATAGAAGATTCAACAAATTGAATTATGTCAATAGATCAATTCTACAGGTTTATGGCAAAACGTACGTAGGCCATCACCTTCTGCACTTCCACAGTACTCTTCCTCATGAATATGGCCAGCAATTGACTCTTGGAACTTTCTACGTTCACAGATTTTAACAAGTACAGTAGTAATTCAGCAACTGCAGGAAGGCACTGAACGCTTTTGAAACATAACTCGCATCAATCACGTGAAAGTAGACTATAAACGGGGCACATAAATATGTCGAATATTCCAAATTATCTGTGAACTTGTTACAAACTGCAGCTTGGTCGCGGTCGATCAAGTTGTATAAAATGTCAGTATTGATCAAAGCAAAATTCAGTAATATGTCTGTCAAGAATACGAAAACGCCTTCTCTTCTCCTTTAAGATATGCATTAAATGGAGCATACAAGTATAACATTTTGCTTTTGAAATGAGGCTAACCTTATCTTAGCGTTGATCTCAAACATTTCGCTTATAAACTCATCCCTGCGTAAACAATTATGGACAATAGGAAGGTAAGCAATTGGAATATTTCGAAAAGAAAAACAGATGTGAAAAAATAAAAGTAAAAACAATTGAGATGAAAATTTCATACCTCGAAGCAGCTTCTTTGTTCTTTTGCAAGATCCAACAAAAACAATGTAAAATTAGGATCAGTAATCAAAGGTTTTAGCTGAGAAAATTACAAGAAACTGAAACTTCAATTACCTTAAGAGCTTCTACTTCAGATCCGACGGCGGAAATCTCGTCTTGCGTATGAGAAATCCTCAACTGAATTTGAAAATCCGATCGGAACCTAATCAAATTAAGAACAAAATCACTCAATCCAAACAATGCGCAAAAATAACAAACAAACCTCCAGCGTTTGAATCGTTGCTTCGTTCATCGCCAATTCGACTTCGAAGCCTTTGACCTCTTGCTCGGCGGTTTCCTTGGTGCGCTTGGCTTCTTCGAGCTCCGCATTTGCAATTTCCAGCTCGGATCCGAGCTCTTCGATTCGCTTCCTCAGACTTACCACTCTTCGCTCTGCATTTCTCAAATCATGCACATGAAAATTCCTTTAGCTGAATTTTGAAAATCAAAGAAATCGGAACTCTATTTGTTCATTTCCAGGTGAAAATTGATTTTTCAAATTTTCCTTTTCCTCTACATTTTCTCAGGAACCAAACAGAGTAGCGAATGCAGAACGGGAAAAGGTGTGCAGGTAAGAACTGTACCTCCTTGCGACTTTTCGGATGCGAAATCGTGAATTAAGTTCAGAAGCTGCTTCCGAGCGTCGCTTCCCGCCATGACTCGTGTGCTTCTTTTTCGCGCTTCTTCTGCAAATACGTAGTGCTCAACAGTCTCAGACCATCACACCCGACCGCGGATGTTCTTACTTATATGCGAGATCATAAATTCATAAGCCCAAGGCTAGGCCCACTTCCCTTTTTTCATTTTTGATGGGTCAGGCCCAAAAAAGGCCCACTACCAACACTTCGAAAAAGAAGGGCGTTTTCAATTTTCAACAAAGGTGGTATTTGCTCATGTTCCGAAGTTTTGTGCTTCGAACTTCTCGCTCAAGTTATTAATATTGTTTGCTAAACTACCCTTGTGTTTGAATTTCTCACAAAATATTTTCAATAATAAGATTGAGTTAATAAAGAAATTTTTGGCAAGTGAAATTGAATATAGTTGGGGAGGAAAATTATTTTCATTATAACTTTGTTGGTCTTAAAAATAGCAAAGCTTACGTGGCGTCTAGGCTGAAACAATTAGGAGTTAAATACATTTTTTTCGATGGCTGGAAAGCTTATGCGTGCCAATTCGTTGCCTAGATCGGCTGGATGAATAACTTGAATGTGGTGGATGTGGTGAAATGCGCTGCTAAATTTTTGAATTAAGCGACATCGGACGAGTAAGGAACACTACTCTCTGTCTTGGATTCTATAAACTATAACTTGAAGTCTATGTTATGCAAATCATTGTCAAGTTCTAAACCTTCTACACCAGGTTCAGTAGCCTAGACTATATTGGTGAGAATATAGGTTCGTCGAATTGATATCAAGTTGTATGAACAAAAATACTCAAGGGAGATGATTGTCTTTTTTGTAAAAGTGGTTCGAGCGTTTGTGTGCCGAACTCTAAAGATGACTTGAGAGTGACAAATCAATGATTCACTCTGTCGAAAAAGTTGATAAAGTGACAGCGAGAGAATTAAAAACTCTTTACCGGCTGAGACTTAAGATAAATAGTTAGCCAAAGACTTAGGAGAATGCACGTCTATCCAGTCGGTCGCTTTCCTAGTTACTTCTGGAAAACCTCGTCTATCTAGTCGATTGTCAACTCAACCCTATTTATCCAATCAAAACTCATGCTCATGGTTAGTGACGCAAATTAGTTTTGACTAGGGCTGGTTCGGGTCGGGATCCCGAACCGAAACCCCGAACCCGATTCCCAAACCAAAACATTTCGGGATGGGATTTTATATCCCGAAACCGAACCAAAATTATTGGGATCCCGAAATTCGGGATTCCCGAAAGTGTTTCGGGATTTTCGGGAAACTTCGGGATTGGGCCTTGAAGCCCAAAATGTTGGGCTTTTATAACTTTTTACAATTTTAAGCTTTTTACAATTTGAAGCCCAAAATGTTGGGCTTTTAAAGAGTAAGCCCACCCTTTAAAGGGTAAGCCCACCCTTTTTACATTAAAAAAAAAAAAAAAAGGTTACAATTGGCAATTGCAACCACAGCCACTGCCCGCACAAGCACAGGCAGCCCACTTGTTTCAATTTCATCACAATATCACAGATTCACAATACCACACCTGTTTCAATTTTCATACCAAGAAAGCAACAACTAACAAGTTAAGCTTAAGTTCACAATTGTCTAACAAACTAGTTAATTAAAAGTGCATGCAACCAAAATGAAATAAGTTAAATTTTACAAACCAAACTTCCGAATGAATTTAGATTAAATTACAAACCAAAAGCAAAACCTAGTTTATAAGCAAGAAAGTGCATGCAACCAAAACATAGTTTATAAACGTAGTTCATTTCCTTTAGCCCCTTCGGCCTCTTCCCCTTGTTGATGAATGACCCGTTGACGTTGGTGTTGATGGTGGTGGTGGACCCCTTCCTCTTGTTGATAATTGATCCCTCCTTTGTGTTGGATTAGATGCTCTTGAAATGGGTGGTCGTGGTCGTGGAGGTAATGATGGGCGGCGTTGAACTTGAGGTGGTGGAGGAGGTGGCATTTCACCTTGTGTGGGATTCTCCTCACCTCCCATATTAGGCAACTCTAAAACGATAAAAACAATAAAACACAAAATATATTTAGAAAGTGAATGCATAAATTTTAAAACTAAGAAAATGAAAACATGAAATCAAATACTTCACTTAACCTTCTCCAACTCTTCAAGTTCCTTGTAGAACATAAGATCGTCAATTGTAGGCTCCTTGTAGAAAGACATTTCATTCCCCCTTAGCCAATCACTTGTACACACCAAAGCCTCAACTGTTCTCGGTGTTAGGGAAGCTCTAAAAGGATCTACAACTACTACTTATATTTACAATTATGGTGCAATGTTTATGTGCCACTACTACTTATATTTACAATTATTGAGATGTAATATTTTTCAATACAAACAATATATCACAAAGTGCACATATATATCAGATTACATATATTGACAGAGAGTGCACATATATACCACATTATATATATCACATTACATATATTGACAGAGTGCAAAATCTGGGGGAAGCAGTAGCAGTAGAAACTGAAAAATCTGGGGGATTTATACAACTTTTTTCAGTTTGAAAGCTTCCAATTGATGATTGTAAATTACATAGAACCTCTTAAAAAGAATGAACATATATATATATATCTCTCTCTCTCTCTCTCTATATATATATTATAGATACATGCAAACAGAATCAGAATTCAGAAATCAATCCAAAAGAAGGAAAAATTAAACATATAAGAACAATATTTTTAGATAAATTGATGATAAGAACAATAAAAATAAATCTAACTCTGTACTTCCAAAAAAGAAATTAATGGATCATCATTTTAACAAACAGAAAGAAAGAGAGAGAACAACGGAACCGAAGAAAAGGAGAAATTCACGAGTGAGACAGACAGAGAGCAGCTAAAAGATAATTAAAGTAAAAAAAGAAAAAATGGAAGATAAAAAAATACCTGGAAACCCTTAAGAGCTGTGGGTTGTGTGGGGAACAGAAAAGTCTTAGAGAACATCACCCGATCGTCTCGCCGCTGTAGACGATGCCGACCCGTCACTTTCCAACCCGCTCTGGTTCCCTTTCCCTCTTTCGATGTCAACAATCTCCGTCACCTCCAGCGGAGCTTCCTTCAACTTTTCATTTCCCATTTTTCTCTCGCCATTGTTGGCGGCGCGTGGACTCGGTTGCTTGATCTCGGCGATCTCCTTGGATTTTGGGACTCGATTGGTGTCGGATTTGAGTGTGTGAGTGTGAGTCGATGGAGAAGCGTCAGTCCACGGAGAAGCGGCGTGAGTCAATGGACGACGAGGACCGGCATGGATTCGACGGAGGAGTGGAGCGGCGTGAGTCAATGGAGTGATGGACGATGAGGAGCGGCGTGGATTCGACGGAGGAGTGGAGCGGGGGGACTGTGAGAGAGCGAGAGCGACTGAGAGAGTCTGATATAACCTAACAAACAAATGACCTAACTATGGACGGTTGGATTAGATTTTAACAAATCCAACGGTTCAAGTAATTTCTAATTAAAAATTAAAAATAAATAAATAAATAAATATATATATATATATATATAATATTCGGTTCGGTTCGGGATTCCCGAAATCTTTCAAAGCTGGGGCCGAATCCCAAACCGAAACTTTCGGGTCGGGATCGGTTTCGGGTACCAAATGTTTCGGGAAATTCGGTTCGGGAATTTTTCGGGATAATTTCGGGACGGGATCGGGACGGTTCGGGATTTTCGGGAAAAAATTCCACCCCTAGTTTTGACATAAAGTGTAGGAGATGTTTATCATGTATAGCGTTGATTTTTATGTTGAGTTGAAAGTCTTTTTCTCTTTTCCAATACTCTTATACCTATAGGAGTAGGTTTCGTAATACTCCGGCGGAGTGCATATCGTGTGTTTTCCACGTCATTTTCAACCACTTTCCACTCAAGTCCCATCAGGTTTGAGTTAGATCCCAACTGCTAATTTGATTGGTTATACTGTAGCACTCCGACCCATGTTGTTCATGGTCTGACTGCTTTGAGCCTCTTAAGTCATGCTTCTGAGTCCAACCACTATGATACTTTAGACAGTTTGCGGAGGCCTCTGGAGACGGATTCTTTCATATGCGTATGGTCTGACTGTTCTGAGACATGCTTCTAATTTCAACTGCTCTGACCCTTTAGACAGTTAGCAGAGTGGCAGAGTGCAGATGGACAATCTGCACAAAATATGTTCCAGCAGTCTTTATGATGGGATTAGGTGTTGTCCCTTGGTCCTCTAGAAAGCAAGAATTTGTGACTTTGTCAACAGAAAAACATAAGTTCGTTGTAGGAGATTCATGCACTTGCCAAGCAATTTGGCTGATCAATAGGCTACTTAAAACACTTCATTATCAGCATTAAAAGCCCAACAATAGTGTTTTGTGATAATATTTCTTCAATTAAGTTGTCCAAGAATTTAGTTTTACATGGCAAAAACAAGCATATAGATGTGAGATTTCATTTTTCTGCGTGACCTGTGGAAGGATAAATTCATTGATATGATTCATTGCAAAAGTCAAGATCAGAATAATATTTTAACCAAGTTTCTCAAGTTGCCTGTGTATTTGAAGCGAAGGAAGGAGCTGGGAGTTTGTTCTTTGAAAGATACTGCTGGATGAAGTTTTATTATGCACAAGAACTAAAGTCGTTTTCTCTACACCTGGAGAGCATTCAGCTTAGAGGAGGATGTTAGGAATTAATTTTATTAATTTTTTTATGTTTTGTTATCTGTAAATTAATAAGTAGTGGAAGTCCTATTCTTTAGGAATCAATTTGGATTGCCTACAGATTAGGAGTATCTCGTTTATATTAGAGCATGCAGTTGTTACATATTTTTAGCTATTTTTGTTATTGGTACATGTAATTATGTTGAAGTTTTGGTCAATGAATAAAAACACTTCAGTTCAAAAAAATTTCATATTCTCAAGCTTTCAATTCTAGTCTTGTTTTCAACACCCTTCCGCGTAGGACTAAATTAGACCACCTACCCGTAGTCCACACAAGTCACTTCTAGTCTCGTTTAAATTAGTCCTTGAGCACATCAAACATAGTATTATAATCCTAGCTTATCCAATCCTAGCTAAGGAAGTGAAACAAACAGCAATCTAAGTTGGAGTTAACACAACATGTTCACGTGATTTAATTGTGACCATTTAATAAAAGAATTAGAAAGGAGGAAAATTTAGAGGGAAGAGAATCATATTCTATTGAAGTTAACATGGAGTTATTGTTTTAACTTATTCGAGATGCATTATTAAAAGACAGATTAATTGGTGGCGCATAATGATAAACTGAATGTCTTGTATGTCTTGTAACTTTTTTAGTTCGTCTCCCACTATAAGATACAAAATTATACTTTAAACAATAATCCAATAGAAATGTTTACTCCTTGAGTTGAGTCCTTGTAGATATTTTAACTTTTGCACTTTGCTTTATATATATATATATATATAGCAACTAGAACCATAGAATGACATTTGCCTTTGTAATTGTGGATTCGAATTTGCTAAATTGTGCAAATTCACACCCCTTCCAATATTATTCTCAATGTCATGCCACACATGCAAAATAAAATGTTTAAATTCCACTTACAAAAAGGAATGAACAATACAGATTTCGTATTAAATTGAATTGAATATGAGACCGACACATTGTCTTTTACAATCTTATTTCTTGGAGTGAGACTCTGTAAGACTGATTTGGACTCAATTCCAATTTTCTCCCGTCTCAAAAACAACAAAACGTGACACTACATGCATTCAGTACTATGTTCCACCAACGTGAACAAATAATTTCCAGACTTTTCTATCCAAATCACTTTATAAATTGTTTGTCAGAATGCACTATAAGCCAACTACCAATAAAGCAGGAGATGGATGCTAATCATGCTATCTAGTGGCCATTATAAACAAGCAGGCCAGCAGGTTTATTTTTGCATTACTAATTAGTACTGCTTGTCCTCATCTCCGAGAGAGACTGAGAAAAAATGAGTAGTGCAGAGAAGAGTAGTAATGGAGAAAAGAAGAAGAAAAACGGGTCGATACGCTCCATTTTCGCGCATGCAGACGGAGTGGACATGTTGTTGATGACTCTAGGGTTGCTCGGAGCCATTTTTGATGGATTCACATCGCGGTTGCTTGCCGTTCTCGCTAGCCGGTTGTTTAACCTTATGGGGAGAGCGGACAGACATGGAGCATCAGATTTCGACGCACATATTTTGCACCGTTATATCAATAAGGTCTCTCTCTCTCTCTCTCTCTCTCGACCTTCCCACTCCTCACACATGCACAAGCACAAACACTGAAAAACGAGTACTGAAAACCCAATCTCAAGTTTGTAACGTTGGTTTCTGATCTCAATGGCCTCATGCAGGACGGAGTACTCGCTTTCATTTACTTAGCTTTGGCGTCGTGGGTTGCTTGTTTCTTAGGTAATCAATCCGATGCGATCCAATCTTAAACGTCAAACGAGTTTTATAGTTTTTCTCTTTTTTTTTTTGTTTTGTCTTGCATAAAGTAATTTTCTGTGTAATTATGATTGTTTTAGAGGGTTATTGTTGGACAAGAACAGGGGAGAGACAAACTGCAAGAATGAGAAGTAGGTATTTGAAAGCAGTATTAAGGCAAGATGTAGGTTACTTTGATTTGCATGTAACAAGCACATCCGAGGTCGTCACAAGCATCTCAAGCGACATTCAGGTCATCCAAGATGTGCTTGGTGAAAAGGTTTGATCCTACAAATCTATTTTCTGAATTCTATTATATATAGTGAAGAAGTCAGAAATTCATGTTAGGAGTGTCACATTTTAGACTAAAATATTTATGGACAACTATATATATATCAAATTCAAAGATGATTGACTATGCATTTAAAGGTGACTGACTATGCATTTATTCTTCACATTCAAAGGTGACCTGAATCTCGTTCTTTTGTGCACCTAGGTATCAAATTCAAAGGTGAATGACTATGCATTTATTTATTCTTCGTTATATACAATGACAACTATATCAAGACTTGACAATAAAACATTAAAAGCACATCCGTTTATTCTTCATCCTTGATATCTAATTCAAAGATGAGCGATCATATATTCCATTTCTCATGTTGATCAAGAGAACATTTTTTCTAAAAACATTAGGCATGAGAGAATTTGAAAGTTTTTTGTGCTAATTTGGATACAAGAAATCTATTTATCTTCTTCATTTTATGGATGATATAATAGAGGGAAATGAGAAATTAACCAAAAAAATAGTCTCAAAGCAAATGTAGTAAAAAAACAGAGAATATGATCAACTAATATTATTATATAACTAGTTTCAAATCTTTAATGTAAAAAATTAAAGACTGTATTTGTTGGATTGAAGTTAAATGGACTAACCAATACAATTACAAATTGACGTACACAGTATGAGAAAAATTCCAGAGAATTACACACACGCACACAGTATATGAAATTGGTACAGTCCAAAGTCCGATTTCTAAAATATGAATGATCAGGTGCCAGATTTTTTAAGCAAAGTGTCAACGTTCATCGCGGGTTACATGGTGGCATTTATACTGCTGTGGGAACTGGCCATGGTGGGACTCCCTTTCGCATTGCTTCTGGTTGTCCCAGGTTGGATTTGCGGAAGAACTTTAACCGGATTAGCGAGGAAGAGAAGAGAAGAGAACATTAAGGCCGGGACAATAGCCGAGCAGGCAGTATCTTCCCTTAAAACTGTTTATGCATTCGTTGGAGAAAACAAGACTATAGCACAATTTTGTGCAGCTCTGCACGGGACGATAAAGCTGGGGTTAAAGGAAGGCTTGGTTAAAGGCTTGGCCATTGGCAGCTCCGGCATTGCCTTCTCCATTTGGGCTGTCATGTCTTACTCCGGTAGCAGAATGGTTATTTACCACGGTGCCTTAGGTGGGACTGTTTTCGCAGTCGGCTTCTCAGTCGTCAACGGTGGATTGTAAGCAAATTTTCCTCAGTTTATGATGATAATATGAAGCATTTCATGTTATTGCCGACTTTTTTTAGTACAAATACGTATTAAGTAGGAACAATTAAAAGATGATATTTTCAGGTGTTCATATTAAGTACGTGTTTGTACTGTAGTTGGACCTATTATTTAAATAAGAAATTCTATTTGTTCATGTGAAACTGTTATACCCAATTTTGCACTATCGACCCATGTGTTTGGAGCTGTTAGTTTAACCGAAGATCAAGAATGTTTGGGCTTGAAATCTTGGTTCTGGATCAGCTGTTAGAAGTCAGCCAAGAAAGGAGGTTGCGAGTCTCGGCCCAGCAATGTATAACTGGTGGCGTGACCGAGTCTTAGGTGAAGTAGGATTGTTTGAATATTAGGATTGGCTTCTGATGAGATTTGAAGTAGCTACTTAAAGGTTAGGATTAGTTTACGATGTGGCCGAGTCCTAGACGAAGCAGGACTGTTTGAGGATCTTCACTGGTTTCTAGATAAAGTATGAATCAATCATATAATCAGTCTACGTTTAGAGTCCTAGTTCAAGTCGAAGAAGGTGAGACTCGGCATTGATTTAGTTATCAGGAAACTTGTCCCTTTACATATAAGAGGATTTGCAATGTAGAAAGGACCTTTAAACCAACACACAAATCATCGCTCGACATGAATATCTTCACACCTTTTTGTGAAAACTAACTGCTTCACTAACCGTTAGCACAAATTTCAATTGGATAGCCAAGGTTTTCCTAAAGCAACCAGTGAAGACGACCAACTTGATAAACAGTGGCAGAGTTGTAGAATCAGTTTGGATTAGGAGTCTCACCTGACCGGACAGATGGGGATTCTCCCAAGTCCATGGCTTACTAACTATCTCAAGTCTCAGTCAACAAAAAGTCTTTAATTCTTTCACCAAAAGAGGCCACTTCATCAATTTTCTCACCGAAGTGAGGTGTTAGTTCAAAGTTCGGCACACAGACGGCCAAACTATTTTTAAACTTCACAGCGATGTATAACCTTATCTTCAGGTTATAGAAGTCAAGGCCAATAGCGTTTCTTCCTCAGCCGAAGTTGCTTGATTCAGAAGTCAACAACGCATTTCACCACAAGCCACCAAAGGACGTAGTTAGCTCCTAGTTAATTCGGCCTATGCGCCACATAATTTGTGTAATTTTTTAGAGTCAATAGAAACATTTTATGTTATGTAACGAATTTTTCAGAGTAGAAATAGTATTAAGTATGAACAACTACAAATGACCTATTATGTGATTTAACGTACCAATTTGACAACTGTATTTTTCAGTATTCACATTTTTGTACTTATTTGTTTTTGGTGAACAGAGCAATGGGAGCTGCACTATCCAACCTGAAGTACATTGCTGAAGCGTGCTCAGCTGGTGAGAGAATAATGGAGGCCATAAAACTAGTCCCCAACATTGATTCAGACAACATGGGAGGCAAAGTATTAGAAAATATTTCAGGAGAAGTAGAGTTTAAGGATGTCAAATTTGCCTATCCATCAAGGCCAGATAGCATCATCCTCAACAAATTTTGCCTCACCATACCAGCAGGAAAGACTGTTGCCTTGGTGGGTTCGAGTGGCTCAGGAAAATCCACAGTGATATCTTTGCTGCAAAGATTATATGACCCACTTGAGGGAGAGGTTGTTCTGGATGGAGTTGCTATTGATGAGTTGCGGCTCAAGTGGCTTAGGTCACAAATGGCAGCAGTGAGCCAAGAGCCTTCTCTTTTCTCAACTAGCATTAAGGAGAACATACTTTTTGGGAAGGAGGAGGAGGATGGTGGAATAGAGGAAGTGATTGAGGCTGCCAAAGCTAGCAATGCCCATGAGTTCATATGTCAATTGCCTCAAGGATACGATACTCAGGTAAATTAACATTCCCTACTAGAAATTAAAACAACGTTAAATTGCACAAATCACTCATGTGAGGTAGAGAAATTTTGGGGTCTGGACAACTGGATCATCGTGACCGTCTTACTACACGCACAAAACACCCTACTCCCTGCATTTTGGTCTTCCACTCTTTCCCACGTCCAACCGCACACACAAAACACCCTACACTTGTATACGGGTGACTGGAATGAAGATCTCTCTCTTCTGAGGTGGGTGATATGTCAATGTTACTCTCGTGATGGAAGAATTCTTGACCATACACATGAAGTATGGTCAAGAATTTAAACTGAAAGTTCAGTTTGGACTGTAATTGATAAAAATATAACCACAAAGGACATTAGTTATCAAAGTTCTTCCTGAATGAGTGACATTGACATATAATCGACACAATTTACCCCTAAAACAACTATTTACATAGTTATATGCTTACAAAAACTTCCAATCACGTTATGGTAAATTGGTAAAAATTCAAGAGATATGAACTGCAGGTTGGTGAGAGAGGCATGCAACTCTCAGGTGGACAGAAGCAGAGAATAGCCATTGCAAGAGCAGTAATAAAGAAACCCAGAATCCTTCTTCTCGACGAAGCCACCAGCGCATTGGACTCGGAATCTGAAAGGCTAGTCCAAGAGGCCCTCCACAAGGCAGCCGTGGGCAGAACAACCATAGTCATCGCACACCGCTTGTCCACGATCCGAAACGCTGACATTATTGCCGTCATGCAAACCGGTAATGTCATAGAAATTGGCTCACATGAAGAGCTGGTTCAAAGCCAAAACAGCCTCTACTCCTCATTTGTCCGTCTCCAACAAACGATAAAAGATCCAGAAAAATGCACCGCAAGTATGTCCTTTCACTGCAACAGTACTAGTAGTAGTAGTAGTCTTTTATTATTGGCTGATCAACCAGACTCGAGTCCCAGGGTCGCTGGATTTGATAGTACTAGTACTGCCCGAGAATGTCCAAACAGCATGACTAACCAGTCCAAACACACTTCGTCGTTTTGGAGATTGCTGCTGATGAGTCGACCGGAGTGGAAGCAAGCAGTTTTGGGGTGTTTGAGTGCGGTTCTGTTCGGAGCAGTTCAACCGTTGTACGGATTCATCCAGGGCGCTACGGTGTCTGTGTTTTTCGCGACGGATTATGACGAGGTTAAAGAGAGAATAAGAACCCTTGCGTTAATGTTTTTTGGACTGTCCGTTTTTACAATGGGGATTAATATCGTCGAGCATTACAATTTTGCATACGTGGGGGAGTGCTTGACTAATCGGATTAAAGGAAGGTTGCTTTCCAAGATACTCACTTTTGAAGTCGGATGGTTTGATGAGGATCGGAATTCTAGTGGTGCCATTTGCTCTAGACTGGCCAAAGACGCTGAAATGGTACGTAATAACATAACATATTAGATTGTTTGACAAATATTTATTGACATGTTTTCTATAAAAAATGATTATCTTTTTCGGTCTTTTCTCTTCTACACTTCATTTTCACCTCTATAAATGAATAATTCTAAAAAAAAAATTAGAGACAAAAATAATAATAATAATGCAACCCAAAACTAAGAATGAGAAAATTACCATCCTTTTCTTTTAGCAAATATCAATTTAATATAATAATGCATACACATTATCTATGTTTTACTGATATTAGCAAATACCAATAGAATATAGACTGCATATCACCAATCTAACAACCAAACAATACTTTCATTATTCCTATCTATAAGAAGTTTTATCAGTTGGTTATTCGCTTTTAACTATGATATCTATTTGTTGAAAATGCATTGATAATATATATTACTAGGTTTTGTTGGTGACACTGATAATAACACATTATCAACACATATGGACAATTCGTTCCTCACTGTACAAAAAGAAGATGTTAGTTCTGTAGAAAGATTAATTTGTAGAATAACCATGCTTTGGCGATTGTCAGGTGGGATCTTTAGTGGGTGACAGAGTGGGCTTTCTTGTTCAAACATTCGCAGGCGTAGCCATAGCATGGGCAATGGGTCTAATAATCGCATGGAAGCTTGCAATCGTCATAATAGCCGTTCAACCAATCGTGATTGCGAGCTTTTATGCAAAGCGAGTGCTACTCAAAACGACCTCCACCAGAGCCGTCGAAGCCCAAGAGGAAAGCTCCAAGCTTGCGGCTGAAGCAGTCGCCAACCACCGCACCATCACTGCCTTCTCCGCCCAAAACAAAATTCTCAAGATGTTGCAAAAGACGCGAGTGGGCCCACGTAGAGAGAACATCAAATGGTCATGGTACGCAGGCATTGGGCTAGGGTTTGCGCAGAGCATCACCCTCCTCAATTGGGGCATGAGCTTTTTGTGGGGTGGCATGCTCATCTCTAACGGCCACGTCACATCAAGAGCAGCGTTTCAAACCATCATCATTTTGGTAAGTGCTAATTTCTTTTAGGTCAAAAAAATAGTATAAATAGTATGCCTCAATTTTTTGTACAATAATATATTTATACGTGGCTGGAGAGATAATTAGTTGTGCATTAATCACTTACGAGATTTTAACCTAAGATCATTGATCACTTACAAAGGTAGAGAAATATCATTAGATTGTAATATTGAATAACACTAGTAGACAGCAATTAAATGAATTTTTTTTCCATTAGCTTAGATTAAAGTTAAATGGTAATTCTTTCATCATTTGTAGTAATAATGAAAGTTTTGTTTAGCATCATATTAGTAGTAGGCTAAGACATTACAAAATGTGTGTCACCTTTGTTTTCTTTTTAAGGGGGAAAATGATAAGTTTTTGAAAAGTATAATAAATGGTTTACTTGTGACATATATTAACAATGGGCTCGTGTGAAGTGCTTAAAAATAATAATAAGTGTTTTTGGAAACATTTTAACTAGTGCTTCTTGCATGAAGCATTTTAAGTACATTTGAAATTCAAAAACATTTTTTCTAGAAGTGCTTTCAGTTATTTTAAAACCACTTTCAAATAAGTTAAAATATGATGATTTCTTTAAAATTCTGAGGAGTTGTGACCAAAACCTAATATCCTATTTTAGGTAACTACTGGCCGAACTATTGCCGATGCTGGAAGTATGACGTCGGACCTTGCCTTTGGTTTGTACGCAATCGGTTCGATTTTCAGTGTTCTGGACCGGACGACAAAAATCGAGCCCCAAGTTCCTGAGAACTCCCAAGTGGAAAAGATAAGGGGCATGATCCAATTTTGTCATGTTTATTTTGCATACCCAACTAGGCCGAATGTGATGATCTTCCAAGACTTCTCGTTCAAAATTGAAGCAGAAAAATCTACGGCTTTGGTGGGTCAAAGTGGATCAGGTACAACCGTACAAGTACTTCATCTTATGCCAAAAAATATTTTTAATATTTGGACTCAATTAAATTATCTTTTTTTATATTTAGTTTTTTTTTTTTTGAACAAATCGATATTATCTACACTAAGGGAATGGTGGGTGGGCTTAGCCTCACAATGGGCTAGCATAAATTGGTTCAAAAGTCGCATTTGGCGAGAATTAAACCTAAGACCTCTCACTAATCAGTGAGGAGGAATACCACTAAACCGTAGTACTAATGACTAGTTTTAGATGAAAGTTAACAATTAAATTACTATTTTTTTTCTATTTAGTTTTCCTCTTCAACTGATCACTCTGTTTTGCGTTTATGTCTTTCTCCTCTCTTTACTATTTCTTTTTAGTGCACCCCTCCTTATTAATATGGCTTAATTGGATTAATAATTTTCATGGTGATAAGGTATTGGAAGATAGCTCATGTGGTAAAAAAACTAGGATTTAAGTCCATGTGGTAAAGTCTGTTAGGATTTATGCCCAAAATTGAAAATTTCGTCAACTTTCTGTTAGTTATTAAGTTAGCAATTAACAGAGAGATCCGTTTTAGCTTAATATGTGTATGGAGAGTTCCGTTTTAGCCTAATATGTGCAGCTCACATGCTAATAATTAACATAAAATTTACGAAATTTTCAATTTTGGGCATAAATCCTAACATATTTTACTACAGGAGCTTAAATCCTAGTTTTTTTCACCACAACACTCCTATTACCACAGAGACTATTAATCCAATTAGGCCTAATAATATTATAGATATAAGGTATGTCAAACGAGGAATATATTTGTTCCAATTTCAAATTTAAACGTTTTGTGACCCAAACAAAACTTCCTGCAGGTAAATCGACCATCATTGGATTAATCGAGAGATTCTACGATCCAATCAAAGGTGTATTGGAAATGGACGGTCGAGATTTAAGGTCATACAACCTTAGATCATTGAGGAAACATATTGCATTGGTAAGCCAAGAGCCAATGTTATTTGCCGGAACCATAAAAGACAACATTGCATACGGATCGTGCAACGATAAGGTCGACGAGGTGGAGATAGTGGAGGCGGCCAAAGCAGCCAACGCTCATGATTTCATCAGCGGGTTAAAGGATGGATACGACACCTCGTGCGGGGACAAAGGAGTGCAGCTATCAGGGGGACAAAAGCAACGGATAGCAATAGCCCGGGCAGTACTAAGAAATCCAGCGGTGTTGCTATTGGACGAGGCCACCAGCGCGCTCGACAGCCAATCAGAGAAGGTGGTGCAGGAGGCGCTCGAGAGGCTGAGGGCGGGGAGGACTAGCGTCGTGGTGGCGCACAGATTGAGTACTGTACAGAAGTGCGAGGTTATAGTTGTGCTGGAAAAAGGGAAGGTGGTAGAGAAGGGATCCCACTCTTCTCTGCTGGCTAAGGGGCCCGCGGGGGCTTATTACTGCTTGGTCAACCTTCCGACGACGGAACCATAGCTGACTAGCTGCCAAAAGCTTATTAGTTGGTGTGGTTACTTGAGTTTTGTGTGCTTTCAACAAAAAAAAAAAAGAAAAGCCATGAGTTTGTGCAATCTTGGATTGGTACACTTATCAAAATTTGAGACTAATAAATTGTTGTAGTGCAGTCCATTTATACGAAATGTATATAAAAAGAAATCAATTGTTTTTTGAATAAAAAGAAATAAATTGTTATGTAACAATAGGAGAAATTGTAGAGAAAACAAGAGAAGTTACAATAAAGTTTGTTCTTAAAAACTTGTCACTTTATTCTTCATCACTAGTTTCTTTATTTTTCCAAAAAATAGAAAATTTCATTAAATATAGGAATCAAATGATAACATCAGTCACTAGAATATTAAAGAGTCAGATTGGCTCAAATTTCCTCTTTCAGGTGAAGACCGGTCAAACTATTGCCGATGCTGGACGTATGACGTCGGACCTTGCCATTGGTTTGTATGCAATCGGTTCGATATTTAGTATTTGGACAGGGCCACAGAAATTGAGCCCCAAGTTCCTGAGAACTCCCAAGTGGAAAAGATAAAGGGGCATGATCCAATTTTGTCATGTTTATTTTGCATACCCAACTAGGCCGAATGTGATGATCTTCCAAGACTTCTCATTCAAAATTGAAGCAGAAAAATCAACGGCGTTGGTGGGTCAAAGTGGATCAGGTAGGTACTTACTTTATCTTATGCCAAAAATTATTTTGTTCATTAGGAATCAATTAAATTACCTTTTTATGTTTAGTTTTAGGAGGTGTATTCAATTAAGAATTTGAGAGATTTTAATGGATTTATAAATTCATGGATTTTATGGAGTTTAATTGATTTGTAGAGATTCCATGTAAATTTTGATTCAATTTCCTCGAAATCTCTTGGGTAGATGTGAGATTTGTGGATACTAAAAATACACTACGAAATCTCTCAAATTCCCTCTAATTTCTCAACTTTTTCAAATTCTTTAAAATCAAATTCTAATTGAATACACCTGAAATGTTATAAACTTCTTTAAAATCCTAATTGAATACATCCAGATTTCTAAGGATTTTCATAAACTATCTTAAAATCCTGATTGAATACACATTAAATTTCAGAGAATCACTTACACTATGTTTGGATGAAGAAATTTAAGATTACTAAGGAATTTTAAAATGACGGAAATTTAAATGATGGAATTTTATTCTATAGAATTTGTGAATTTTCTTGTTTGGGTAACCTAAAAGAACAATGGAATTGAATACGGAATTTGTTGTTTTTAAACTCTCAATCATAGAAATTAGAAAATGACACCTATTTACATGGAATTTATACTTGGGAATTGGAGGTCCCAAATTCCAAGTTTTTTTCCATGCAGAAATTCTAAATTTCTATGTTTATGAATCCAAACAAAGGAATTGGTGCATGTTAATTTATAAATTCTATATTTAATTCAAATTCCAAGTTTATTTCCCTCATCCAAACATAGTGTTAAATTCCTGATTCAATACCCCTATATTCATTAAAAGCATTAAAATCTCTCAAAATCTCAATTGAATACCCTTAAATTCATTAGATCAAAGGTTAACAATTAAATCTGCCTTTTTCTATTTGTTTTCCTCTTCAACTCATTATGTTTTCGCTTTCATGTCTTTTCCGTCTCTTTAATATTTATTTTTAATGCACCCATGTCCTTGATAATATTATAAATATAAGGTATGTTAAACAAGAAATCTATTTTTTTTTCCATTAAAAGTTTTGTGGAACCAGGATCCTCTCCTGAGCAGTTCCCTAGGGATCCCGCAATCTTGTCCGTTCATTTTATATCGTGCGGTTAGTTTTCGTTAGGTACTATTCATATTTGAATTTTAAAATTTAAATTTTAAATAATTTCTGACCGCACGATATACGATGAACGGACATGATTGCGGGATCCCTAGGGAACTGTTCAGGAGAGGATCCTGGTTCAGTTTTGTGACCTAAACAAAACTTCCTACAGGTAAATCGACCATCATTGGATTAATCGAGAGATTCTACGATCCAATCAAAGGTTTATTGGAAATGGACGGTCGAGATTTGAGATCATACAACCTTAGGTCAGTGAGGAGACAGATTGCATTGGTCAGCCAGGAACCAACGCTATTTGCCGGAACCATAAAAGACAACATTGCATACGGATCTTCCGATGATAAGGTCGACGAGACGGAGATCGTGGAGGCGGCCAAGGCGGCCAACGCTCACGATTTCATCAGCGGGTTAAGGGACGGATACAACATGTCGTGCGGGGACAAAGGAGTGCAGCTATCCGGGGGACAAAAGCAACGGATAGCAATAGCCCGAGCAGTACTAAGAAATCCAACGGTATTGCTGTTGGATGAGGCTACCAGCGCGCTCGACTGCCAATCAGAAAAGGTGGTGCAAGAGGCGCTCGAGAGACTGAGGGTGGGGAGGACTAGCGTGGTGGTGGCGCACAGATTGAGGGTTGGTTTGGTATTGCTGTGCTTTGAAAAAAAGCTGTTGTGAGAATAAGCGGCTGTGCTGTGAGAATAAGCGGCTGTGAAATAAATCAGCAGAGTGTTTGGTAAACTTTTTTGTAAAAGTGCTTTTGGAAAAAAAATCAGTCTGATAGTGGGTCTTTTCATTAAAGGAGCACTGTAGCTCCGTGTACTTTGAAAAAAAGCCAGTTTTCCAAAGCTGCAAATAGCAGATTCAGCTTTTTCCTTTGATTTCAGCTTATTCTCACAGCAGCTTCCAAAATAAGCCATTTTTTTCAGTTTACCAAACACCTAAAACCCTCACAGCTTTTTTTCATGAGTGCTTTTTTTTAAGCACCTCACTCCCAAACCACCCCTGAGTACTATACAGAAGTGCGACGTTATTGTTGTGCTGGAAAAAGGGAAGGTGGTGGAGAATGGGACCCACTCTTCTCTGCTGGCTAAGGGGCCCGCAGGGGCTTATTACTGCTTGGTCAACATCCCCAAGACGACGGAAGCCTAGCTGACTAGCTACCAAAAAGCTTATTAGTTGGTGTGGTTACCTGAGTTTTGCGTGCTTTCACCATGAGTTTGTGTAATATTGGATTGGTATATTGATCACAAGTTGTGATTAATAAATTGTTGTAGTGCGGGCCAATCATAATAAACATGTAATAAAGGGAATAAATTGTTATGTAACTAAATTGTAGAAAAAGGAAGAGAAATTACAATAAAGTGTGCTCTAATAAACTTGTCACTTTAGTTTTCATTATTAATAGGGGTGTTTTTCTTTATTTTTCCAAACAAAAAGAAATTTCATTAAATATACAAATCGGATGTTGACATCATTCACTAGAATATTAAAGAGCTCGTATACATGTTTTGAGGAATGAAAAAAGGGTATTGAAAAGTTGATCCAAAGTAGGTCTTCTAGGCCTCGTTTGGTATTGGAATAAATAAGCCTAATATATTCAAAGGTTTGTTGAAAGAATAAATGAAAATTTGTGTCTAAACTGAAGTTGAACCATCTTATTATGACAATTTCATTGTAAAGCTTAGCTTTCTCCCCATGGTTAGTGTAGATAAAATCGTTTGTTCAAAAAAAAATTACCCATTATGAAAACTGTGACAATCCGTCCCTAGTTCTACGATTTTATAAATTTTAAAAGAATGAATTTACGAAAATGCCCTAGAGGTCAAGGTTTTGACTTTCATAGAACAACGTGTAGAGAAACGTATGACTTATTCACTTAGCGCATTTGTGTAGTACTCGTTGGTACAAACGCATAGGCGAAAGCTGTTTGCAAGTCCAACTTATGTCGGTATAGTTACAGACATTTGAAATTGGTTATTTAAAGTTTAGTTATAAATTAATTCAAACTCCCACCATGTGGGAGTGGTAACCAATCAATTTTAAGAGAGGAAAAGGAGAACCAATCAAGAGGGGAGAAGGAAAAAAAAAAAAAAAAAACCTTCCCGTCGGGCAGTGCACCTGCACACCCAAACCGGTCAAAATCCGGCCAATTTCTGCCATTTTGCTTCGTGGAACACCATATCCACCACCTGCAACATCTTCCCCAATCTTTCTTCTTCCATCTTCGCTCAAGATTGAAGAGTTTTAGGCCAAAAAACGCGAAGAACATCACCGGAGCATCGGAGGTGTTCGACGGTGATTCCTTCGATCCAGCGAGTTTCACCACCCACCACCACCCCTTAATCAACTCCTCTTGGACCCATGAACAAGACCCAAGCAGTTGTAGGGGTGTTGGAACCTCAAGGAAGTCGAATTGAAGAACACTCATCTTAGGGTTTCCGGCGGGTTTGAGGGAAATTGGAGCCTTTCCCGGCTAAATTGGACTTAGCCACAAGTATAAAACTTGTTCTACTCATTGAGATCTTCATTTTTGTAAAATTTGGTAATTTTTAGAAATAGTTGGATTTTCCGGTGAGTCGGGGCGGCTGACCGCCACCCACGGTGGCGCGTGGCTAGGAGGCCGTCGATGTCATTCTTAGGCTAAATTAGATGCCTTGAGTTCACTGTTGGTAACTGTATGACTTAGGTTGATGGTTGGAACCTAAATTCTCTGGGTCACTTTATTTGGTAAAAGTGTGAATCGACGATCCGATCGTTGGATCATCACCAAACTTTAATACATTATAGTACGTAATATTTGAGGACCATAGAAACTTACGAATCGGGAATCCGACGTACGGATCTTCCCGAATTGGATTTGTAAGTTCATAAAATAAAATGTTGACCGCCACTTGGTTTTGGCAATTGGCGGAGATTCGACCGTTGGATCATAATGAAATATTAGGATGTGGTTCTAGGAACATAATGTGAATCCTTCGAAGTAACGGATCGAAAATCCGTGATGCAGATCTTCCGGAGTGAATTACGTAGGGATGTGTTTTTTTCTGTAAATTATGTATTATATCGGTAAGAACTATGAGACGACATTGGTTCGTGACGTCTCGATATTCGTGCTAGGGAGTCGTAGCGCGGACCTCAAGTGAGTGGGTCTTTTCCTTTTTATCGTGTATATATATATATATATATATGATTGATAATTCCACAAACGTATTTAAATTGATTTATGCATATTACCTACATATATTTACTGTGAATGCTTTGAAGTACTAGTGTGAACTACGAATGGCTTGATCCCTGTTTAGGGTACGTAGGCAGTCTAACGAGACGTTAGATGCAGCCATACAATAAATGAGACTAAATAATTAAGACAATAGCCTTGTTTGGGGAATTAAGCAATGTGAAGGAGATTGGTGGAATATGTGAGATTTAAACTTATGATTTGGTGGTTAAATGTTGTTCATAAATCAATGTGTGAAGAATCAAGAAATAGAAGTAAGGAAACGTAAGTAATGATAGTTAATTAAACTAGTGTCTAATTGGGCTTATCACCGATAATTATTCCCGAAAATAAATATTTTGGGAGTAGGGCGTTACAACTTATGCATTTTATGCCATATTATATATATATATATATATATATGTATATGTATATAATTGAAAATGCTATGACATGGTTGAGTATTAGATTGCATCATGGTATATCTATATGTATATTACTTGCACATAATTATTGTGAACACTTTGAAGTGCAAAGGTGAACGCAGAAGATCCAGGTAAGTTCAGGTAAGTTATGGCATTAGTTGAAATGATGAAGTTATGGCATGACTACATGTATATTTTAGGCAACTCCGACCTTGTCGTACAGGTTACAATGATAGGCAACTCCGACACTATCGTACATGTTGTCTATGAGTCGTACATGTTATAATAGATACAATTAGAGCTCATTATCCTGCACCCCGGTGTTAGTGCTCCGCCCGTGGCCAGAGCCTAGCCTTCACGTGATCGTTCACCTTTTGCACCACACGCTCACCTTGGATCCAAGGTAGGTGCCAGCCTGTCGTACAGACCACATTAGGTGGTTCTGACTCGTAGGTGACTTGTGATACTTCGCACAGCCTTCACGTGATCGTAGCACTTGAACGTATTTATTTACATCCAACCTGTCGTACAGATACTAGTAGAAAAACATGTTTGCGCGACGGAGCAAGTTTCGTCGCGCAAAGTATGTTTGTGCGACGCAAAACACAAAACGTCACATAAAAGACCTTTGCGCGACGAAGTCTGGCGTCGCGCAAAACCTTTTTGCGTGACGTAGATACACCTACGTCGCGCAAAGCTGTTTTGCGCGACGCCAGACTTCGTCGCGCAAAGTTTTTTTTTTCTCTCCTTTTGCTTTTCTTTTGGGGTTCTTGCATTGCCTTTTTCTTTTGTGGTATCCACTTGTGTAAATATTTTAAATTGACAATCGAATTAGTTTATAGCATTCATATAGGTTTAAAGTAGGGCTGGGCACGGGCTGGGCCGGGCCCAAATTTGGAGGGACCGGACCGGACCTGTATGAAAACACAACGGGGCGGGTCGGGGCGGGTAATGGGATTTCAAATTTTGGAACCGGACCTAACTCGACCCGTTTGAAACGGGTCGATTCGGGCCGGGTCCACGGGTCCTAGCACAGAAAGGAACGAATTGAAGCCTGAAGGTTGTGTTCCTTAGCAAATAAAAGAAAACCATACCAACGCGTAGATCAAGATCCAAAGTATCAGATAAATCAACAACACATAGATTCCAAACACATCATTCAACCAAATTAAGCATGGGTAATCTATGAATTATTGAAAAAATGGGCTTAAGATCTTCTCTGAGGATGAGTTATTCGTTGGGATTGAAAAAATGGGTGTGGACAGAGATAATAGTAGTAGGTGAAACAAGAACCTTAAGCGTTTCTTTGAGGATGGGTTCTTTGTTGGGATTGAAGAAAAACGCCTTAATTCCATTGCCTTTCCCCAAATGCAATTTTCTGCAGCTGCTGCTTCGGTGATGTCGGTGGTTTAATAAACCCAGGCAGGCCACTGTTACCCAATTGTCAATTACTCATCAAAATTGATTAGCAGATGAGTAAGAATAGGAAAAAGAAAAGTTCAGGCCGTCAGATTATTCGCTCACGAACTTGTACCTGGACATGAATAATGCAAAAAACGATGCTAGCAATGGGCAGCCAGCTCTCCTCAGGTGACAACAACAAATCCGTCCTAACAAATCACTGGCAAGTCACATTAGTGCCCAGAATCACAGATACAGATAACCAGAAAAGAAGCATAAGCTCAACAGTTTGTTGATAATTGGTATGACAGATTTTTCTCATTTGTCGAAAACTGAAAACGATAAGCACACAAGTATGCAATGCAACTGCCCAATTAATCAACACCAGAGTATGCAAATACAATGCAAGCATTCAATCAAGAGTATGAGAGTCAAACCTCAGGTAGGGAACCAAGTACACAAGCGCATACACCGCATACCGCCGTTTTCCGGTATCCAACCAAGCAAAAATCCAACTCTACAATTATTCAGTCCAACCCAACAAAAATTAAAACAAACCCAACAAACAAATTCATATAAATAATCAAAAAGTTCAAGAATTTGAAAGAAAAATGGGTTTTTTGTTTGTTTGTTTTACCAGCCAATTGAAGTAGGGAATGAAGCTGATGACGCCCATGACGGCGAACCTGGCATCGGTGGAATCCATCGCCGAACCGCCTTCGGCATCGTCATCGGGAGTGCTGGCGGGAAGCACCAGCGACGAAAGCATGCAGGCGCCAATGACGGCGACAAACGGCGCGTCGTTGGAGAACTCCGCTCTACAGGGTATGTATCCGGTGAGCTTTTTGTTCTTCTTGCTGTTTGGGTGTTTGCTGGCGGAGATGAGAGAGGGTCTGAGGCTGGAGAGCTGAGGAGGAAGCGGCAGCGGCGGTTTAAGATAGTGGAGAGTGGAGGAGCAGTGGATTACGGCCATGGCTTGGCTTTAGCATGCGCCACTATACTCCACCGTGATTCACAATAAACAGAGACATGTTGACCAACTTGAACTCCTGATGCTGTCTTCTCGTGTTGATGGTTCATAATTCTCGACGCCGATGGACTTATCGTCAGCCATGGCAGTCCAGTCTTGGATCGTGGCGATGAGGTCGTCGACTGAGTCAAGAGTGATGCGTAACTGGCCGAGTCGAACCAGATTGGGTGGTCAGCAACCGAGTTAAGCCTATCGTCTTCTCCGATCTGGAGCTTCTGTGATGTTGACGCAGTCGAGGGGTGGGAGGGAGAAGAGAACAAGAACAGAGAAAAAAGTGGGGGGAATCTGGGAGTGGGGGAAAATGACTGAAAAAGTAAAGCAATTGCTTTGTTATGGTAGAACGGGTCGGTTCGGGGCCCCGACATTTTCAAATTCTGGAACCGCCCCGCCCCGCCCCGTTTTGTCTCTACCAAATTTGGCCCCGCCCCGAACCCGCCCCGAATCGACAATACCCGCCCCTACCCGCGGGTCCTGTACCCGTTTGCCCAGCCCTAGTTTAAAGAGTGTAGCTGTAAAAAATTATCAAAATCAGAGTTAAAATAACCGCTAAATCGTGATTTTTCGTTTATAGTTATCCAAAAGGTTTGTCCCGTTACATAATCTCTGAATGTTAGATGGTTAGATCGTTGAAATTAATTTCGTATAATGTGTTTCTCATCAAGTTCAATGGTATATATATAAGTAGATTTTAATTTATTTATTTTGTACTCATAAGCAAAAGGGGAAAAAAAAAACTTTGCGTGACGTAGTTGCACCTGCGTCGCGTAAAGACGTTTTGCGCGACGCAACACCTACGTCGTGCAAAATTTTTTTTTTTTTTTACCCTTTTGCTTTTATTTTGGGGTTCTTGCATTGCATTTTTCTTTTGTTGTATCCACTTGTGTAAATGTTTTAAATTGACGATTGAATTAATTCATTGTATTCATATAAGTTTAAAGAGTGTAGCTATAAAAAATCATCAAAATCAGAGTTAAAATAACCATTAAATCGTGATTTTTCGTTTATAGCCGTCCAAAAGGTTTGTCTCGTTACATAATCTCTGAATGTTTGACGGTTAGATCGTTGAACTAATTTCGTATAATGTGTTTCCCATCAAGTTCAATGGTATATATATTTACTAAATAGATTTCTAATTTATTTATTTTGTACTCATAAACAAAAGGGCAAAAAAAAAAAAAAAACTTTGCACGACGTAGGTGAACCTACGTTGCGCAAAGTTGTTTTGCGCGACGCAACACCTACGTCGTGCAAAGGTTTTTTTTTTTTTTTTTTTTGCCCTTTTGCTTTTCTTTTGGGGTTCTTGCATTACCTTTTTCTTTTGTGGTATCCACTTATGTAAATGTTTTAAATTAACGATCGAATTAGTTCATTGTATTCATATAGGTTTAAAGAGTGTGACTGTAAAAAATCATCAAAATCAGAGTTAAAATAACCGTCAAATCGTGATTTTTCGTTTATAGATATCCAAAAGGTTTGTCCCGTTACATAATCTCTGAATGTTTGACAGTTAGATCGTTGAACTAATTTCGTATAATGTGTTTCCCATCAAGTTCAATGATATATATATTTACTAAGTAGATTTTAATTTATTTATTTTGTACTCATAAGCAGTTGCACGTACGTTGCGCAAAGTTGTTTTTTTTTTTTCCTTTTGCTTTTCTTTTGGGATTCTCGCATTGCCTTTTTCTTTTGTGGTATCCACTTGTGTAAATGTTTTAAATTGGCGATCGAATTAGTTCATTGTATTCATATAAATTTAAAGAGTGTAGTTGTAAAAAATCATCAAAATTGGAGTTAAAACAACCATTAAATCATGATTTTTTGTTTATAGTCGTCGAAAAGGTTTGTCTCGTTACTTGATATCTGAATGTTTGTTTTTTGCGATTTTTAGCGTATGCGATCTCAAAGCATATACAAACAAGTTTGACGGTTGGATCGTTGAAACTAGTTTTGTACAATGCGTATCCCATCAAAACAATAGATTCACTAACACTTGGAGTTTATTTATACTTTTATTAAGTATAACATAAGATTTGTGGTATCCACTTGTGTAAATATTTTAAATTGAGAATCGAATTAGTTTATTGTATTCATATAGGATCAAGGAGTGGAGCTGTAAAACATAATCAAAATCGGAGTTAAAATAATCGTTAAATCGTGACTTTTCGTTTATAGTCGTCGAAAAGGTTTGTCTCGTTACTTGATATCTGAATGTTTGTTTTTTGCAATTTTTGGCGTATGCGATCTCAAAGTATATACAAGCAAGTTTGACGGTTGGATCGTTGAAATTAGTTTCATACAATGCGTATCCCATCAAAACGATAGATTCCCTAACACTTCGAGTTTATTTATACTTTCATTAAGTATAACATAAGATTTGTGTGGTATCCACTTGTGTGAATATTTTAAATTGACGATCGAATCTATTCATTGTATTCATATAAGCTCAAGGAGTGTAGCTGTAAAAAATCATCAAAATCGGAGTTAAAATAACCGTTAAATCGTGATTTTTCGTTTATAATCGTCCAAAAGTTTTGTCCCGTTACTTGATCTCTGCATGTTTTTTTTTTCGATTTTTGGTGTATGCGATCTCGAAGCATATACAAACAAGTTTGACGGTTGGATCTTTGAAACTAGTTTCGTACAATGTGTATCCCATAAAAACGATAGATTCCCTAACACTTAGAGTTTATTTATACTATCATTAAGTTTAACATAACATTTTGTAGTATCCACTTGTGTAAATATTTTCAATTGACGATCAAATCAATTTGTTGTATTCATATAGGCTCAAGGAGTGTAGCTGTAAAAAATCATCAAAATCGGAGTTAAAATAACCGTTAAATCATGATTTTTCGTTTATAACCGTCGAAAAGTTTTGTCCCGTTACTTGATCTCTGCATGGTTGTTTTTTTTTCGATTTTTGGCATATGCGATCTCGAAGCATATACAAACAAGTTTGACTATTGGATCTTTGAAACTAGTTTTGTACAATGTGTTTCCCATCAAGGACGAATGGTATATATATTTACTAAATAAATTTTAATTTATTTATTTTGTACTTATAACACATAAGAAATTGAATAATATATATATATATGTAAAAAAATTATTGTCGGTTTTTGTTAAAAATATATTATTGTGGGGTTTATGTAAAAAAAATTTGAATTTGAAAGGAGGAAAGTCACATTTTCAATAATTTTTATAATAATTTTAAAAAATAAATTACCTTGCGCGACGCCTTAATGTGGTCGTCGTGCAAAACCACTTTGCGTGACGTCCAATTGTATACCTACGTCGCGCCAATTTTGATAATTTTGGCGGTTCAATAGTGAAAAATAGGCGGTTTTTTTCAATTTTCCAAGTTTGGACCCAACTCTTTCTTTCCCGTAGAGCTCTCTCTTCCCTCTCGCTAATCTCAGACTCTCTCTTGACCTCTCCTCGACCTTTCCTTGACCTTGCCTCGACCTCACTCCTCCGTGTCTTCACCCTCACTCAGACACTCTCTCTCGACCTCTCCTCGACCTTTCCTCGACCTTACCCTTACTCAGTCACTCTCTCTCTCGACCTCACCCTCCTCGCCGATTTCTCTCCTCCTCCCACATCAGACAAGTGACTCACCCCTCATCCCTCACTTCCTTCTCATCCCTCACCTCACTATGCACCGATTCTCCGCCAAATCAGGTAAATTTTGGAATTAATTTAGGGTTTGGGAAATTTAGCACTTGGAAGATTAAGTATACTGTATACTGAGGGTTACTGTTTCGATTACATATGCTCATTCTCACACAATTCTGAGGGTTACTGTTTTCTATGTTTTTTTTGTTCACTTTCCCTTTCCCTTCTTATTCCCGTGCTGCATGCACTAATTAACATAATCAAAATTCAAGACCAATTTTCTGTGTTCGGTTTACATCTGTGCTGTTTTTGACCTCTCATTTCTCAATTCTCTTAGGATTGTGAAGGTTTAATTTTGTTTAAGGAGACCACATTCACCAAAGACGAAAGCAGGTATACATAGTTTAATTTTGATGATTTATGCGTGTGTGTGTGTGTGTGATCTAATTGATTCAAACTTATACATATAGATAGGAAAAGGATCTGAGTTCTTCAGAGGACATGAAATTTGATCAGCATTGGTTTCTTTTAGCTCAATAGGGAAGTTGCATCAAGTGATTCAATAGACTGAACTATTACCAAATCAAAATTACCTAAAAGTCACCTTTATTTCAAAGGACCAAGATGATAGATTACTGTTTTCTGAATTGTCGTGGTACTTAATCCACCTTATAACTATTGACATACCTTATAACTATTTTGGATAATTTTAATGTCTGTTTAGAATAAGCCATTTTTGCACCTATATATATACTAGTGCTACTTACAAGTTTTGAATTTCTTGAACCAAAAAAGGAGAGTATAGAATTTAGGGACGTAAATATTAATTGAGAATTGGACGAAGTTTATAATTTAAAGATATTTCACTCCAAATGGTTCAAATTTGTTTATCCCTCTTATCTACTCAACCATAAAGTTTTGGCGCGCACAAATAGAATACCACTCGAGGTTTCTTTTCTTTGTTTGAATTGCCATCTTATCTTTTGAAGTTAACAGTAAGACGTGGAGATTGAACTACTTCCACGTGTAAATTAATGTTACCGTTTCATTTATGAGAAAGAAAAAAAGCATATGTAGTCGAAATAGCAATGACATATTGTACTGTTATCTTGCAGTATCTTTGTCCCTTTATGACCAGTTTTATAAGCTTGTCTGATGTACAGCCGAATCAGACTTTAATTTAACATTGATATACCCATATATCGCAGTTAGAATTTTTTCAGGTCAACCTTCGTTTTGTTCAATGATGTTCTGCCTGTGTGGTTTCTGTGTTTGGTTCTTAGAACTTAGGAATACCTTGTGGCTGACTGCTTACCTCTAGATTCGTCTATTGCTTGTCTAGATTTGTGGATAAATTATAGTCTTTGCGCCTTCTCGTGTCTGTCTGTTATCAGTCTTCGATAATTTCCTTAATTCTAGTCATAGACATGAGAAATAAAAACGCTAATATCGAACAAAATTCTGGTCAATATAGTTTTAATTTTCAACCCCAGATAAATGCATCGGTGCTTATACATCAATTGCCATCCATGTGTAAGTGCATAATACACTCATTTAAATAACCCCATTATGAGGACTTATCATTTTCTATTCATCTACAGGACTTAGATGAGTGCATCGATTATATTGACGTAGCTACAAGATCTGCTGGTGGTGTGTTGGTTCATTGCTTTGTGGGAAGATCCAGAAGGTGATTTTATCTTCCAGTATAGGTTATTGCTTTCAGGTTGTCTTCTTCGCTGTCTTAATTTAAGTCATCGGTTAAGTGAATCCTTCAAATAAGGTTTTGTTGATCTCTTTGATACAACATGGATAAGAAATAATGTTTTAGCATAAATTTTCTACGATTTTGCATCTCTGTTATTAATATTAGAACAGAAAAAAATTTGGGCTTTCAATTTCTGGTTTTAACTGGTTAAAGGTCAAGAGTTATGTAGTTTTGGGATTCCTCATTTGTGCTACCTTCGATAGAGCACATAGTATGGGGTCATTTAGGTACAATGTGAAAGGGAGAGTAACAGACCAGCAAACTAGCATCTTGAAATGGGAGTTCATTTTTCGTGTACCTCAAATTTGCAGGTGAAAAGTGTATTGAGGTTACACCAACATCCAAGAGCGCTTCAATCCCCGAAGAGTTGTGCACCGGTTGTGGTATCTGTGTTCATGTATGTATGATTGTATTTGGTTTCGTTGAAGTTTCCTCTTTTTTATTTATTTTCTCTGATTGTGTTGAAGAGGCATTCTTTTGACTCTGGCTTATCATGTGATGATGTAGAAATGCCCGTTTAAAGAAATTCAAATCATCAACTTGCCGAAGGCATTGGACAAAGAAACAACACACCGTTACAGGCCTAACCATTTTTAAGTTACACAGGTCAGTCTCAGTCGGTTCCTTATAACTTTGTCGAGAACTTCGATCAGTTTCATGTTTTAGTGTTTTAAGATGGTAGAAAGAATCTAAATCCTACACAATTTCAATTTACAGGTTACCGGTCCCTAGGCCAGGGGAAGTTCTTGGTTTGGCCGGAACTAATGGCATTGGGAAGTCAACTGCCCTACAAATTTTGTCGGGCAGTTCGAAACCAAATTTGGGTCATTTCAATGTAATACTCTTTACTTATAGTTTTCTTTTTTGCTAAGTATATGATAACTTTTCTTAAGTTTAGTTGATGTGTTAGTTCTTGTTAAAGACTATGTATCTTTGATCCTTTTGCAGAATCCTCCAGATTGGCAAGAAATCTTGACGTACTTTCGAGGATCAGAGTTGCAAAGTTATTTTATTCGTCTGTTGCAAGAAATCTTGACGTAGTTTTGTAGGAGACTACTTTTAGTTTTTTCTTTTTTGTTCGGACATATTGTATGTACATTTTCATATATTTTATAATTAAATACTTTTGCTTGGTTAATTAATTATTCTTTAGAATTTAATTACAATATTTATCAAAAATTTAAAAAAAATATATTTTTGAACAAAACAAAACCCAAAACAAAAAAAAGGGTTTGCGCGACGCACGTCCTACGTCGTGCAAAGCCACTTTGTGCGACGCATGTCCTACGTCGCACAAAGCCACTTTGCACAACGTAGGACGTGCGTCGCGCAAAGTGGCTTTGCGTGACGTAGGATGTGCGTCGCGCAAAGTGGCTTTGCGCGACGCTTGTTATTTCTTCATCGTGCAAATCCTACCGTCACTGCCTTGGCGCGACGGGTAGCGTGCGACGAAGGTTGCGTCGCGCAAACCCTCAGGCAACAATTTTTTACTTTGCGCGACGAAGATACCTATGTAGCGCAAAGTGTTTTTCCTACTAGTGAGACCACTTTAGGTGGTTCCAACTCATGTGCAGGAATTGGTAAATGAGCTATATAAATGACTCCGACTTACGTGCTAGCATTGATTGATGAGATATGGGTGAGTCGTACATGTCACTATAGGTTACTCCGACTTACGTGCTAACATTGATTGATGAGATATGGGTGAGTCGTACAAGTCACTATAGGTGACTCCAACTTACGTGCTAGCATGCTAGCATGGATTGATGAGATATGGGTGAGTCGTACAGGCCACTATAGGTGACTCCGACTTACGTGCTAGCATTGATTGATGAGATATGGGTGCAGTCGTACAGATCACATTAGGTGACTCCGACTTGCGTGCTAGTATGGATGATTAGGCACCTGATTATTTATATTGCTGATGAGTTGTTGAATCATGGTATACTTCTGGATTTACTAATAGTATACAATTGATTTCATCCTTATATGTAGTATGATTTTCTGGAAACTAAGCAGGTGTTACAGGGAAGGGTTATAACGTTTAGAAGATCTTTATTAAAACTTTGTTTTCAGGCCATTCACATTTTCTGTTTCCGCCCCTCCAGGTTTTAGTAGTTGAGCTTCCATATCGATGAGGATGATTGGCATATTCCAAAGTAAGTGACTACCTTTGATGGTATAATTCTTATCTTACTCTACTGTACTTTACCTATGCTCTAACGTCACGTGTGAAGTGGGTTCATTCCCGCTCACCAGCGCACTTTGGTATTGTTTGGACCTAAATTTACACTATCTGCCCGTGCAGTCAAGGCCGTTAGATGAGTAAAGTTCTAGACCGTGGGATGATAAAGTGATTGAGATAATTTTCAATTTTTATTAGGGTATAATATTGTGATTTTTATCATAATATTATCTCTTAATATATATTGGATTATCTGAGCCTAATATTGGCTTTATCCAGCGGGTTGTTTAAAGATAAATGACGAAACAAATCATATTTCCAACAGAGATACAGTTCAAATGGTTTGCATGGATAATCACGGCATTCAAAGGAACCATTTTGATGGTCTCCACGTGGAAGGCAATTGATGAGCCATGATCATCAAATGGCCTGCACTCTTGGAATTTTGGGGTTTTTATTTCAACCGTTGATGACTTCCACGTGTGCTCGCTTGGTCAGCTATGCATGTATATCTTTGGCATATTTCAAGTCAGAGTTCTTATCAGCACAAAAGATATATGCTATTAATTAATATTAATTAGCACGAGGTAGTGTCGTGCTTATAATTGATATTTATGCTGGTAAGTGATAAAGCATAACAATCTTTTGTTTTGCAAGAGATTGTTATGAAGGAGGAAGCTTTGATGTTGGCGGCAGCTTTACAACACATGCCAAGCAGATATCCAACCCTATAAATACAGGGCTCAATGCACATTCAAAGGCTCTCTCCAATTCAACACACAACTGCCATGCGCAAACTCTCTCAACAACTTTAAGATTTTTATTTTCTCTTTTCGCTGACACATCTTCCGTTAGCATCAACAACACTGTGAAAGCAACCGGTGATATCTTAAGTCGGCATAGATAGCTCTGTCGCCGTAGAATCAGCCGGTCTCGCAGCATCTTCTGTTGGCATCAACATCACTGCGGCGAGGACGGTTGGTTACCTATCCAAGTCTCGGTCGAGAAGGATTTCCGAATCCTTATTGGTTGAGGTCATCTCATTAGCTTTCTCGGCGAAGTGAGGTGTTACAGTTTACTGAGCTCGGCGTATTGCACGCCGAGTTATTTTATGATTGGATACTCTCAAGTGGGATTTAGAATTCGGCATTCAGATGGCCGAACCACGTTCACTATTAAGACTTATATTCGCTTTGAGTATTTGTGCCCTTACACTTTGGTGTCAATTCGGTGTGAGTTTACTCTGACGAATAACATCACTGTGACCAAATTCGACGACGGCGATTCGTGAACTTCGTAAGAATAGTAGCCTTGTCTTCAGGTTCGAGAACCCAAGAGGCCTAGACGTGTTCCTTCCTAGGTCGCAATCGCAAGACGCAGAAGTTAGCCGCGCACCCAACGCAACATCAACAAATTTACTCCTCGGCCGAGCTCGGCCGACGAGTTGGCACGCCCCGCATTCACCGAAGGACGTAGTTAGCTTATAGATTACTCGGCATGTGCGCCACGTAGGCTTGGTAGTTTTTAGGGTCAACAGGTATTTAGGCACTCTTAGGTTCAAATTTATTCATATTTTTCCACATCATCACACTTTATGGCTTCGTCATCTTTCAGGTGTCGCCCAGCACAACTCGATTCGGAGTCCTTGGGGACATTTTGGGTCGGGGTGTGTCAGAAACTTAGCCACTCTAACCAAGCCCACCCCGGCCCTCCCCTCCATATGAGAGAATTAAGTGTGTTTATTCATTACAACAATCCGATTAGTTTATATATGCAATTGCATGGAATATGCATGGTGAAATTGAAGCTTTCACATACAGTGGCGAAGCTAATGAAGGGCGCGGTGAAATTAAAGTTCACAAAGAACGAAGAAAGTTTATTTCCAAAGAAAGCCGGAGACAAAATCGATGCATGCACTGTCTAAAGAAGAGATGAATGACTTTGTCAAGTGTTTGGCGTACGAGTAAAGTTGCCTACAAGCCAAATAAATGCTTCTTTTTTGGTGTGTTAGGTATTGATATGCTCTGTGTTTTTTCCGTATTAAGACAGTGTCTCAAACTTCAAGGAACCCCACCCGGCCACCCCACACTTATTTCATTACAAATTCATGTACTGCACTTTCGATAAGGATCGTGAATTCCAAATGCGATCAACCTTCCTTCAATTGTTCATCTTGTCTGTCAATCTTTGAGTCTATGATTTTAACTGATATGACAGAATGAACGAACGAATGCAATCTGGATGAAATGAACTCTCCATGCCATGCTGATGTGGAATCCAACAATTTGAACCAAAGGTCTTCAATTATTTGATGACTAATCGACTCTCCTTAACCTCAATTAGTTCTGCGTGAAATTTTGACTACAAAAAGGAGATAATTATTAGGAATGTGGCTTCAGTGGCGCCTTTGGATATCACATATATATGTTCCCTATTCTTAAGCAGAAGTTTTCTTAATTTTTACGATTTTTTTTTTTAATTTTTTCTTAAATCTGGCATTGGCATGGCAAGGGCCAGATGATTATGCGAGCAGAACTATACATTAGGGGTTAAGTCATCGAACTACTACAACAACTTACTTTCCCAACACATAGCGATTAGAGGGAACTTCGGCCCCCGATAAACTTAATGCCCTTGGTCCCTAGCTCCCTAGACACCCATATCTACTAAAACTTATTAGCAAAGAAGAGAAAAGTACAATGAGGGCACATGTAGGATGTAGACAAAGACTCATGTATATGAAACAATAGTTACACATGAACAACCAATCTCTATTTAAAAAAAAGGGTAAATCTCTGTTTACTACCTTTATATTTCGTGGTTTTCAACATTTAGTACATCAAATTTTTTTCATCCCAGAGTCATACTTAAAGTGTTAATTTTGGGACAGTCTCATACATCCGTTGGTCAAACTGTTAAGTCTGCCGTTAACTGATGACATGGCGCCACGTGTCATTAAGGGGTCCACGTGGATTTTTCCTTTTTTTTGAGAAGGGGTTCAAAAAAAAAAAAAAACAATGGTTCCTAAAACTGCAGCAACCATGGCTTTATCTTCATCATCCCAAACCCCTCTTCCTAAACCCATCTCAATCTTCATCTCCAAAATATCAACAACCCTACAAAAATCGAGCTAAAACTTTCAAAACCCAGATCAAATCTCAACCCTAAATACCCCATAAACCATGAATAAAAAAAATCAAACAACAAAGAAATTTGGAAAATCCAACAAAAACCCAAATCCAAGTTTCCGTCGATCCGCACGCAGAGCCATGAAGATTTGAACTTTGAAGCTCCGAGAGGCCCATAAGCCCACGAGCAGTGGCGGGGAGCCGTCGTACTGCTTGGTGCTGTGGGACTAGCAGGCCTACCAAGTCGTGAAGGCCTCCTCCTCCAACCCCACAATCGCCATCCACGACTCTCTTATCATGTCCAGCCCTCATAAGTTCCTCTGTCACCACCGCGACCGCGTCACGGCTCTCGCTTTCAACCCCAACTCCAGCTACCTCACCTCCGACTCCGTCGACCACTCCGTTAAGCTCTATAAGTTTCCCGGTCAATATCTCCCTACCAAGTAAACAGACAACACCCATATTTGAATTTCCATCCAAAATCAAATACAACAAATTAGGGTTTCGTAATCTGAGAAATTGGGATTTGAAAATTTGGTATAACAAGGAGAAAAATAACAAATTCATAATAAAGTTTGAAGGTTTTAAATATACAAATATGCACAAGAATGTAAATGGCAGGTTAATAGTACAAGGACCCATATATTTAAAATTTAGATAGAGACAGTGAGAGAGGAGAGAGAAGAGAGGAGAAAAGAGAGAGAAAACTTACTAAGGTGGGTGTAAACGGCTCTTTAGGGTTTTGCCTTTTTGGCGAGATACAGAGAGGAGAGAGAAACCTGAGAGAGTAAGAGAGAGAAAGAAACTTATGAGATAGAAAGGAAAGAGGAAAGAGGAAAAAGGAGAGGAGAGAGGGGAGCGAGCGGTGGAGATGGAAGCTGGAGCGGGCGAATGAGGCAAGAGGCTTATCGTCGCACCAGTGGGGAAGACGAATGGGGAAGGAAAAAAAGCGGGTTCTCTATTTTTTTTTTCTTTTTTTTTAAGTACTTTTTTTTATTTAATTTTTAAATTTTTTTTAATGACACGTGGCGCCCAGTCATTGTCCACATGGGCGCCACGTCATCAGTTAACGGCAGACTTAACAGTTTGACTAACGGATGTATGAGACTGTTCCAAAATTAACACTTTAGGTATGACTCTGGGACGAAAAAAACTTGATGTACTAAATGTTGAAAACCACGAAACATGAGGGTAGTAAACAGAGATTTACCCTAAAAAAAGTATAAATTGTTTAGGGTTTAGAGTTTAAAAGTGTTTTCCTTGCACATAAGCCATTATTTATTTTCGGTATCCTTTCAGTTTTATACAATGTCCCCAAAAAGACCATGTGCAGTACTACTATTTATTAATTATTAGTTATGGATATAATGGATATATGTGCTTCCACTGAAGATTTGTGTCACATCCCAACCCGAACCCCCATCATATCCCGAGCTCGACTCCACCGTAGCACGATATTGTCCGCTTTGGGCCCCCACCACGCCCTCGTAGTTTTGTTTCTGGGAACTCACACGAAAACTTCCCAATGGGTCATCTATCCTGGGATTGCTCTTGCGCGAACTAGCTTAACTTCGGAGTTCCGATGGAACCAGAAACCAGTGAGTTCCCAAAAGGCCTAGTGCTAGGTAGAGATGAGAATATACATATAAGGCTTAGAGGATCCACTCCCCTGAACGACGTGGGATGTTACAATTTGTGTGTGAATCTTTAGATGTGCTAGCTTGATTTGAGAATCATTTAATTCACCACTTAATCTCTGTGTCTGTGTCTATGTGACTATAGGGTGCGTTTGGTACGTGGGACGGGACGGGACGGAACGGGACGAGGCGTTCCGTCCCGCGTTTGGTGCGCCAAAAATGGGTGGAACGAGCTGTTCCACGGGACATATTTTGGGTGTTTTTGCGTCCCACCTCCCCCCCTGGAACGGGTTTGTTCCACGTCTGTGGAACACAATGTTTTACCATTTTAAGACAAATATACCCCATGTCTTTTTCAAAAATTACACCTTCGTTCCGTTCCGTCCCGTTCCGTCCCGTCCCGTCCCGTCCCGTTCCGTCCCGTCTGCGTACCAAACGCACCACCTACGAGAAATGTACAATATACAAGCACTCATATAGAGTGAACTTAAATTGTTAGTGACCTAGCTACAAAAACTTAAATGATGGCGGCAGAGAACTTGCCCTACAACGAAAGTGACGACACAATACATATATCGCAATTACATAAAGTTTTTAATTTTCATGTAGTGCATGAAGGTGAGAGATAGTGGGTTGAGTGTGTGATAAGGAGAAACAGAGAGCGATATGTACCTGCAGTAAAGCTGCTGCATGATCATGTTGGACGGCTGATGGATGTTGGCACATAACTGTCCTATATACTATTTCCATCCACTTTTGATGGTTTATAATAACAGAAATGCAGAAAGGGTGATGCATATTTAACAACAAGCATATAATTTCAAAAGTTAGCCAGTGAATGAAATTAGAATTCAGATGGACAAAAGTATCGGGCCAAGGCGCCAAAGTTTAAGCCTTTGAGGGGACTATTGATATATATTCCCCTCCCAAAAAAAAAATTCTGCCTTGTGTATGGTTTTTTATTCATCTCATATATATATGTTAATGGGTGCAACGATACGATATTTTTGGTCCAACTCACAGCTCAACAGGGCTGTCTTAACTTTGTTTACTTAATAATTTACTAATTCATTGGATTATTGGTGAAGTTGATGATTACAGATCATTAACAAAATTATGATCATCAAATGTTTGACAATAATGTAACTTTCAGCCTCTCATCAGTATGACAACAACAATAAAAATTATTAGAGGATTGATAAACCATCTGCTTCTCTGCCACTCACACAAAAACAAGAACAATTTGAGTGAGTTAGGCAATCATGGAAGTAAATGATGACAGGGTTTCCTAGTCATCAAAACTTGCATTAATTAGTTGGTTATAAAAAATAAAACTCCAACTATCAATTTCAGTCTTCATATTCCTTGATGTGAAGTGTTTGTAATTTGGTTGGCAAATTAAGGTGGGTATTTTTCATTCATAGGACATGTTGATTCCTTGGTGTAGTTGAATTTCTATGGGACTAATTATGATAAAGTCACTTATTTTCAATTTTATTTGGGTGTTGTAATTAACATTCGACAAATGTCATTTGTGCTCTTTCTGTAAAAAAAAATCTTGTATTTTAATTTTTTTTTTTTTTTAAGAGAAAACATGATAACAATTTAAAGTGCTAGTAACTACTCCTTTAAAAAAAAAAAAACAACTCCATTAAGTAGTCTAGTTTAATTTACTCTTTCTCTGAAGCCTTAACCATTAAGAGATATAAAGCATGTTCCATTTCCTCCATGCATGTCCGGATGTCCCTTTTTGGACCTCCTGAACGGAACCAAATAAATGAAAGTTGGAGAAATGGAAGGACTGTTTAAATAGTAAGAGAGCTGCCATATATGGCGCCTAGGGCAACTGTTGGTGATTGGTAATGGTGGGGATGTTAAAGAGGTAGTACTTTGATGACTTAAGAAGTAGTTGCTTTTTCTTTAATCGTGAGGAAAAATAACTAAATCTGCTGAAAGATTCTGCAGAGAAATTGATGATGGGGGAGCTGTTCTTCCGAATTGGGGTGTGAATAAAACAAATCAATGGTGGAGCCTTAGATGTATGGAGTTGTGGACCCTTTGGGTCCTCTGCTGCAATAATAATATCGTCCCCTTCTATAGTTCTATGGGTAGCATCAGCCATCTGCAAACCCTATTAACCACTTTAACTGAATCATATTGAAGTGAAGCACCTCCTTCACTTTTCTCTATTGTGTAGTTTACTAGCTTGGGATGCTGAAGACGCCCCCAAGTTTACAGAGGCCTGGCATGCACTACTAGCTAGCTACTTCATCTCATTCACGCTACTTCACGTGTGTTGGAGCATGTGTTACCGTTGAGCAATCAAGTGAAAAGTTTGATATGGTATCAAATCACTTAACAATGGTAAAAAACTGTAGATCTTTAAGCTCTTGTGCAATACTTGTGAGAGTCATGCTGTCAAACCCTTAACGCATTAACAAAACAAATTAGAAGGAATGTATAGCTCCAAGCAAATTAAAATTGATCATGTCTACCAGGGTGGACATAATCAAGTAGCACTGGACCGGAGTGTGCCCCATGCTTTTATCGTGCTGTCATTGAGGACGAAAATCATAAGCATTTAGAACCAAATATGTGTACATATGTATGTATGTGTGTGTGTGTATATACATATATATTTTTTAAGCTCTTGTTCTGGAGTTGGAAAAATGGCAGCATCGATGCGCACAATACAACAGACGGTTATAAATATATTGATCTGTGCATAGAATCTATGCTACTGCAAAAGTGTAAATACATAACTTTTGTTTTCTTTTTATAAAAGTGATTTAAAGAAGGGAGAATAGAAGATAAGACTGTTCGAGTGTATGAGTTCTTTACAGCAACTTAAAAAACACCAATGAATTGACAAGAACATGAATACAAGACTCATCAAAGCAAAAATTAGGATACATTTAGCAACTTAAAACTAATATTCATGTAATCAAATTTTGCACGGAATATGTTTTAAGTTCAGATTGTCTGCAAAAAGTTAATATAAGTTTAGCTATTAATTCCCAATAAAGATGGATTTGATCCCACTCTTAATTTCTAAGTAAGTATACAAATAATTATAAACAACCACTTTTACTGGAAAATTGGGTGGTTGAGCTTGAAGACAGTTAATATACATATAACTGATGTGGTCTTGAAATTAAAAGAATTAAGATATTTCAAATGGGGAATCCAATAGTATGGGTGTTTTAAATCTTATTCTCTTCAAATTTGCCTTTATTCCCCACTTTTAAATGCAAAATATATTCACCCATATTGAAGTATAACACAAAACGTACGAGAAAGAATTGTTTCCGGTTGGTGATTTGTCCTGGTCCAAATATAATCTTTTTCCATTTGGAAAAAAATATATTCTCTGCTGTATTTACTTTTAGCGATTTTGGAACTTTTCTTGTACATACACAGCTGAAAGCTATATTGATACTCAAATGTTATACGTAAAAAACGTAGTCATCCGCTGTTTTCCTCAAATATGTAGGGAGATTCTTATATGTAATTAGGTATATATATGTTGGAAAATTTAATAATATTATTATTATATTAAATTTAGTAATTGAATGGAAATTAGAAGTGGAGCCTTTTGGTATAAAGATGTGTCTAATCAAATGAAGAGTTGCAACTTTTGACTCTTCATGAATAGTCATATGCTTTCCAAAAAGGTATCTCACATTCTATAAATAGGGAAGCCTAGGGCTGGGTTCGGTTCTCAACGGTTCGGTTCTCAACGGTTCGGTTTTTCCCAAAACCGAAACCGAACCGAAATTTCGGTTCGGTTCAAATTTTTTCGGTTTTTTTTTCGGTTCGGTTTCGGTTTTTTTTTTTTTTTTTTTCTTCTTCCTCCAAAAATTTTTAAAAAAAAATTGAAAATATGAAAGTTTACATTCAAAGTCACTTCAGAGTCATCCTTTTTCGGTTATTCAACACAACACAACACACACACAGCATGCCCATTGTGACCGCTGATGCTCGTCATAGATATTTGTTTGGGCATAAACATCAGGTTTATGTTGTACTGAGGTGTGACTCAAAGACGACAGAAAGTTGGAAAGGTCTCTTGATCCAAGTTCTCGTGGAGTACCAAGACCAGTTACAGATGCGCCATCCTGCATACATGAGATAATTTACAGAGGGATAATAGCTTGTTATCATACCAGAAAATGTGTGGCTTCATCATTTCCAATCAACTCTAGGCTTATGCTATGTTAATGAAGGGTTACAACGACATTACATGTTGGGTTTGACTGCTTGAGATAGTTTCTTGCAAATAAAGACTCTTATATACTCATTGGTGTTGCTGAAACTTTCATTGGTCCCCATTTCCATACCTAATCGTGTCTTACTTTGCAATCACAGAAACAAAAAATTTCCAACAACCAAGGGAGAACAAAGAAAGAACAACCCAGTGTATTACCTCTGTCATGACTGCAACAGACGTGGGATCATGTCTGCGCCATATATAGTCTCTCAATTTCATGCCCTCAGCAGCCGCACCTTTCTTGACGGCTTGTATGGCAACAAGAAGAGAAGCACCTACATAATTGATGCAAAGGTTAAAAGGGGGAACATGTGAAACAAATAAACTAATCATATGATTGGGCTTCCCATCATTGTTTTGAAAGATAATGCATCAAGTTGTACCTTCAATAATAAATGAGCAACTAATCACAAGAGCTGCATACTGAATATTTGGAGGGGGCTGAGGAAGAGGCAGACAAATTCTATAAACAAACAAACAGACGAAAGCTCACATTTTTCTTTCTGTTTATCTATTTTCTCAGCAACAAAAGAGAACCCAGAAAATTCACGAGAGAAATTACGGAGAGGAGTCAATACCTGGAGGACTTTGGGGCCGAGGAGGTGAGAGGACTTTCGGAGGGTATGCGGGTCGGGCAAGGACCTGGAGGAGATGGATTTGAGGTCCATGTTGGTGAGCTCCAACTCCACCGAATCCACCACAGTACGCGTGTCATCGGACAAGGCGGAGAGGATCAGGATCATCGCCTTCACTTGTTCGAGGTCGCCGAAGCACCATCCTCTGGTTCATAGGGTTTCGATTGCAGTGTCGGAACTCCCCCCATCCATTTTTCAGCGCCTGTTTGCCGCGGCGTTTGATTTTTGGGGCTCGAAACGGCAAGAAAAAGCTCACGGCGAGGGCGAGGTGTGAGGTGTGAGAGATTGAGAGTGAGAAGGGTCGCGTTGTCGCGGGTCGCCTGGGATTCAAGAATGTTGGAGGCATGAGGGTTCGAACCCTTGCGCTGCAACTTGAAAATTTTCCCTGAAACCAACTTGGTAACAGGTTTTGTTTTGTTATGATTGTATGACTAAACTATTTATAATATTGAAAAAAATAATTAAATATATATATATCGGTTCGGTTCGGTTTCCGAACCTCAAAAACCGAAACCGAACTGACCAGATTCGGTTCGGTTCGGTTTGACAGTTTCGGTTCGGTTTTTTCGGCCTCGGTCCGATTTGGTTTTCGGTTTTTTTCGATTTTCGGTTTTTTGAACCCACCCCTAGGGAAGCCCCCTATAATCACATAAGAACTTTTCGTCATACATAAATATAGTGCATTAAATATTAGAGAGTCTCATTAAGTCCATATGAGAGAGTTTTCAACACAATCGTGGTTCATGGAGCCTTGTGATTTGGAGTGCTACTATTACAAAGATGTGGTCGTTGTATCTTGGGAGACATGCGTCGATCAACCATGAGCACCGTAGTGAGGCGTAAACTTGTCTTAAGAACAAAGTGTCTAACACTTGCCTCGACCGTATTTTCAGGTTTTTCTAATCCATTATGTCATGTTCGTTTAACATTAGTTACTCATGTCCATGTGATTTAATATAGTAATTAGACCCTAATTTTTTCTAACAATATATTAATACCACTTATTATATTTTAGTACGTGATGAGTAAAATAGAGATACCAATTATTGAGCATGATATAGTCCAGTTACATCTAAATTAATTGTTCTTCTCAATTATAACATAACTATAACGTTACACGATGAGGGAAATTCTTATATGTAATTAGATTTATCCGTCTTATCTCACTCGTTATGTAACTAACTACACGTAATCCGGTTAAAGATCAAGGAGGGTAATATATAATCCGATTACATACACCTAAGTTTTTCTCTTCAAGTGTAAGACATATCTCGATTTTAACCAATACTACAAGAAAAAGTTAAAAGTTGGTATCAAGGGACCTCGAATTATTAGAGATGAACCGTGCGCATCAATAACATTCATGGATCGATCCCACCAGTTAGTTGATATATATGTGTGTTGAGAGTGAATCTTACATCGGGAAAAAAATTAACCTTGCATGTGTTTATAAGAGATTGGTCATTCCCTGTATTGCTAATTGGTTTTATGGTGAAACCCCACCTTTTTTCATATATGGTATCAAAACCATATAGTCTCATGTGTGATGCTCAACGGCACACGTACTTTATGTCATCCGATTTGTATTGTCCACATGGTAGACTTGAAAATTTGCCACACATGCGGGCTTGTGTTGAAAGTGAATACCACTTCGGATAAAGAAGATATTTTATATGTGCTTATAAGAGATTGAATTACTTCTCATATTGTCATTGATTTTACAATGGATTCTTTAGTATGTTGTAATTGAAAAGCATAAACTATTGCATGAACTTTCCTACGAAGTACATACATGACCAGTCACTTTTGCATCATGGGAAAAAGTTCAATATATTGGTGATGAAAATTGAACACTGAAGTTGGTGGATTAAAAAGACAAAGGGGGGTGTGTGGAGTTTATGGAGTAAACGGACCAAATTGATAAGCGAAAGAAAACCAAATGACATGGAGTTGAATCCGAAAGATGTGACTAATGACAACATGATTAAGTGTTAGTATGAGTTTGTCAATGAAGAGTATGTCCATGCCAACTGTCTGCCAGCCAATTGGTAATGTGATTAGGATGCTACTTTCTTATCTTTTCAAGCATGCAATTTGACGAAGAAATCAACACAACACTTCAAGTGCATGTGTTAATATTGCAAAACATTATATTACATATAATTGTTTTCTTCTTTTGTATCTGGTCTCATAACTACACCATTAGTCACCTAAATTAAGCATCTCCTACTATTCCATCAATATAACCAATTTAGCTGTACATAGTCAGAGGCGGAGCCACAATGGGGTCAATGGGGTCGCACGACCCCTTGGAAGCCATGGAAATAACCTTAGAGGTCCCTTGGAGCTGCTGGTTCGACCCCTTGGAGCTGCTGGTGCGACCTCTTGGAGCTGCACACCACTTGTTCGACGGAATGTTTGAAAGAAGAAAGAAGGCAGCCTTGCTGCAGGTTGAAGAAGAAGGAGCTTGGAGCTGCACACCACTTGTTCGACGGAATGTTTGAAAGAAGAAAGAAGGCAGCCTTGCTGCAGGTTGAAGAAGAAGGAGCCCGCGCGGGCCTTTTTTTTTTAAAACGAACCTGGGCAAAACGACGTCGTTTTGGCCCAGGGAATTGTGAAATTGTGAATTCATGCACCCTAAATTATTCTTTTTTTTGTTGGTGCACACATTATTCTTTTTTTTTAAATTCTTTTTTAGTATTCTCCTTTTTTTTTTTCATTTTAACACCAATTATTTTGTTAAAAATTATTAAAAAAATTTATTATTGTTCCATGCACAGATTAATCCGACACTGCACCAAACGCCCGACTAATTTAGTCAGTACTATCCGACGACTATTTATCCTATCCGACTGAAATAGTCAGTACAGTCCGAAGTACCAGACGAGGCTAAAAAAAAATTTTGCGCTGCGCGCACTATCCTTATTGACCCCCCAAACATTATTTCCTGGATCCGCCACTGTACATAGTGTAATCTTAAAATATTGTCCAACTTAATCAGATAAACCGTCCACTTTGTTTTAGATTTGTACACATTAATTTTTAATTTGTTAGGTTTATTAGTTTAGAGAAGACCGTGGATAATTGGACATATCACATCAAACTAAAACGTCACTACGTGCGTTTCTAATACTTCAACAAGAAAAATGCAAATTAAAATAAAACGACAATGGTATTATAGTAGTATGTAATCAGTGTCAACCCCTTTCTTTGGCTTCAAGCTTCAACATATAACGAGGGATGGAATTCTTATTCTGGACCTAAAAAAAAAAGAACTCTTACTTTATATATTATACTTCAAAGTTCAAACGTATTTCTTTATATGTTTAACTTGAACATATAGCCATATGCAAGTACGTCATATGTACTTACTTGAAATCCTGGATCTCTACTCTTACTAGCAGACAAGGAGAAACCTACCATGTTCCATAAATTCGTATAAGAGATGAGCGAAAGGAAGTTGAGGATGGGAGGTGGCATATTAAGTTGTTAATGAGTATCCATTAAGATTTATTTAGTTTGATTCATACATTATCATTATTACAATCAAACTCACATTTATATTATTATGATATCAAATTAAACGGATCTTAACAAGTACCCATTAACAATCTAATGACTTGATTTGCCACCTCTAGATGAGAATATGAGTACGTGAGTTGTTTGGCTTAACACATAAGTTAACTTGTTCTGATACTAATTAAAAAAAAAAAGTTGAAATTGTACTATAAATTTGGTTGTCAAAATAACTTAAGAATCATATATAATTTCTTCACTCTTGACAATGAGAACTGTTAAAATGCATTAATGGCTTCCTCCTGCTGCCTGCAGAGAGAAGACCACTGCATGTCTTTCCTTCTTCCTCCACATTTCTGCATGTGGCACCATCTGCATAAAGCTTCTGGAACTGAAAACTACCAAATTTGGTCACGTGTTGGAGGCATTGGCCATGCACATCAATGCACAATTCCACATCATTCTAGCGACTGTTTTCAAATCTATTTTCTAATTAATGCAACTCTTTTATAAATTTGTTAATTTGGAATTTGCGATTTTACTAGGAGAAATATTAAGAAGATTTTTTCAAAAATATGATTTTTTATATGTTCTTTGTCATTTTATATTTTTTACATAATATTTTATAATATTAATATAAAAATTAACCTTAAATTATAAGATAACAGAAAATTTATAAAAATCTCACTTAAAAAAAGCGACATTTAACAGTCTCTTTTTGCGAAACATCGAAGAAACCTGCAGCTATAATAAAAGCCAAATTTAATGCAAGTCTTCATAAATATATTATGTATATATGCGAACCAATTGAAATTAAACCCAATACCTAACTAACAAAAATAAGATTATTGGATATCGTGCAAGCCACGTGTTCACCTTCTTGCATGTTTTTGTCGAGAGATGCTCTTTTTGTTAGAGTGCATTTTTGCTCACTACCATTTATGTGGTGTATGTTTATCATCCTATATATGTATTGTATTCTTTTCCGTATAAAGGTTAGTATAGATACAAACTAATTACAAGAGAATAAGAAATTATATGATTGTAGGAAACTCTAATTATAATTATAAAGTTAATTAAGCCCACACAGGGCTGGGCTCACGCCTCACGTTTGTCACATATTATAATGAATGACAAAAGTTGATTGAATAATAAACATCTATGGGACGAGACTACGAGTGATAGTACTAGTAAAGTCTAAAACCATGCTTTTAGCTACAAAAGAAAACCTCTCGTTTTTGTCCCTTGCAATCAGAATCTATATGATTTTGATCGTTTTGTACCAATGGTATCTGATTTCTTTATTATTTTTATTTCTTTTATTTGTTGGATGAGAAGTGGAATGTCAATATGACTGCGATGGTTATGGCCATGAGCTAGCAGAAGACGGCAACCTTAAATAATACTTTTTTAACGAGAAAAATAAAATAATGCTTTTTCAATATGTTAACCATGTTTTTCCAACAACCTTCTCTCGGATCAGAAATGAATAATTGTGATTTTTCACTAGTTGTCTTTATTTTTTTTAAGAAAAAAAATGTTAACCACACTTATGACAAGCTCTTATTTAAATTTAGGTTTTTCAATTAGTAGTTGGTTATAAGCTGTTAGGACTGTCAGATAAGTCCCGTATTATTTAAATTTTCTCAGCTTAACTGTCTCACAATGCACTGTACAGCGTGATTATAGCTTTTATTTTATTCAATTTTTATGGTTTATTGATTCAGTAACACCGTTAGGACTGTCAGCAAAATTTTAAACCACATATATCAGGCATACTCTAGAATCCAAATAACTAGCTAGCTTAATTAGAATTGTTTATACTTAATTTTAATGTAATCGTGATGAGAGGGAAGTGATGATATTTGATGCAATTCTTTTATGCACCTGATGTGAGCCTTGTACCAATCTTTGTTTGACGAAAAAAAAAATATATACTACTGATAATAATTTGCGAATCTTGAGGACAACCATTGAAATATTTGTTGAAATTTAGTGAATGTTTTTTCACAAACAATAGCGTTAGGAGGTTAAATTGTAAATGTCATGAGTGAAAGAGATCAGTGGAGATCAAACTCGCAACAGAATGCATATGCGTTATTGTTTTTCATCATGTGGTAAATAATAACAACTTTTAATAGTAATTAACTCTATTTGTGGGGGAAATAGTAATAGAAATATTTTATCCCAAATAATATTTTCTACATGGGTACTAATCAAATGTTAAGTTTTGTAAATAATTTGATAATACAATGGATGCATTATAAATATATGAACCAACTACTTTATTAATATTTTTGTGTTGTATATGTTATTATTTTAGATGCATTGTATCTAATAGTTTGATATAAATATATGCAACAACTACTCGAGCAATATTTTTTGCATTTAACCAATGAGCATTTGGTTTGGTGATAGTTGTCTCACATATTTGTAGATTAACCAATTATTTTTTTATCGATTTGTGCATATAATTGCCAGTACGGTATGCATATGTAATGAGTTTAATATTTAATTGTGATTTAATTAACGGCATAATTTTGTATAAAACCCTTATTTTCTTCAGAATGTTCCTTTTGCTAGAAAACAAAAATATCAAGCTAAGATTCCTTTTAATGGAAAAAAAAAAAAAAGATTGATGAGGAAATTTGTTTAGAACATGGAAAAAATTTGCCCTATTTGTGGTATTGATGAGGAAAATCAAAATCATTTGTTTCTAAATTGCCAACGTGCTATGGAGATCTGGAACCTTTCTCCTGTAAGTCCTTGGAAAAATAATTTGAATCAAGTAATTAATGTGATTGATTGGTTGGAAACGCTGGATGCTAAGGAAGGAAAGGCGTTGAGTGATTTAAGCAAAGGGTTCCTTAACTGCTGGCACATTTGGAATAACAGAAATAACGAAGTTTTTAGAAGTTTAAATCCTAGGCCTAATCGGATAAATGGTCCCCGTGGTCATAAGGTATTCGGATGATAGCCCATGTGGTAAAAAAATTCGGATTTAAACCCCTGTGGTCTAAGTCTGTTAGGATTTATGCCCTTCTGTTAAATAATGCTAACGTGGCTGCCAAATGTCTGCTACGTGGCAAAAATAATAATTTTTAATTTTTTTTTAAACCTGAATTTTTACAAAAAAAAAAAAAAAAAAAAAAACCCAGATCTGCAAAAGAAGAACAAGCTCCCCCCGCCCTCCGCCCATCCCCCCCCCCCGCCAGACTTCTTCTCCTTCTTCTTCTTCTTCTTCTTCCTGCCGGAGACCAGCTCCCACCCCGCCGGAGCCCTCTCCCCGCGCGACCCTCATCCTTCTCCTTCTTCCTTCTTCTTCTTCTTCCCGCCGGAGACCAGCTCCCCCCCTCGCCGGTCTCCCCGCGCGACCCTCCTCCCTCTCCCTCTTCCTTCTTCTTCTTCTTCTTCTTCTTCTTCTTCTTCTTCTTCTTCTTCTTCCCGCTGGAGACCAGCTCCCCCCCTCGCCGGAGCCCTCTCCCCGCGCGACCCTCCTCCCTCTCCCTCTTCCTTCTTCTTCTTGCAGATCTGGGTTTTTTTTTTTTTTTTGTAAAAATTCAGGTTTTTTTTTTAAAAATTAAAAATTATTATTATTGCCACATGGCAGACATTTGGCAGCCACGTGGCATATATGTGGCAGCCACGTCAGCATTATTTAACAGAAGGGCATAAATCCTAACAGACTTAGACCACAGGGGTTTAAATCATAACAGACTGTGACCACAGGGGTTTAAATCCGAATTTTTTTACCACAGGGGCTATCATCCGAATACTTTATGACCACGGGGACCATTTATCCGATTAGGCCTAAATCCTATGGCAACTAGCTTAGCCATTGTGGCAAATATTGGTGTTTCTTATTTGCAGACCAACTGTAAGAAGAAATCCAACGGAGACCACACCATTGAGCACCCCATCAAATGGCTTCCTCCCCCTCATGGTTGTATTAAACTAAACTTTGATGGTTATGTGCTACTTTTGTTTTAAGGAACGAGATGGGCCAACTTGTTGGTGCGGGGGCGATTAATCTGAGAGCAGTTCCACCGGAGGTGGATTTGCCCAGCACCCAGCCAAAAAATCAGGCTGGCCCTCAGTCCATTTGCTCCAGCCCGTGGAGTTCCCTGGTACCCAGCCCATGCCAGGCAACAGCCCAGCACGTTTTGGACTGACCCAAGAGCCGGCCTATTTGGCTGGCGCGTGGACAACACTCGCGCCCAGGGCGAGTAGCCAACAAGAATGCAGAGGGCTGTCAGCCCACTTGTGCGCCGAGTGACGCGGCACGCTCACAGCCGTTGGATTTCCAACGGCTAGTGTTTCTAGACCGTTGGATTTCCAACGGTAAAAAAAAATTAAAATTTACTTTTAAAATAGACCGTCCGATCACAGATCAACGGTCCACGTTAATTAACTAAATTAAAATTTATTAAAAAATACAGAAAAAATATTAAAAAATACAGAAAATTTAAAAAAAAAAAATATTTATTTATTTCTATAAATACCTAACTCTCATCTTCCACCTTACACCACATTTCAATATTTTCTACACTTTCTACCAAAGCTTTCATATACTTTTTGTGTGAAAAAAAAAATACCAAAAAGCTTGTGGTTGAAGAATAAAGTGTATTTGATGAGTTTATGTAATTTCATTTTAGTGTGTTTTTTTTTTATAGTTTATTTGATGAATTTATGTAATTTTATTTTAGTGTGTTTTTTTTAAGTTTATTTGATGAGTATGTAATTTTATTTTTTAGTGTGTTTTTTTTTAAGTTTATTTGAAATTTTATCTGAAATTGGTTAAAAATCTTATCCGAAATAAACTTAAAAAAAAAAAAACATACCAAATAAATGCGCTGGGTGCTAGCACATTTTTTTAGGGGTGGAGATGCCTTGGCCTATTACTGTTCACTCCAGTCTATTACTGTTCACTTAAGTGGATAAATGCGCTGGGTGCTGGCGCAAAGTCCTTAGGGGTGGACTTGCTCTGAATGGCGCCACTATTTCTACTGCGGGGACTATTGCGTTGAAGGAAGGACCGTTGCCCGCTAGACGAAAGGGTATAAATACTTTAATGGTTGAAGGAGACTCAAAGCTGGTTATCCAAGTGGTTCTCTGGTGATTGGGTCCCTCCTTGGCGTCTTAATCTGATCATTGACGACATCAAGTGGCTGGCTTATGATTTTATAATATTAGTTGGAAGCATATATTCAGGAAAACTAATTTTGTAGCTGATGCCTTAGCCCATGTATGTCTCTCGATAGATAATCCTTTCTTTTGGGACCACTGTCTTCCGAGGTCGGCCATGGAAGTTTTTAGATTTGATTGTTTGGGCACTGATTGTACTAGAGATTTTGAGCTTTTATAAAATTTTATTTTCTGGTAAAAAAAAAGATTGATATGTGGATTTAAATAAACAGATAGAAAGTAGTGAAAAAGAAAGTAGAAAGGTAGAAACAAAAAAGAAAAAAAAACCCTTCAAATATAATTAATTAATAATTGTTTTGTACCAAGTTGAAGGTATAACATGTGGCAATTCCTAATTCTAAAACCCAAATGAGTAATAATCCAGGATCCAGGTTCCAACTCAAGAAATTAAGCACCAGCAGAGACCATTATTCCTGCAATATTCCAATTCGTTTTTAATCCATTATTCCTGCAACATTCCAATTCGTTTTTAATCCAATGTTCCTGCAACATTCCACACCATTATTTCTGCAATATTCCAATTCGTTTTTAATCCATTGTTCCTGCAACATTCCACAGGCTTGCCAAGGGGGGATTGCTTTGCGAGCAAGAAGCTATTTGGTATGAAGAACCACCGGATATGTTAGCTGATGTTTTGATCGAGGATAGTCTCAATGTTTAATCTATAACTCTTCGTAGTTTTTGTCATGGTGGTCTATTTTTCTTTGATTCCTGGTTGAAAACCTTGACAAAGTTTTTTATTTTATTTTTCTCAGAAGTTCACTTGTATATAAATTGTGATCTACCCTGTTCACTTGTAAATAATTAAATTGTGATCTATCATTTTCTACGATTTCTTTTGTTGCTTAATGAATAAAAATAAATAAAAATCATTTGCTTTTTAAAAACACTATATAGCAACAGATGCTTACGGAGAATAACTAGTCATAACCTGGGTCCACAGACCCACCGATCGTCACCAATGACGCTATCCGCAGAGAAGAGCCTTTAAAGGCAGCCGTGATCTTCTCCCATCAGCACATGTTCATTTTATTCATCCCAACTTTATTTCACTTACAATAGTCCTATGCATAAGAAATCCTAATCCTCTGGGCTCTGAATATATATATATATATATATATGTATGTATGTATGTATGTATGTATGTATGTATGTATGTATGTATCTTCCTTCTCAGTATACTATAGTGAAGGCCAAGGGGTTTAAATATTTGAAGCATACATAACCCGAGTCGGGACGTGGTCTGAGAATCTTAACTGTTGTTTGGTTGCTGAGAAAGGGTGGGAAAATGGGACAGAAAAGTCCCAGTAAGGACAACAACAGCAGCAGCACGATGAAAGTTGGGTCCATGAGGTCCATTTTCATGCATGCTGATGGAGTTGATATATTGTTGATGATTTTAGGGCTGTTTGGATCCCTTGGTGATGGCTTCTCCACACCGCTGGTTTTGTTGATCACTAGCAAATTGATGAACAATATTGGCGGTTCACCAACTTCGGCTCAAGATGCGTTTCTGCATAACATAAATAAGGTAATCATTTAATTTAAGTATCACTCTCTCTCTCTCTCTCTCTCTTTTCGCGGAATGATCTTTTCACCTTCTGTTCACAAACTCAAAGCCGATAATTTTGACACTTTTTTTCTTTCTCTTTCTATATGCTCTCACAAGTGCATATAAACTATGGAATATTTACTTTGCAGTGCAGTTGATTGAAAGAGGAGTACGAGAAAAATTGTTGCTTCACTCTAACTTCGCATATATTATCTTATGAGTGAACATAAAAATATAAAATATTCAGATTATACTCCGCTGAAAAATGGGCTGCGAAAATCGTCGCAAAAAGGAAAACACAAATATTTAATTTTCTAACTGGGTTCTGGTTTTTGTGGTTGGCAGAATGCAGTGGCGCTGTTGTACTTGGCTTGTGGGGGATTTGTTTGCTGTTTCCTAGGTGGGTTTCACCAAATGTTGTTTACTTTTGCTCACTCAATGACTCAATAAAATAATAACTAATATATCACTTTGAACTTGTAATTTTGTAGAGGGATATTGCTGGACAAGAACCGGCGAGAGGCAAGCAGCTAGAATGAGAGTCAGATATTTGAAAGCAGTTCTAAGGCAAGATGTAGGCTACTTTGATTTACATGTCACAAGCACATCAGAAGTCATCACAAGTGTCTCTAATGATAGCTTAGTGATTCAAGATGTCCTAAGTGAAAAGGTAATCCCACAAGCTTTCATTGTGCATAATTTATTGAAAGTTGTTATCAAACACTTCAAAATCGTCATTCTAATAGACGAGTGCATAATGACTGTTTTGTAGTGCTAATAACCTTTACGAGTTTATTTTCATCAAGTAATGAAGTTGCATGTTTCAAATTCCACCAGCTACCGAACTTCTTGATGAATTCCTCCATGTTCTTTGGAAGCTACATAGCGGCGTTTATAATGATGTGGAGGCTAGCAATCGTAGGGTTTCCATTTGTGGTGCTGCTAGTAATTCCCGGTTTAATTTATGGAAGGACTTTGATGGGATTAGCTAGGCAGATTAGGGAAGAGTACAACAAGGCTGGCAACATAGCAGAGCAGGCAATTTCTTCAATCCGGACCGTTTATGCCTTCGTCGGAGAAAACAAAACTATATCGGAATTCTCTGTGGCTCTTCAGGGCTCCGTCAAGTTGGGATTGAGCCAGGGCTTGGCTAAAGGCCTGGCCATTGGAAGTAACGGCGTTGTCTTCGCCATTTGGTCTTTCATGTCGTATTATGGAAGCACAATGGTCATGTACCATGGCGCTCGGGGAGGCACTGTTTTTGCTGTTGGTGCTGCCATCGCCGTTGGTGGATTGTATGCTCGACGCCTTTTTGCATATTTTTAATACGTATATCGTTGATTTTTTTTATCTTTTCGTCGGGAAATTGCATTGATCAAACTGGTTTAGACTTTTAATTAAAAAATAGAATGTGAACAACACTAAACGGGTGCTAAAATGGCACAAAACTGTGAGTAGTGTATGACATAATGTTTGTTTAGTGTTTCCCATTATATTTTTGAGATAATTTATAAAATGTCTACTCATGCATATTGCCTCTTTTTTATTTGTTACGGCAAAGAAATGACAAATGTACCATGTACTGTAGTCTGTAGATTGGTAAATTGGTACTTCTTGTAAGTACAAACTTATAACCTCCCAAAAATGATGCATCCTTTGATTTTCTTCGATTTTGTTTCTGTTTATGAAAAAATATTAACAGTGTATCATGTGCTGTAGATTGTTATGATCCTTTTAGTTTACCCAAATTCTTAATGCATGGTTTTATTGTTTTGGTGAACAGGGCATTAGGTTCTGGACTATCAAACTTGAAGTACTTTTCAGAGGCATGTTCGGCAGCCGAGCGCATAATGGAAGTGATAAGAAGAGTTCCCAAGATCGATTCCGACAACATGGAAGGCGAATGTCTAGAGGATGTCTCCGGTGAAGTCGAATTCAAGCATCTGGAATTCGCATACCCGTCGAGACCCGAAAGCATCATCTTCAAAGATTTCAACTTGACAATTCCGGCGGGCAAAACGGTGGCGTTGGTGGGCGGAAGCGGCTCGGGGAAGTCCACGGTGATATCGCTGTTGCAGCGGTTTTATGATCCACTCGGAGGCGAGGTTCTTCTTGATGGGGTGGCGATAAATAAGCTTCAGCTCAAGTGGCTGAGGTCGCAGATGGGTTTGGTGAGCCAAGAGCCTGCTCTATTTGCAACCAGCATTAAGGAGAACATACTTTTTGGGAAAGAAGATGCTGAGATTGATGAGGTTATTGAGGCTGGAAAAGCTGCCAATGCTCATAATTTCATCTCCCAGTTGCCTCAAGGATATGATACTCAGGTAATTACTTTACTAGCATATAATTAGCGACATACTATTTATTGATTTTTTTCATATAAGGGATTATTTTTTTAACTTTTAATCACAATTTGACGTAGAAACTAAAATATATCATTATAAATAAAAAGATTAAAAAAATATTTCAACACATACATCAAAATTTGATTTGTTAACAAAACGAATGACACTTTGCATATAAAAATCAAAGTATTTTTATTAGGAATGGTGTGACATTTAAACATTCCACTTTTTAAGCAAATGACAAATTATTGCTTTCCAATTGTTAATCACGTATGCAAAATGTCAAAGATTCTGTCTTTTGATATGTTTGTCGTCTAGTGTAATGGATCCATATAGGAGCCAAAGATAACTGGCCAAACTGGTGTGGGGGGTTTATGTTAGGGCAGTAATTTCAACACGCTCTTTTTTATTTTGTATAAACTTTCTTAATTTTGATCGTTAATTTTATTTTATAATTGTTTAATTTAGTGGTTATAAAATTAGAAGGGTGATGTATGAAGTGAGCATATGAAGTGAGCAGAGATGTGTAAAAAGCACTAACCTTATCTTTCTCGTGTGTTTTTGGCTAAGAGTGGATTTTAAATTATATCAGTCGGGTGTTCATTGGTATATTCTTCTAGTGCAAGCTCTTTCTTATTCTTATTTCCCATTTTTCCCGAGTAGTCTTTGCTTTCCTGTAGAGAAGGACATGAGTCAGTAAGAAATGTGAATAAAAAAAAAGGAAAGGATTATCTTAGTTTATAGATATAGTTTTAAAATTATATATTTATTACACAGTTTTATATCTATTATCTCTACTAATTAATAAAACACTCATTGTCAAACAAAATTCTATGAAATTACCAGTTTAACCCTCTAATTAAAACAGAACATGAATAAGAAATATGGGGCAGAAATGTAATTTTACACAACCAAATTTTGTTGTTTTTTTCAAAGCTTCACCTACATGTAATCTTAACATATCTCTAATTAAAAAAATAAAAAATAAATAAAAACTTCGCACTCTCACATTCTCTATCACTCTCTTCCTCTGACCTTCTATTTCAAAAACAAAAATAAAAAATTTTCTCACGCACTTTATGTGTGCCCATATGCTAGTTTTATATAATAATAATCCTCTACTGTGCGCATTCCTTTATGCATCTTATTGCTCCTAAACCTTGATGATTTTGTCCCCCACTGGGCTATGAAGGTCTTCCCTTCAATCGTCTAAAGTTGCAACAGAACAAACCCAATATAGTAGTAGTATTGCATGCGCATCACTATTTGCAGCCATCAGTTGCATCATATAAATCTTCACCACCTTGGTTATTATATAATTGGTGATTAATGTAATAGTACTTTATTACGTTATATCCTGCCCTTAAGTAAGGTTTTAATTTAATCAGGAATCAAGATAATTGCTAAATATAATACGAACTTGATTGCCTCTCTAGCATGTTAGACCGTCTTAAAAAAACCTTCCCCCCAAAACCCCAATAAAAAAAAAAGCTCTAAACTAGTATTCTACCATTTTGTTACTCTCAAATGATAACGTTTGTAGTTAAATTGTTAAATGGTAGGGGAGGGTGATCAGTGGAGGTCGAATCATACTAGGGTACATAGGCTTTATTACTTTTCGCCGCTTCAATTAAGTGTCATCGGCTAGTCTTGCACAACTTGATTTAGGTAAACTTAATCAGTAAACAACATCTTTATTGCTTCTTTGACAATGATGCTTGCCTTGCATTTTATAATCATCAGTCGAAACTGCATTATAAGATACCTCTAACATACCAACTAGCATTTGATTAAAAATCCTTTCGTTCATGTTTGGAGAAGTTTCAAGTTTAGAAGTTCCTTCAAACAATCACTACACTAAGACCAGCCCTGTAAATAAAAAGACATACTTACAATGAGTACGCCATGACATTTAAATTCGATAACTTTACAGCACGTCACTGCATTATTCGTATAAATATTGCTAAAGTGGCGAACCTGATTTTTGTTTCTCTTATAAATATATTAATTGATATTCTTAATCTTGTAAAATCTTTTATGAGTAAGTCTTTCTAGTAATTTTCATTTTTATTACAGTTCATGAAACATGCAGACACAACAAAACTAGATTTTTCAAGTACTAAAACAAATTAACGTTTTGATTAAACAGGTTGGCGAGCGGGGTGTTCAAATGTCGGGAGGACAGAAACAAAGGATCGCCATTGCACGAGCCATCATCAAGAAACCTCGTATCCTCCTCCTAGATGAAGCCACCAGCGCACTGGACTCCGAATCCGAACGAGTAGTCCAAGAAGCCCTAGACAAAGCAGCCGTCGGCCGCACCACAATCATCATCGCGCACCGCCTCTCCACTATCCGAAATGCGGACGTGATTGCCGTAGTTCAAAACGGCCAGGTCATGGAAACCGGCTCCCACGATGAGCTCTCCCAACGCAAAAATGGCCACTACACGTCCCTTGTCCGCCTCCAACGAACGGTGAAAGAAAAGGAACCAGAAGAGTTAGGGCATTACGGTGCTTCGTCTTCCATTTCAAACGATATTCACAGCACAAGCAGCCGTAGGCTCTCCATGGTGAGTCGTTCGAGTTCCGCAAACTCGTTTGCTCAGGGTAGAGCTCCGGATCAAGAGAATGTTGTAGAGTATGAACAGAAGAAACTGCCCGTGCCTTCGTTTAGGAGACTTTTGGCCTTGAACCTTCCGGAGTGGAAACAAGCAGTTATGGGATGCACGAGTGCGACTCTTTTTGGGGCGGTACAGCCGTTGTACGCGTTTGCAATGGGGTCCATGATATCGGTTTATTTCTTGAAGGACCACGACGAGATTAAGGCGAAGACGAGGACTTATTCTCTTTGCTTTCTAGGGTTGGCAATCTTCTCGTTGCTGATCAATGTCAGCCAGCATTACAACTTTGCTTACATGGGAGAGTACTTGACTAAGAGGATTAGAGAGAGGATGCTTTCAAAGGTACTCACTTTTGAAGTGGGATGGTTTGATCAGGATGAGAATTCTAGTGGTGCCATTTGCTCTAGACTCGCCAAAGATGCCAATGTGGTACGTATAATCAGAATTTGATGATGCTATAGTCCTCAAATTTGTTCACTAATAAGCTACTATGATCGATAATGTTGTTCAGACAAACAAACTGATCACATTATTGACGCATTTTTTTAAAATGATTCACTAGTTTAAGAGTGTGTCTATATAGTTATACTCATTAGAATCATGTATGGAGTCGCATATTTTATGTTTTTGTTAGAACTTTCTTAAAATAAATGTGATTCGAACTTCGAACTCAATTTGAAGTTGAAAAGAAAAATAACATTGTAGAGCTAGTTGGACTGATCTTCTTAGCTATATAAAAGTACGAATTTTTTAAGATTTAAGATGAACATTATTTTGTTGCAGGTGAGATCTTTGGTGGGTGATCGAATGGCTCTTGTTGTACAAACCATGTCAGCAGTAACAGTAGCTTGCACAATGGGATTGATCATTACATGGAGACTTGCACTTGTCATGATAGCCGTACAACCCCTCATCATTGTATGCTTCTACACAAGGCGTGTCCTGCTAAAAAATATGTCCCAGAAGGCCATAAAATCCCAGGAAGAAAGCAGCAAGCTCGCCGCGGAAGCAGTCTCCAACCTCCGGACAGTCACCGCCTTCTCATCCCAAAACCGCCTCTTGAAAATGCTCGAAAAGGCCCAAGAAGGCCCGCGTCGGGAGAGTATCCGACAGTCATGGTATGCCGGCATTGGACTCGCTTGTTCCCAAAGCCTCACGACCGTCACTTGGGCCTTCGACTTTTGGTACGGAGGCAAGCTTGTCGCCAAGGGCTACGTCAATGCAAAACAACTTTTCCAGACCTTCATGATCTTGGTCAGCACGGGCCGGGTCATTGCCGATGCTGGTAGCATGACCACAGACCTCGCCAAGGGAGCAGACGCCGTTGGGTCTGTTTTTGCCGTGTTAGACAAGTACACAAAAATCGAGCCTGAAGACCCCGAAGGTCTCGACCCCAAAAGAATTACGGGCAGCATTGAGCTACGCAACGTGCATTTCGCGTACCCCGCTAGGCCCGATGTTATGATCTTCAACGGCTTCTCAATCAAAATCGAGGCGGGAAAATCAACGGCATTGGTGGGCCAAAGTGGTTCAGGTAAATCAACGATCATCGGATTGATAGAACGGTTTTATGATCCGATCAAAGGAGCGGTCAAAATCGACGGTCAAGATGTGAAGTCGTACCACCTCAAATCATTGAGAAAACACATAGCATTGGTCAGTCAAGAGCCAACGTTATTTGCCGGGACCATACGAGAAAACATTGTGTACGGCGTATCGGACAAGGTCGATGAGTTGGAGATAGTGGAAGCCGCGAGGGCGGCCAACGCGCACGATTTCATTGCGGGATTGAAAGACGGGTATGACACGTCGTGCGGGGACAGGGGAGTGCAGCTATCCGGCGGACAAAAGCAACGGATTGCTATAGCCAGGGCGATACTTCGAAACCCCGTCATTTTGTTGCTGGACGAGGCGACCAGCGCGCTCGACAGTCGGTCTGAAAAGGTTGTGCAGGACGCGCTGGAGCGTGTGATGGTGGGGAGGACAAGCGTGGTGGTGGCCCACAGGTTGAGTACAATACAGAATTGTGATATGATTACCGTGCTGGATAAAGGAAAGGTGGTGGAGAAAGGGACCCACTCGTCTCTTTTGGCCAAAGGGCCTGCAGGTGCTTATTTCTCATTGGTCAGCCTCCAAAGGACCCCACCCACAGAAAAGGGCACTGAATTGTATTGAAATTATAATTGACTCCTCCCTTCTTTTTGTTCTTATTTTTGCCCCACCAAAATGGTGGTTGATGATGAAGGTTTAAATAGTCCTAAGCAGGAAGAGTAAACTTGCAAAAGCTTCAAGTCTCTTTTGAAATAATGGTGTTGGCATTGGGTAAGTATGGACTAGAAAACTAGAAAGGATGCCAAGGCCAATTATAAATATTCTCTCTTTTTTAAACTCTAATGTACATATATGTTGTCTCTCTACTAATTATGTTTTTCCGTAAAGAGTAGTGATATACTTACCATGCATTTGTACCATCTTTTCAATAGAGGTAGAGTTCACCAACACACGTGGGTCATATCTCTGTTAAAGAGATTGTACAAATAGATGATACTAATATCATTTTTGTTCCTTAAAAGGAACCAATGGTTTTAAAGTTTTTTCACTAAAATAAAACATGAAAAGTCTCTAAGCTGTTAAATTAAAAAAAATGATAGTGCTATTCACACACCCTTTTTTACCTCCTATACACCCTTATTAACAATTTGTCATGGATCTTTTTCAATTAATTCGATCTAACAGTTGTAAATTGAGAGGGGCATATGAGAAGTAAAAAAATATGTGTGAATAACAATACCCTAAAAGAATGTCTAGCATGTATTTTAGGTTCCATGTTTAGATTTTTTTTTCGAATGTTTAGCATGTATTAAAGTTTCAGTAAATTTTCAAGGCTCCTAAACCACTTTCCTGTGGCCTCTTTTCCTTCAGCCCAACTCCCTGAAAATAATGTTCTGACTTGCATGTATTGAGCATATAGCTAGCATTCATTTTGAGCCATGACCAAACTCTTCTTTTGTATGATTAGGCCTCGTAGTGGTAGTAACTGGTGAACCGGACAAGTGGAACTTGCTTCTCTTATGATTTTTGTTACCTTATTTTTTAGGGAACTGTTATTAGCACTCTAAAAATCTCATTTTACACTCCTCACAAGTGTATTTTTCTTTCTAATTATAGAAAATTTAGAGTATCAAATGAGATTTTTGAAGTGCTAATAACAATTCCTTTTTTTTAATATAAGAGGTGGTTGGGCGGACGACTAACATGAATAATCCAACCTAGAACTTAGTCTAGCTAGCCTTTAACCACTATTTATACTCAAGTTGGCATATGAGACTGAAAGAAACAGAATGTGTTTGTCAACCAAATGACGATAAATCCAACTGCTAAGAAAAACAACCAATTGACATAGGAGATTCCTTTTGAGGCTTCTGACAGTAGGATCAGGATCCTCTCCTGAGTTAAGGGTGAGGATCCTCCTGAGCAAGCTCATCGGACCGTTCAAATTTTATCCAACGGTTACAATTAACCAGGGGCCATCTAAAAGTTATAATAATTGTAACCGTTGGATAAAATTTGAACTGTCCAATGAGCTTGCTCATGAGGATCCTCACCCTTAGCTCAGGAGAGGATCTTGGGCCCTAACAATAATAAAAATTAATAGAAAAACACTTAAAAATGTTTATAACCCTTAATTGCCAACGGACCAAGGGCAGAGCTACCTAAGGCCCAGAGGGGGCATCCGCCCGCACTCAGATTTTTGGGCGATGAAAAAAATTGTCATGACAATTAAAACAACAATTAAATTTTTGATTTTGGTTCCGAATATTCCACGTTTTCTAACCTAAATCAAACTCAATTGAACTGGGGGTTTCATAAATAGATTGGATTCAACTGATGAAGTATCATAACTTGATATAAAAAATTTACTCTGCAAAGTATTTTATATGAATTTACTTCATCCATTCGTTTGTGGCATTATAATTTAAAATTTAACTTTTTAATTTAGAGATTTTTCATTGTATCTGACTCTCAACAACTTAACACCCATTATTTTACTTGGTTGTTTTAGGACGCCCCTAGTAAAAAACATTTCTAGCTCCGTCCTTGCAACGGACAATTCTTTTTTTCAAAACAAAAATAACTACAGTACTAAATAAGCTAATCATACGCCAGAGATATAAGTTTAGCAAAAATGTAAAGCCATTCTACCATAAATAATCAATAGGGGGGAAGTTGTAAATGACTTGGATCAACGAACGCCACAATAATGCATACTAGTTAGGTTGAAGGAAAATAATTTTAGAATTTTGCTAGAGTTTAGTTGAAATTGACAACGAAAATAATACGATCAATCGCCTTTTTAACTATTGTTCAAATTGGGTCTCATAGTGATCAACGGTCAAGAATCATCTATACACGCAATTGAGTGCACCCTAGCTCAATCAGCAAGCTTAATTCTTACGTACTATTGTGAAATCTCATTTATTTGTTGGATGAGTTTGTGTCTTGTCTAATTGTGTATTGAAATGGAGATTGAATGCAACAATTACAGGTAGCATTGATGCCGTCCTATATTGGGGGTGTAATTGTGTTAACTTTGATTTGGGGAGGAAGTTGACCCTTTTGATTTTTCAGTCATTTCATTCTGATGACCTTTTCGTGATACCGGGAGCACCTGTTGTCAACTCCCCAGTGGTCCAAAGGAGTAGAATTTTCTCATTAATTTTGGAAGGGAGAGAATCATACTTCAGTCCAAAGGGTGCTTTGCTCTACATATGCAGGGCATACAGTACTACAACGAGCCATTTCTCAATGACAAACCTCTACCACTAATTTGCACGACTTATCGTTTTGATTTTTGCTAAGGAAAATGTTATTGGCACTTCAAAAATCTCATTATATACTTTTCACAAGTGTATTTTTCTTTCTTAATATAGAAAGTTTGGAGTGTAGAATGAGATTTTTAAAGTACTAATAACAATTCCCTTTACTAATTATTATCTCACACTTTCCCAATATTCTCATTTGTCAACGAGGGAAAGAATATTATCAAACATTTTGCTCAATTCTGAACCCTCAAAAGTTGGGTAGAGTTTGATAGTTATTTGCATCTAACAAGTAATATGTGTAGCAATATCAATCAACATTTACTACATGCTTCGCTTCAAACTTTGTATGTGGTAGTAATTAATCGGTTCAAACTTTTCATGATGTTTTTTGTTTAGTTAAGTTTACGGGATCAAATGTTTAGCATGTATTTCATACATGTTGTCTCTTGTACCAATAAAAATAAAAAGAGTTGTCAGTGAGGAATGGATTTATGGTTATTTCAGAATGCTGACAAAATTTGTAAAAAATAAAAAATAAAAAAAAACCGAGAAAGAAGCTTTTTGAGGTCACAAAAATAATAGAACAATATATTTACATTCTTATCGAAGGAATAAATTGTATCGAACTCTTCCATATTATCACTTAGAAACATATATTTGTGTGTTGGGTGTCCTTTGAAAATCTGAGATGCCCTTGAAAGCTGCCCTCTAACTGTTCGACGAATTGTCTATATGGGCATTGGGCATTTGTCGATAGGGTCACTCAGGATATGTTGGTATCTGGTGGCATGCTCGATCAAAAGTTACTGATATCAGTCGACATGGTCGCTCGGAAGCTGTTGGCATCTGTCGACAAGCATGGAATATAACTTGGCAAATCACTTCAGGCCCACCAAATGCCAATTTGCATGCTCAATTGTGCATAAATTTTGCGTACTACACGTGCTATTCTTATTAACCCCACATTTTATTTCTTAGATTAGCCATTGATGTCTTTAGAGAAGCAAATTTCATGGCGGACAATTTACTAGATTTGATCTTCCTATTCAAGACACTCATATGTGGGATCACTCCTTGCCTTCCATGACTTGGAATCCTTTCCTTTTTTATTGTACTCCAGTGGTACTCGTTTTTTCCCTAGCAAAAAAGAAAAATGTACCGAACTTGCCATCTATAAAAATTTAAGCTAAAAAAAAAATCTATAAAAATTAACTAATTTATTTGGCTATTTTAGGAGAATTATAAAGTCGTTGATATTATCCAAATTGGCCCACCGTGGTCCAAATTAAAGAAAGGTTAATGCTAGTGAGACCAAAATTTTAAACTAAATTTGCAAACTAAATGATGTGTTACCGACTCACCAATAAAAAATAAGCACGTTAATTAACACTTAAATAATAATTCAATCATCAACAATTACGTCATTTTGTTTGAAAGTTTAGTTTAAAAATTTATCCTAAAAATCGAAAATACAAACGGTCATATCCACAAAACCACCAAGAATTTGTTTTTAACACAAAACCCTAAAACATCAGCGTCCCCATTTGTCACTGTCAGCGATCAAAACCCTAACCACTTTCCCGCTCTTCCCCGAGATCTAGTTCACATATTCTGCTTATTTTCTCGAGAAAGTCTTAAAATTTCTGTTTGGCGGATGGCTAATGGTTTTGAAAGGTGAATTTCAGAGCTTTATGAATTTTGTCATGTATATCTGTCGTTCTTGTTCTTCCAACTTTTTTTTTGGATTATATAAATTTTTTATCTTAGATAATTATATTATCAAATTTACGAATTTCTTTTGTTCTTTTCTGGATTTGGAGCACAGCAATGGGCGATCCCGATTACCCAGCGGTGGAGGAGGCGGTGATTCTCAGAAATTGACAACCGCCGATGCTCTTTTGTTTCTCAAACAGGTGAAGGATGCGTTTTGTGACAAAGAAGAAAATTATGAGAAATTTCTCGAGATCATGAAAGATTTCAAGGCTAAAAGGTAAGTTCAGATTTCCAATTTCCAATCTCAAATTAAAACTAAAATTATTTTTTATTTTTCTGTTGTAAATTATGATGGATGGGTTGTTGTTGGTGTTATATCCGCAGTAGGATTAATTTTCTTGTTCTCGTTCTCCTGAACTCAGGGCTGTCACAGAAGATGTGGTTGCACGAGTGAAGGAATTATTCAAAGGGCATAAGGATTTAATTTTGGGATTTAATCCCTTCTTACCGGAGGGTTATCAGATAACCCCGGATGACGACGAAGATGCAACTTCGCTGAAACAGACAGTTGATGAAGATGAAGAAGCTGCTGGCTCTATAAACTTGACAAACGTGAGTGAGTACACTGTACATATATATATTTTAAATCAAAGCATGTGTCTTAATTTGTTAGGATTCCCTAGTACATTGAATGACTTAGTACAATAATTCATTGACAGTTAAATATATATAATCGTTGAATGTCAACATATATGATCGTTAATTGGTGATTATATTACATGAATATATTGTTTTTGGTTTCTGATATTTGATTTGAATTGTTGATTTAAACTTCTGTTTTAGTTTTTGAATTTTGCCAAAATGATTACTATTTGTCAAGTATGTGAAGTGTATTCCATCAGAATATCTAGCAACATAAGATGCTTATGTTGTCAAACTTGTGGATATGGATCGTTGCTCATGAGTAACTGTTGTGTGGTACTAAAAAACAGCTACATGAGTTGGTCCCCGTGTTATGAGTGGATACTTATAGATACTAACCCTAAAAGTCCCAAATATCAATCCGTAACACATGGACTTGTTAAATCACCTGGCCGAATTCCAGTTGGTAATTTTTCATTGATCAAGATAATTTTTGTTTCAATTCGGATTCCGACAACATAAGCATTCTGGCGAAAAATCATTACTCGTGAAAATGTGAATTCCAAAATCAAAACTCTAGATTTCAAAGTTATCAATTCAGGAAAAATAAAGAAAGTCTTCTCTATGAGAAGTTTTGAACTTTTGAGATTATTATCATGATTTCCTCCTTGCAATAAGTATAAAAATTTTGTTATTATTTTAATCATAATCTTCTGTTGATCTTTGACTTTCAGGAGGACAACGGGGAGTGCAGTATCTGCTTGGGGAAGCTGAGTGCTGGGTACATTGCACTGGATTGCTCCCACCGCTTCCATGCTAAATGTTTTAGGACCTGGTGGAGCAATAACCCGACGTGCCCATATTGCAGACTTCGGGTCAACGAGAATGGAGAGAAGGATGCCTAGGAGGACCGAACCTGGGTGGAGCTGGAAGATGGAATAACGAGAACCTGTTGCGAGCAGATAAACCACATGATTAGATAACGGGAGTTGTTATTGACATTTCAGAAAAGTAGTAGACACTCAGGGAGAAGTTGCACTTGCTAGAGTAAGTGATAACGTTTTTGAACTGCCATTGGTGGCTCCCGAAGATACACAGAAGTACATTGGTTGTTTTCGTAACTAATAAGAATCGATCGAGGTCAATTAGAACTTTCGATGTCTTAAGAACTAAAGCAATAAAGTGCACAGGTCAAACGTTTACTGAAGAAGATGATGTCCTAGCAGTTGGAGCGCGGGAACATTTGTGTTCTTAAATTTTAATTTTCTTGTTTATCCAATTGTCTAATTTTTGCTTTTAGTTGAATGTGGTAAAAAACACAAAACCAAAAATGCTTGATTGACATTCAAAGTTTTCATAATGTTTTTCTAAGGTTGTTTGATAACTATTTCGTTTTCAATTTTGTTTTTACATTTTTGTTTTATAAAAAACAAAACAAAAAGCATGTTTGGTAACTATTTTGAGTTTTCAGTTCAAGGAAAACTAAAAATAAAAAACGATAAAATTAAATTTTGAAGTTTCCAAAATTTGACTTTTTATTTTTTGTTGATGAAATTATTTTTTATTATTGGAACTAGGAAAACTTGAATCACCATAAGATAGTAGGACTAGGAGCCTTTCCACCCACTAGACCTAACATTTTAGACTCAATTCATTATTCCAAAACATTTGATTTTGGGTGAATACTTAACAGATCGGATTGTTAAAGGGTGAATTCGTTAAATAACGTGTCATTTTGAATTTACTTGCGAAATTCATTAGCACCTATTAATTTTAACAAAACAAATCACTTCACTTCTCTTATAGCAAATAGTTTATTTTTTCAAACAAAGTTGAATGCTCGAGGAAAAAGTTGAGAAGAAGAGAACAAATAAGCTTATCCACAGTCCTTTCCCAGTTATAGTTATGGATGAGCCTTTATCTTAAAATTTTGAGTAAATCGTAGCAATAGTCCCTGAACTAAAAATCCATTATTATTGGTCCCTCAACTCGTCAAAACGTGTAGCTATAACCCTTTTCGTCAACTTCGTCAAAATTTTGTCAAAATGAGTTATGTTAGAATGACCATTACTACAGTTGGGTTAAAGTTGATGGATCATTTCTCCAATTGTGTTAAAGTTGAGGGACCATTTCTCTAGTTGGATTAAAGTTGGAGGATTATTGGTAATGAATTTTTAGTTGAGGGACTATAGCTGCATGTTTTGATGAGTTGAGGGACCAATGCTAATTGATTTTTGGTTGAGGGACCATTGCTCCAATTAAGTTAAAGTTGAGGGACCATTGCTACAATTTACTCTAAAATTTTATTCTCTTAAAATAAAACAAAAATAACTAGTAATATTCATCTAAGAAAATGTCCTCATCTTTTATTTTTATTTGCCTTTTGTAGCAACTGAATCTAAAATCGACTTTTTTCACTATATTCAAACTCATATCACTTCCCCTAAATTATTAATTAAAGATATTCCATTTTTTTAAGTGATCGTAAGCGATTTAGTTTATTTGGGGATGAATTCGTGACACCAGTTTTTTTTAAACAACTTTTGACACACGTTTTTTGTGGAGCTCATAACGTCTTTTAACCATCTGAACATCTATATTTTATGTATTATCTCAAAGATCATGTCTTTAAAAAATACCCAAATTTGAAACCATATAACCATTGGATTAAGAATTTTATTTGTAGAACCGTATTTGTTTATTTTCTTCACTATAAATAAATGTCTTAATGACTTTGGATTTGTCTAATTTTTTGTGACGAGAATCTATGAATGATGTTCTAAAAAACGAAGGTTCAGATTGTTGAAGTACATTACGAAGTAGGCACTACAAAAACTTGTGTTAAAAGTTATGTAAAAAAAGTGGTGTCACAGATCCAGTTTGATTTCTTTTGTTTAACAAGATGTATATATTATAAACAACTCTAGTTCATTAGAAGGAAATTTAAACTTGAGTAAATAAATCGTAACATTATCATCACTAACTGACATAACCTAAATCAGCTTAATACTTTTCTTTCTAGTTACTCCTCGTAGACCCTACGCTTTAAAAGATGTTAGGAATGAATCTAAGTTATCAAACTATATTTTAATCTTCCACTCTTTGCCATTGTTTTTCTTTTCCCTCCTTTGTCACTATTTTCTGGCCCTGCCTTTTTGCATATTTTATATTTACTTTTGTGCATGGAGTTGATTGTACCACCACATTACCACTTCGAGGAGGAAGGCACCAGTTTGTGTACTTGCGTGGATTGGCAGTTTTTGAAGCCTAACTCCAATTAAGAAATATTTCAATGTACCGGAAATACCGTCCAGTACAACAAGTGTTATAATATAAGTGGTTAAATTTTCTTTTTTAAGTATTCAACCGCTTGTATTATAATACTTAATTTACAAAACTATGTACCTGATATATTGAAAAATCGATCCAAATAACTTGTGCGGTTGCAGGTTTAAGATTCCCAACGGTCACACGAGGCGGCCTCTCTACAAAACAAACAAAACAATCAACATACAAAGGAAAATTTGAACAAAAGCTTAAAGTTGAAGACAAGACCACATTTCGGCCCAACTCACCTTTTTGCCATTTTGAGCAAATTTGTAGGAGTGCTTTTGAGTCCAGGGTTTTGGACTAAAATGATGAATAATAGTGTGTCAATTCATTCACAATATTTAAATTTATGACACCTCGCTTACAAGTAAGAAGAAATATCGTTAAATTATAGTATTAAATTTTAATGATACATATAATTTTAAGATGTGACACATCATCATTATCTAGAGAATGAGACCAATTTCTAGTCATATATACAAAAGGCCAATACGTAAATATGTTGAATTAAACCAGAGACTTTGTTAAATCAAATTTAAAATCCATAATTATAGTAACCGCTCCTTAAGTTACGATAAAATCCGATGTTGTAATATGACAGTTACAATAACCCACTTTGCTCCAATAAGCGTTTTGATGTCTCACTTTAAACTACTAATCATTAAGTTCGTCAAGATGACATAGTTGTTATGTGGTCTTGACGAAGAATTTTAAGTTACATAATGGTGTGGAACAAAATGACACATCAAACATCATTCATGTGGGAAAGCTAGGTCAATACAACTTTTAGAGCAATATCAGATTCGACTATAGTTTCAAGAGCGTGACATTATTCTAACCTCCTTTTTTTTTTCCAAAATTTGAGTACTAAAGAAGGGCAACATTCTCTGAAAAAAAAAGGGGAAAAGTAGGCCAAACATACTTTACATGTACTTTCAAGACATAACAATCATGGGCTGAAATTGTCCAAACCCGGCCCATAATTCGGTCCAAAAAAATTAACGAAATCGGTGAATTTATTTAGAGTAAATCAATTTTTAGTGCAAACCTTAAGTACGTTAATTAACATTTAATAGTTAAATAATAATTTAATATTCAACAACCACGTCATATGATTTAAATTGATCGTCTTATTAGAATTACGTATTTATTTAAGAAGAAATATATAACTCGTTTGAAAATATTTTTAAATGACAGAAAATGACTTTAAGTTATAAAATCACTCGACGTGTTTCTTGCAATAAGCACATGCAAGAAACACTTGAAGTGATTCTTACCGAAAGCACTTCAATTATTTTTACACAGAACACTTTAGAATTCACTTGCCAATTTACCATAAATTAGTTTAAAAAATATTTCACCAAAAACGTTCTCATCAGTTTAAAAAGCACTTCCGAACTAGCGTTGTTGTTTTCTTTTTTAATTTTTTTTTAAATTTTTGCAAGTGGAGGCCGAGCTCGGATGGGAAGAGAAAAGAGAGGCCTGAGCTATTTTTCGATACAAAACCCCAAAAAACACAACCCATTCCGTTCCTCTTCACATTTTCGAATTCTCTCTCTTCTCTCTCTTCTCTCTCGTCTCTCTCTTTGTGTCCGATTATTTACTTGCCATTTCCACGTTTTTTCTTCTCCTCCAAAACTAAAAACCTAAAGTCTCTCCCTTCTCTTCTCGTCTCTCACAAAATTCACTTCCTAACGTAACACAAGAGGCAGCAGAAAGCATAAGAGACAATCACAGATATCTCAAAAGCCATTCTCTCTCCTTTTTTGGGTTCTAATTTTCTCTCTTTCTCTCTCTTCCTCTGTGCGCGATCAAGGATCTGTTGCAGAATAGTAAGTCTTCGACGGTTGCTTTCGGCAAATGGCTGTTTTTGTTTTGTTTTTTTTGGGTCCAATTTTCTGATTTGCGATTTTTGATTTTTTTTTGGCAGGGATGAAGAGAGTAAGAGATGATGTGTACGTCGGCCCTCAATTGAAGCGGCCCCCCTGTTCGTCTCGCGGGGACTCGTAAGTTCCATGATTTGTTCATCACTCTTCAATTGCATGATTTGCTTTATGTTTTGTTTGGTTTGTGAGGATTTTAAATTTTTCTCATGTCAGTGTATCGGTGCGCGATTTTGGTTCTGTTGCCCTTGTTTGTGAATATTGGTGTAATTTGATCGTTGTGTTGTCGAATTGCGTACTTTTTAACCTGCAGTGGATTGGATTGGTTGTTCTTGATCATAATTTGTTCAATTTGTTTAGGGTTTGTTGTTTATTAGAGTTGAACTGAGTACTAGTTTGGGTTTTAGAGGTAAAGTCGAGAGCTTTCTGAAAATTTTGTTAGGTATGTTGTTTTCAGCAGATATGATTTCGGTTTTTAGAGGTAAAGTCAAGAGCTTTCTGAAAATTTTGTTAGGTATGTTGTTTTCAGCAGATATGATATGCTTTTAGGAAGATTAAATCTTCTGATGAATATTAATATAGTTTTATGTTTGGGGCTTAGATCAATGCAGTAGACGGAATGTTGATGGTAATAGTACCTGAGAATGATGATTATCTTTGTTTTCTGGAAGTATGTTCTATTTTTTCTGTTGTAGCTGACTAGATTTAGAAAACAACTATCAGGGGAAGTAGGAAGGAGTTGTATGTATTGAGTAATTATTCTTTTGTTTATGATGTTTCATGAATTTGACAGTATTTATTTTATAGTTATATGTTGAGTTTGATGATCATTTTTTGGATGTGGGGCAATAGGCAATCCCAGATACCGGGGGGAGGAGGTGGAGGAGGGGGCGTTGGAGTAGGTGGAGCTGGGCCCATTGGAGGAGGAGGAGGTGCTTCACAGAAATTGACCACCAATGACGCTCTAACCTATCTCAAAGAGGTGAAGGACATGTTTTTAGACCAAAGAGAAAAATACGATACGTTTCTAGAGGTTATGAAAGATTTCAAGGCCCAAAGGTATCAATGTACCCATTATCATTCCTTTTTTCTCTCGTAATACATTCCTAGTTGATTCCTCAGCTACTGGATTCCTGTTTTTGTCTTTTTTCAGAACTGACACAGCAGGTGTCATTGCAAGAGTAAAGGAATTATTTAAAGGGCATAACAACTTAATTTTGGGCTTTAATACCTTCTTGCCGAAGGGTTATGAGATAACCCTCGATGAAGATGAGACTCCACCAAAAAAGACAGTTGAGTTTGAGGAAGCTATCAGTTTTGTAAACAAGATAAAGGTGAATATGTTTAATTTTATTCTAATGGCAAGTTTAAACATTTATTATTTTCTGTTTGATTGATGGATTTCTGCCCCTACAGAAACGTTTCCAAAATGATGATCATGTCTATAAATCATTCCTAGACATACTGAACATGTATCGAAAGGAGCACAAGGATATAAATGAGGTCTACAGTGAGGTAAGTATACACAATTTTCACTTTTGGCGTTTGATGTTGAATTGTTTTCTGTTACATGGTATTTCTATTTACCTGAGAAAATATTCCTCCCTATGTTCTTAGTAATTTAAATCAATTTACAGGTTGCCGCTCTTTTTGATGAGCATCCCGATTTGCTTGATGAGTTCACCAGATTTTTACCAGATGCGTCAGCAGCAGCTTCAGCACATCAAGCTCAATACGGCCGCAATTCATTTCCACGTTTGAATGAGCGAAGCTGTGCTACACCCACATTTCGGCCAATGCATATGGAGAAGGTAATTACGAAATTCTCTTTCTATTATGTTTTTGATGTTTTCTTGTTTAGTTAGTGATTTGTAATTGGGGGCTGGCTTCTTTTCACAGCAACGTAGGAGGGATAGGATCATGACATCCCATGCTGATCGTGATCTTAGTGTTGATTGTCCTGAGCTAGACGATGACAAAGGAACAGTGAAAGTTCAGAAGGAGCATAGAAAGCGTAGTGAAAAGGAGAATAGGGATAGAAGAAATCGGGACGATGATGATAGAGAATTAGAGAATGATAACAGTGTCTACAAATTGCAGCGTTTTCCTGACAAAAGAAAATCCACCAGGAAGGTTGAAGGTTTTGGTTTGACTGCTAACTTTGCTCCTTATGATGACAAAGACTCCTTAAAGAGTGAGTTTATGAAGAAACTGTTTCAGTTATATACATTCATGGTCCTTTCTTAAATGTGTTGCATCTAGGTATTGTGGTTTTATTCTCTGGTTTGTAGATGGAATAAGGAGTTGTAATTTGTTTTGAAATGGCAATATGCGTGTTTCTCATGATGATAGCCATCTTAAATGTTAGTCTTCACTGCCATAAAATTATGAAATAAATTGTTGGTTTGTCGACATTGATACGATTTTAGGTTATGGAACTAACAAAAATGCACATCGTTTGTTTAGTTTTAGTGTAAGTGTAAAATTCTACCTGGAGAAAGAGATGTGATTTCTGGTAGTTGGTCTGAAAGTCTGCCATTAGAGATGTGTTAATTGAATATTCTTTTAACCCACAATGCGCCTTGTAATGTTTCCCTGTTCAATATTAGGAAAACCTGAATTTTTTTATCACAGTACTTGATTTTGAAATCCTTGGGAAATGGATGCAGCTTATTTTGCTTACGTTCATCATTCTTTGGAACATAATTGTTGTTTTTTAAAGTTCTATAGTTTCAGTTCTCGTGTTATTACGTCAGTGTTGCTTATGGTCTCTCATTTTTATGTTAGGCATGTACAGCCAGGGATTCGTTTTCTGTGAGAAGGTGAAGGAGAGGTTGTGTAGTCAAGATGACTACCAGGCATTTTTGAAGTTGCTTAACATTTATAGCAACGGAATAATTAAAAGGAATGATCTGCAAGGTTTGGTACGTATTACTCCATGTTCAGCAGTTAATCAACACTTATAAAGTCAAGCATTTTGTGCTCTCTCTTTGAGCTAGGGGAAACTGGACGAAGGACACTTCATGATAACCACATATTTATCTTTCTATTCAATAAACTTAAAAAATGCTATTGCCTCTAGTTTGACTTTTTCCAGTAAACTTTACCCATCTCAGGTGACTGATTTATTGGGAAAGTATTCAGATCTTATGGAGGAGTTTAATGATTTTTTGGAGCGTTGTGAGAATATAGGTAACTTAAATGCCATCAATTTTGAGCTGCTTTCTTGTGGTTCTTTTTCTTTTAGATTGTATCTGATGGGATTTATTCTTGCAGATGGGTTCCTTGCTGGTGTTATGAGTAGAAGTATGTATATTAGTCCTCCATTGGTCTTTTTTTTTCATAAGATACTAGGTGATCTGTTTCTGTACAATCTGCGTTTGGAAGAATAATTATTCTTCTGCATGGCATAATTTGAGCTATCATGTGATTTCTCATTTCTCTGTAATTTTTGCTTGCTTCTGTAATTTGAGAATCCTGATTGGTAACTTGTTGACTGCAGAATCTCTGAGTAGTGATGGTCCTGTTCCTTTTTCTAGACCGGTGAAGGTAGAGGACAAAGATAAAGAGCCAAAGCGTGAAATGGAGGGAGCTAAAGAAAAGGAAAGATACAGGGAGAAGTATTGGGCAAAATCTATTCAAGAGCTTGATCTCTCTAACTGTGAACGTTGTACTCCAAGCTATCGGCTTCTGCCTGAAGACATACGGGTTAACATTCTGTACTTAATATAGGACTATGTAACATAGTCTGATGCTCAACTTATTGTTGCTTGTCCCTTTTGCAGTATCCAATACCTTCAGCAAGCCAGAGATCAGAACTTGGTGCTCAGGTTTTGAATGACCATTGGGTCTCTGTGACTTCAGGAAGTGAAGATTACTCTTTTAAACATATGCGCAGAAATCAGTATGAAGAAAGTCTGTTCAGATGCGAGGATGATAGGTAATGTTTGGTACAAGGCTGTTGATATCATTTTTACTTTTGGTATGCAAGTGAAGTTGCAGATCGTATGGATGGATAGAGGTCCTAGTAGGTTCTGTAGATCACTATTGATGTAATATCATTTCCTTTACAGTACATGCTAGTTCATTATTGTAAACTTATGTTGGCTTTCATTTTGGAAAGTTTAGGTTTGAGTTGGATATGTTGTTAGAGTCGGTGAGCTCAACCGCTAAGCGAGCAGAGGAACTCTTGAACAGCATTAATGAAAATAAGATCAGCATGGAAACTTCAATCCGTATTGAAGACCACTTCACTGGTTGGTATCTATTAACTGATTGAGAAGCAATTAAATGTCAGGTATCTATTCTGGTATTTGAGCTCCTTTAACTGCATTGACCTTTTTCATTTGATTTGTTTTATTGCAGCGTTAAACTTAAGGTGCATTGAACGTTTATATGGTGACCATGGTCTTGATGTGGTGGACATACTGCGGAAAAATCCAACTCTGGCTTTGCCTGTTGTATTAACTCGCCTTAAGCAGAAACAAGAAGAATGGACAAGGTGTAGATCCGATTTTAACAAGGTCTGGGCTGATATATATGCCAAAAACCATTACAAATCACTTGATCACCGGAGCTTCTATTTCAAGCAACAAGATTCAAAGAACTTGAGTAGCAAATGTAAGTTTTTAATTTGACGATTAGTTTCCTTGAGCACTTCTCTCTCTGTGGGTTTTTAATAACTGTTCCTCCGTGCTGATTCTGACTCCCATTGATTGACAGCTTTGGTGGCTGAGATCAAGGAATTGAAAGAGAAAAAGCAGATAGAGGATGATATCCTTCTGGCCGTTGCTGCTGGAAACAGGCAATCTATAGTTCCACATATGGAGTTTGAATACTTAGATATCAGCTTACATGAAGACTTGTATAAACTTGTCCAATATTCATGTGAAGAGGTTTTCTCAACAAAAGAACAATTAAATAAGGCTATGAGACTTTACACTACCTTTTTGGAGCCAATGCTGGGTGTTTCTTCTCGGCCCAATGATTCAGAGGATGATGAAGATGTTGACAAAAGTAGGAATCGGGCTAAGAATTGTACTGCGTCAAGCATAGGAGAAAGCGATGGAAGTCCTGGTGGTGATTCTGCCACAGTGAATTTTAAGCAGCCCAAATCTGTGTGTAATGAAGAAGAAAATGCTTTAGCAGAAGTGGAAGGTTTGGCTAACGGGGATAACTCAGCTAAAGAAGATGGAAGTCGTGATGCAGATCTTGTCTGTAGGAAAGATTCTATATCTGAGAAAATTCAACTAGAAAAAGACCAGAAGAATATGGATGTCCCTAAGAAAAGGTATCTGGTCACCGGCATGGACAATGCTTGGCCGTCCAGTCAACCATCACATCCAATTGGAGCAGATAATAATCATGGTAGAACGAGCTTGGAAGTGTTATCAGGTCTGTTTTTCTGAATTTGATATTTTTTATTGTAATGGCATCTTATTCGATGTTATAGTTTATTTTACTTTCTAGAGTTATAATAATGCTAGAATACTGTGAATTTTTTTTAATTGAAGGGTGTGCTGCAACCACGTCAAGGCCTGGTGCTTCTATTAGTGACAATGACCATTTACAGAAAGGAAATGCTGATGCTGTTCCGTTGTCAGAGGTATGAGTCTGGATCCTGGAATATCGTCATCTGTGATGGCTTTTGTTTTTAATTTATTTATTTCACCTTATGGTTTTGGCAATGCGTACTGATTTACTGTTTGGTGCTTCAGGGTGTCGATAATGCAAAACCTGCATTAATTGCTAATGGAGTGTTTCCAGAAAGCACTAAAGTTAACAGTCGTCATGAAGAGTCTGTTGGGCCCTCCAAAATTGAAAAGGAAGAGGGGGAATTATCACCAATTGCTGACTTTGGGGAGGATAACTTTGTTGTCTCTGGAGATGCTGGGGTGCAAGCTATGCCTAAGGCAAACCGCAGTGTTGAAAGCAGACCGTTTCAGTCTGGGAATGGGGAAGACATTAGTTGTCAGGAAGCTGGAGAAAATGATGCAGATGCAGATGATGAAAATAGTGAAAATGTTTCCGAGGCTGGTGAAGATGTCTCTGGCAGTGAGACAGCTGGTGATGAATGTTCCAGAGAAGAGCAAGGCGATGATGAAGATGCTGAACCGGATGACATTGATGGTAAGGCTGAGAGTGAAGGTGAGGCTGAAGGGATGGCGGATGGGCATCTTGTTGGAGGAGATGGAACGTCTTCGCAATTGTCAGAACGTTTTCTTTTGTCTGTGAAACCTCTTGCGAAGCATGTACCAGGTTCTTTACTTGAAGAAAGGAAAGACTCTCGCGTTTTCTACGGGAATGATAATTTCTATGTGCTTTGCAGGCTTCATCAAGTAAGAGACATTTTCTTTCATTTTTGGAAGTTAGTTTGTCTTTTATTTACAACTGGATATAAGCTTGACTTATTTGATTTGCAGATTCTATACGAAAGGATTTTATCTGCAAAAACAAGTTCCACAGGTGCAGAAATGAAATGGAGAACTTCAAAGGATGGCAGTTCTCCGGATCTGTATGCCAGGTATTTTTCAGGCCATCTTCTCTTTTGTATAGATAATAGATTAGAACTGTGGCAACTGTTCAAAGCAATTTTAATCATATAGCTTATTCATCTATTATGCAGATTTATGAGTGCTCTATACAATTTGCTTGATGGATCTGTTGATAATGCAAAATTTGAGGATGAATGCCGAGCTATTATTGGAAACCAGTCTTATATATTATTCACCTTGGACAAATTAATATATAAATTCGTCAAACAGGTTTGCTCCCTGGAAATTTTGTACTTTGACTCAAAAAAAAAAAAAAAAAAAAAATTTCTATGTGTTTTCTTTGGCTGCCAAGGTTCTGATCAGTGGTTATTTATGCAGCTTCAAACTGTTGCAAGTGATGAGACGGACAATAAGCTTCTTCAATTATATGAATATGAAAAGTCCCGGAAAACTGGGAAGTTAATTGATTCTGTTTATCATGAAAATGCACGTGTCCTCATTCATGAGGAGAATATTTACAGATTGGAATTTGTAAGTTCTTTGACAATTGTCCGTGTATTAGACTAAAACCTACCCTTTTGAATATACTTTCTTATTTTGTGATGTACTTATTTTTAATTTTCTTTGTGCAGTCCTCTTCACCCTCCCGGCTGTCCATCCAGCTGATGGACAGTGTGAGTGAAAAGCCTGAGGTGTTTGCAGTTTCCATGGAACCTAATTTTGCATCCTATCTGCACAACGAATTTCTGCCGGTTTATCCTGGGAAAAAGGAGCCGCATGGGATTACCCTTCAGAGGTGATAATGCACTCTTCATTAGTGTTAAAATTATACTTCTTCCTGTGTTTTTTGGCAGGAAAAATTATATGTAAATCCTCTCACAATGTTATGATATGTTAATAATTAGTCATATACAGCAACTCAGGTTGCCTTGTGGTATAGAGTGAGCCAAAAATTTCTAGTGTTTTTGTTAGTTAATGGATAACTTGCTGATTCAATCTGTTTTTCAGAAACAAGCGCAAATATGCAGGGCAAGATGAATCCTCTGCCTTTTGCAAGGCCATGGACGGTGTTCAGTTAGTCAATGGTTTGGAGTGCAAGATAGCTTGCAACTCATCCAAGGTATCTTGCCCTCGTATGTATTTCTTATCTTCAGCATCACCATCAGTTTTACCTTCTTTACAATACAAGCACAGCTGGAAGCTGGAGAAATAATAGCCACACGTGAGCACGCGCACACACTTATGCATTTTTTGTGCACGGAGTTTTATTCATCAGAGTATCATGTGGCAGATCTCTTACGTTCTTGACACAGAAGATTACTTCTTCCGTATGAGAGGGAAAAGGACATCTGAGGCCAGATCACCATATTGTGATCAGACGAGAGTACAGCGATTCCACAAATTTTTATCAATCTCATCATAGCTTAGAAGGAAATTCGTTTGACATTGGGAAGCTAAAGGTAGACATGATAAACATTTCGAAAACATATGCCCTTTTATCGTATCTTCCACTGCCATAAAGTTTTGTGAACGACTGTAACCCAAGCTTTCTTGAACAGGAGTCATCTACTCGATTTCTGAGACTGGAGAAGGATGATGGCGGGCCTGGACACGTAGAGCATGTCTGGTTCAGAAGATTGGCCTCCGAGCCATTGTTGTGTATATAAGGTTGGTGTATGATAATTTCGTAGAAAGGTATTTAAGTTATAGTTCTTGATCTTTGTCATAGATAGGATATTTTCTTCCCCACTTCCATAAGCACACTGTGTAAGTGTAACAAATTGATCAAATAGCAGAAAAGTACGCGAGTTTTAACAAATCCCGAGCTTTTTAACTACAAATTTGTGGTTTCATACCAGCATTTTGCAGGCATTACTGCATCAGTATTCTTTTCCACCATAAGATTATGTTTCATGGAACAGATTCTTAATCTTTTTCGATGCATCTGTTTTATATATGCTGTTCTTACCGAAAGATTTGAGTTGGCTATCACCGAAACTATACATGCGCACCCATTTTGTTATCGGATTCAGTTACATCGGGACGGAAATAATCGGGGTGTGGAAGAAGGAGAAAAGTAATGTGCGGAAATCATTTTCTTTACGTGCGGAAAACAGATGAAAAAAGTTCAGATTCAAGACCAGAAAGGAAGTAAAAGCTGAATCTGGGTAACAAAGCTAGAACGGGGCGGGAAGAGGATCCTCTCCTGAGCTCAGGATGGGGATCCTCCTGACCAGTTCATCTAGGCCGTTCAAATTTAATCCAACGGTTGCAATTATTATAACTTTTAGAGAACTTTCTGTTTGTAGCCGGTGGATTAAATTTGAACGGCCCAGATGGGCTGATCAGGAGGATTCCCATCCTGAGCTTAGGAGAGGATCCTCTTCCAACGGGGCGGGGCCCAAAGAACTGGATTAGCGTGAGATGGAATTGGATCCGCTTCGGACCTTAGTGTCCGGAGCCTAGAGATCAATTCATCTGGGCCGCACAAATTCAATCAAACGGTTCTATTAACTTATTTTCCTAGCCCACCACACAAAACCAATGGCTTTGATTTCTTTTACACATCAATTAGCGGTTCAGATGATTTGATCCTTAGGTTCTGGACCTAGGATCCAATTCTGGTGGAAAGTGGGCCGGAGCGGGTTGAATCCGGTAACCATAGATAATGGATAATGCGACGTCACGTGGTTCTCGTACGTGGAAGTGCAACGGACTACTCGTTTGGGGATCCACTTTCTGCATGTCGACTTGCTCGCGCCACTTGTGGCTTGAGCTCCGCCAGCAGTAACAAGAACCTGCACCCGTTAATTACTGAAATGCCCTTGGCTCGTTTAAATATCAACAATTAGTTATTTTCTCGTATTGTTGATATTTAAACAAACGTCATCTTAATCGTCAGACTGATTGCATTGCAGTCAATTTGGACGTAATTGATGTGCTCTTAAAGGCGCAATTGAAAGTCCAGGATGCAAATCGTAATAAGATATTAAATTCGTCGGACAATACTGATGTTTCTCTTTACGCGTAAATAGAGATGTCTCATGTTTGAATCGTTAAATAGCAAGTTCGATTTCTAATTATGTAGTTTAATCGAAATCCTTTTATCCCTAAAACAAAAAATAAAAACCAAATTGTATTTTTCATTTACCCCTTTTCTATTTTCAACTTTTTTTTTTTTTGGTCAAACTATAAATTTGTTAAATTAGATGTTAGATTAGTCATTAACGGGTTTTGAACCCACCCCGTCATGCAAGAGCTCAACACATTTCCACCACTGCGGTAAATGGCCACTTGCATTTTCAGCTCAACTATATGAATGCTTTTTTTTTATTTTTTTCAACGAATGTTTTAAAAATGGAAATGAAAAGCGTACACAAGTAAATAAAGGTGGATTTCGAGGGTAGTTTCGGAATCGAAGAAATACATAAAACCGGCAGGCAGAAAAAGTGTATGGCTGTCGGCGTGGAAGAAAAAATCAGTTAAAAAAAGAAAGAGAGGAGAAAGGCGAGGAAGGGCCAGAAGATTTCGTAGTATCCACTCCCTCCCTATCCACCCCCCCTCTCTCTCTCTTTCTATATATATATATATATATATATATATATATATATATATATATATATATATATATATTTATCTATCTATATTTCCCAGTTTCTATCTTCTCATTTCTCTCTTCCATTTCCGAATCAGTCCCTGTGGGGTTTTCAGAGCTAGGGTTTTTGTGAATCGAATTTTAATTCCGATTTCAATGAGTTCGGGTTCAATCTCCTGCTCTCCTGTCGTCACCAAAGATTTGACCAAGAAGAAGAGGGTAAGCTCGCTCGCTATGTCATCCATTCTCCTCCGCTCTCTGTCTTTTCTCTTTCGTGCATGCGTCGGTGTGAGCTTGGAAATGGAGGGAAATTTGAATATGAAAAGTTTCAATTTCGACCGAGGGTTATTGGTGCATTCGTGAAATTCGAATTCAATTTTGGTTTTTGGGCGGAATTGAAGTTGAATTTTTGTGACGTTGTGAATTGTGAGCTTGTTCTTACTTGTAATTGTTTTTCTCAGACGAACAGGTTGGCGAAATTGAAGCAGAGCAAGCTCGATGTTCGCCGCGAGCAATGGCTTTCACATGGTATTGCTTCCTTCTCTCTCGAAATTTTCTTTTTTGTTTTTTGTTTTTTGTTTTTTTGAATTATGAATTTTCACTAAGAACACAAAAAATTTTACTTTTTTGGATTGCCAATGAAGCTAGTATGTCCAACAAATAAAACAATGGAAGCTAATATGCTTAGTGGAGGTATGAAGATCGAAACTTGGGCATCGGACAATGTTTGTATTTGGATGCAGAACTTGGTGTTTGTGAAATGTAGACTTAGGCATCGGGTGAGCACAATGACGTTCGTTAAAAATTTAGAAAAATAAAAAGGACCTTTATCTAAGGTGTCATACATGTTCTTACCTACAATTTTGAAGTAAAGCTGGTTTCTTTGTCAAGAGTTCGCTGCCATCGGTCGTCATTACTCGATCAATGACATGATCAATGGATATAGGGAAAAGTCTTTTTCATGCCTTAGGTAGTTCTATGAACCAAATCAAGACGCCGAGCTTTTTCTAGAAGTTTTGATCTCATCGATTCAGGAAAGACTGAAGAGTGGCTTAGCTTTTGAATTGTTTTTTTTTTAATATGCGTCTTGCACAACTGACTTTGATGTGGCACCTGACGTTTTCCCTGACATTGATGACCTGATTTTTCTTCTCCCCACCCCCCACAAAAGACAACGAAGTTTTACATTAACGGCTTTTGTGGAACAAGTTAGAGATTTTTAGTAGTTATCAAAATTTTCTTATATACATTTGATCCTAATAAACTTCGTGTGCAATGCAGTCAAGAATAAAGGGCACAAAGTGAACTTGGATGGGAGGGGTGGGTCTCCTACACCATCTAGGCAAGTAGAGAAAGGGCAAAATGGATCATTGGACAATTTGGAAACGAGTTCAACCGGAGGAGAGAATGACAGTTCGAGCATCCATGACAGCGATTTGGAGTCTCTGACAACCAGTCCGAGTGGAAGCAGTTTGGATTGTAATGATTCGATGAAGAATCTTAGTGAGAGCAGTGGAAGCAATTGTTCGGGAAATGTCAGCAAGGAGGATGCTGATGATGGGTGTCTAGATGACTGGGAGGCTGTGGCCGATGCTTTAAATGCAGAGGACAACAAGCATACCCCTCTTACTGATTTTCCTTCCAAAGCTGAAATCACAGTTGAACCCACAGTTCTTAAACTATCTAGCGAGAATCCTGGAGTTGAATTATCAAATCCAGAGGACAGAAACATGGTTCCTGGGTCACATACGGCGCGTTGTGCTTGGAGACCTGATGATGCTTCCCGTCCTCAGAGTCTGCCCAATGTGCCAAAACAGCATAGTTTCATGGTGCAATCAGACTGGCATTGTGGCCATGGAGCCATTGCATGGGCATGGCAAAACATCGTGCCCCAGCCTTCTTCATGTCCTATATGCTATGAGGATTTAGATGTCACAGACTCGAGCTTTATTCCGTGTTCATGCGGCTTTCGGCTTTGCCTCTTTTGCCACAAAAGGATTCTAGAGGCAGACGGGCGCTGTCCAGGCTGCAGGAAGCAGTACGATTATGGAAACGGAGCAATGAGCATCAACAGAGGAGCTACAACTTTTAGAGTGGCTTGATCTTGCAGTGTGAGTACTAAATCCTAGAAAGTGAGTTTCTATATCTTGAACTTTTTGTTTATCGCCTCTCTGTTTGCGCTGAGTCAAGTCCGTCAAACTTTATATATCGTTAACAAAAATTTGAGTATAGTGATTGAGGCGGGAAGCGGCCTGGTATCGGAATTGGAACTTTGGTGAGTCCAATTCCTGTATAATGTTTAGAATATGTTGGTGTAGGAAACTGATGCAGTTATGTGAATAGTTGGGGGTGGTACAAACTTTCCAAATAAGAAATTTAAGTATATCTGCATTCTTTTACTCGTCTTTACAAAAACTATTGTGAATAGTTGGGGGTCGTTTAGTCAATCTATTGTAGCAATTTTACCTTCTCTTTCTCAAGTCCTTTTTTCTGGACTTACACTTGTGGGTATGTCACTGGCGTTCCGAGTCAATAACACAATGACATGCGTCCAGGAGATCTCTCTTAAACGACGCTTCATTCCGGTTAGTCCATGTCATCTCAACTTTTAAACACATTCCAAGTTTCCTGGGAGTAGATCTTCCCTGCACCCGGGATGCCTCAATGGCGGTATTCTCAGCCCAATCATGCAGTGCCATGTACCAGATACGATTGTCTTGAGATACTGTTATTGTCGCATCGAAGTTTCACTCTTGTACGAGATAAAATTGTCGTGTTTGTCTAGTATGAACCGACTCACAGCATGCCTCGAAATCTATAACCGTTGAATTGTTGAATAAGGATCCAACGGTTACATTCTGGAATTTCCGATTTTTGGGTGTCTAAATTCGCTTGAATTCTTCAAGTCTAATGTGAGACTGCCAGATGGAATTGTGGAGCTACGGCGTTGTGGTGACGACAGCCAGCCAGGTGGTTGCCGCCTTCTCCTACAAGATTCATCTGTCCACGTGAACTCTTAACATTTGGAAGCCATGTTGGTTAACTTTTATTTTTTAAATTCCAATTTTATTAGTCTCAAATTTTTCAAAAATCGTACTTTTCTATACTTATTTTTTTGCGTCTCGCTTTTATACTTAAAGTTTAATTTTCCTGTCACTTGCATATTTCCGTTTGTCTTTTCGTTATGTTTTCCGTTAACTGTTGACGCGATGAAAAAATCAAAGGTAGTCAAATTTGTTGTCAAATCTACGTCTCCCAAGGGGAAATAATGGCCATTGACTAGTTGGCTTCCAAACCTGCTTCAATTTAGTCCCCAAGTCGCTTTAAGATTTTGAAATCCTCGGATAACTTGTGTGACCAGTAAACCCAAGTCACATTTATCTTCTAGGCCATCTTAGATACTTTCTACAATGTATATATAAACTTGACTAGTTACTCTCGAAAAAATTATAGTAACAAGGGGAACATCGTCATCCATGATAATCGATCAACTTATAACTTTAAAAAATAACAATGAAACCTTATTTCACTAAGTAGGATTGATCGTATGAATTCTAAAACGCTTATGCGCTTTTTGCACCAAATTTTCCTTTTGATGAAAATTGCGATATTCCAGCACCGTTAGCTCTAAGTATTTTATATCTTTTGAAGATTTTCTGTTACTTTTTCCATTTTAAAAGGATACTATGTTTGAAACTTGAAAGGTAAAAACAGCAATTGTGTTTTAGTCCAAGATAAGTGTTTTTTTTTTATATATTTGGTACCACAAGTAAAATAAATATAATCATTTTTTGTTAAAATAAGGTACTTTCATGGCATTGAGATTCATTCTGGATCTATGTGTTTGGAGTTCGTAAACCGAGAGATCCGAACTAGTCAACTTCAATCCTACAGCCTCATTAATCCATTTTACTTCGCAAAAACTTAAAAATTTAAACGATTTGAATCTCTTTCTCTCTCTAAACAATCTCTCAATCTTTACACTCCTGACACAAAAATCTGTATTAAACCTCAATTCTCATTCATGGCATGTGGTCACTTGCCAATGAGTAACAATAAGTGCAATAATGTAATGATATTCCAAGCTGTTCAAAGCACATGGCCACATGGCTTCCTACGCTGGACAGAACCTCCAGTGGAAAAGCATATTAAAATAATATATATTTTTTTATCCAATACTAAAATAATATTCAAACAACCCGAAAGCTAATGGAAAATTCCTCTGCACCAAACCAAATGTGTTATATTGCATAACTGTCCTCTCAGTTTTCCAGAAATTTTACTTTCTTCTCTACAATTTATTTTTTTGCACTTTCATCCAAATAAGTTTGTTTTGATTTTTACTTTAGACATGTTTGGGATTGCTTATACAAAGACTAGAAGTGCTTTTTTATGAGCATAACTCCTTCCCTACATAAGCATAACTCGTAAAAGCCTGCAAGGAAAACAACAACCGAAAAACAACTTTCAGTACCCTGTAACTGAGAAACAAAAGAACAAATCCATCCGAGTTGAGGTTGCGTCTGATTAATAATCGGTATAGAATTCCCAAGTGAAGTTGTATTTATAAAACTTAAAAAAAATAAAAAATCGGCCTCATTGCCAGATTGAAATGATACTAACGAAACGAACCTACAGGGATTAACACGAAAGAAAAACAAACTATATCGGAACAAAAATGAAAACCCGAATAAGCTACGGGGACTGTTGGTGCAATTTTAATTTTTTGGTCCCAACTAATTATTACAATTTAAGCAACCAAATAATATTCAGACGCGTTTTTCTGTTAACACAAAAAAGACGTTTACTCTCTCTCTCTCTGCTTTTTCTTTGACCATTTCACTTACATATACTCCTTCCTCTCCTCCTCTCCTCCTCTCCATTTCCATTCCTCTCCTCCATCGCCGACGATGCTTCTCCTTAAACCCATTTCTCTCCTCCTCCTCCTCCTCTCCGCCGTCCCCATTCCCGCAAACGCAATCCGATCGTTCCCGGACTCGCAAACCCAACCGGGAAATGAAAAACGATTCCACATGGATTTCTCAGAAGCTCCCAAATACACAAACGGAATCAGCTGCCCTGTTCTTCCGGGTGCAGCAAACGACGTCTGCGATTCCTCCCTTGTCCACGTCGCAATGACCATCGATTCCGAGTACTTGCGCGGCACCATTGCCGCCGTGCACTCTGTTTTCAAGCAAGCCTCCTGCCCGGAGAACACATTCTTCCACTTCGTCGCCTCGGATTCCGACTCGGTTGATTCTCACCGCCTCTCTCGCATTCTGACGTCAACTTTTCCGGCGCTTAATTTCCGAGTTTATATCTTCAGAGAGAGTCAGGTGAACCATCTGATCTCTCCTTCGATTCGCCGAGCTCTGGAGAACCCATTGAACTACGCGAGGAGCTACTTGGCTGTTTTGCTCGACCCCTGCGTCGAGCGAGTGATCTATCTCGACTCCGATGTCGTTGTCGTCGACGATATCCAGAAGTTATGGGGGATTTCCTTATCCGGGTCGAGAGTGATCGGAGCTCCGGAGTACTGCCACGCCAATTTCACCAAGTATTTCTCCGACGAGTTCTGGAGGGATTCCGAGCTCCCCAAGGCGTTCGATAAAAAACAACCGTGCTATTTCAACACCGGCGTGATGATCATCGACTTGGTAAGATGGAGAGCCGGAGGGTTTACGAGAAAGATCGAGAACTGGATGGAGATTCAGAAGGAGAAGAGGATTTACGAGCTGGGTTCTCTTCCGCCGTTTCTGCTGGTGTTCGGCGGCGACGTGGAGGCGATTCACCACCGGTGGAACCAGCACGGCCTCGGCGGCGATAATTTGATGAACAGCTGCAGGCCTCTGCATCCGGGTCCGGTGAGTTTGCTGCATTGGAGCGGCGGAGGGAAGCCATGGACGCGGCTGGATTTGGGAATGCCTTGCCCTGTCGATCTTCTCTGGGCCCCTTACGATCTCTACAAACACCATCAAAGTCACCTTCAAGATCTGCATCTTCTTCAACAAACACATCAACAATTTTTTATGTTGTAGCATTAATTAGGCACAGGATTATTTATTTCTTTATTTTTTACATAAATTCATTGAGAGATAGGAGGAAATATTATTTTTACCAGATGTAAATAGAGGGAGAGATTTGAACTGAATGAAAATTTTGGAACATATCGTTCCGTTTTGCCAAATTCAGTAATTTTTTTCTGTTCTCAAGGTGGTCTTCTGGTGTGTTGTACGATCAACATATGCCCAGACCGTCAATGCGCTCGGTTTTGATCTTATTTAGAGCGTCTTTCCAAATCTTTGATAGGTTAAGTTATGTAGATCAAGACGCAAGAGGTTAGAAGAACAAGCGAAAATTATTGTGGTATTCCGTAAAACGCTTTCATTTCGAAGAAGAAGAATGATACAGATGAACTTGTAAAACAAACAAGGTTGACATAGATGAACATGAAGAATGTACACGCTTCGCACTTTCCCCTCTTCACAATAATCCAACAACGCAACTCAAATGTAATCGGTTCTCCAAGCCTCTTAAATGATGACCTAACAACATACACCTGCCAAACGAAATGTGAACTTTCAAATTTCAATCGTTAATGGAATCGGTTCAACTAGTACGATATCTCAGAAATCTGGAGCATTTATTTGCGCCTACGACTCTTACGTATAAACTATGTGAACGCGGACTATTCCCAGAAGTGACTTCATGCAAAGCAAATTTGGACAAGCAATAAAAACAAGCCATTTAAGGAGGACTATGACAGGAGTCTAACCAGAAAAGCAGCTTGGCTAGGTAATCTCGTGAAGTTGCTATGGTCTCAAGTTCGCCATCAGCATCTAGGCCAATCTCTTTGTCCCCTGTCACCAAATCTTCAACAAATTCTGAGGAAGTACCGTCTTTGAAGAATCTCTGCAATATATTTTGAACAAGCTGGTGTATAATTTCCTGCACCTCTAATGATGACGGTCGAGATAGTTCAGTTACCTGTTAAAACAAATGATGGTAGCATCATAAGAAAGGATGGACTCGTAAAAATTGCAACTCCATCACAAAGTAAGATTATTACCATATTAGAATCTAGAGACCGTAGATACTCCAATAAATCATTCCTAGGTCCTCTATCATATTCTAGTTGCATATTTTCCTGCTTTTCCGCCTTCAGTTCCTGAAAAGAGCAAAGCATGTCATTCCCACATTCTGCTTAAAACAATGCACAATCCTTCAAGCATTTAACTTCAATATCAAATTAAGCTCAAAAAACACAAAACTTGAGCGTCGTTACCTAGAGGTGGCAAATCAACCCATTGGGTTGTTAATGGGTAACCATTAAGACTCGTTTAGTTTGATTTCACCATAATAAGGTATTACACCATCATCACCACTACCATTCTTACCACCACCAATCTCACCACCTTATTACGGTGAAATCAAACTAAACGGGTCTTAATGGTTACCTATTGACAACCGAATGGGTTGATTTGCCACCTTCGTATATAAGATTGATACAAGACACATACAACGAATATAAAAACGTTCAGAAACTAAAACTTGGAAGATCATAAACCAAACAAAAACAAGCTTTGATCTTGCTTTCAAAACTAAAAAAAAAGCAGTCCAAACCAGAATTTTCGACTATTTTAGGCTCAATTCGAAGAAAAGCACTAGTAATTGTGGAAATGAAAAGGACAGAAAATTCACAGAGCAAATGCTCACCTCCTTCACATTTGTGAGCTCTGATTGCAACGTCTGGATATAATTCAAAGCCTCCGGAGGCAAATCGCCGAAAACCTGAGGAGTTGCTGAATCCAAGAGTTCGCTACTCACCCCGATACCATTACCACCATCCCTTTCCTCGCTCTCCACCCTATCCGACACCCCATCCATCTCCGACCGATCCAACGTTACAGAATTCTCCGTGGATATGTCGAAATTCCTCATCAGCGATATCCGATACTCCGCGTTCCACAGTGTATATCTAATTGATAGGATAAATCCCAAAGCAATTTTACTCTAATTAATACAATTACGCACTGAAATTACTGAAATTTGAAGAAAGGGGATAGAAATGTGAATTAATACCCGGTGATTATGGAGGATGCGAGGAGGCGGTGGAGAGGGGCTTTGCAAACCCTAACGGTGACGGAGAACTGATCGGACGGGAGCAACCCCAGCATAGTAGAAATGGTCTGCTTCATGGAGTCCCTGGCGGAATCCGAAACGCCCTTGGAGATAACGGAGGTGTCGAGGGGCTCAATTTTCTTGAGCATGTTCGAAATCACGGAGAACCCGCGGTCGAACCCGGACTTCCGAGTCGAGACGAACTCGTCCGACACGCCGCCGCCGTCGACGCCGGATATGAGGCATCGGACGGAAGAAGTTGAACCGGCGGATAAACGTCGCCGCGGAAAGGAGGAGGGGAGTAAGGGGCGGACGAGGAGGTGGCGGGAAATCGGTGGCGGCGGTTGGGATGACTTGAGAGAGAGGTCGGCGAAGCGGGAGAAAACGAAGGCACGAGCTGGCGCCGCCATGAACGAGCTGGCTATTTGCTGGAAGCTCTCCGCCTCTCTCACTCTCTGTGGCTTGCGCCTCCTGGCATCTTCAATCTTTATATCTGCCCGTTCAATTTTGATTGGCTGGTGAGATTGACCTGGGTTTTTGAGGAAATTACAGATTCGCCACTGGTAGACCACCGGATAGCAATATTTAGACAAGTACCTACTACGACGAAAGCGAGTACAATTTTGTTTGGGGATTTTTGTGGATCAATTTCTAATAAAATAAAATTTAATTACTATTGCAATTATTGTAATCGAGTGAGTTGGCAATCTGCAATTGGACCACGTATCTAATTAGCTAAAGTAGAGGAGAAAAAGAACTTGGTTGCTATACCTTGTTCTCTTTTTCTTCTTTGTAATTGAGATCCTGAGATGACAGACCACGTAATTCGATTCGAACCGTTCATAAAAAGAAGAGGGAGATTTGTATTTTTGGTTTTTGTGAGCTGACAGACCACGTAATTCGATTCGAACCGTTCAAAAGAGGAAGAGGGAGATTTTTACTTTTTGTTTTTGTGAGCTGACAGACCACGTAATTCGATTCGAACCGTTCAAAAGAGGAAGAGGGAGATTTGTACTCTTGGTTTTTGTGAAATAAGTCAGTAAGATGGAGTAACGAAGGCCGTACAATTTGAGATGAGTGATCTGAATTACTTGATCCATTGGCTTCATCCTAATAAAGCCTACAATTTGAAATAAATGATCCGAATTACTTGATCCATCGGCTCCTGATCCGGAGAGGATCTCGATTCATTCTCTCGTTCCAACCACACGTCATTTTTGAACTCCCCGACTAACAAAAATCTGGCCACGCAGGTAAGCAACATTGGCAAAGATATCATAGTTTGGTCATAACTTGAGCATTTTCTCCAAGTGAAAACCAACGAGTAGTAACTTATGACTATTACTATTAGGGTGTGATATCTACACACCCTTCTAAATTTTCGGCAGCTGGATTAGATAAATTGAAAAAAATTCAACGGAAAGAAATTAATAAAGGGTGTGTAAGAAGTAAAAAAAGATTTGTGCATAGCACACCCCTGACCGTTTCACCAGTGAAAACACATACGATCGAACAACTCCAACTGATTACAACACGAAACCTGAATCTCCATCCCACAATAAGCAAAAAACCAATTCGATAAAGCACTAACTGTTACAGGCAAAGTATTGAAAATAAAACCGAGATAATTCTGTTCTAAGACGCTATCACTCTAGTTCATGAAAAATACCGTTACGACAGTAATTGGAAGCAGTGGTGATCACAAAACCTATGGCTCGACTGTGCTTACTTGTTGCCACTCGCCATCGACAGATTCTTTCCACAACGTTACATTGTTATTCCCATCAGCTACCGCCAGCAAATTTCCGGTTAGTGACCATGACACCCTCCAGACCGGGGTCTTGAAATCCTTCAAAACCTTCCCCTCCCATTGCTCGCCTTCCTTAGCCACAATCCAAATCACCACTGTTCCATCCTGCGAAGCACTTGCGATTGTGGACTTTGGCAGTCCCAAGTTGGGTGCCCAGGCTACATCTCTCACCCAATCACTGTGCATTTGAAGGGCGGGGAAGCAATCCATCTTCCAAATCCCATTGTACAGCTTCCACACCTTCACAGTATTATCGCACCCACCCGATGCCAGCTTATGAACGGGATCAAGCAGACCAGATCCTACTAGAGCGCCAGGAGCCATTGCTGGGGCCCATGAAACTGAGGTTACTCCAACAGGGTGGGCTTGATCTATCTTAGTGGTGTCCCAACCACCATCGGCCCTGGCAGTGAAAACCGATATATTCCCGTCAGAAGAACCGCAAGCTAAGATTAGACCAAGTTCATGAGGCGCCCAAGAAATGGAATTTACTGACGACTTGTGGTCATTAAACACATGAGCCTGTTGCCACTCATTCGGATTACCCTCCTTCCAGATGATCACCTGACCATCGTAAGAACAGGAAGCAAGGATCGACCCGAACTTGGGATGCGCCCAAGCTACCTCCCAAACAGGGCCGCTATGAGCTGACAATGTAGCTAGGTGCTGTGAAGCGTTTCCAACACCAATTATCTTAATGGTGGCATCAGACGAAGCTGTTGCCAGACGCTTTCCGTAGTAATCCATGGCTACATCGTGGACAGTGTCCTGGTGACCCGTTTCGATCTTCTGTGCAGGCATCGTTACCAATTTCCCCAAATCACCTTTCCTTCAATTTCCTGAATTTGTCTCTGCTTCCTCTGTATTACAATGTTCTTCACATCAAAATTCAAGTCTAATATTCAATAACTAAATTCCCAAATTATTGCAATTCAGATAATTTCTATAGGCAAATTATATCACAAACAACAAGAAATTGAAGTAAACAAATTCACAATAAAAATATTATTTTGCGAGAAATTCCTCTTACAGCAGGTTGAAGATCTAAACAGATCACAGGAGAAAAAATAATTCGCTATAAAAACCCATAATTTAATTTTAATGTTCATACCAATACAACGAAATCAATCATAATTTCAGATTAATTGCAGCCGAAAAATAAAAATTCCAGAAACTTTGATTTCAGAAGCTCCGTAAGGGAAGATCTAGAAATAAAGTGTGATAGATCTGAAAATATCGTGCCAGAAATTGAACTGATTTTACATCGGAAATATAAACAAGGAACACGGCGGAGGAACGACTGACCTCTGAGAGGAAGAGGAAGAGAGAGAGAGGATGCGGCGGAGGTCTCTGATCGGAGAACCAAAATTTCTTGAGTCGAGAGAAAGCGCTTATCTTTGTAAGAGAGAGGAGAGAGAATCGCTAATTTTCAGGCTTCAGCAGCTCAAAGCGTGCGTGTGTGTTTCTTAGGGAATGTTTAGGCACGTGGGCCTTGATTTGGATATGGGCTTCTCTTGTTAGAATCCTGAAAATTCTCAAATCGTGTCCGTTCATTGTACATCGTGTTTTCAGAAATTATTTTAAATATTTTTATTTAAAATTAAATATAGATAATATCTGATAAAAACTGACTATACAATGTACGATGAACATACACGATTTGAGGATCCGAAGAGGATCCTCATTCGGGTTCCCTAATATGCATAGCCAGCCAGTTGGAACAGTTGATCGTTCAATAGATGTTTGTCACGTCGCCTGTATGTTCGAGGAGAGACTCTCTTGCCAAGTGTCCAATAGATGTTTGGCACTTGTTACAATGGATGCTTGCCACATAATTTTTCCTTTTTTGTACAATAGAGTTTCTCACCCGCTCAAGACACAAAGAAGAGAGCTCTTTGCATTCAGGTCGACAGTCCTAAATACAAGAGGTCCTCCTTGTTTGTGTCTTGGGCAAGAGAAATTCTAGGGTTTGGCCTTCTGAAAGGCCTCATCCCTCCACGCACAAAATCTCACCCAAGACCAACCCATACATTCCGACCCTACTTACCACTGTGTCTTGGTGCTCGAACCAAAGTTGTTAGTCTTTGGACGGACAGGTGACATGGCCCGGGTGACCATACCTAAAAATCTCTTGGATGGATGTACTTAGACAACAAATTAGCCCTCTATTTCATGGATGCGAAACATTACAAGCAAAATCATACCTGAAACAAAATCCAAACATCACCACTTACCTCACTATCATTTTGAACACAAATACTAGTCCTAATCTCATACATAACTGTCAGCAGCAGCTTTACAACAAAAAGAATCCCGAGGGCAAGTCAATCAATCGAATTGCTCGCAAGGGCAACCGTGGATGACTGCTTCGACAGTATCGCTACTCTACTAGTTGCCTATGCCCTGACTTGGAAACATGTATTGAAGTAGCAGCATGTATATGGTTCCCACTTTCATCAGGCTGATAGCGGGATGTGAGAAACCATTGTGATTTGCTACTAACCCCATTGACGAAGCGTCCATGAGAATGCAGTAATGAAATCAGTCACTAGTACCTTTGCCCGTGTGGTAGTCTTGAACTTGTATGCCTGCATTTCTACGGGAGAGATAAGGATGCGTCATAGCTCTTAGCCATAAACCCTGCTGAAGAAGCAACAATGGGAATACAGTAAGAAACCAGTTGCTAGTACATTCATTTGGGCGGCCGCAATTCCAACTTGTAAGCCTGTATTTCCATTGGAGAGATAAGAACGTGTCCATCTTGAGCAAAATCTCCAAATTGCTCAGTATACCCAAGCATATCCATGTCCTCATGTAAAAGATTTAAGGAAGTAACTCTCGCATTCAATACCTTAAGGTCCTTGAACATGTAAAAGAGATTCACAGTCTCATCAGCAAATCTAGTGCACCCTGATCTGCCCTTCCGACAATATGAAGTGTCCCAGTTCTGTCTCTGTAAAATTAGGGCAAACCTAGAATCTTCGAGAGGTTGCTGAGAGTATTTTAGAGGTTGGGGAACCTTAAAACTTACAATATGCAGATCACATGGTAAGGGAGCGGCTAAGGGGGAGAAAGACCTTGGGGGTGGCTGCACTGACAACTCCTCTGGCTTCTTGGCAATGAATGCATGCAACGGATAGTTCAAGTGAGCACTGACGCGGTGAGAAAGAAGCGAGGGATTTAAGGGCAATGGGTTGGAAACTGGGTTTGATGTGGCTGAAATGTTAGACTCCACAACGATGTGGAAGATTACATTCATTGCACGATTGTCCATCACTCCTTGTCCAAGACCTCGTCCATCATCTCTTACCAAACGACGGTCAAGCATAATCTCCAACCATCCATTTTTAAGACTTGCCACACCCAAAGACTGCCGGGAATGGACTGAAAACCGCTGACCAGCAGACCCCTGCATGAATGCAAGAGAAGGCATAGGGTAGTAATTGCCCTGAACGGGGATTTTATCATAGGTTTCTCTCCGGCTCATCTGAAAGCCATTTAAATCAGAAAAGAATATTCTTTTGTTATCAACATCTGTTTTATATCTAACTATCAACTCCTTGTCATCGAACTCCTGACCAAGAAGCTCAACATGATACTCCTTCTCGATGAGAAATTCCTGTACAGTATTCTCTCCATTGTAGACACGAGTGCTATGAGAAATGGGGCTCTTTTCCCATTCAGTCCTTGGATAAGAGTATACTTCCTGCACCAAAGGGCCCTCAGAGATCACCAACTGCCCACCTTCTTCGATGATAACCTGTGCATCACCGTTGGGTTTAAATAGGTAGGCTCCACTTCCCCAACTAGAGTACATATCTATTTCTTCACCCACAACATTTTGGGAACCATTCTTATAGCTGACTTTCTGCAACAGACCATGCTTCACATCAAAGGTGAGTATTTGGTGCCTGTTCTGGATTTCAGCCACATCAGCATCTGCTTTTGAGCATGCATATGGAGTGGGGCAAGATAAAGAACTAGACTTTGAGAAGAATCTTAGTTTTGCTGGTTTGGCCTTTTCACATCCATGCAACCCGTTAGCAATGTAATATGTTTGCAACCCCAAGGCGGGAACAGAAACCTGCCAGTAGACACGATGCCTTCCAGTAAATATTTTGCTTTTATCATGCTGCAGCTCAGGAGATATTTGGCTTTGAACACATGTCGAGTTTGAGTCCAGAACAGTAACATCTGGACGGTTAACAATAACCATCACAACCTCTTCTCTTGTCTGCTCCAAAGGATTAAAAAACACCACTGATTGTCTAGTTCCTTCACGGGCCATGATTGCTCTATGGACAGGCTGAACATCATATTTAGATCTCACCTGTTCTGGCTCAAACTGAGAAGGGTTATTGTCATTTTTCTCATGGCGTATTCCAAGCAGTACTTCAATAGCTTTAGACATGAAAATCTGCAAGTCCTGCAAAGATGTGTGCATCCGAGTCCCATAGTCCAGGACGACATGATCTTTAGCAGTACCAGTCACACCATCATGATGCTGGAAAAGAGCCAAGTTCCTCCTGGCAGCAGCCAACTTGTAGGAGAAACCCATGGGCAACTTTTCACATTGTGCTCTCTCGCAGTACCCAAGCAGGAAAGCCATCATCATATCTGTGGTACGAAGTGTTTGCTCGAGTACTCGATCAACAGCCTTGAAGAAAGGCCTGGAAACATAATAGCCACTCCAATAGTCCTGTTGCCTATCAGCATAAGTGAAGAAGTCACCTGACAAAGAAGGAAAACCCCCAACCTGACCAGAACCAATCTCACCAGGAAGTGAATGATTTATTCTTTCAGCCTCCTCACGAAGGGTCCAAAAGTAATCTTCCAAAGTTCCAAACTTGACCTCTGTGTTTAAACTGGGATTAGAATTGATATAGTCAAACAACATTTGGTAGTTCCTAAACTGAGCTTCAGCTTCATCGATGCTTATGTAGCGGAAATCATCTCCAAGAGGAATAAGAAGTGTATTTGTCCTGTACAGTGTTGATTTCTTCTTATATTGATCCAGTAGAATAAGTGCCCGCTCCTGAACATTTTCATGGTTGGTCTCTACTGGATTGTCTCCCCACGGACAAAGTTCATAAACAAAGCCACGCATTCGAGCAAAGTCAAACTGACAACAAATGGCAGGCTCTGGCCCACAAGTATGTGGAATATCATAAGAATAAAAGGGCATCATATGGACAAAAATATCAGTAGTTTCATCCACATCCCAGCTCTGACGCCATATATACTCCAAATTTTTATGCAGTGCAAGTTCCTTCTTCAGCTCATAATGGGTCCTCTGAATAAGCATATTTTCGAAACCCATGCGACGGAGAAGATATGCCATGGTAGGTGAGTATCCAAACGGATCTATCGCCCATGCATTTTTAGGAACAACCCCAACAGTTTCATTCAACCACATATTTCCTTCAGTCATCTGATTCATCAATTGCCGAAAGGTATAAGAAGCAATTCAGCAGCATAATAGATGCATAAAATCTTAACAAAGAACAATATCAAAAATTTAATATAATGTACCTGCTCAATTATGGCATAATAATGTGAATTAGCCTGCATCAAGAAGAAGAACCAATCTATTAAGCTTCAACAACACGAACGCATTGGTTAAAAAATCAATGTAGATCTAAGAGTAGTCTAAGCATATGCTATACCAGTAAAAACAAACATGCAGTTAAACAAAAGCTTACATATATGAATATTACCTCATCGTTCATTACCCAGCCACCTCCAACAATTTCTAGCTGACCATTCTTCACCAAATTTGTGAATGACTCCCTTTTGTGATCAGAGGAGTCCCTCCACCATCTTTCCAGATAAGACATCTCTTCCCATATAAACTTGCGCCGAGAATCCTACACATCCAGGAAAAATCCACCCAACTGAATCACACACAATCTCGGAAAGTTTCGAAAACAGAAAAACCTCAACAGAACAGCAAAACCAAAATTATATGTAGTTAACCTATAGTTTTTCTCAGCTGCAATTACTGCTATCATACAAAATGCAAGTTCTTCCATAATTAAAACAATCAATCCAAGAAAAAGCATTAGCAGATATATTAACCGGAATATATGAACTCAATGCAATAATCATATAAAACAATAAAATTTAACCCAAATGAGCAAAATTTAAGCTCAAGCAAAACCCAATTAAAAGTTTGAATCTTTTGCTCACCTTAGAAAGCGTATCGACAATGGTGTCGAGAATATGCCTGGATTGCCTATCGTAGTACTCTTCGACGGTGAGCTTCCAGCCGGGATCGTTATGCGAATGGGGCACCACAAACACCTTCAATTTCTCAGAGTCCCACTCGTCCCCTTTGTAGCTCACCCGCCACCCCTGCTTCCACGGCCCGCCGTCCACATCCGAGAATTCAATCTTGTCGTACAGCTCCTTGGTGGTGATGTCAACGGTGGCCCCCGCAGCGGCGTCGGCGCCCGAATCGGGTTTGCGGGAGACGGGCTTTCGGGGCTTGGAGAAGCGGGTGGAGGATTTGGATTTGAAGTGGGTGGAGAGGGGTGTGGGGACGCCGTAGCGGAGGATGACGATGAGAAATAGGAAGAGGGAGATCGAGAGGCCGATGATGAAGAAGTTTGCGAAGATGAAGTCGCGGAGGGATAATCGCCTGCGGGGCTTTCTGGTGAGCTTGGATTTGGGGTTGGAAGCGGAGGAGGAGGGGAGGAGGGAGTTGGCCCAGCCGCCGCGGCGGGTGCTGCCGATGTACGATGAGAAAGCCATTGTCGTTTGTTTTGCTTTGGGAGAAATGAGATCGAAGGGAAGGAGGAAGAGGAGGAGACGCACTTTACAGTCGGTCGTTTGCTTGCTGATGGTGGGTGGGCCCCGCGGCGGAGAGTTTTCAGTTTGTTTGTAGTAGTGAGGTTGTCCTTGGTTAGTGTAGTGGCGACTGGATCAATACGGCAGTACCATTCGGATCGGTCGGATTATTGGACTTTTCTCTTCGACACTATTGACTTCTTTATTTTTCTTGACTTTTTAACTAAAATTGTGAGATCGGTTTAACTAATCACTTTGATCTCAGATATTTGAATTCGATAGAAGTGATTTGAGTTTGTCTATCGTCAATCATTTAGATCATTTCATCAAAAATCGTTGTTAAATAATGACCAAAATGACAAAAATAACCTTAATTTAGTATACAATTGGCCAAAATGATTTCACAAAAATTCAAAGTATTTTTGTTATTTTATCTTTATTCAATAAATTCTTTTATGAAAAAGACTAAAATAATTGACGATGTTCAAACTCTGAGATCATTTCTATCGATTTCAAATCTCATGGTCTAAAGTGAGAAGTTGTATTAATTTCTTGTATCATTTTGGCTAAAAAGCCAATTTTCTCTCATATATTATATATAGAGTAAATTGTAGCAATGATTCCTCAATTTTAATCAAATTGGAGCAATGGTCCCTCAACTAAAAATTCATTACCATTGGTCCCTCAACTCATCAAAATGTGTAACTATGGTTATTTTCGTCAACTTCGTCAAAATGAGTTATGTTGGAAGGACCATTGCTACAATTGGGTTAAAGTTAAAGGACTATTTCTCCCGTTGGATTAAAGTTGAGGGACTATTGGTAATGAATTTTTAGTTGAGGAATATTAGCTGCAAGTTTTGATGAGTTGAAGGACCAATGCTAATGAATTTTTAGTTGAGGATTCATTGCTCCAATTGAGTTAAAGTTGAGCGACCATTGCTACAATGTACTTTTTTATATATAATGAGAGAAAATTAGGTACTGGAAAAGTATTAACTCGAGGTCTCAAAGTTCGATTTCATTTCGACATTAACGCTTTCTGGCACATTTGATACTGTTTTTGAACCGACTAAAAAGCAATCCTTCATAAACAAATAAACTTTTACATATCTGATACAAATGCATTCTTCGTCGAAACAAAAATGTTGCGTAGCTGTTCTTGTGTAGCTCAATTATACAGTACGCTGGTTAACCAAAATAATTAAACAAAAATACCGGCATGAACACGAGCGGCGAGCAAAAACCAGGAAGCAAGCTCTCTCTTGAACATCATAGAATGATTTCCTCCTGTACGCTAACGTTAAGAGTCTTATTTGGGAGAACGATGCTGTTGATCACCACAACTTCGTCTTCAACTGTCACCTCTTCTCCTGCGAAAAAAAAAACGAGAGGGCTCTTCAAATCGGTCAAATGCATTGAAAATTATCCTTGCGCATTCAACGGCATCAAATTCTTAGACGAAAGAAATGAGAAACCAGGCATGCATACCGAGGATGGTAATTCCAAGCTTTGCGCTGTAGTCTCCGTCAGCCTAAGCCAGTAAATTAAGTTTTTAGTTAGCCACAAGAATGACGAGCAAGCTGTACAAGTTTATAGAAATCTATAACTTAACAGAAACGGTGAGTTACTAGTTTAATTCGCTAAAGTTTGTTAGTTTTCCTTATCATGCAATTACATAGCTAGACTTGCCTGGACACGCGACCATTTTCCAATAGACGACTTCCATCCAACAATAGCATTTATAACGACTGCATTTTCCTGTCATGAAATAGAACAATGAAGTTTGGATAAATTCACTAAAGCATTCCCGATACGCTATAGTTCTTGTTTATCCATCGATATACCAACTTCAATACCTTGATTTCCACGTCATCCAAGACAATGCAATTTATAAGCCTTACTCCTGCCCCTACACGAACATTTGCTGAAAGAGACACATCAGGACCAATCTGTGCACAAAAGTAACTCGCACTTTAGAAGGAAGGTCTAATTCAGAGCATCAGTAATGACTGTGCTACCTTGCCTCCACTATATTCACCGTCCTACTCCATTCCATATTCATGTACAATATATACACAATACATGCAACCGCAAATAAGAACAGAATAAAATGGGGTACATGTATATAAGTACAAGATGCGATGGAAGTGAAATTACCTTAGAAGTTGGATGTACTTTTGCCGATGGATGAACATAAACATTACCAACAGTTCTAGCATTCTTGGTACCATCTCCACTAGCTAAAAGGTGTTCGGAGTTAATTTGGAATTGAGAAAGATACAAACCCGAACATTTTAAAGACATTCTGTAACAGAAAACAAAGATTAGTACAAGGCAAATGATAGTAAAGATTAAGGGAAAAGGAAAAATAAATGAAGCTATTAGGATAAATTAGGCTACCCAGGAGTCTTGATCTGTTCCCAAAAATCCATGGTCTCATATGTATACAGTTTCTTCTTTCCAGCAAGAGGTGACAAAATATCTTGATCCAATCTAACAAAATCTGTAGGAAGAGTCCTGTTGAAAGGAGTGTAAATTAACATTAAAAGTGACGCACACTAAATTTAAACCAGTAACAACTCTATTTCTAAACGCATGTTATACAGCGTTCATGCCACAAGAGAGGACATTCCAGGGGATCCCAAACAAAAGTCCTTCTAGTACTAACACAAAAAAATCTTAGCTTTTAAACAGGTGTTCACAATGGATACAATCTGGACAAGTGGTAAGCACTTCTCAAGTGAAACCAGGGAATTTAAATGAGAAATCGCTATAAGTTCATTATTCACAGTAAAAGAATGCAACCAGGATAAAGAGGCCAACCTTGTTGCGGACTGGAGGGCTTCAAAGCTGGAAACACGACGTAAATTAGCTGCAATTGTCAAATACAAAGTCAGACTCCCAGAAGATGGAAACCAGGGAATTCAAATGAGAAATAGCGATAATAAGTTCATTATTCAGATATGGACAGACGTCAATGAATGCTGCATGGCTATTCATTTGCATCAAATGATTCATTCACTGTGAAAAATTTATGCAATTTACTTCATAGGGGTAAAAGAAAATAGGAATAGCTTGAGGCCAAATTTGTTCTCAATAATTACAAATCAAGTAACATAATTTCTTTAGAGCCAGAATTTGATCCCAAGTGCAAACCAATCCACAACTATATTGCCAGTAGAGAAAAGGACGAACCTCTGCCTTCTCGGTTACTGGAGACTTCTTGAATGGCAGAAAAAATATCTGGAGTAAATACATATACACCACAGTTGATCAAATCACTCACCTGCATTTAGAAAATAGATAACCCTTACAAAATGTGGCCGGGAACAAGCAAATAAAACAAAGAATTGAGATCATCAAACACCAACTAAATGAACAATTTCTGAACATTTACTGCATCGTTTACGTACAAAAGTCTCTGGCTTCTCAGTATAATGCAATAATTCTTTGGTGGCAGGATCAGCAACCAACTCCCCAAACTGGTTTGCAGATTCAGCAGAAACCTACAGATGAACCAAAAAACGAAGAATAGAATGACAAAAAAACAAGAGGAAAGAGCATCAGCAATATGGAGCAGAGTTGCAACATTATTCAATAATTCAAGCCGTCTGTCAACAAACTAACCTTAATTACTAACATTGTACCCATCCCCTTATATCCTTTATGAGCCTCTGCAACGACGAACAACAAAAAGCAATAAAAGGAATTAATTTTTTGAAATCTTATCAATAATTCCATGCAATAAACTTCCAATTAACATACACGAATACGGAACACAAAACTCACCAAGCATGTCTGCAAGCGGAAAACTGCAGCAAACATCACAATTCAGCAAAAAGATGTGCGACTGTTCCACAGACACAAACACAACATTGCATTAAGCAAAATCTTATTACAAACATAGCAGTGGAAAATGGAAACAAACGAGAATTAAGCATAGAATTCGAACCGGGCTGTCTTCCATGATGATATCTCTGTAGTAATACAGTCCGCCGGCCGAGCCGTGCGGTTTGTCCTCTCTCAAGTACCTCACTGGCACTCTGAGCTCATTGGAAATGGAAGACACGTACAGTGCGAATTCTTTCTCTTCATAGAATCCAACCAAATAGATTTGTGCTAAATTGGGTATCTGTAGCATAAAATCAAGCATTCAAATCTTGCTACTTAGTTCGAAATCAAAATTCTTTGATGGGATTTTGGTTAAAGGTTGAAAAGCCAAAATCCAAAAGCTAAAAGCCAGAAGCCAAAAGCTAACCTTTTTACAAGCTGAAATAGGGTGGTACACCATAGCCTGCCCAGCCAATGGGAACAGCGGTTTCGGAGTGTTGAATGACAGAGGCCGAAACCTAGTCCCTGCCCAGAAATTCAAACGCAAAAAAATCAGAAAAATTGAAGAACAAAAATTGAAGGAAAAGATTAGGAATTGTACGAAGAGTAGTACCTTTGGTGGGCCCGCCCACCATGATTACAGCGACTACCTTCTCCTCCATGACTGAAACGGAAACCCTAGATCTTGAGCTGAGCTGGAGATCTCAGCTCCTCGGAGACAAGCTCAAAGTTCGAAGCTTTGGACGAGGAGAAGAGAGTTCGTTACTAAAGCACTAATGCTGACTTTTGGCTTCTGTGGTGAGAATTGCGAACTAATCATAATTTTGCTAAAATCGGATCCCAAGGGAGAATATTACTTGAACTCGACACCATCTACGGCGTCGTTCAGCAAGCTATCCACGCGCTCTTTCTTTTTTATTTTTTGTTTGACAAGCAACGATATTTGCTATTTCATTAATCATCTGAGAGCAATATATAGGTGCCAATTAGGTACAATTCTTCAACGACCAAGAAAATGATCTGAAGGTGAATTTGTGCAAAAGAGAATAGTAGTAAACTCCTAGATAGTTATCAGATGTACAAGAACTTCCCACTACACCCATACAAACCTATCACATAAATGATATATAACAGATTTGTATAGGTGAATGCAAACAGTCACCGCTGACTAAACGACACAATCCGGTGGGGGGGGGAAAGAACCCTCAGGCAAGGATCACAGTCGTGCCTAGGCATGCTATCCACGAGCTCTTTTTTTTTTTTTTTTTTTGACAAGCAACGATATTTGGTATTTCATTAATCATCCGAGAGCAATACATAGGTGCCAATTGGGTACAATCCTTCAGCGACCAAGAAAATGATCTGAAGGTGAATTTGTGCAAAAGAGACAATAATAGTAAACTCCTAGATAGTTACCACATGTACGAGAACTTCCCACTACACCCATACAAACCTGTCACATAAACGATGTATAACAGATTTGTATAGGTGAATGCAAACAATCACCACTGAATAGGGAGACCACATAAAGTCATTGTGAGAGCGATACCACATAAAGTCATCGTTAGTAGACGAGACCACATAATACAACACTCAAAGTGAAAACCAAGTACAACCATCGTTATAGCGCAACCACAACACTTGCTAGGCGAGGCGATAGAGTTAGACTAAACTAAGTCAAAACTAAACTAAATTAAATTAAATAAACTAGACTTGTGGAAAATGGCGTAAGAAACAAAGGGGGTGTATGGCGATGCGAGATAAAATTGGGGTGGGAGGGGGGGAATGGAGAGGAAAGAGGGGACGGGGAGAAGGGAGGGAGGCTAGGAGGAGGAGGAGGAGGAGAAGCTGCCACCGACCCCCAGCCTTAGCCAGAGGCTGACGGCCATGGAGGAAGGCTAGGGTTTGGCTCTGGATTAAAATAATTTGAAATGTACATAATCATTATCAACTCTCTAGTATTTCAATGATAATTCTCGTTACAGAGTTAAAGTAAGGCAGACTGAACGTAGGCAAATTAGCTAAAACATAGTCTCACACACGAATTTCTCTCTTAATATAATTTATATCATAATATGTCTCGAACATATAAATTATATCAGAATATCGCTCGAACATGAACCACAAACTACATTATATTGTAGGGAACTTTAATGAAAAGTTTCCGGTATTGTTCACTTTAACGAAAAACCACATTTTTACACTAAAAAGTCAATCATGGTACTATTCACTTTACCCTTTATTTTGTCATTATAGTTAAAACTCAAAGTTTTCAAACTATTTTCATTAGTTTTCCTTATATTGTATTGCCTACTAAAAGAAGTTTACATACATCCAATCTACCCAACACAACTAAACCCTTTGCATGTTTCTTGACATGTCCAAACACAATTACATTCATTAGCCACACAAACATGAGCTGCCACTTCTCATGACAAGAGGGAAAGATGCATGCCCATCTTCAAGCAGAAAAACATCTGGCATCATAAACTTCATAACGTTTGACAAAATCTTTTTCTCAGCTTCAAGATGTACACAAAGAAGTCCCCAAACGATGGTGAAAGAGGCGCCGGAGAACCCATCTGAAACCGCCAACAGGGTCCTAAATCGCATCGAGTCCACAATAAATGGGCTTCAATGTCACTGTCAATTCTGTCAAGGGATGAAAGTTGTCAAAAGTTCTAATGGTATGACCCAACGTATTCCAACTACAATGTTATATCCTTTACTCCAGCTTCGTGTAGTACCTGTGAGACCCGTGCCCTTGCAGCAGCCCTGTCAAATTCTGTCGAAACACCACTACGTCTGAGTTTGTGAAACTCCATACGAGTTTCGAATTCCAGAAAGCCCCCTTATCTTCCTAACCTCGATAAGAGCTCTTCTCAAATACTGCTCGTGTGCTCTAGGAAATCTTTGGAGCAAGATTTTTGCCGAGTTTCTGAGTAATGGGATAACTGAAGATATAATCAAGACGGAAATGAATATTGACCAAAGTAAGTAAATTTCGGAAACCAAAGAGAAAGTTATGCTAATCTCAAAAATCATTTTGACGAAAAAGTCTTCTGCAAATCGGCCACTGAAATTCCTTCTCAAGCATTCCTCCTCCACTCCGAGAGTTCCCCTAGGTCATTTGATTGACGTAGTCACGTAAGCATTTTTATCATATGATGATGATGTTGAGTTAATCATGAAAGAGAAAGTCACTACATTGTCCATTAAATATAAATTTCACTTACTTCACGTAACTTCAAAAGTTTATATTATCTCAAACATTCTTTCCCAACTTAGACTTGATTAAACCTATGCGAAAAAAGAAACCACAAACAAGTTAAAGATATAATCTAAGCTAAGTCTATATATGATACGGTATGAACATTGTTGGTACCATATATTGGGCCTCGTCTTTGGGCCTCATCCCTAAGCCCATGACAAATGTAAAAGGGGAGGGAGCCATTATTCTATAAAAGGGACTCACTCACCCTCATGAAAGGGACACACACATTCAGCCTCACCTTCAGAGAGCCTCACATTCATCTCCTCACATCCAGAGAGAAAGAAAGAGTCTAAGACTCAACCCTCAATACCCTCTCAGCCAAACAGAGAGCAAAATGGCAAAGGCTGCATCAGAGCTCCCTTGCCGATCTATTATAATTCATACATACATACATACATACATAATCAACAACAGTGTGGACGTAGCCCAAACATTGGGGTGAACCACGATACATCTTTGTGTTCTTGAGCGCTTGTGTGATTCACGGCCGGATTTACGTTGGTCCAAGATCCTCCGGATTTTGTGCATCAACAAACATATATAAATAAGATATTTTAGTCAAAATGGTCTTTTGAGATTAAAATAGCTCTTCACTTTGGTCCCTCCATCAATCATTTTGGTAATTCAGTGAAAAATATTAAATAAGGACCAAAACGACAAAATACCCACAATATTAATAAATAAAGGACGAAAATGATTGACGGTGGACAAATTCATGGACTACTTCTATCGATTTTAAATCTCAAGAACCAACGTGAGAAGTTATATATGCCAATCTCAATGACCATTTTGACTAAAAAAACCTATAATAAGGTATCATTTTAGAAGTGATTTTAGAATGATTGATGGTACTTTTGATGAATTGCTTTTGAAATTAATCTTTAGTAAAAATGTAAGTGAATTTTGAAAAAAAAAACACTTGAAATGCTTCCTGCAAGAAACACATCACTGGTGCTTCATGAAGAAAGCAATTCAAATTCTTTTGGAATCCAAAAACAATTTCAATAAAAACATTTTCAGTCATTTTAAAAAGATTTCCAAACAAGTACTAAATATTTACAATATATGTGGTGTTTAAGTGAAACAAACTAACATCATGAGAGTGCGTCTTTTGTAATTAGCACAACTGCAGAGATCAACTTCATCTACTATCCGTTGGTTACACTTTCGTGCATCAACAATATAAATTAATTTATTCATATATAAATAATAGTCCCTTGTGTTACATTCAAAGGTGTAATTAACCACGCTGTACAAAAATTCCATACCTATAAATACAGCATAACATGTGGAGTGTGTTTATGTAAATCGGAAGAATATCCAAGAATGTGTCCGCACTCATGTCTCGATATTGCTTTGCATGTGTGTCAACTCAACTATCGTAGAATTTAAGATTACAAAACGACAGTTCTTTTACCTCCATTGTTGTCCCTGTCACTGTTGACCCCTATTGTAAAGATTATCATGTGTAGCTAGCTCAACCATGCACAACTCAGAAGTAGGGTATACCACTAAAAGGCGCTCATCTCTTGAGAAAATATAATATCATATAAGTTTTATAAATACTGAGAACGCAAGTCACATAATATATTATTTGTATAATAAGGGTGAAAGACATAACTGATATGTCTCATTTTTAAAATTTATTAATAAAATACAAATATAGGTATTATAATTTAAGTAGAATAGTAACGTCACATGATTGTACTTTCCTTGACGGTTTTGTTTTGTTTTTATCTCTCAGAAATCTTTCACTACAAACGCTAGTCGTTTTCATAAAGAAATCAAGTGGTTTCCATCGTTGCAAGCCACCCAAATGAAAAGTTTATAACTACTCCTCGAAGCACTGAAGAACCTTCACGCTCCCTCTCCATCTGTCCCTTCCCAGACTACATATCTTCAGCTAGTTATCTTTTACCTAATTTTTGAATTTAGATTTCTTAGTTTAATTCCTAGCTAAAACTTAAACGTAGCAGCCATCCTCGTCAGCCACCACTGCATATATATACACAACAACTGTATATAAAAAAGAAGTGCAGGTGCATGCACGTCTGTACGTCTGCAGTTGTGTGTAAACTGTGTGTCTGCGTATTTCACTTGTGTGTCTCTGTGTATCATCTGTAAGGTGGGCTAATACAACATGGTTTTAGGATCACAATTTAACATGCATCATGATGAATACAAGAAGAAGATGAATGACACTAACTTGAACCGATTGGAGACATGGTGGCTTGAGTCCACATGTTGTCTTCTACTTCCAATACTTCAATAATATCTCTCTGCTTATGAATAGAGTTCAGCGTATCTAAGAGATTAAGCGTATGAAAGGAGAGACTTAACCATAATACTTATATCATTAAGGTTTAATCACAGCCGGCCTATTATTGGTTGTGAAAATCAAACCCCATCACTTAAGTGATTGAGTCCTACTATGATTCTATATCTTTGTAATGAAACCTATTAGATTTCTTTGAGGTCAATTGCAAAGGTTAAGATTCTATAATCCTTATTTCACTAGGACTATCAAATTACTTATGTCGTTAACAACTCGATAAACAAGTGGCTTACAACATAAGTAATCCAATACATCATTCATTGTCATTCACAACTTTACATCATCTGCATGCTTTGCCCTTCACAAGTAACGCATGCAGATGAATCTCTCTCTTAGTTCAATTCTCAAACGTAACGCATCCAAACATCAAACGCACTCAAAACTTTATTGCTTCTGTTGCCCTAATTGTGTGGATTTTTCGACACAAAAAGATGAACAAATTGTAACAGACTGAAAGGAGAGAACCGACCAGTTTGGCGAGTAAAAAACATGAAAACGAAAAATGGAAACCTTAATATTAAAAATGGTGAAAGTTGCATATCACTATGAATGGAGATTGGACACTCAGTCAAAAGTGTTTTCTGCGTAGGATAAAGAGGCTGCTTTCTGATCATCATGGAATATTATCTTGTGGTAGTAGTATTATTGAGGATCCTCTCCGAATCCTCATTGTGAGGATCTCGGAGATCTTTCAATCATATCCGTTTATTGTATATCGTACAATCAGTTTTTGTCATGTGCTATTAATATTCAATTTGAAATAAAAAAATTACAATGATTTCTGACCGCATGATGTACAATAAACGAATACGATTAGAGGATTTCCAAGATTCTCACAAAGAGGATCCGGAGAGGATCCTCATTCATCTTTTAGTATTGAATCTTAATTATATGGAAATTACGTGCACAAGTGTGGCACATGCATGTTATTGTTTGAGAAATGTTTACATCAAATCATTAGTTTTGATGCAAAATAAATATGATATGCGAAATAATTTGACAATAGATAAGATGTTTATGTTATCATTTTGAATATACGAGTATTGTTTCCTAAATTAGTTTTATTTACTTTTCATTCCTCGTATGAGAAATGTAAAGTAAATAAAATTAACTTAAAAGTGACTGTTTTTTTTTATTGTCTTTCTTTTGCGTTTATAATTATAAAAGACTTATTATATTTACACCTCACGTATTGTTGAATAAACCCTACATACTTAATACACCTCACATTTATTTTTTCAATTAAAATTTATCTTAATACACCCATTTACTTCCCCATATTACCCTCCCACCCCCATTCTCAACATACACCTTACATTTTCTATATACACCCCACATTCTTCACATCTTATAATACTCAGTCACAATCAAGATTGGAGGAAGATGAGGCTGCTGCGACTCTGTTGAAGGTGGCAAACAAGGTAATACGTTGAGGTTTAATGACAAAAATTCAAGGGTAAAAGCAGCAAGAGAAAGGAGAACAATCAGAAGGTCTCTTGTAATGTGAATGGTACCAGGACTTTGCCTAGATTGGCAAAAACGTAGCTGAATGTTGATGTAGTTTCATTGCATTTTCATATGTAAGAAAAGAAAACATATTTATTTATTGGTGTTGAATTGTAGAACAGATTGTGTTTAGCCATTTTATTACTTAAGTGATTGAGTCCTACCATGATTCTATATCTTTGTAGTAAAACCCTATCACTTAAGTGATTGAGTCCTACCGTGATTCTATATCTTTGTAGTGAAACCTATTAGATTTCTTTGCGGTTGTTGGTACCATATATTGGGCCTCGTCTTTGGGCCTCATTACTGAGCCCATAAGCCATGTAAGAGGGGAAAGAACCATTATTCTATAAAATGGACTCTCCCTCACCCTCATTGGAAGAGTCTCACATCCCTCAACAATAGAGGGCAATACCCTCTTAGCCAAACAGAGAGCAAAATGGCAAGGGCTGCATCCACAGAGAGCTCCCTTGCCGATCTATTGTAATCCATACATTCATACAGTGAAATGGAATCAACATCAGTGTGGACGTAGCCCAAACATTGGGGTGAACCACGATACATCTTTGTGTTCTTGTGCGTTTGTGTGATTCACGGCCGGATTTACGTTGGTCCAAGATCCGCCGGATTTTGTGCATCAACAGAGGTCAATTGCAAAGGTTAAGATTCCATAATCCTTATTTCACTAGGACTATCAGATTACTTATGTCGTTAACAACTCGATAAACAAATGGCTTACAACATAAGTAATCCAACACATCATTCATTGTCATTCACAACTTCACATCATCTGCATGCTTTGCCTTCACAAGTAACGCATGCTGATGAATCTCTCTCTTAGTTCAATTCTCAAACGTAACGCATCCAAACATCAAACGCACTCAAAACTTTATTGCTTCCGTTGCCCTAATTTTGTGGATTTTTCGACACAAAAAGATGAACAAATTGTAACAGACTGAAAGGAGAGAACGGACCGGTTTGGCGAGTAAAAAACATGAAAACGAAAAATGGAAACCTTAATATTAAAAATGGTGAAAGTTGCATATCATTATTAATGGAGATTGGACACTCAGTCAAAAGTGTTTTCTGCGTAGGATAAAGAGGATGCTTTCTGATCATCATGGAATATTATCTTGTAGTAGTAGTAGCTAGTAGTATTATTGAGGATCTCGGAGATCTTTCAATTATGTCCGTTTATTGTATATCGTACGATTAGTTTTTGTCAGATGCTGTTAATATTCAATTTGAAATAAAAAATTTACAATGATTTCTGACCGCATGATGTACGATAAACGAATACGATTAGAGGATTTCTAAGATTCGCACAAAGTGGATCCGAAGAGGATCCTCATTCATCTTTTAGTATTGAATCTTAATTATATGGAAATTATGTGCACAAGTGTGGCACATGCATGTTATTGTTTGTGAAATGTTTACATCAAATCATTAGTTTTGATGCAAAATAAATATGATATGCGAAATAATTTGACAATATATAAGATGTTTATGTTATCATTTTGAATATACGAGTATTGTTTCCTAAATTAGTTTTATTTACTTTTCGTTCCTCGTATGAGAAATGTAAAGTAAATAAAATTAACTTAAAAGTGACTGTTTTTTTTTATTGTCTTTCTTTTGCGTTTATAATTATAAAAGGTTTATTATATTTACACTTCACATCTTATAATACTCAGTCACAATCAAGATTGGAGGAAGATGAGGCTGCTGCGACTCTGTTGAAGGTGGCAAACGAGGTAATACGCTGGGGTTTAATGACAAAAATTCGAGGGTAAAAGCAGCAAGGGAAAGGAGAACAATCAGAAGGTCTCTTGTAATGTGAATGGTACTAGGACTTTGCCCAGATTGGCAAAAACGTAGCTGAATGTTGATGTAGTTTCATTGCATTTTCATATGTAAGAAAAGAAAACATATTTATTTATTGGTGTTGAATTGCAGAACAGAGATTGTGTTTAGCCATTTTATTACTATTATCATTTCTTTTAATTAGGGTTATGCCGTGAGACGACATATATAAAGAAATATCGTTAATTTCTTCGCACTCCATTCAAGTTCTAATTCGGCAGTTTTATCATTTTGCTTGCATTTGTTGGGAATATAAAAAAAAGTAGATAAATAATACGTTAAAAGTGATTTGGGTTTATTCAGAAATTTTTTATTTTTTATTCTAACCTAATAGGTCGAAATTGGCATTGCATAGGAGGGTGTATAAGTCAGTTAATATCAAATTTGAATGTGGGGTGTATTCAACAGTATGTGGGGTGCTAATAAAAAAAATCTTATAAAATTGTATTTTGATGACGATGTTTTTCGTTTTATTTGTTTAATAAAATACTTATTACCTTAAAAAACAATAATCACAGAGAAAATTCTAAAAATTAAGGAACCTATTCTAACATGCCTTTGATGTATGGTTGGCAAGAAAACATTAATGGTTAAGTAAGCTACTTTTAGCGTTTAATTGCATGAAAGTATCCCATTTATTTATCATCCATCAACTCTATATGGTTTATATAATTACTAGTTGGAAGTTACTTAATTGGAATAACCTTGGGAATCTTCCATGTATATCACATGATTCGCATCACATGGAACACAAAGCAGGAGGGCTGGCCCATCCTACGTGTCAAACGCTCCACGTGTTCCATTATGTGGCACATATATCAGTAGGATATCAAACATTGAACGTTAGAGACTGACGTATGGGGCTTATTTTGTTGCATCAGATCATTGCTTTCTTGGTCACGTCGCCATGAAGACACCATGCCCAAAACTGAAAAAAATAAAATAAAGTGGAATCCATTTAACTTTGATAGCTCTTTCCATTGCTTATCATTATATATACAAAACATTTTCACAAGTGTTTGGGAAGGAAGGAAATATATTGCCAATGATGATGAAGTTTGCATTATTGCTTGTTGGTGGGAATATGAAAACAACAGTAGCAGCACAGTAATCTCCAAATGATGACAGATTTATAGGAGAGCTAAAGCCGAGCTCCGTGGCTATAGCTCAATACTCTAGTAGCTTCGCATCACATCAAAGCAGAGGTTATATGTTAAAAGGATCACGAGCAGCCATCCTTTGATATAATTTTTGAACATCATGGCTGGATCAGGAGGAAAAAGACTCGGCTCCTCTTGCTTTCTTCTGATAGGTAATTTAATCATACTCTCTTCATGATATGAGTTTTACCGGCCAGATGGGTTAATTTTTGTCTGTTTATTTATAATTATAGTGATTGCTGGGATGGAGAGATTTGCATACAAAGGAGTGGCATCGAATCTAGTGACTTATTTAACCGATGTGGTGAAAATGAGCAACTCGGCAGCGGCCAAGACGGTAAACAGTTGGTGTGGGTTCACATCCATGCTCCCACTCTTAGTTGCACCCCTTGTCGACTCTTACTGGGATAGATATCCCACCATCTTGGTCTCTTCTTTCCTCTATGTTGCAGTAAGTGTACACATTCACTTTGTTTTCTCCCTTCCCTTTGTTTTTGACAAAAAGGGATTTCTCTAACTAGTTGAAAGTGAGATTCAAATTATAGCGCAAGGTGTGCACACTGCATTGGTCAACTGACCTAACCCACACATGCACTTACTCTCTTCTTTGGCTCTTACTTAATATCAATGACTATCTATAAAATAGTTTTAGCGAATTTAGGCCAATTATCTTGATCATAGGATATCACTGATAAATAGGAATTTCTATAGTTAAAAGTGGATGCATCTACTTAGGCATCTTATTGAACAGAAATTCCTCTTTTGCTAAAAGTTTAAAAGCTCAGCACAAATAATGTTTTTTTTTTTTTTTTTTTTGGAATTTTTTATCAAGATGTTGTTGATGATAGATTTAAAATGGAGTATGAGTCATCTGCACTAATCTTCTTTCCATTAGAATATAGTGGAGATTTTTAGAAATGCCTCTTAATTTATTGTTGAAGAATTAAGGTCATAACGAGCGGGTTTACTGTTAAAAAAAAGAAGCAAGTTTACTACTAATTGCACTGAGGTCTTTTATAAATAAAACCTCCCAACTACAACTACCGTTTATGACCTTTTTCTGATCTGGCCTCTCGACTTTCAATTTGGTCACGATAAATTTTGGCTCTAAATGTGTAGAAAAGGTGCAACTATAAGCTCACATGTACATGGTTTTGTTTTTAGGGGCTTGTGTCATTGACATCAACGGCATTCACCCGGGCAACACCTGCTGCAAACAAAACAAGTTCCAATTCATCATTTCTGTTTTGTTCTCTGTACTTGATTTCTCTAGGTCAAGGTGGATACAACCCATCGCTGCAAGCATTTGGAGCAGACCAACTGGACGGTGAAGAGGAACTTCCTAGCAGCAAAGACGACCAAAAATCAAGCAAAAAGACAATGTTTTTTCAGTGGTGGTATTTTGGTGTTTGCAGTGGCAGCCTCATGGGCGTCACTATCATGTCCTACATTCAAGACACTTTCGGTTGGATTATAGGTTTCGCCATCCCCATGATATCGATGGTTATATCGGTTGCGGTGTTTATGTGTGGAAGCCGAATCTATACATATAGAGAGAATGATCAGGCCATGGATTATAAGCCTATTTTCAACATAGTTCAAGTCATCAAGGCAACTGCATTAAAGTTATTGAAATGCAGAATCATATTACCGAATGAAACTAATGTTACCGAGCTAGAGTAAGTTAACTAATTTCTAACATGGTACTTCTTTTTGTGGTTTTAACGGTCAAGTTTACAATTAAAGAAATGATTTTCCCACTCCCTTTTTCTCCCCTGCACTCCTCCCTTACCTGTTGGATTGAACAAACAAAGGAGAATGAAGTGACATAAATAAATGGACGACTGCCAAAAGGAGAAAATGAGAGTGTGGATAAAAAATTTTCCCTTAGAATTACGAGAACTTTAACGAAAAGCTCTCGGTACTGTTCACTTTAATGAAAAACCACATTTTTATACTAAAAAGTCAATCCTAGTACTATTCACTTTACTCTTTATTTTGTCCTTATCGTTAAAACTCAAAGTTTTCAAGTCATTTTCATTAGTTTTCCTTAGAATTAATGTACATGAATTCTGATGCTAATGATGATATATTATTTGGCTGGTTTTATACTATATAGGCTTCAAGAGAAACCGCTTTGCCGTCAAAATAATAGCAGCTCAGCAAGCTTGGTTGGGAATCCCAAAAGTGGCTTCTACGTGCTTGAAAATGCAAAAGTGCTTTTGAGGCTTCTGCCAATATGGATTATGCTTTTGATGTTTGCAGTGATTTTCCAACAGCCTCCAACATTTTTCACCAAACAAGGCATGACGATGAAGAGGAACATTGGAAGCAACTTCAAGGTTCCACCAGCAACTCTTCAAAGCGCTATCACACTTTCCATAATCCTCCTGATGCCTCCATATGACAAAATAATGATCCCGATTACGCGTCTGGTTACGTCTAATGAAAAGGGTATTAGCGTGATGCAACGGATGGGGATCGGAATGTTCGTTTCGGTCATAGCAATGGTCATTGCAGCGGTTGTGGAAACAAAAAGGCTCAAGATCAGCAGAGAAATGGAAATGCTGGGTTCTCAATCCGAAACGGTACCGTTTAGCATCTTTTGGCTGCTTCCACAGTACATTCTTCTAGGCATTTCAGATATTTTCACCGTTGTTGGAATACAAGAGTTTTTTTACTCTGAAGTCCCCAGAAGGATGAGAACAATGGCCTTTGCATTGTACACTAGTGTTTTTGGGGTGGGAAGTTACCTGAGTACCCTTTTGATTGCAATAATTGAAGCAGTTACAAGTTCAGGAGGAAGGCAGAGCTGGTTCTCTGATGACATGAATGAAGCTAGACTTGATAAATACTACTGGTTTTTGGCCTCACTAAGTGCATTGAGCTTCGTGTTTTATGTAATTTTGTCTAGGTGTTACACAAGTATGAAGGATTTGGACTTGGAAAATGAAGTCTGTAAATAAAGCTCTTTGTAATTTTGTCCAACATATACAAACTGGTACAACTTTTATTTGTTTATTATTTTATAACATCTAAGTACAGTTTATATGATTGGAGAATCTTAATTATCCCCAGTTATATGCTCAAAGAATAATTTATACCGGTTATAAGACAAATTTTTCCGTACAATAGATACATTTATTTGACACAGGAAACTAGGAAACATTATAAGTTCACGGCTTTTGATGAACTTAGTAATAAGTGAACTTGGTGATCATCGTCGAACCAGTGTTGTATATAGAGCATTGATTCGGCTAATATCATCCCTAGACAACCTCCGGCGTGTGAAGCCAGAGCTAATAGTGAGAAGCATTACAGCTCCTCGAACAGAACTATGCCCAAGCCCAAGCAGATACCCAATTTCATGCCAAGCCACAGACAACAAGTCATAAGCAACCGTCACAACATCCACAGCCCACCGTTCATCCGTGTCGTAGTGAAATCTCCCATCAGTAGCTGCAAAAGAATGGGCCAAGACTCCACCGCGGCCATCAAATGGGTATTCATCTCCATGAGCACGTCTGTGAAAAATAGAAAACTAACGAAAAGTTAAAAAAAAATTTAGTTTTAATGAAAAATAACAAATAAAGGTATAGTGAATAGTACCAGAGAAAGGTAAAAATGTGATTTTTCGTTAAAAATGAACAGTACCGGAAGTGTTTCGTTAAAACTCCCAAAAAAGAATAATGCTCAACCGTGTGAGTCAAACCATGTCCACCGTTATGGTGAGGTTTATTTCCTGATTGCATAGAGGTGGTACCATTGACAATATCCGGAACACCGTATCAAGACTTCATCATATTCGCTACAGTTTCCGCGTCTAGTTTTCCAGTAGAATTGAGGCTGTAGTTGAGTTGGTAAGTTTTGATGGAAGACTCCAACTGGTCGTCGTTGTCATTGCTATGGACATAGGTACCGTTTGGTACGCAGACGGGACGGGATGGGACGAAACAGGACGGGACGGTACAGGACGGAACAGATGATGTAAATATTGAAAAAGATAAGGAGAAATTTTGTCATAAAATGTTATAAATTTGTGTTTCACGGATGTGGAACGGGTCGTTCCAAAGGGAAGAGGTGGAACGAAAAATCAGCCAAATTTCGTCCCATGGGACAACCCGTTCCATAGTTTTTAGGCGCACCAAACGTGGGACGGAACATCTCGTCCCGTTCCGTCCGGTCCCGTCCCACGTACCAAACGTGGGACGGCTCGTCCCGTTTCGTCCATTTGTAATAAGGTTTTCTTCCCTTATAATTAAACATATTGGCGGATTGGCCTCAATACAAAGAAGAATATAGTACAGAAAATTTTCAAATATTTTAGCAGAAACACAATTACACAAAACAAATTGACTGTAAATACAAAACAAATTGACTGTAAATACCAAACAAATTGAAAGTTGCATTATATATGCGTGTTCCTAAAACATCAGAGTTAACACACGTTCAACATATAGAAGGCCAGACATCCATATTTCTATAAGCTTCAAAAGCTCAAAAAAAAATCATATTTTCAGCATATGTATGCTGCTACAACTTTAATTAATTATTGCAGAATTTCAATACACTCAAGTTGAGGTACCTTATTTGATTAAGGGATGAAAAAAAAGGTGAACTTTAATAATAAATACTACTTAATTTAATGATTAATCTTTGAGTACTCTTGATTATGTGAATATGCATGTGAAGATCAAGTATTATATAAAGCTTTAATTCCTTGAATATCATCTGCATGCAAACTTTGAGCAAATCCAGTACGAACGGTGGAGGACATCACAGCTCCTTCAACAGAGCTATGTCCTAGCCCCAACAGATGTCCGATTTCATGCAATGCCACAGTCTCCAAGTCATAAGCACCCTCCACAGCTCCCACAGCCCACGGCTCATCGGCATCGTAGTGGAATCTCCCATCGGTCGGTGCAAATGCATGAGCAAGGGTCCCGCCACGGCCGTCAAATGGGTTCCCATCTCCATGATCACGACTACCAAAACTTATTGTCAGATCCGCGTTCTCATAGGTTTGGGATTGACTGAACGAGAAGTGTGTGTTGCCTGCCCATGTTGCAAAAGCGCGCGCAACTGCGTCCCGGGCCTCAGTTGGGGTGCTTTGATCAAAAGCATAGGTGAGATGGTACTTAGAAGAAGGCCATTTAAGGTTTCCGCGGAAGAAAGAATAATGAGCAACCGTGTGAGGCGAACCATGTCCGCTGTGGTGGTGAGGGTGTCTTTTCTTTCCCGATCGCATGGAGGTGGTGCCATTGATGATGTCTGGAACACCGCATCGCGGCATCATCATTTTTGATACGGTTTTGGCATCTAATGTTCCGGTGGCTTTGAGGTGGTAGTTGAGCTGGTAAGTTTTTATCGCTGACTCCAAGATGTCGTTGAAATCATCATTATCGGAATGGCCGTTTAAGTATCCAAATTTTTCAAGGTACTTCTTTAGGTCTTGGATGCCTTGGACCTTGTCACCCTTGTGACACCCCTTAAGATGGTTGAGAAACTCGAATGGCGACGTGTTTTTGTTGTGGGTTTCTGACGACGTTGCATGGGAGAAGAGAGAAAGGAGGACAAAGAGAAAAGTGATTGTGAACAGAGAAAGAGTACATTTTGAAGCCATTGTAAACTACTTAAGCACTTATGATTAAGCAGATTGTGGATATATTGCAAAAGCTTTGTATTTGTAGGGCTATTTATAGGTCTAATGAGCGAGATAAATTATTGCACAAATTGAGATTGAGCTGGGTCTTCAATAGTAATATGATCATGACCTTGACTATGCATGGCTAAGTCTTGCAAGGTTCGAGATGATGGTCCAGAAGAAGAAATAAATAAATAAATCGGGACCAAAATTAGTGGACTAATTCTTGGTGCAGACTCCAGAATATACGTATAAAACCAGCCAGTCAAAGAGAAACTGTCGGAATAATAAATTCAAGTTAACTAGAAACAAAGACCTAACCCAAAAATTCCACATATGCGTCAAAATTAAGGTTTTCTAACCTAAGTATGTTTCAAATGTTGTATAGTGGAGACACAATGAAATACCATTAAAAAAAAATAGGTACGTAATATCCTAGAAATCACTTCCGAATCCGTGTGTGCTCCGTTTTTATGTATTGTTTTTAATTTGATTTTTCTGTTTTGATACTTCGCCGGCCTGATTTTTTTTAATCAAGATAAACTAAAACTAACCCCTAACAACAAAAAGGAATATATTTTACTGAAAATATGATTTTAGCCCCTGAAACTCAAGTTTCTTTACATAAAACCCGACATAGTCTTTTTACCTGAATACTAGGCTCCACATAAGCAAATTCATTAATTCTATTTGCCTTTACACATTTTACATTTTTAGATGCCTAAAACACCCCTAATTACAGTTTTAATGTATACATTAAATTCTATGCATATTTGAAGGGAGGGATTAATGAAAAAAAAATGCATTAATGTTTAAAATCATTGCATATTAATATATCATAACAAATTGTATGTTAATGCTTCTGGGAAAAAAAAAAACACAAATGTTATACTTTCCTTAAGATTTCGTAATTGTTTTTCAAATTTGCATAAAATTTGACAATTTTAATTTAATCTTGTCATTTTCTTACCCAAATGAAAATCTGAAAGGGCACTATAAAATTTGTCCAGTAATAATACATGCAAAATAATTTAGTTATAAAGTTAAAGAAATGTTATTTGATTCAACAGAAATTTATCTATATTTTATATAATAATATAGGTGAATCATTGCACAAATATATATTAGGAATAAAATGTGCCCAATATATATATATATATATATAGATATATAATAATGCATGCAAATAATTCACCTACAAATAAAGGAAATTTGGTTAAAAATAATATATCTACTACTTTCAATTTTCCTTTTTTTTTTTGCAAACATAATGTACCTACAATATAATTTACCTATTGTTTAATCAAATAAAAAATAATAATGTATCTACTGTTTCATTTTAATGGCGATAATTTGTCTTGGTTTAGTTTTTACGAAATAATTTAGGCACTATTTAACTTGACCAAAATAATGTAACTACTACTTTAATTTACCAACAAAATAAATGCTATTTGATTCAAAATTAATTTATTTATATTTTACATATAAATATATATAAATTATTTTTAACACGCATATATAATAACAAATAAAAAATGTCTAATGTATGTAATAATCTATGTAAAATAATTTACCTACAACATAAAGAATATTAATTGGTTTGTTTTTTTTTATCAAACAATATTATTTGATGGAAAATAACTAATTATATAAAGGATTTTCATTTTTCATACGAAAAATGTGCCCATAATTGTTTATGAATATGGATAAATTAGTATATATATACATGTTACTAATATTTATGATACAAGAAAGGAAACTTTTCCATAAGGGGTTAATTGCTAATCATAATTAGGGTGAGTAATAATATTATTGACATAATTAGGGTTTTGTGGCATAAGTTGTAAATATGTTGTAATAATTGGTTACATATTTGTCTACATGGTAGTCTATTTGAATTTTGGGTTTTATTTGAATATTTACTATTAGGTGGGTTTTTGTTTGGAAAATAGGAGTTTCAAGGGTCTTTCTCTAAGACCATCTCCAATGGTTGGGCTAAAAGCCAAATATTTTAGTCAGGAAAATTTAGCTTTTAGCCCAGAAACAGCTTTTCTGCTCCAACCGTTCTAGCCTAAAATTTTAGCCCGGGATTATTAAATAATGAACTTAGGCTATTTTTTTTGTCAAATGATTTTTTTTAAAAAAAAATAAATATGTAGACTATTGTAAATTAATTTTATGAACATTTTAATCTAAAAAAAATTAAATTCCGATAAATATTGAAAAATTTAAATTCCGATTTCTGGGCTAAATTTCGGGGGGAATCTGGCCTTTTACGTGTAATTGTCTTTGGCTTGTTTTTTTTTACATAGCAAGCATGAACCCTAGCCTTCACCATCATTCCTCTGCAATTCTTTTATTCTCACTTCCTCTTCGTCTGCTTCTTTTTCAAATCCTAAGCCTCTCTATACAATCGAAGGGGCGAATCAAATTATATAACTAGGTTTAGAGGATTGCAAATAATGTAAGCATATGGAATCTATGAGTTTAATTTTTTTTTATTTGGTAAACTATGAATTTATATTTTATGGTTGTGGATATATTTTGTTGGGTGTTATTATTATTATTATTATTATTATTATTATTATTATTTTGTTGTTACAGTTTATATGTTCATAAGTGACGATATGATATTCAAGAATTCACCAAAGACAAATTCTATGATCGTTATGCATTGAAGATTGAAGGGTCCATAAAAAAGTAGCAATCTATGTGAGCAAAATTCTATTACTGTCCCTCCACTTGCGATGTGAAATCCCGTCCTCGAATTTCACTATTTAAAGGTACGTATTTTCGTATTATTAATTGCAATGCATTTATATGTACAACACATCACTACTACAAAACTACCCATTACTGGCACAAATAAAAACGACAAGAAAAGGTTATTACTGAGGGATTTTAAGCAAAATCCGACAGAAAATGGTTGCAGTGGCGGATATAATAAGCGACAGAATTGTCAGCGTCAGGAAATGAATTTTCCGACAGAAAATTCTCTAAAACCGACAGTAATTGTGTCGGCTTTAACCGACAGGATATATATTTATAATAAATAAATATTTGAATTTCTGTCGGTTCAAACCGACAGAAAATACAAAAACCGTCAGAATTTGTGTCGGTTATAACCGACAGGATATATATTTATAATAAATAAATAAGAGACTTTCTGTCGGTTAAAACCGACAGAACATATATTAATAATAAAAAAAATAATAACAACCACTTTCTGCAGCATACTCACTCAAGCAATTGGGCAATTATCAAATTCGCAGAGACGACGTACCAAAATGATCAACAAACTGCCCCAAAATGATCAACAAACCATGCAATCAAATATATCATTATCTTCTCGATCCATCAAATTTCAGCAACTGGGTCTCTCATTGATTTACCAGAAAACTGGGTTTTTGATTTCTTAAAAAAAAAAAACCAAATAAGAAGCAATATTCAATTCATCAATCTGATCATTCACAAGAAAAATACTCAAAAATTCATTCGCCAGACAGAACATCAATCACCGAAAACCAAAATCCAAAAAATGATTCAAGATCTAATCAAGTCGAAATCAACAATGATCCAAACAGGCAGACAGGTACGTCGTCTCGAGTCGCTGAGTCGTCGTCGAAAACGACGGCAACGGGAGCGAGCTCGGCTCCGGCGACACCGCGAACGCTGATCCGGCATACATGTCGGTCTTCTGCACCATTTCCGGCCCGGGCCGGAGCCTTGCAGTCCTGGTCCCAGCCAAACCACCCTTTTCATTCATCTTCGAGTCCAGCGACTCTCCGCGCCTCAAGATCGTGACTTTCTCCATCTTGAACTTGAAGCCCCGAAGGTCGTCGTGGGAGCTGGACCTATTCGCGACCGGTGCCGCATCCGCCGGGTGCACCTGGATCCTCCTGGATTCGGATCGCACCGCCGGCTTTCTAGATCTAGGGTTAGAAAAGTAATTCTGGTTAGCGATGGACTCGAAATTTCAAAGTACCATACCTCACCATTTTTCAGAACTCCTTTCCCAAATAGATTTTCTGCCAAAACCCACATCACAAAATATGAATACTATATAAATTTCAATCACTCAAAAATCCTCGAAAACATCAAACAGTTTTTGAAGGAAAACAAACAAAAACCTACATGAGCTAAAAGCATTTGTGGTATCAGAAATCTCTTCATAGGAGAAGCATTTCCAAGTGGGTCTTGGAGAAAGCTCTTTTGGATGTGGGTGTGGATGTTGAACTGGAAGTAAATGAGGAGAGAAGAGAATGAGAAGGAAATGAGGAGAGGAGAAAAGGGGGAAGGAAGGGGGAAGGGAGAAGGCACAGGCGCAAGGCAGAGTTTGAGGGTTTTATGTTGGAAAATTAACATTACTGTCGGTTTTAACCGACAAAAATATTTTTTAAATGACATAAACTGTTCATTCCTGTAGGCTATAACCGACAGAAAAAAATGGTGGAAAAAAATTTCCACCCAAAATTTTAAATTCCCTCCCAAAATTTTAAATTCCCCCCAAAATTTTGTTACGATTTTAAAAAATAAAATAATAATTGTGTAATAAATAAATAAATAATATGTATTTAAATATAATACGTTTTTTAAAATGAAATAAATAATTTTTTTTTGTTGAAAATAAATAATTGTTTGGTTTAATAGATAATAATCCATTTAAAATATGCAATAAAGAAACAAAAATATAATTGTACAATGAAAATGTCATCACACAAACTAAATATTGTCTAATCAATACTTGAAAAATATAAATAAAAATTTAGCACAAATTACTTTTCACACTTCAAAATTTAGGCAAAATAAATAAATTTTCACACCTCAACCCTATAAGAATGTAATAAATAAATTTGATCTTTAATTTAAAATATTTACACTAGTGGATACCACAAAATCTTATTTTATACTTAATAGAAGTATAATATTAACTCTAAGTGTTTGTTTAATCTACCATTTTGACGCAATATGCATTCTACGAAACTTTTTTCAACGATCCAACCGTCAAACTTATTTGTACACACTTCGAGATTGCATACGTAAAAAATCGTAAAAAAAAAAACATTCAGACATTATGTAACAGAACAAAAGTTTTCGACGGTTATAAACGAAAAATCACAATTTAACGGTTATTTTAGCTCCGATTTTGATGATTTTTTACAGCTACACTCCTCGACCCTATAAGAGTGTAATGAATAAATTTGATCTTTAATTTAAAATATTTACACTAGTGGATACCACAAAATCTTATTTTATACTTAATAGAAGTATAATATTAACTCTAAGTGTTTGTTTAATCTACCGTTTTGACACAATATGCATTCTACCAAACTTTTTTCAACGATCCAACCGTCAAACTTATTTGTACACACTCCGAGATTACATACGTAAAAAATTGTCAAAAATAAACATTCAGAGATTACGTAACGGAACAAACGTTTTCAACGGTTATAAACGAAAAATCACAATTTAACGGTTATTTTAGCTCCGATTTTGATGATTTTTTACAGCTTCACTTTTTGACCCTATAAGAATGTAATGAATAAATTTGATCTTTAATTTAAAATATTTACACTAGTGGATATCACAAAATCTTATTTTATTCTTAATAGAAGTATAACATTAACTCTAAGTGTTTGTTTAATCCATTGTTTTGATGTGATACGCATTCTAAGAAGCTTTTTTCAACGATCCAACCGTCAAACTTATTTGTACACACTCCGAGATTTTATACGTAAAAAATCGTAAAAAACAAACATTCAGAGATTAGGTAACGGAACAAAAGTTTTCGATGGTTATAAAAGAAAATTCACAATTTAACGGTTATTTTAGCTCCGATTTTGATGATTTTTTACAGCTACACTCCTCGACCCTATAAGAATGTAATGAATAAATTTGATCTTTAATTTAAAATATTTACACTAGTGGATAACACAAAATCTTATTTTATACTTAATAGAAGTATAATATTAACTCTTAAGTGTGTTTAATCTACCATTTTGACGCAATATGCATTCTACAAAACTTTTTTCAACGATCCAACCATCAAACTTATTTGTACACACTCCGAGATTGCATACGTAAAAAATCGTAAAAAACAAACATTCAGAGATTAGGTAACGGAACAAAAGTTTTCGACGGTTATAAAAGAAAAATCACAATTTAACGGTTATTTTAGCTCCAATTTTGATGATTTTTTTACAGCTACACTCCTCGACCCTATAAGAATGTAATGAATAAATTTGATCTTCAATTTAAAATATTGACACTAGTGGATACCACAAAATCTTATTTTATACTTAATAGAAGTATAATATTAACTAGTGTTTGTTTAATCTACAATTTTGATGCAATATGCATTCTATGCAACTTTTTTTCAACGATCCAACCGTTAAACTTATTTTTACACACTCCGAGATTGCATACGTAAAAAATTGTAAAAAACAAACATTAAGAGATTAGGTAACGAAACATAAATTTTCAATGATTATAAACAAAAAATCACAATTTAACGGTTATTTTAGCTTCGATTTTGATGATTTTTTACAGCTACACTCCTCGACCCTATAAGAATGCATTGAACAAATTCGATCTTCAATTTAAAATATTTACACTAGTGGATAATTTTTTATACTTAATGGAAGTATAACATTAACTCTTAAGTGTTTGTTAAATCTATCAATTTGATAGGATATGCATTTTACGAAACCAGTTTCAACGATTCAACCGTCAAATATGTTTGTATGTACTCCGAGATAGCATGTGTAAAAAATCGTAAAAAAAAAAAAAAACATTCAGAGATTAGGTAATGGGACCGTAAGTGAAAAAAAAATATTTACACCATTTGTTTATTTATTTTTAATCAATGTAACATTTTAAAATAATAAAATAATCAATTTCTATCGGTTATAACCGGCAAAATACTAAAATAATGACCATCAGAATCTAAAATAATAAAATAGTCAATTTATGTCGGTTATAACCGCCACAATTAACTTATAAACCGCCAGAATATCTTTAAAATATTAAAAAAAAAAGAATTCAAAAATACTGAAGGTTATAATAATTTCATGGCGGTTAAATCCGTCAGGAAAAATCCGCCAGGAATTTATGTCGGATATATCCGACATAAAGTAACTTTAATCCGACAGTAAATAAATTATGTGTCGGAAATCTTTTATCCGTCAGAATAACTTATTAACCGCCAGGATCGTCCGACACCTAAAGCTAATATTGTAGCAGTGCATGTTTTTTTTTAGAAGCCCCTCGATCGCATATTGTTGAAATAATAATAATAATAATAATTTGAGCTGCCAAATGGCAGCTAAAGAAGAAAAAAGAAAGAAAAGAAAGCTGCTGGTGGGCAGAGAAAAAAAAAGAAAAAAAGAGAGGAGGAATGTGGGACGGATTGGGGAAGGAACAAAAGAAGAGAAGGGAAGAGAATAACAGGAGGGAGGATGGCGAATCGGGGTAGGAGAGAGAAAAGAGGGTGACAAATCAGAAAATAGAACATGAGGGGAAGGGAGAGAAGGGTGAGGCACAGGATCATGGATCCCTCGCCCAAGCCGTGCGACCCGACCCGTTCCAGCGACTTCCCGTCGTTTTTCCGCCATTTTTTCCGACGAATTGGACCGATCCACCAATCCCAATCACCATCTAGTCCCTCTATCTTCCATTTCCACCCATAATTTGAAGAAATTGGGTTGAAAATTTACGAGGAACCGTCGGTGGGTGCGACGGGTTCGTGGGACAATTCCTCAAATATTGAAGCTACATCCTTCAATTAACACTACAAAACCACTCCTCTTGATGCCAGGAACAAGGCCAAACAGTTTCAGGGGCGTTGGTGCGGCGGTTTAGTCGAATTGAAGAACACCCCAAAATAATAAAATAATCAATTTCTGTCGGTTATAACCGGCAAAATACTAAAATAATGACCATCAGAATCTAAAATAATAAAATAGTCAATTTATGTCGGTTATAACCGCCACAATTAACTTATAAACCGCCAGAATATCTTTAAAATATTAAAAAAAAAAGAATTCAAAAATACTGAGGGTTATAATAATTTCATGGCGGTTAAATCCGTCAGGAAAAATCCGCCAGGAATTTATGTCGGATATATCCGACATAAAGTAACTTTAATCCGACAGTAAATAAATTATGTGTCGGAAATCTTTTATCCGTCAGAATAACTTATTAACCGCCAGGATCGTCCGACACCTAAAGCTAATATTGTAGCAGTGCATGTTTTTTTTTAGAAGCCCCTCGATCGCATATTGTTGAAATAATAATAATAATAATAATTTGAGCTGCCAAATGGCAGCTAAAGAAGAAAAAAAAAAGAAAAAAAAAAGAAAAGAAAGCTGTTGGTGGGCAGAGAAAAAAAAAGAAAAAAAGAGAGGAGGAAGGTGGGACGGATTGGGGAAGGAACAAAAGAAGAGAAGGGAAAAGAATAACATGAGGGAGGATGGCGAATCGGGGTAGGAGAGAGAAATGAGGGTGACAAATCAGAAAATAGAACAGGAGGGGAAGGGAGAGAAGGGTGAGGCACGGGATCATGGATCCCTCGCCCAAGCCGTGCGACCCGACCCGTTCCAGCGACTTCCCGTCGTTTTTCCGCCATTTTTTCCGACGAATTGGACCGATCCACCAATCCCAATCACCATCTAGTCCCTCTATCTTCCATTTCCACCCATAATTTGAAGAAATTGGGTTGAAAATTTACGAGGAACCGTCGGTGGGTGCGACCGGTTCGTGGGACAATTCCTCAAATATTGAAGCTACATCCTTCAATTAACACTACAAAACCACTCCTCTTGATGCCAGGAACAAGGCCAAACAGTTTCAGGGGCGTTGGTGCGGCGGTTTAGTCGAATTGAAGAACACCCCAAAATATAGGGTTCCGATGGTTCTTGGGAAAATTGAGGTGTTTCCCGGCCAAATTGGGCTGGGCCACAGGTATAAAGTTTGCTCTACTCTTTGAGATCTTCATTTCTGTAATTTTTGGTAATTTTTAAAAATAGTTGAATTTTCCTGCAAGTCGGGGCGGCCGACCGCCACCCGCGGTGGCGCGTGGCCAGTGAGCCGACGATGTTCTATGTCCAATTAGATGCATTGAATTCATAATTGATATCTATATGATGTGGTTTGATTGTTTGAACTTAGTTTCTTTATGATACATTACATGATCAAAATATGAATCGACGATCCGACCGTTGGATCGTCACCAAACCTTAATGCGTGATAGAACATAATATTTGAGGATCATAGAAACTTATGAATCGGGAATCAGACGTACGGACCTTCCCGAATTAGATTTCTAAGTATGTAAAATAAAACGTTGACCGCTACTTGAATTAGTGATTAACGGAGATCTGACCGTCGGATCATGGTGAAATTTTAGTAGGTTGTTTTAGAAGCATAATGTGGACTTTAGAAGGTTACGGATCCAAAATCCAATGTGTGGATCTTACGGATCGAGTTGTGTAGAATTGTGGACCCTACCTTTGAACGAGAGTTGGCTTTTGGTCAGCATGTCTCCAAGCGTTCTTAAGACTAAGATTAGTATTACGGGAGGCTTAAGTGAAGTCTTGTAGACCTGCATTGGTTGGAGAGTGACTTCAATATTTGTGATATTACTTATTATCTTAATTTCTTATATTGGTATCAATTGTGAATATGAATTGGCTTTATAAATGTGATTTCTATTGAAATGCGATTTTTATATATTTAGCCATAGGCCTTTGATTATTAAACATGATTTGGCTTGGTACCGATGATGGTTGTGACTTATGTGAGTTAAATTATCTTTTTAGTAATGTGAATGATGTGTATGATTATTTCTATGACAATGTGATCCTAGAATCCTATTAGAAGTATGTTGTAGCACTTATATGCTTGGGTGACATATTAGTGGTGACCTCGAGAAGTTGATGGTGTAGGTGACTACGTTGTAACTCATAGGGGTTGAGATGTGGATAAGTTGAGGTGTTGAATTTACCACACCATGTAGTAGTTGTACTTGATACATTTGATGGGGGAATCATATGCTTGTTTGGATTCCGTTGAGTGATGTTCCGGAATCGTATCCTGGTTCGGATTCCGTTGAGTGATGGTCCGGAATCGTATCCAGCTTGTATTTCATCCAGTGGTTCGGTTCTATATGCATGGTACTCCGAGATTCCGTTGAGTGATGATCCGGAATCCTTTCTACACCATGATTCCTTTGAGTGATGTTCCGGAATCGTATCCCGGTTTGGATTCCGTTGAGTGATGGTCCGGAATCCCTTTTACTCCACGATTCCGTTGAGTGATGGTCCGGAATCGTATTCTAGTTTGGATTCTGTTGAATGATGCTCGGGAATCGTATCCACTTGGATTCCGTTGAGAGATGGTCCGGAATCCCTCATATTTTGCGATTCCGTTGAGTGATGGTCTGTGATCGTACTCACCTTGGAGTTCATTGAATTTGAATTTAGATGGCTTCAAAGGTGTAGGCTTCAGCCGAACTGTGTCGCTCTAACCCAATTTCCATTGTGTTGTATGAGAAGATGGTTGTGAGATGTTGTGATTGGTTTCAGACGAACCGTTGGATGTCTGGGTGACTCCTTCGGGGTTTACAAAAGTTTGATATTGATTTCTTATGAATGACTTATATTCAAGAGATGTAAACGGTGATTAATGGTTAGCTTTATCATTATTATCACATACTTGTATTATTGTCACTCACCCGAGCTTTGCAGCTTATCTGAATTCTTGATGCCGATGCACCATTCCCATGGTGTAGGCACTAATTGTACAGATGTCCGGTTTGAAGAGATTACAAGAGGTAGCTTGGTATTTTGGTTAGATTCTGTTGATTGGTCTGGAATCCCTACTCTTGCTCATTTCCGTAAAGGTAGTTCGACCTTAGAGTCGAGTGAATATGAATTATTCACAGTAGACATTGTGTATAATTAGACTTATCATGTTAGTACTTGGAATCCAGGTGGGGAATTATGTAGGGATCCTTTATTAAAATTTATGAATTGATATGAGACCTTATTGATTGAATAACATAGTAATTGTAGATATCATGCATCTTTGATTTTAGGATTGATTAAGTAGAATGATTGCAGAATGAGGTGGGATATGATTGTCATTTTTATGATTAGTCTCGTTGCTCAAAGTTGCTTGAGAATAATATTGTGCTTTGTTGATTCTTGGATATGTCACATGTGGTGGATTAAGGTTTCATGTTGAAAACATAGTGACTTATATGAGAGGTGGAAGGGAAACCTTGATTGACATATTGGATTGTTATGTAGTCTTGAATCTAGTACTTCCATACTTGTCAAATTCTAATGATTGATTGAGGAATGTTATATCTTTCGGCTTGAATGTACTGTGGTAAATGTAGAAGGGTAGTGATTGATGAACTACGAATGGCTTGATCCCTGTTTAGGGTACGTAGGCAGTCTAACGAGGAGGTTAGATGCAGCCATAAAGCTTACGAAAAATTATTACGCAGTTGGATCTTCAGTTATGCCTTGTACTTATCTCGGAGGCGAGATCTGTTAGATATACGGATGTTGGATGACGTCACGCGTCGATCCTGGACGTATGTTGGCTTCGGGGCGTGACAATTTTAATGGTATCAGAGCTTAGGTATTAGGTCCTTGTACCTTTACCTTAGTGTTTGAACGATTTTTGGGTAACGTCATTTGTAACTCTTACGGGACACTACTTAAACGTTTGATCTTGTTGGGTTGAAGTCTTGTGCTGCTTATGTGATCTTGCTCTTGATTGGTATCGATGTGTTGAACTCATGTATTGTGCTAATTTATTCCGAAGCAGAGTTTTAGTCGATGAATGTTGATAGTACGTTGAATAAGTGGTTCGGTTAATTTTTTTATTTAATCCTAGAAATTGTGGTGGAAAATTCACATGCATCTGTATTACTCCAAATAGTGGTTAGAATGCCTTTCATTTAAATCATGGTTATGGATGATTGTGAAATGGTTGTGTTCGTTTGATTGAATGGGAGAAGAAAAATATTTAAAATATCATATTTCATGTTATAGCTTCAAAGATGAGTGTTGATTAAAGTCTCGAATTAGTCTTGAATTGGGTTGATATTATGTTATGCGATATGAAAATTTTGAACGTTAAGTTGAGTGTACAATTGTAATAAGTAGATAGAAAAATCGTATCATACCTGTGCAATTGAGAAGTGTTGAATTGGGCGATCAAGGCCCGTGGATGTTAATTAGGGCGAAAAGGCCCCTGATATGTGAGAAATGGATGAGTGGGCACAAGACCAAATATTTTCAGGGAGAAGCTCCATGAGTGAGCTGTGGGAATGAATTATTGAAGTGATAATTATGGTTGGAATTTTTGTACTTATGAAAGTCACGATGATTTTACGAACGAGAATGAAATCGCAACCCGAGGTTATGAGTGGTTTAATTTATATTGGTGAGTAATTGTGACTTGGAATTCCAAAGAATTTGGTTGGAATTTCTGATATTTAATTTACCCATTTCAGACGGTTTGGCTTGAAATCCAAATATTTATTTGACCAATGAGGGTTTCGGCCGGAATTTATGATATTTGTTTTGCTAATGATGAGTATGGCGAAAATTTTCTAATGTTGATATCACCAGTGGGTGTGGCTAGAAATTTTGTGGAAGAATCGTGGTATAGCTGTGTATAGTCAATGATGGTAAGTGGTGTTACCAATGATTGTGGTTATTATGCTAGTATTTATCTAGCCAATAGTAGATGTGGTTTGATGATCTAGTATTTATTTAACCAATCAAGATTGAGGCTTGATGTTTGATAATTATTTTGCCAATGTGTATGGCTAGAATTCTTGATATTTATTCTACTAATAAATGTTGCTGAGAATTTGAGTATATGGGTGAGAATCATGATGATTTTCGTTGATGTATTTATTTTGAGTTGAATAAACTCATAGGTTGAGGTTATGATTTTATTCACTATAATTGGAATGTTGGGGAAGTTTGTAATTACAAATTGGTTGGTTTAGTTGCCATAATCATGAGTATATCAAAGATCTTGGCAGTCCAGTCATGGATCGTGGCGATGATGTCATCATCTTCTCCGATGGTGAGCCCATCGTCTTTTTCGACTGCTGTGATGTCGACGCAGTCGAGGGGTACGAGAACGAAGAAAGAAAGTGGGGTAATCGGGGGAAGGGGACTAAATGAGTAAAGCATATGTAGAACGGGTAGGTTCGGGGCCCCTGTATTCTAAAATTATGGAACCGCCCCGCCCCTGTAGATACCCTATCCCCGCCCCGCCCCGCCCCGTTTTGTCTCTACCAAATTTGGCCCCGCCCCGAATCGACAATACCCGAACCGGCCCGCGGGTCTTGTACCCGTTTGCCCAGCCCCAGTTCAGTCAATCCCAAAACTATAAGAACGCGGATCTGACAATAAGTTTTAGTAAGGGTGATCATGGAGATGGGAACCCATTTGACGGCCGAGGTGGGATCCTTGCTCATGCATTTCCACCGACCAATGGGAGATTCCACTACGATGCCTGTTAGATTAAACCATACTTTGATTATTCTTGTATTGAATGGATTCGAAGAAGATGATGAAATTGGAAATGGTTTCTACTCACTCTCTACAAGTTGTAGAGATCCTCCTTTTGATTTCTGATATCTCACTTACCTTCTTTCTCACACAAGTCGTGAGATAAGGAAAGAAAAAAACTATTAGGGACTGTTGGATCTATTCTCACTCATAGATTAGATCACAGCCACACATCTAACAAGTAATCAAAACATAAGAAATTCATATGGCTCTCATGGCCTTTTACAAAACAAAACTTTACACTTGGCATTGTGAGCACAAGTGGATACACCATTTGAAACATAAAAAACTTATTCTATCAGTTCATAACTTATAATTCAACACTCCCCTTTAAGTTTTGAGCTGATTTCACATCAAGCATATCTCTGAGATAGTTGAACCGATCCTTGGTTAAAGCTTTAGTGAAGATGTCTGCAACTTGCTCATTTGTTGGACAGTACACTAAGTCAATTACCCCTTCTTGTAGTGCATCCTTGATGAAATGATACCTTCTGTCAATGTGCTTGGTTTTCTGATGGAACACCGGATTATTGGTGATTGCAATTGCAGCTGTATTGTCACAGTGCACTGGAGTTGCTTCAGTTTGTAATTCACCAAAGTCTTCAAGAACAAACCTAAGCCAAATAGCTTGAGCAGTTGCCTTAGAAGCACTAATATACTCAGCTTCTGCAGTGGAGAGAGCTACACAATTTTGTTTCACTAAAGCCCATGAAAACACCCCACTGCCAAAAGAGAAAGCATATCCAGAAGTGCTTTTACTGTCATCAACTGATCCTCCCCAATCACTATCACAAAACCCAATTAGCATTGCATTCTTTCCCTTTACATACTCCAGGCCATAATCCAGGGTGCCTTTAATGTATCTTAGCACTCTTTTAGCAGTACCAAAATGCTTATTTGTGGGACTGTGCATGAACCTAGCAAGGAGACTGGCAACATACATTATATCTAGTCGAGTGGCAATAAGATATAGCAAGCTTCCCACAATTCTTCTATATTGTTCCTCACTTACTGATCCACTACCATCATCTTTACACAGCTTATCTGATGGGACAAGAGGTGTGAATACAGATTTGCACTCACTTAGACCAAATTTATTCAACAGAGAAGCAGCATACTTTCTTTGGTGAATAAAAATACTAGAGTGAGTTTGAATAATTCCCATGCCAAGAAAATGATGAAGAAGACCCAATCAGTCATTTCATACTTGTCCATCATATCCTCGTTGAATTCTTTCAACAAATCATTGCTATTTCCTGTATACACTATGTCATCCACATAAATTGAAACAATCAGAATTTCATCTCCCCTTGCTTTGGTGTAGAGGGTAGCCTCACTAAGACTCTTCATAAAACCACACTGTGCGAGATAAGTGTCAATCTCCCCATACCAGGCTCTAGGTGCCTGTTTGAGACCATAGAGAGCTTTATGAAGTTTATACACTTTGTCTTCCTTCCCTGTGATCACAAATCCATCAGGTTGTTCTACATATACCTCTTCTTCCATAACACCATTCAGAAAAGCAGATTTGACATCAAGCTGATAGAGTTTCCAACTCTTTTGTGCAGCCAAAGCAATAAGAGTTCTGATTGTATCCAACCTAGCAACAGGGGCAAAAGTCTCATTGTAGTCTATTCCTGGTTTCTGAGCATAACCCTTTGCAACAAGCTTTGCCTTGTTCTTTTGCACAGTTCCATCAAGATTGAGTTTGGTCTTAAACACCCATTTAACTCCAATTATAGGCTTATTTGATGGTCTGTCTACCAGTTTCCAGGTTGCATTTTTTTTCAATCATGGAGAGCTTATCCTTCATGGCTTTCATCCAAGACTCATCCTCAACAGCATCTTCATACTTCTTAGGTTCCATAATGCATAAGTTGCATTGAGCAAGTACATCATCCAAGTTTCTCCATTTCAATGGAGTATGATAAAAAACTTGTGAGTCTCTCACACCTTCACTTGATTTGCTAGAAGACTCACTCGACTGTACTTGTGGAGTAATCTGAGTGTCATCAGTATCACTTGGAGTTTCTCTCAAACTACCAGGTGACAAGGTATTTGAGACTTGAGTCTCATCTTCTGTGAACTCACTTCTTGGTATCTCAATAGACTGCCATTCATAGTTAGGCATAATCACATGTTTTTCTGTGTTTCCTTGCCAGTTCCAACTTGAATCTTCATCAAACACAACATCTCTTGACAATATTATCCTTTTAGAGAGTGGATCAAAAACTCTGTACCCTTTCTCACACTTTGCATAACCAACAAAAACTCCCTTCAGACTTTTAACTTCTAGTTTGTGCCTTAGCTCAGATGGAGTGTGCACATAGCAAACTGAGCCAAAAACCTTCAAATGAGCAATACCCGGTTTCCTTCCACTGTAAGCTTCAAATGGGGTTATGTTGTCAAGAGACTTGGTAGGACATCGATTCAGAATATAAACTGCAGTATGTACAGCTTCTGCCCACATATAGTAAGGCATCCCTTTATCATGTAGCATAGACTTGGCCATTTCAACCACAATTCTATTTTTCCTCTCCACCACTCCATTTTGTTGTGGAGTGTATGCAACAGAGAGTTGCCTTTGAATGCCTTCTGTATCACAGAACTGATTGAATTCAGTAGATATGAACTCCCCTCATCTGTCACTCCTCAGACATTTCACCTTTAAACCAGTTTGCAACTCAGTCATTGCTTTGAACTTCTTGAAGCAAGAGAAATCATCAAATTTATATCTAAGAAAGTATACCCAAATCATTCTTGTTGCATCATCCACAAGCAGCATAAAATACTTGTTTTCTCTAGTGGATTCATTTCTCATTGGCCCACATAGATCAACATGAACTAATTCGAGTGGAGCACCTGCTCTTTGTGCTTGACCACTAGGAAAGCTTTCTCTGTGTTGTTTACCATATTGACAACCTTCACAGACTCTATCATACTCTTCTAGATGTGGTAGACCATGAACCATGTCTTTATCTTTCAAATGTTTAATTTCACCAAAACTTAAGTGGCCTAATCTTCTGTGCCAAGTCCAAGTACAGTGAGCAAAACTAGTCTTCAACACAAGCTGGTTCTCGAACCTAAGAGATAGAGGATAACACCTGTTTCCTTTCATTTTCATACTGATAATTTGACATTCCAGATAAGGACCATAAAAAATAGTACACATACTTTCACCAAACACAAGATAATATCTGTGCTCATCCATTTGTCCCACACTTAGTAGATTCTCCTTTAAACCAGGTAAGTACATGACTTCTCTGATGTATTTCCTCCCTCTATTAGTTTCAATTGCTAGTGATCCCATTCCTGCCACATTCACTAACACTCTTGTTGGCATTTGAACTTTCCCTGCAACATTGGTCTTCACATCAACAAGGAGATCAACATTCCCTGTCATATGGTTGCTGCATCCACTGTCAATATACCATTATCCATTAATTTTTGATTCAGCAACAGCACAATTTGCATAGAATAGGTTTCCCGTCACTTCCATTTGATTTGCACAGTTTGCTTTCTGAACAGTTTTTCCAACAGTACATTCTTTGGCCCAGTGCCCAAATCTATCACCGTTATAGCACTTAGATTTCCCCTTATACCTACATTCACCATAATGAAATTTGGAGCACACATTGCACTGAGGTTTTGTACCCTCTTGACTCATGATTTGAGAAGAAGTGACATTCTGTGTAGCATTAACAAATGGCTTTTGCTGAAACTTAGGTTTTGAGTCCCACTTCTTACCCTTCTGATTATAATTTCTCTGTGGCTTAAATGTACTAGATTGAGCATACCCTCGATTCTGTCCTTTTGGATTAACAGTAAGAGAAGAAAATGCTCTCTCAGTCGCATCAGATGAGTGCAAATCAAACCTCTGCTCTTGACTCTTCAATATAGCTAGTACCTCTTGCAGCTCAACAGATTCCAAACATTTGGTGTTTTCTATCACTAAACATATAGGATCATACATCTTAGTGAGACTAATTAACACCTTCTGAACTAATCTCTCATTTGAGAGAGTTTCACCAAACGTCTTCATTTGATTAATCAGATCATTTAAACGAGTAAGATACCCAGACAAGGATTCATCATCACGCATTCTAGTGTATTCAAATTCTCGTATAAGATTTTGGAGTTTCACAGACCTTACCTGATCTCCACCATGATATTCACCATATAACAGATCCCACGCCACTTTTGCTGAGTCTGCGTTTGCGATTCGAGGGAAGATCTGATCGGAGACTGCGCTTTGAATGATGCCGAGGGCTTTTGCATCTTTCATGAAGATTGCAGCCATTTTCTCATCATCGTCACCATCAGCGTCTGTATCTTCATTAGTCTTCGCCTTCGTCTTCTTCGAATCGGGAGTCGTAATCCCTTTTTCCACCAGATTCCATAGTCCATGTGACTTGAAAATGGTGACCATTTTGATTCTCCAGAACTCGTAGTTCTCACCGGAGAAAATCGGAGTCCTCACTTCAGCATTCCCAGATCCAGCCATCGCGAGCTTGTGCGAACCCAGAAAACTCAGCACCGTTGATGTTCGAATTCACTGTGCATGCCCAGTTCTAATCGCAACCTGGCTCTGAGGCCATGTTAGATTAAATCTGATTATTCTTGTATTGAATGGATTCGAAGAAGATGATGAAATTGGAAATGGTTTCTACTCACTCTCTACAAGTTGTAGAGATCCTCCTTTTGATTTCTGATATCTCACTTATCCTCTTTCTCACACAAGTCGTGAGATAAGGAAAGAAAGAAACTATTAGGGACTGTTGGATATATTCTCACTCATAGATTAGATCACAGCCACACATCTAACAAGTAATCAAAACATAAGAAATTCACATGTCTCTCATGGCCTTTTACAAAACAAAACTTTACACTTGGCATTGTGAGCACAAGTGGATACACCATTTGAAACATAAAAAACTTATTCTATCAGCTCATAACTTATAATTCAACAATGCCGATGAGGCGTGGGCTGTGGGAGCTGTGGCGGACGCTTATGACTTGGAGACTGTGGCTTTGCATGAATCGGACATCTGTTGGGGCTACAACATAGCTCTGTTGAAGGAGCTGTCATGTCCCCTGGCGTTCGTAGTGGATTTACCCAAAGTTTGCATGCAGATGATATTCAAGGAATTAAAGCTTTATATAACACTTGATTTCAGATAATCAAAAGTACTAAAAGATAAATCATTAAAGTTCATCAAAAGTCAGCCGTTCATAATTTTTCTTTCATTATCCAATAATTAAGGTACCTCACCTAGAGCGTACTGAGATTCGCAATACGTACATTAAAGTTTTAGTAGCATATATATGCTGGAAGTTTGATGTTTTTCAAAGTTATGGATTTCCTTTCTATAAATTTTCATTTTTTGAACGTGTTAGTTTTTTATGCACTTTTTTTTTATAAATCATATATTTACTAGGAGATGGGGAATAAGGTAGTATCAAACTCAACATTTACCAAATTCGAAATTAAAATTTGTCACTTACAAGTGTAAGAAATATCCTAAACCGTAGTTTTAGCAACTTTGAAGTTTAAGTTGAAAGATTATATAAGAGCAGGTTCAATATTTTACTTTATTGTTATTTTCATTTTAATTACTACTCAAACTATGTATGCAAAGTGCGAAGCAAGGGATAGATTTTTAAGTATGTCGAGAATATGGCCTGAGACATCAAGTATCATAATACAAGTGTTGAAATTTTTTTTTTTCAAGTATCCAACCACTTGTATTATGATACTTAGTATACGGGCTCATGTTCCTAACATACTGAAAAATCTCTTGAAGAAAAGCAATAAATTGTTAGAGTAAAAGAGGTGAGAAATCCCACTCAAACTAGGATTTATATTCTAGTTGACCACCACAACTCCTTATTGGATATACACATACTATATGCCCGGTCAGCATGCCACCTAGGCAAAGTCATGAGTCATTGTAATTGAGATATAGTATAAAAGTAAATCTCTCTGTGATATTTTGGTTAAGTCGGTCATTGTATGAAAAACAGTTATTGAAATACACAAAGTCTCTCTGTCTTCTTCTTCAAGCTTTTATCTTTCAGCTTCTGATCTTTCATGGATTTCTTCTTCATCATTCAATTCATTATGTTAAGATGGTATCAAGAGCCACTCTCGCCTGCGCGTTGATGCTGGGATAGTTTTTCTGGTGCTTCGCTTGCTGATGAGGTGATTTTGTTCTTGAATTTTTTTTTTCGATTGGAGGGTACGATTGAATTTTTTTTTTCTTCCGAAATTGGGATTACGTTGAAGGCCGATGCCAATTAGACTGTTATATGCTGAATATATGATGATTTGTATGAAGATTGTGTTGATTCTTGAAGGCCGATGCCAGAATTTGTAATTTTGTGAAGATTGTGTTGATTCTTGAAGGCCGATGCCGATGTTGATGATTTTCTTTGATTCTTGCCCAGTTTCTTCGTTCTGTGTTAGTAGTTGATCTTGTTCGTTGATTGCATGCTTGATTTGGGTGATTCTTTGTTTGGGATTTATCTTGTCGCCTCGATTCAAATCTGGGTTTTTTGTTTCTTGCTGACTTGTATTTGAGTCAATTCTTGTGATCATCATGACTTCTGTGAAACTTGAGAGTCTACTGGGAATGCTTACTATCAAATTGAATGATGATAATTTCATCAAATGGAGTTATCAATTTTGTTCTGTTCTTCGTGGATATGATCTTCTTGATCATTTCACTGGCGAATCCATTTGTCCCCCTAAATTCGTTCTCACCCCTGAGTTGGGTGTTACAACGGCGATTAATGCTTCATATAAAGAGTGGATTAAGACTGATATGGCTTTGTTAAGTCTTCTCATTGCTACATTAAGTGATGATGCAATTGAACATGTTGTGGGATGTAAAACTGCCTGTGAAGCCTGGACTGCATTACAAGACCGATATATGTTGGTTTCTAAAGCTAGTGTAAACCATTTGAAGGCTGAATTACATACTATGCAAAAAGGGGGTGATACTATAGATAAATATCTTCTGAGGTTAAAAGCTCTGAAGGATCAGTTACAAGCTGCTGGAGAAAAAGTGACTGATAATGATCTCATTATTGCTGCTTTAACAGGATTACCATCTGATTATGATATGATCCGCACTGTCATATTAGCTCGAGATTCACCAATTACTCTTAAAGAGTTCAGGGCACAGTTAATTGGAGCTGAGAAGACTATTGAGACTCGGGTGCATTCTTTAGTTCAGAATATGGCTGCCATGTATGTTAATGCTCCTCCTCCGCATGGTACTTATGGGCATTCTGGTATGTCTAGTTCTTCGAGTAGTACCTCCCAACCCTCCTCTACTGGAAGTGCTCAGATCTATAATGGTGGCTATCCGTCTAGTACTAATAATTTTCAGTCCACGAATCAGTTTGGTGGTGGTTCTCATGGTAATAGGCCTTTCCAGTTTAACAATTACAGACCAAGAGGTAATGGTGGTTATAAACCAAGGTTTAATGGTCCGAGAAATGGTAATTCTTGGCAGTCTTGGTCTGGTAATTCATCCAACAGATTTGACCCTATTCCAGAATGTCAAATTTGCTCCCGAAAGGGACACGTTGCAGTGACTTGTCTATATCGCAATGAGGGTAATAATACTCAATATCCTCAGGAATGTCAAATCTGTGGAAAACGTGGTCACATTGCTCTTAATTGTAGACATCGAGGCAATTATGCGTATCAGGGCAATCAACCTCCTCCTTCCTTGTCTGCCAATTATGCATATCAAGGCTTTCCTTCTATTTCTTCGTCTGATATGCAAATGTTTCATTCACCTCAGTTTCCTGTGCATGTAAATTCCAATTCATATGGTGCTTCACTTGGTTCTTCTTCTCCAGTGGGATTTCAAGCTATGAGTACACATAATTCTGGTGAGGTTGCATCTCCAGACTCATGGGTTGTTGACACTGGGGCTTCTCATCACATGACTCCGGATGTCACAGTTCTTAATCAAGTTACACCTTATGCGGGTACTGAGAAGATCATTGTTGGAAATGGTGAAGGTTTGGCAGTTACACATATTGGCAATGGCATTTTACAAACTCAGTCTAATGCTTTACATCTTAAACAGATTTTACATGTTCCTATGTTAACTGTCAATCTTCTTTCCGTCAAGAAGTTGTGTAAAGATAATCACAGCTGGTTTATTTGTGATGATATTCAATTCTTTGTGCAGGACAAGACAACAGGGGCAATCCTCCACCACGGAAAGAGTAGCAAGAATGAGTTGTTCAAAATTCCTGTGCACATATTTCCTACACTACTTAATAAAGGGGTACGGCCTTCTGCTTTTTTGGGACATGCTGTCAAAAGTTCTCTCTGGCATCAAAGACTTGGTCACCATTCCAATGAAATTTTAGCTGCTATGCTTAGAGACTCTGCTATATCTTGTCCTTCGGATGAAGTTGTAACAGTTTGTTCTCATTGTCTCAGTGGTAAAATGAGTAGATTGCCATTCTCCGATAGGATAGATAGGGTTGACATTCCTTTTTGTAAGATCCATAGTGATGTTTGGGGACCTTCTCCAGTAGTATCACTTGAAGGTTACCGATACTATGTTTCCTTTATAGATGAAGCTACTAGGTTTGTATGGATCTATCCCTTAATCAATAAATCAGAAGTCTTTGGTGCATTTGTCAAGTTTTGTGCTTATGTTGAGACTCAATTTCATACAAAAGTTAAAGTATTCCAATCTGATGGAGGTTGAGAGTTTCTTAGTAATGCCTTTAAGAATTTCCTGGATACCAATGGCATTTTACATTTTGTTTCATGTCCATACACTCCTCAGCAGAATGGATTGGCTGAGAGGAAACATCGACATATTATTGAAACGGCTATTACTTTGTTATCAGTTGCCAACCTTCCTCACAAATTCTGGTTTTATGCAGTTTCTCATGCCGTGTTCTTGATCAATAGAATGCCCTGTAAAGTGTTACACATGTCTTCCCCATTCAAACAATTGTTTCACAAGACACCAGATTTATCTAACCTGAAAGTTTTTGGGTCAGCCATATATCCTTATCTCAGACCTTTAAATATGAATAAGTTGCAACCTCGCTCTTCACAGTGTGTATTTTTGGGATATTCTCCAGGATATAAGGGTGCCATTTGTTATAACATTGTGACAGGGAAGGTACTCATTTCTAGGCATGTCATATATGATGAAACTCTTTTTCCATTTCGTGTCCTGTCCGGATTTTCTAGTCAGGGTTCAGGTCAGCCATGCCCTCTAGGCCATAATAATAGACCTATAATTGTTCAGTTGCCTTCTATTCAGTCTTCTGCACAGGTGGTTGAGAATGTTGTTGGAATGTCATCTGGGCCATCCCTTAGTCCAGTGATACACCATGATAATCGTTCTGAATTCTCTCACGGTGATGCTGCAAGTTCATTAAGTAGTGCACAGGAATCCAGCTCGACTGCTCCTCTTTCCAGTTCTCCCGCCTTGTTGCCTGTCCTTCAACCTTCTCAGCTTGAAGTTGTTCTACCAAGTCTCAGTTCCTCTCCTTCCGGTATTCAAACAAGATTAAGAACTGGAACCATCACTAGAAAAGATTATTCAGCTCTTAGTGCTATTTTTCCAGAAGTTCACTCCTTAACTCTTGATGCTGATGATCATTTTTCAGGAGGATTCACTTTCATTGCAGATATTACTGATGCCTCGGAACCATCAACCTTTCGACAAGCATCTCAAATTCCTCAATGGCAGAGAGCAATGCAGGATGAATTCGATGCTCTGCAAACTCAAGGTACATGGGTTCTTGTTCCTAATTCTGGTGATAAGCATGTTATAGGCAGCAAATGGGTATATAAAATTAAAAGGAATAGCGATGGTTCAGTCTCAAGATATAAAGCAAGGTTGGTAGCACAAGGCTTTAGCCAAGAAAAAGGGCTTGACTATACAGAAACCTTTAGTCCAGTTGTTCGACATACCATTGTGCGATTGGTTCTTGCATTAGCTGCAACACATAAGTCGGATCTTCGGCAATTGGATGTCAAAAATGCCTTCTTGCATGGTGAATTACAGGAGGAGGTTTACATGAAGCAACCTCAAGGATTTGTCAATTCCCAGTTTCCCACTCACGTGTGTAAGCTAGTAAAGTCCTTATATGGTTTGAAGCAAGCTCCTCGAGCTTGGAATGCTAAATTTATCACTTATCTGCAAACAATTGGCTTTGAAGCTTCGGTTTCTGATTCCAGTCTCTTTGTCAAGGTTGTTGATACTCATGTGGTTATCCTTCTTCTATATGTGGATGACATTATCATCACAGGGTCTAATACTCAGTTAATACAATCTGTGATTCATACTCTTGGTGAAGTGTTTGACATTAAAGATATGGGGCATTTGGCTTATTTTCTTGGTATTCAAATTACATATAAGTCTAATGGTGATTTGTTTCTCAATCAGGCTAAATATGTGAAGGATCTTATTCATAAGGCGGGCATGGATGATTGTAAGCCATGTTCCACACCATGTAAGCCTCACAATCAGGTTTTAACATCTGAATGAGTCTTATTACCTGATCCTACTCTCTATCGGAGTCTTGTCGGAGCTCTTCAATATTTAACCTTCACACGTCCTGATATAGCCTTTGTTGTGAATACCGTGTGTCAATATATGAATGCTCCGACAGACATTCATTTAGGGATGGTTAAGCGGATTCTGCGATTCTTACAAGGTACTATGCAGTGTGGTTTAACCTATATATCAGGATGATCGTTACAACTACATGCATATAGTGATTCTGATTGGGCTGCCGATTTGAATACTAGGAGATCCATTACTGGTTATGTTGTGTTTTTGGGTGCCAATCCAATTTCTTGGCAATCGAAGAAACAATCCTCAGTTTCTCGCAGTTCTACAGAAGCTGAGTATCGTGCGTTAGCTCATACTACTGCCGATATTGCTTGGATCAGACTTCTTCTTAAAGATCTGAATGAATGCCTGTCATTTCCTCCTGTGCTATTTTGTGATAACCAATCTGCGATTGCTCTTAGTTTGAATCCAGTTCAACATTCTCGGATCAAACATTTGGAGACTGATTTTCATTTTGTCCGTGAACGTGTCCAAAGTGGGGATTTATCAGTTCAATATCTCTGCACTAAGGATCAAATTGCAGATGTTTTAACCAAAGGACTTCACGGACCTGACTTTCTTCGGCATTGTTTCAATCTTAAGCTAGGTTACCCTAGCTAAGATTGAGGGGGGGTATTGGATATACACATACTATATGCCCGGTCAGCATGCCACCTAGGCAAAGTCATGAGTCATTGTAATTGAGATATAGTATAAAAGTAAATCTCTCTGTGATATTTTGGTTAAGTCGGTCATTGTATGAAAAACAGTTATTGAAATACACAAAATCTCTCTGTCTTCTTCTTCAAGCTTTTATCTTTCAGCTTCTGATCTTTCATGGATTTCTTCTTCATCATTCAATTCATTATGTTAAGACTCCTGAAGCTAGGGTTTATAATCCCAATTCCCCACTCAAAATCCCACTCCAATCCTACTTCAATTCCCATTGAAATATCTGTAAGTTGAGAGGTAACTTTATCATGGGCAAGAACGAAGTCTTCTCACCAAAGGTAATCACCAATCGAAATAAAGCCAAGGGACTCCAGAAGCTGCGATGGTACTGCCCCGATGTGCCAAAACGGATGTGGAACTGGAAACGAGAACGGATTCAAATGCCACTGCATGAGCCAAAGCCACCAGCGGCAGATGCAGATCTTCGGCGAAAATGTCAAATCGCATCGTCGGCATCTACTCAGAAGAGTTCACGCGTAGTTTTCTTTATCTGATAAAGCGGAGCTACGGGTTCAGCCGCATTGCCTCCACGGTGGTCTACAACGAGTACATCAAGGACCGTCATCACGTGCACATGAACTCGACCAAGTGGACGACGCTGACGGAGTTTGTGAAGTTTTTTTTCTTGTGGGGGGGGGGGGGTGGGGAGGAGGGAGTGGCTATTAACTACATTGAAATGGATATGAAATTATCCAAGGTACAGTGAAATAAAGAAGAAGAAGAAGGTTCAGAAGAAAATGAAAGCTAGCTTGGATTGATATCTTTTGAGCTTAACATATTACAAAAAATGTGAGAGAAAGTTTACAATTTATTTTAGTCTACAAAAATAACTAACTCTACAACCTTCTAACAAACTCTTCTAATAGCTTTCATCAGCTAGCCTAATCTCCACCATACACCTTTTAATATTTAGTGCAAAGTGTAAGGTTGAGGAGACGTAGAATGTTTGGCTTATTACGTATAATAGGAGAGTTTTCAATGTGCTCGTAACACAAACATATGTCAGATGTTATTTTCATTATATAAGTGGATGAACACATGAAAAAAAAAAAAAACTTCCTTAAATGCCCCGTGCTCCGGACACATTGAAAAATCTTTCCTATTGTAGTGACCGAAGTTTTGATTTTGATACGCATTTCAAGGGGAGGATGAAGAAGAAAGAGGACTAGAGCGTGTATAATGGAGGAGGAGAAGCAGGAGAGGGAGATTAAGAGGCGGATTGATAGGGTTACTCAGTTGTCGATTCCATTGAATTTGATACAACGGTTGTTTCATGGAATAGGTCATCTGCATGCATTTCCTATTTTAACTAGGATGACTAGACTTCAAAACAAACTATAGTAACATATTTGAAATGCAGTACAAGAGAGTTGGAAGACTCTTCTTCTGGTTTCGTGCTGCATTTATATGCATTCAGTTTGAACCGACTTCCTGAACTCGATTGTCGTTGTTGGCATACGAAGAAATACTGATATAAAGTAGTCCTTTGTAACTTTTCTGCAGCTAGATATTATATATGGATCAGCTCATCAGCTTATATGGAGAATGAGTAAGGATTTGGAAAATGATGTAATAGTTCATCAGTCTTTGGTCTTAAATGGCTTTAAGTTTCCTACATCTTTTCTAAACTGAGATCGTGAAAGTAAATCGATGTCTGATCTTTTATTAAGCGTGCCAACGTTCATCAAAGATTTGACCATTTCGAACTCTGTCTGTAACTCACTATAGGCTCGAGAAACAAAGAGAAGATGTGTACGAATGAGATATCCAGCAACAAGAAGGAAAAGGATTGAATAGAGGAACTCCCGAACATTTGACGATCTCATATGTGTCGATATCAATGGTGACTCATTATTTCGATGAATCAATTCGTAAACACTTGCTCGAAACCACTTATTAGATTCCATTGTGGAAGACACGATTTTTTCTGAAGAGCTCTTCGTTCCTAGTTCTCCTGTAGCTAGATCCTCCGGAACCACAAGAATCCTTAGTTATAATGGAATTCCAACTCATCACCTTTCCTTTTGAGATTTTGAGAAGAGTTGCTCTTTGGAGATCACAGTATAACGGAAGTTGTAAGCTGTGTTCCGGGGGGGGGGGAGTTATTGTCTATCGTTGGCCTCAGTTCATGAACTCATTTCGATTTGGCTGCTGAGTGATACGATGCCACTTGGCATCATATTATTGTGACATGTATATTATTGGGTGATTAGAAAAGACGATACTTGGGTACTTGCTGTGGAGTACCCAAGTTACTGACTTCATAATGTGGGCTATTCTCCCAAGTTACTGACTTCATAATGTGGCCAAATGAGAATAGCCCACCTGTCTTCTCTAAGGCTATCTCCAACCGATGGCTGGCCAGAGGGCTCGTTTTAGCCCTCTGACCCTCCAAGATCCTCCAAGATATTAATATTTTAATGAACAATACAAGGTCATATTTGTCTCCGTCTCCAACCGAGGGCCAAAGGGCCAGATGGCTCGTTTTAGCCCTGTCATAAAAAACCGTCTCCAACCGAGGGCTAAAGGGCATAGGGCCAAACATAATTTATTATTTAAAAACTACAACTTAAATGTTGTTAAATGTTTTTTTTATGTTGTATAATTTTTATGTTGGTTAATGTTATTTAATGTTGTTTCATATTGCTTAATGTTGTTCCATGTTACTTAATTTAATTTAATGTTGTATAATGGCTTAGGAAGTTATAGGAAAAAAATAGAATAAAAAAAAATACGAAACAAATTTTTTGAAATAGAAGTTAAATAGAATTTAAAATAAAATGAAACAAATTTTGTGAAATATAAGTTATAGGAAAACATGGAATTTAAAAAAATATGAAACAAATTTTGTAAAATAAAAGTTATAGGAAAAAAAATAGAATTTAAAAAAAAATATGAAAAATAGAAGTTATAGGAAAAATTTTGTAAATAAAAAATAATAATAATACTGTAAACAAAAAATTCAAAGCATTCCTGTTGGTTATACATTCATATTATTTAGTATAACCGACAGGAAATCCGACACATTTAAAAAAAATCTGGTCAGCCCTCCCCGATGCCGTGGGGCCCTCTCAGATTCCACAGCCCTTTGGCCTGGCCCTCGGTTGGAGACGGTTTTCGGGCTATTTTCGGCCCTCTAGCCCTCTGGACCCTTCGGTTGGAGATGGCCTAAAACTGCCCCAAACATTGGTTATCTTTGTAACCAAACATCAATCATCTTCCTCACACTCAAGCATTGTTTTCTCCTTGCACCCCAACGACAACCCCAAGCCTTGTTTTCTCCATGCACCCCAACATCAACCCCATCAAAAAGGACTGGAGTGGGATCGTTGTTGAAGAGGACTAGGTGGGGTCGCCGTCAAAGAGACGATTGACGTTGGACTCGCCGGTTAACAGAGGGGTTGGGGTACTCTCCAGTGAGTTTCCAAGTATTGTCCGATTAGGAATTGTAACTAATTGTGGTTAAAGCTGTTAGTTTGTTGCTTAGCAGATAAGTATGTTCATAATTAGTATAAATAAGGGTTCTTGTAAAGCGGCATGCGTCAGTTGTAAAGTTGTCATTTGTGTAATAAAGAGTTACTTTTACATTGCAATCGAGAAAGACGTAGAGAGGGCATTAACACTGAGTTCAGTAACATTGCACCTTATTTGCATTTTCTTGGAGTCGGACATACTTGCATAAGGGTACACACTCAATTTCTTGGAGTCCGACATACTTGCACAAGGCGCAAATTTGCATCCGTAGATCCATACAGAGTCTCAGTATGCGAGTAACGGACTCCCGAACCCAACTATGTTCACGCTACTCCGATTACTGAGCAGAGTATGCAAGAAGTCTTCAAGAAAATCCAGGCAATTGAAGAAAATCAATCTAAAATGTGGAGTTCCTAAGATCCTTCTGAATCGGCAATTCGGAAACTTGTTGGCTAAACATGAAAGTTACATATTGAACCTGCTCCTATGCAATCTTCCGGCTTAAACACACAAATACATAAAATTCCTATACGTCCTCCGTAGTAAGAACTGCTTACAAATAGATTTAGGACATCAACATTCGAGTGTAAAAGAAGAAGGAAACTATTCATCCTAAATCCTAATATGTCCGACTCCAAGAGAATATAAATAAGATGCAACTGAACTCAGCAGCCGAACTGAGTTACATGAGTAAAAGATTTACAAACTGATGAACATTGGCACGGTTAATAAAAGACCAGACATCAATTTACTTTCACGATCGCAGTTTAGAAAAGATTTAGGAAACTTAATGCGATTTAAGATCAAAGATTGAAGAACTATTACATCATTTTCCAAATCCATATATGCTGATGAGCGGATCCATAAAGAATATCTAGCTATAGAAAAGTTACAAAGAACTACTTAATATCAGTATTTCATCCGTACGCCAACAACGATAATCAAGTTCAGGAAGTCAGTTGAAACTGAATGCAAAAATGCAGCATGAAACCAGAACAAGAGTCTTCCAACTCGCTTATCAAAATTCGGTAAGATATACCTTACTTGTGAGAACCATAACCGTTCACGCCCAATTCCACTTCGCCGGCTTTCTGCATTGCCAAATTCCCCTCCTCTTTAATCTCGTCATCCTCATCAGAATCCAAAGTAAACCGGCTCTGATTATCAAACTGATGTATTTCTGTGCCAAGCGGCTTATAGTGCGAAACATCAACCCGGACTCCGCCACTCTTCCTATTGATAATCGAGTACACTCCCACAACCATAACCACCATAAAAGCAAGATGGCAGTTAAACTGAAGCGTGACGATGGCTCTAGCCCTGTGATACTCAGGGTGCCCCTTACATTTCACTGTGTAATTCCCTCTACTCTTTTCGTGCAACGAGCATCCGTGCGCTATGAAGCCGGTGTACAAAGAAATACCCATTTGCAGAAACCACATTCCTTGCAGAACCAGCCCAACCCCACGAGCCAATTTCGGATAATTCGATTTGGGGTTGTTGAATTCAAGCATTGTAGAAAATATACACACAGCAATAGGCACAAGCAACAGATCAAAGTACCGATTTTCGATTCCGAAAGTGTCTTTTCTTTGCAGGTAAAACATTAAAAATTCTTCAACGAATGCGAAAAGACCGACCAAACTAAGCAACGAACAAGGCAAAGCTGAATTCGTGAATTTTACCAGAAGACCCGTGATCGCGTAGAGCAAGAACAGCGATGCGACCGCCAGGACTTGCAATTGCATAGCTGACCCGACTCCGTCGGCTGAGTCGAGCGCATCAAAGAAAGAAACCAAAGAGTTCGAGATGAACAGCAACGAAACAACGGCGGCGGCGAGGTAATAAATCGACGACGATCGAGACTGGGTTTTCGGCGGCGGCGGGGGACGAATCGGAGCTTGAGGCGGCGACGGCGGAGATGAATCTGAATCTGAATCTGCGTTTGGGTTTTGGATTGAGGAAGAAATGGCCTCGTATGCGCCCATCAAAATCAGGCCGCCGCCTGCGGCGGCGAAGGTGAGAAACCCCATGTGCTTGATCTTCGGATTGGTGGTTTTTTTCCCTTCTCAGAGCAGAGATGTTGAGGGGCTCCAATTCCAATGGATTGTTGGGATTTCTGAGACTGTCAGGTGGTTGATCTTGCTGGCGGGCGCCGACATGTCGGACTCTTTCGGAATTGTCTAATCGATGATGATGTTTCCGTTGACAATTACAGGAGGATACTGACTTTTGGGTTGGATTATTTGCATTTCGGAATGTGCTCCCTTCTGCTTCAGCGAATTTGCGAACTAGCCGGGTGGGCTTCCGCTAGTCCAACTGTTTTGTGGTCAAGCCCAATTGTGAAGTCCAACTTTTATGGGCTTCTTGATTTAATATTTTTTTAGCTCATTATATAAACTCAACAAATGTTGCGAGGTAGATGAATATATGAGCTCATGTGCATGAATAAACAGTCAGAATCCAAGTATTATCCTTTACGTTTTATATATTTGTGCGTTTATACTTTATGGTCGTGGGTCTTGTGACTAGTGACTTGTGAGTGTTGTATAAGCTTCACACGGACAATTCATGTGAATTTTCAAAAAAAAAAAAAAAAAAAAGTGAATAGAAAAGGGAATAAAAGCTAGAGGAGAAAAAACATGGGCCGGATAAGGTAGATGGAGGCGTTATCCAGAATTAAAGTGAGAATATGGATAGGAACACAGCTATATACATTAAGGATCATAATTAGGCTGCAATCAAGCGCATGCAACTTTCTTTTTAATTTTAATTTCCACTTCTTTTTTATTCATTTTCTACAAGATTTCTTTAGACATCTCATATTCTTAATAAAGTTGAACATTGATTTCTCTACAAAGGATTGTAAACATCATGTCAATTATAAAACTATTTTTCATTGACTAATGTACCAACCATTTATCACATCACCCGTGGTATAAATATATGGTATCCCCATCATTATTCGTTATTTTATTAAGGAAGTAATACAGGCACTTGGCACACTCCTTTTTATCATGTACGCACTTCTTCCAAAGGTTAGAGACACACTAAAGGGTGCACAGGGACAAAGACAGTGTGCGAAAATCACTTCCAATTAATTATAGAAAATCCATTTGCATTGATTATCGTTCTTTAGGAAAATAATAAGAAAAAGAAAGAAAAAAAAACAGGAGAAATGTGTGGCTACATCCATTACTGGAATGCTACCTACCTTCTCTATTTGCCTTTTCATATTTATCTTTCACACTCATCACTTTATAGGTGCATTTTACTACACCCGCTTGCAGAGGATAGAACCTCCTCCCCGCATGCTCACAACGGTAATTCGGGGGTCAGCCCGTAAGATTTCGAGTATAAAAAGCACGTTCCCCGTATAGTATCATGCTCATCTCCTTCTTTCCATCTCTCTTTCTACCCAAAAAACACGACAGAAAACAGACAGAGTCCGATGACGACGACGAAGAAGATCAAAGGGCTTGTTCACTTCGTTTTCGCAATGTACCTGGTTTCTGTGCTGTCGGATGTCCAAGTGCCCGTGCACGGGCGAGTTCTCTTGCAGAAGAAGCCCGACCCGGAGAATGCTGCTGCCAGTGCTCGTTGGTTGGTCTCCCAGAATATTTGGGGCGTCTTGGAGTAATGATCTCTTTACTATCTTCTTGTATTTTGGTGTTGTTTCTGTTGGTTTTTACTTTACTGTCGTGCGTTAATTTGGGGCGCTCAGTTTTGATAGTACAGAGCCTTTTGCCCTACAAGACATGGACACATGATGATACGACACAATACGACATGGATCAGATGCATAAAATTAACAAGAAGAATTGATATATGACCACAAGAGAATACGATATTGAGATACGATACGGCACATGATACGAGGGGATACCACTGTGTCTATACATACATTTTGGCTATGATTACGTTTGCTGATTAGAGAACCAAATTTGTGTGATTTTAATTTGGTTTCTTATTGGTCAAATTGGAGATCTGATTTCGAACCTTGTGTGTTGTGATGAAATTCAAACATGTGTTGGGTGCTCTAGAATCTTGCTTGTAAATTGGTGTTAGAAAGCGCTTTTAGCGACGTTTGCCATTAAAATTTAAAAGGCTTTTGATTATGGAAGCGCTTGTTGGGGTCATTTGTAATTACTTTTGTAAGAAGTACCTCATCTCATAAGTGTTTATGCTAGAAGTGTTTTCATTAGAAAGTAGTTGATATTTGTGTTTGGATGTTAGACATTTCATGCTTACTTGTGTATTTTTTTTCCGTTCACAGTACTATCTCAAGCGACTTGGGAGGAGCACCCTTCGGGTAAGATTTCTTATTTCTTCTTGTTATATATATTATCGCGTTAGATATACTACTCAATGCTAGTATTTGAGTCAAGTGTTCCTCACGAGTACAAGTTTAGGCAAAAGCGAAATATTTTGCAGGTTCAATCGAGGCCAGACATACAAGGCCTCGTTCCATATAGAGAATTAACTTGTGTAGGACTATTCACTATATTAAAAGTATTTTAAAAGAAGAAATGAATGACAAATCCTTATTTTCTCGGATAAAATAATTTTGAAAATACGATGCAGGAATGTGGTTTCATTTAGCGACGGAGAACCTGGAAAAGGCAGTGGTATCCCTTACTTCTACTTGACAACTCTTGATCCGACTGCAAGAAATGCACTGAAAGACCCAAGAGCTTCGTTGACAATTAGTGAACATCCTATCGGAACCTGTGGCAAGACAGACCCAGAAAATCCCACTTGTGCAAAGCTTACACTCAACGGGAAGGTGTGTCGCAACAGAAAATTTATTTGTTATCCGTACTATCCTTGAGAAGAAGGAGAAATCGCATTGATTTTGGCTAACCTGGAATGCATGATATTTTTTCAGCTGAAGCTTGCGGATCCCAAAGAAATAGAATTTGCTAAAAGGGCCTTGTTCTCGAAGCATCCGGAGATGAAGGGTAATACACAAATATACTGTTTGAATTTTTTCAACACGGTTGATATTTTTGTTAAAAGGGCGACTCCAACCCAAAAAGGCTTCTTGCTTTGCAAGAGTCGGTGGAATGTCTATCGTACGCAATCTTACTATTTCTTTGCCAAGAGGTTGTTTCCACAACTCGAACCTGTGATATTTCAGTCACAAAAAACCCTTCTGTTGTGTTAAGGCTCGCCCTTCATCCCACATCAGAGAAACTGTTAAATTTTGGCCAAAATTGACAAGTTTTGTCAATATTTCCGACATATCGGTTAAATATCGACAAATTGCCATATGACATTTTCCAAAGGCAACCGATATTGTTATCAATAACGATATATCTATCGATATTTCCATCAATTTATATATCGATATTTCTACCAATACCGATATTATAAACATTACACACTAGTACACCGCCTGTAGTTATTTTGTAATGGGTAATGCTAGGAAGATAAAATTTGAAAACTAAATGACATGGAAGCTGATGATTGGTTTATTACTTTAGTGTTGATAAATGTGCTTATTCCTATTAGTAACACATAATTTAGTTTGCAAACTCCGAATTTAGTCTCCTAGCATTACCCCTTTGTAATTTCAGCTTTTCGTTTCATCTTCCGCTCAACTAACAAGAGTGATTTTTGTTTTTGCTGCATGGTTAACAGACTGGCCCAAGACTCACAACTTCCAGTTCTTCAAATTAGACATCGAGAACATCTTTCTGATCAACTGGTTCGGCGGTCCAAAACCTCTCACGGTCGATCAGTACCTTCATCCAAAAAAATAAATGTAGCCTCATGTTATCATATATGAATCAATAAATTTACTTTCATGTCTTCATGTGCTTAATTCAAAATAAATTTACTTTCATGTCTTCAAGTGCTTAATTCAAAAGTTTCTGTTTGTTTTTCGACTTCCTGAAAACGAATCTCCACCATCTACAGTACAGAGAACGCCTTGACTCGGGGACTACTCGTGATCAAATGTGATTCGTCTTGCTTGATTACGAGCTGGCTGGATCTGCATTTGGATTGTGCATAAGAATTCTGTTGTATAATACAGGAGACAAGTATAATTGTATATAAAATCCATATAATTTCTATAAATTGTTGCATGAGGATGCTGAAGATATATTCGAACTTGAATGCACAAGGAGAAAGTATTTTTGCTCAAACGAATGTGGCCAAGTCCACGTTTGCCAATACATGAGTATATCAAGATATAAAAAAAATCTAAGCTGATGGCGTTATACTGCAGTGATGGAAAACCTGTTGCGAGTTATATATTAGTTAAAGTGTAAATAGGAATTTATTGCCCCACATTGGTGAAGTACATATGTAATACCAATTGTAACTCCTATTTATACTCCACTTTGGAGATTAATGAATATATAAGAAATTCTCAAATATTGTCATATATATTTTTGGCATTTACCATGTTTAGTTTGATATGGCATCAGAGCAGTTCGCTCTTGGTGACCTGTGTGCTTTAATTTTGTGCTCACCTTTGTTGTGATTTCCTTCGTTGAAAAAAAAAAGGTGAATAGGGTCGCGCTACAGTACATCGCTTGCTACAGTGCATGAACAGTGGTTTGCTTTGTGAATAGTGATCATCTACAATGTCGTAAACAGTGATTGCTATAGTCGTGAATAGTCTGCTACTACAGTGTTCTGGTAAATTGTTTTCATTCTGTTGCATATCTTTTGTGCCCTTATTGTTCGTGATTTAGTTCAATGACTCAATATAATTATAGTGTTGTTATGCATCTTGGTGGAACAAATAAATGGATAATTGATATTGGGACCACTGATCATATGACTAGTGATCCTAGAGTGTTTGATGAGTTATGTGACTATGTTCGTGATCCGTATATTACTAGTGCAAATGGAGCACATTCCCCTGTGAAGGGTGAAGGCACTATCTCTCTTATTTCGACCTTATCACTGGTCCATGCTTTACTTGTTCCTGATGTTAAGTGCAATCTTTTGTCGGTAGGAAAACTTCTTGATACCTTATATTGTTCTGCTCACTTCTACCCTACGTATTGTTATTTTCAAGACATTCAAACTCAGAAGATAATTGGTCGTGGTAAAAGAATAGGGGTTTGTATATCTTGACTATGAAGGATATTGTTGTTTCTGGTTCAAATAATCATCAAGTTTTAAGTGCTAAAGTGGATGACAGACATCAAATTTGGTTGTGGCATCGACGATTGGGACATCCATCATTCAGTTATATGAAGCATCTATTTTCTTCTTTGTTTCGCACTTGTAGTGATTCAGAGTTCAAGTGTGAAACATGTGTCATGGCTAAAAGTCATCGTGTCTCTTTTCCCATAAGTGATTCTAAAGCTACTTTGCCATTTGATTTGATACATTCTGATGTGTGGGGTCCGGCGAAAGTTATTTCTAATGGATTCCGTTGGTTTGTTACTTTTATTAATGATTGTACTCGGTTAACTTGGGTGTTCTTGATGAAGAATAAGAGTGATGTTCCGTTGCTTCTTCAAGAATTTTGTACAATGGTGTCTACTCATTTTCAGACCAAAGTTAAGGTTTTCAAGTGACACGCCCCGACCCTGATATTCCCCGAATACCAGGATAGACACGTGCTGGCCGACACCCAAGGGTGACGAAAGCCATTAATTGATACAAAAGCTAAGAATAAGAAATAAGTAAGGGTTAGAAATTTAAAATACCAAGAATTAATAATTTAGGAACGTGCTCAGAGCATACAACTAAACCTAATCACTAAGAAGAGTTAAGATAAAATTTAATGAATAAAGGAGTGAGTCCTACATTCAAGAGGATCCGTAAATGCTGCTGCGGAAGTGTCTTGACGCCGGGATTAGGTGCCTTGATTCTAAGTCCTGAATGGGGGCGCAAAACAAAGGTGAGTGGACCAAGTTTATATATATATAATAATAAAACAGTTATCAACGTACTAACCCCCAAAGTTTATATAATGAAAACTATTAGCATAATAAGTGATGGATTTAATAAAAATCCTAGCATGCCAAAAATATCTCAAAAGCCATATTTCGGAATCTCATCGCAGAAATCAAAACAGTAAACGTCTCATAAATCGTCTCGTAAACGCGGTGTGCTGCTAGAAAGATCACTGAATAAATATAACTCCCGGCCCAATGCCTGCACCTCAGTCTCTGTGCCCGTAGCCAGAGATAACTCCCTCCCGGCCCAATGCCTGTCTCCGTGTCCCTCAGCCTTTCGCTAGGGATTATTTCTCCCGGCCCACATGCCAACACCAGATCCTCGCCCCAGGCGGCATAGTGTCTACTAGGTACGCACAAATATTTACGTCTCTCTTAAATAACCACTTCATAACATAGGTTACAGATCATCGTCTACACTATAAAGAGGGGTTCAAAAACATGTTCTAGCATCCTATCGTCATATATCAGATAGTCTACCAGTTCATGGTTTTTATAGAAAATACGATATATTAAAATATAGCTCAAAATAGGCCAACAATTAATTCCTCACCAAAAACACGAGACGAAAATCAATATATATTCAATAAACATGCTTCACATAAATCACTTCATAAATTCGTAGGCATGCTAATCATTTATGCAATTGAACTATCAAATCATGCAATTTTAGAAGGGGTCCACTCACAAATATTCCTTAGCAGAAGAGTTGTGCGAATAAGGATATAGAATTTCTCCACTAGCAATATTACCTAAGAACAAGAATGTAATTAATAAATAAATAAAAAGGATTTTTCTAAAAGATTGGGTTTGAATTAAATAAAATAAGAAAATTGGGTTTGGATGGGTTTAGGATTTTTAAGGGATTTTAGGAACCTAGATTTTGGGTTAAAATGGTTTAGGGTTAGGAAAGGGGTTTGGGCATTAAGCCCAAACATATACTTAAGCTATAAACACACACACACACTACACAAGGCCCTAAGGCCTCCTAACAGAAATCAGGGCTTTAAGCCCTTGAAATTTCTAACCCTTATTTATTTCTTATTCTTAGCTTATGTATCAATTAATGGCTTTCGTCACCCTTGGGTGTCGGCCAGCACGTGTCTATCCTGATATTCGGAGAATATCAGGGTCGTGGCGTGTCATCAAGTCTGATAACGGAGGAGAATATGTGAATCACACTTTGGCGGGCTTTTTTCGTGATCATGGTATTATTCACCAGATGACTACTCTGTTTACACCCCAACAAAATGGTGTGTCTGAACAGAAGAATCGTCAAATAATAGAGGTTGCTCGCTCCTTGATGTTGGATAAATGTGTTCCTAATCATTTGTGGGGCCATGCTATTTTGGCTGCTGTGTATTTGATCAATCGTGTTCCAAGTAGGGTTCTTGATTTTCAGACACCGCTTGATGTGCTACAAAAACATGTTTCTCTTGTTTCTGTATCAAAGGTTCCTCCGAAAATGTTTGGGTGTATTGCATATGTGCATGTTTACTCTCATCAGTCATCAGTGGAGTAAACTTGATGCATGTGCTCTCCAATGTGTCATTATTGGGTATGCTAACAATAAAAAAGGCTATAAGTGTTATCATCATTCGACTCAGAAAACTTATATTACCATGGATGTCACATTCCACGAGGAAGTTTCGTATTTTGTGAAGCTCTCTTCCGACTCTCCACTTCAGAGGGAGAGGGGGAGTGAAGTGCAGATTCGAAGAGATGGTATGGATGATGTGTTACAGACAGAGTTGGGGACAGAACCTATTATGTTGCGTAATACTGATCAGTCGGCTACAGATAGTGATCAGTCACTTGTCATTCATGGAACTATTTCTACTGACGACAAATCAGATGTGCCTAGCGAGTTGCCTGTTAGTATGTCTAACGAATTACCTTCTGATGATCAGTTGCCTGCTGCTGGTATGTTTAACGAGTTGCCTGATGATGGTTCGTCCAGTGATGATTCTTCTAACAGTTTGGTACAAGATGGTGGCATACATGAGGTAAATTCTGATGATTCTTCTACTTATCAATTGCCTCCAAGAGCTAATCGTGGAAAACCTAAAATACAATATGAGCCTGATATGTATGCCAAAGTCAAATATCCTATCAACAATTATGTGTCTACTCATCGTTTGTCCAAACCATATACATCTTACATATGTCAGCTATCTAGTGTATCAATTCCAACAAAATTGCAAGATACTTTGTCTGACCCTAAGTGGGTTAATGCCATGAAAGTTGAGATGGAAGCTTTGGAAAAGAATTCTACTTGGGATTTGGTTCCTTTACCAAACAGGAAGAAACTGTTGGATGTAGATGAGTGTTCACTATTAAGCACAAAGCAGATGGTTCTATTGACCGATATAAAGCCAAATTAGTTGCTAAGGGTTATACTCAAACCTATGAGGTGGACTATCAGGAGACTTCTGCTCCTATTGCCAAACTTAATATTGTGCGTGTTCTTCTATCCTTAGCAGCAAACCATGATTGGCCTTTGTTGCAGTTTGATGTTAAGAATGCTTTCCTTCATGGTGATCTTAAGGAGGAAGTTTATATAGATCTCCCACCTAGTATCGGAACATCTCCTGGAAAAGGTGTTGTATGCAGGTTACGAAAGGTTTTGTATGGTTTGAAACAATCTCCTAGAGCGTGGTTTGGAAGGTTTACAAGTTTAATGAAGAAGTTTGAGTATATCCAGAGTTATTCAGATCATACTTTGTTTCTAAAGCGACAAAATGGTAAGCTAACTGCATTGATTATTTATGTTGATGACATGATAGTGACTGGTGATGATCAAAATGAGATACAATGCCTTCAAAAGTACCTAGCTACTGAATTTGAGATGAAAGAATTGGGTGAATTGAAGTATTTTCTTGGAATCGAGGTTGCACGATCCAAGCATGATATTTTTCTGTCTCAACAGAAGTATGTGTTTAATTTGTTAGCTGAAACATGTATGTTAGATTGCAAACCTGTTGAGACTCCGATTGAGCAGAATCATCTTCTGGGCTTATTTCCAGATCAAGTTCCTACTCATAAGGAACGGTATCAGAGGCTTGTGGGGGGGATTAATTTATTTGTCTCACACTCGCCTTGACATTGCTTATGCAGTTAATGTGGTAAGTCAGTTTATGCACTTACCTAGTGAACCTCATATGGATGCAGTAACCCATATTTTGAGGTACATGAAAATGGCTCCTGAAAGAGGCTTGGTTTTCTCCAAGAATGGTCATTTGAATGTCGAAGGGTATACAGATACAGATTGGGCAGGTTCTATCACTGATCGGTGATCTACATCTGAATACTTTACGTTTGTGGGTGGTAATTTAGTTACTTGGAGAAGCAAGAAACAAAAAGTGGTGGCTAGGTCAAGTGCAAAAGCTGAGTTTCGTGGTATCTCATGGTGTATGTGAGTTGTTGTGGTTGAAAAAATTGTTGAGAGATCTTGGGTTTAAACCCAAATGTGCTATGAAACTTCATTGTGATAACAAGGCTGCTATTGAGATTGCTCATAATCCAGTGCAATATGATCGAACAAAACATGTGGAGATTGATCGACATTTCATCAAGGAAAAGTTGGAAGCTGGAATTATTATGTTTCCGTTTGTGGGGTATGAAGATCAACTTGCTGATGTTCTTACTAAGACTGTGTCTAATAGTGTGTTTTCCAACTCGCTTGACAAGTTGGGCATGCGTGACATCTTTGCACCAACTTGAGGGGGAGTGTTGCGCGTTATATATTAGTTAAAGTGTAAATATGAGTTTATTGTCCTACATTGGTGAAGTACATATGTAATACCAATTGTAACTCCTATTTATACTCCACTTTGGAAATTAATGAATATATAATAAATTATCAAATATTGTCATATATGTTTTTGGTATTTACCATGTTTAGTTTGATAAAACCTAAGCAGATGCCTATGCACTCTAGCGGAAAACTTAAAACGCTGAATTAACGACGAGTGACCTAATTCCATCATTTAAAATATCAAGTTACGTAATTTAACTCATCTCCCCTGAAACCTGATGATAATGGTGCTTTTGGTTGGAAACATGTTATAAATACACCTAGTTTCACTGCCATGGAATCCATTATGTCAAGGATCTTGTCTCAATCTAGACTTGTTTATTTTGTGGAAAAACTATTGACATACTAATTTGTGTAATTACTTTCTGTTTTGAGCCTTCCCCAATCTCATATCTACTTCATCTGATTCCTCTTTGTTTGTTTCCTGCTTTGACATGCAGCCCTTGAAACTTCATGTTTTAAGGCTTAACGAAAACATAGATGAATTGAAGCTTCAGTTGGTGAGTTGTCCTGGGTTTCTATGTTTCTGTTTTATCATTTTCTTTCAAAAATCTATGTCTGTTGTTCTCGGCAAAGTGAGGCAAATTGTGCTATGTTTACTTGAACTAGGATAAAGACAAGGGATGCAGAAAATACGCACTCGGTTAACGAATCAAGAACTCAATTGGTGAGCTATCTTATGTTTATATACTTCCATGCGCTTCAAACCAAATTAAGTAATAAACTGAGCTAAACTTAACAGTTTTGAAGAGGCAAACGTTAGTTCTTGTGGTGAACGATCAATTAGACACTCAAAAAGATAATGTGACTAGTTTCTCTACGGCCTGTGATGAGGATGAACATGGAAAAGTTGAGCCAGGATCTTCAAATGAATCTGTTACAAATAAAGAGGATGAAACTGGTACAGTCGTGACTGGATCTTCAAATGAATCAGTTACATACGAAAGATGTGCAAATTCGCTCAAGGATATAGATGGAGAAGTTGAAGACTTATTTACATCTTTTGCCGAAGATGTTATGGTAATATCAATTATCATAGTCATATGCATGTTTATATTTAGTACCTCCTTGGTATCTTCTGCAGCTTCAGAAGCGATATCTGAAATAGCGTACATTGTATTTGTTAAGGCTAGAGACAAACAAGAAGCTCATGTGACTCCCGTGAAATTGGAAGATGAAACGGGCACTGTAGTAAATGGTCAGCTAGCCACAAAACAAAATATGGCGATTACATTTTCTTCGATCTGTGGTGAGGATGAAAATGGTAAAGTTGATCCAGTATCTTCAAATGAACCAGCTATAAGTCAAACGGTTGCAAATGTGTTCGATGATGTTAATGGAGAAGAGGGAGTCCCCGTCTCTACATCTGTCTCGGTAATAACAGTTACCATGAAGTCCTATGCATGTTTATATTCTATATCCTTTTCGGAAACTTCTTCTGTTGTTAATTCAGTCAAACGGTTCGAGCAGTTCAGCAACTGTTGGCAAACAGCGTTGCATTTCTGGCAATAGTGAATCAGACCGTCAGTCCCAGTATTGGCAAGAAAGAATTTTAACGAGAAGTCCCCGTGAGCAGTGCATCTTTCCAACAATGAGAGGCTTCTTCTGCGAAAACAAGCCCTCAAGATGAAAAATCGCCCTGTGATTACAGTTGGTAATTTTATATCCAAATTAAGTTTTCTGGTTTACCTCTCACGTAGAAGCTGCAGAGAATAGGAAGGAATAGCAATAAGCAAGCTAAATAAAAGAGTAGCTGTAGGAAGCTACTCAATAGAGATAAAAATATATTCCAACGTTTGTTGATGCACAAAATCAGCGAGGACTTTGGTACAACAGAAAGTGTTAAGTTTGTGACATTCGCTAGATTGCTCCGGTCACTAGTGTGGATAAGTATGTAAATAGATAGGGACAGAGAAGCAAACACAAGATGTACGTGGTTCACCCAGATTGGCTACGCCCACGGAGTAGAAGAGTTCTCATTAATTGTGAAGGGTTTACACAAGTACATAGGTTCAAGCTCTCCCTTAGTGAGTACTAGTGAATGATTTAGTACAAATGACATTAGGAAATATTGTGAGAGAATGATCTTTATTTATAGAAGAGAATTTCTAGTTTCATTCTGACATTGACACGTGTGGTGTTGTGATTGACTTCTGATGTTGACACGTGTCGCGCTATGATTGGCTTATGATGTTGACACGTGTTGACACGCCCCGATCCCGATATTTCCCCGAATACCAGGATAGGCACGTGCTGGCTGACACCCGAGGGTGACGAAAGCCATTTATTGAGTGCTATTGCTGAAAACAAGAAATAGATAAGGTATATACATATAAAAGAATAAAGAATATGCATTTAAGGAACGTGTTCAGAGCATACGACTAACTAGAATACTAAAAGAAATAATATAAAATTGAATGAATAAAAGAATGGGTCCCACACCAAGAGGACTCGAAGATGCCAATGCGGAAGTGCCTGGATGCCAGGATTGTATGCCTTGATTCTAAGTCCTGAAGGGGGCGCAAAACAAACATGAGTGGACCAAGTTGATATATATAATAAAACAGTTATTAACGTACTAACCCTCAGGTTTTATGAAAACACATATATAATGATAAACATAGGTTTTCCGAAACCTAGCATAATGTGCAGTATCTCAAATCGTAACTTGTATATATAATAATCACTAGTGAATTGTCCAATAACCCCCAGGCCCCATGCCGGCTCCCCGTCTCTGAGCAGACAGTCAGAGGAAAATACACTTCAGGCCCCATGCCGGCTCCCCGTCCCTGTGCCAAATAGCCAGAGGAAACACACTCCAGGCCCTATGCCAACGCCAAACCGTCGCCCGGGACGGACCGGAATCTATCCCTACGTCCCGTAGCGGAAAGGACCACTAAGTAAGTACAAAACCACTGAACATATATATATTGAAAAACAACTTCATAGTATAAAGTCATCCATCATCTATACTATAAAGAGGTGTTCGAAACATGTTCTAAATATCATATCGTCATCCATCGGATATTCTATAAGAACATGGGTTATAGGAAAAATAGTAATAATTCAAAGTAGCCTCAGTAAGCATGTTATCTCACAAAACGTTTCATAAAACGTAATCATTAAATCATGTTTTTCATGTATGCATTTCTACTATAAAACATGCATTTTAGAAGGGATCCACTCACAGTACTTAGCCGCCGAAGAGCCACGCAAACTAACGAACAAGAAAACGTCACCAATAATTGCCCCTAAGCACATAAAGGGTCCAATTAATAAAACTCTATTTTAACAATTGAATTTGGGAAAACAGACGTTGGAAACAGATTCAGAACATCGAATTACTCTAAGAAGGGTCCCGGACGAAAACCCGAAAAGTCAACGTTGACCGGGGGTCAACGGTCAAATTAGGTCTAACGGGTTTTAGGCTTGAAATCTGGATTAAGGTTTAGGTTTAGGTTAAATAGGATTAGGATCTATTAGGTTTTGGAATTCTAAGGTTTTTGGGTTAAAAGGGTTTAGGGTGAAGAAATGTGGTTTGGGCCTAAGCCCAAACACACACACGCACCACAACTACACACACACACGGCATGCATATGCATGCATACACACACATACACACCCACGGCACAAGCACAACACATTCACACACACCACACACATACACCACACAACCCACACACACACACCTAGCCCAAAACACACACAACTAAAAGAGTTGGGCTCGGCAGGGAAGGCCCAAAGGGCTTGGGTTTGGTGGGTCGCCGGACCCAATGGGAGAGAAAGCAAGAAAATCGGCCGGAAAACCACCCCACTTTAAACGGCCATAACTTTATTACTACTCAACGAAATTAAGCGAGACAAAAACGAAAGTTGTAGCCCTTGAAGAGATGAAGAGAATGGTACCTCACACGATGTCTAAATTGCCGTGGTTTGGCCAGAAAATGTCTCGAAAGCTGTCAGACTCGCCGGAAACTGGGTAAGATTCAAATGGATATAACTTCTTCAATACTCAACGAAATTGAGTGAAACAAAAAGGAAAGTTGTATTTCTCAGGGAGACGAAGAGATTGATACCTTTCACGCCGGCCAACTCGCCTTGTTTTGGCCGGAAATTTCCTCGAAAGTGGCGGGTTCCTCGCCGGAAATCTGGGGAAGTCTCCCCGACGTATTTTCGTGTCCAAACCTTCATCAAAATCACATTTTAACAACCACTAAGCCTTCTAGACTACTAGGAAGGAAGATTGAAGGGTGTTTTTGACTTACCTTGTCGGAAATCAAGTGCACCGTGACTGTGCACAGTGTAAAGAAGAGAGAGAGTGAGCTCGGAGAGGGGCAAGAGAGAAGGGAGGATCTGAGTGATGGTGATGGGTGCTGTCGTCTTCATTGATGTGGTGTGGAAGTGAGGGTTTGCAGGGAGGAAGGACACGGGTGAGAGGGAGAGAGATGTGCCAAGAGGGAGAGAAGATGAGAGATACGAGAAAGACAGAAAGAGGAAGAAGGAGAAGGAAAGGGGTTCACAGGGGGGGAGGGGGGGACAGAGAGAGAAGTGAGGTGAGTGAAGGGGGTGCTACCACGTGGCAGCTTGAGGGAGAAAGAATCCAATGTTAAATTTTCAGATTGGGTAGATAAAATGGGATCCAAATCGATATATTTAAAATGTTTTGGGGTAATCACATACATATTTTTATAAATAGGGGGTGGGTGTTACACGTGTCACGCTGTGATTGGCCTCCTGGTTGTAGGGAAACTCTTATGGGTCCTTGACGGTATAACAATGACCGGTGCTCAGTAGTTTCAGGATTGGTCAAGTATGGTACAAACAATGCTCCCCTAAGTTCCCGAGTGAGGGAAGCTCCTCGGTTGGGGACTTGCAAGATCCAAGCCACTGAGTAATCACGAAACTTCTAAGTACTGAAGTGTGGTATCATTTTCACTTGTCTTATCTGTCTCATAGATGTGTCATATTCTCTGGAAGTACTTTTCCTCCATCCAGGGGTGGTATCTTTAATTGATGAAGATGCACAAGGTAATGTATCAATTTCACTTGAAGCTTACTTGTAGTTTCGGGCTTGGTCAAGTGCGATACAAAGCCTATAGTAGGAGTCCCCCAAGTCGCCGAGTTAGGAGATTTGCCAAATGAGGTAACAGACAAGGTAAGCAATCAGACTTCCAAGCAAGCAACCTGAATCGGAGGTTCGACTTCGGCTTTAGATTGATTGTTCTCATTCTCCTTGTGTTGTAAATAGCACCAAGGATAAGGAGAAGCAAATGGAGAAGAGATTATATGAGATACTTTTGCTTTTGAAGAAGTAACTTTCCACAGGCTTATTCTTGAACTGGGCTGGAGGGTTTTCTGGTTCCCTCCAGAGTATAAGGCTGACTCAAGAATTTGAGGGTCAAAACAAGTCAATCAAATCTAGAGTACGTTTGACCTTAATGATATGGGATACTTTTGCTGTTGACAAAGTAGTGGATGTATCGGCACGTGTTCTATTACGCTTGTCTCCACATGCTTCCTTGTATCCTTCTCACTTGCCTTATCTGTTCCTCAGGCAGATGTGGTATCTTCTCTAGAAGCATAAAATGTTGAAGATGAGTACTCGAGAGCAATGCCAGGTAAGTAATCAGGCAAGGGGTTCCAGGCAGTCAGTTCCTGACTAGAAGCTTGATTCCAAGTGCTGACTGATTGCTCTCTTTCTTCTTATCTTGCAGGTAAGAACAATGCTAAAGGAAAAGACAAGGAAAAATCATGATATGAGATACTCTTGCTTTTAACCTTGATGATATGAGATACTCTTGTTCTGGTGTGGCTTGTTTCCAGAGTTATTAAAGGGAGGAAAAGAAGCTGAGTATTTTGAGAGACTATGCTGAGAGTGCCCTCTCGGATGTGAAGAAAAGTTGAGCATTTTTTTTTATTTGCAGGTTTGCCTGGCTGTGGAGGATGAAGGTCGACATATATAGGAGTCTCCCTAACAACAAGTAGTTGTACTATTCCTTTACCCTTCTTGGTCGTAGCAATGTAGTGGGAGCTGCAAGCTTCACGTATTTTAACTTTTTCAGAGCACTTTGAAAAAGTGGTATGTGGTATCTGGAAAGCTGATGTTGCGTGTGAAGATTGCAGACAAGCTTTATCCAAGGAAATCTGGCTCTCAAAGTTCAGAGAGCGATGCCTCTTCGGTTTTCGAACAAGCAATTCTGTCGGGGATCTGGCTCTCGAGATTCGGAGAGCGGTGCCTCTTCGATTTTTGAGAAAGCAATCATATTGGGAATCTGGCTCTTGAGATTCGGAGGGCGGTGCCTCTTCGATTTTTGAGCAAGTAATAATGCTATTTCTTTACCCTTCTTGGTCATAGCAATGTAGTGGGAGCTGCAAGCTTCACATGTTTTAACTTTGTCATAGCGCTTTGAAAAAGTGGTATGTGGTATCTGGAAAGCTGATGTTGCGTGTGAAGATTGCAGACAAGCTTTATCCAAGGAAATCTGGCTCTCGAAGTTCGGAGAGCGGTGCCTCTTCGGTGTTGTTGTTCCTTTACCCTTGTGGGTAATAGTAGGGTAGTTGGACCTTCAAAATTTATGTGTCTAAACTTTGTCAGAGATCTTTGGCAAAGTTATATGTGGTACCCGATGAGTTGATGTTGCGTGTGGAAAGTGGTGCATCTTCGAAATCCGGAGAGTGGTGCCTATTCGGAATCCGGAGAGTGGTGCTTCTTCGATTTTTGAACCAACGACCCTGTTGCCCTTTCTTTTATAAGGGCACCAATTGTGTGCAAGGAGTACATTCAGAGAGTTATTGCTTGTAGGAATTTTCCCCTTACTTCAGAGATTTATTGCACCTCATTTCTCCTTCATCATTTCTGAGAATGTCTGGCCCATCCGACCGTCATTTTGACTTGAACTTTGGTGAAGAGGCAGCCATGCCTTCTCAAGACAACATATGGCGCTCATTCTTCTTATCCCCTACTGGTACTCTTACAATTGGGGACTCTGTGATGAAGAGTGATATGACCACTGCGGTGGTGGCCATGAACCTTCTCACTCTCAAAGATAACAGACTACTTTCCAAACGGTCTGATAAGTTGGCTGTTAAGGATTCTCTGGCTTTCAGTGTTCAGTGTGCAGGTTCTGTGTCTAATATGGCCCAACGCCTATTTGCTCGAATCCGGCAGGTTGAATCATTTGCGGCTGAAGTGATAAGTCTCAAACAGGAGATCAGATGGCTCAAGCTTGAGAATAAACAGTTACACAGGCTCGCACATGACTAAGCTATAAACATGAAGAGGAAGCTCGACCAGCTGCACGAATATGATGGTCAGATTTTACTTGATCATCAGAGGTTTGTGGGTTTGTTCCAAATGCATTTATTGCCTTCGTCTTCTGGGGCTGTACCGCATAATGAAGCTCCAAATGATCAACCTTCGGTGCCTCCTCCTTCTAGGGTTCTGCCTAGCACTGAGGCTCCGAATAATCACCCTCTGGTGCCTCATCTTTCTGGGGCTCTGCCGACTGCTGAGACTTCTCCTGAGCAACCTTTGTGAAGACTCCCTCTTGTTTGTTTATTTTGATTCATGTATATGTAAATATTTGTAACTTATCGGAGATATCAATAAACAAGCTTTGCTTCATTTCAACGTATTGTGTTAAATACACCAAGGCCTTCTTCACTAAGTTCTTTGAATTTTTCCTTTTGTTGAAGCTTGTATGTTGAAACCATGTGAGTGAAGCATGTAGGTTGAGGTAGTGCTCCCTTAATTTCCTGAGTGAGGAAAACTTCTCGTTTGGAGACTTGAAAAATCCAAGTCACTGAGTGGTCGTGAGACTTTCGAGTATCAAGGTGCAGTAGCATATGGTAGGAGTCCCCCAAGTCTCCGGTCGAGGGAGTTGACGAATGAGGCATTTCCTTTCTAAATGGTAGCCCAAAACTCCTTCTTCATATATATTTGTTATGAAAGTTGTTAGGCCCAAAGAAGATGAGGCCTAGGCAATTTTTTTTTTTCGAATTTTCGAATTTTTGAATTTTTGAATTTTTGAATTTTCGAATTTCCGAAAAAAATATATATATATTTTAAAGCTTTGTAGGTGAAGCTTTGGTGTTGAATCTTTGTAGGTGAAGCTTTGAAGTTGAAGCTTTGTTGGGCATCATGAATTGATTTTGCTTCACACTATCTTGATCAAGATAGTGTGAAGCTTTTGTAGGTGAAACTTTTGTGTTGAAGTTTTGTAGGTGAAGCTTTTGTGGGTCGAGTTTTTGTGGGTCAAGCTTTTGTGGGTGAAGCTTTTGTGGGTGAAGCTTTTGTGGGTGAAACTTTTGTGTTGAAGCTTTTGTAGGTGAAACTTTGGGGTTGAAGCTTTGTAGGTGAAGCTTTGAGGTTGAAGCTTTGTTGGGCACCATGAATTGATTTTGCTTCACACTATCTTGATCAAGATAGTGTGAAGCTTTTGTAGGTGAAGCTTTTGTGTTGAAGTTTTGTAGGTGAAGCTTTTGTTGGGTACCATGAATTGATTTTGCTTCACACTATCTTGATCAATATAGTGTGAAGCTTTTGAGAATTTGTAGTTGTTCTACATTGATGAAGCTTTTGTTGGTGAAGCTTTGAAGTTGAAGCTTTTGTTGAATTTCCTTTTTTTTTTTTTGGGGGAAACTAGAAATTTGAAAATGTGGGAGAGATAACATATACAAATTTTGCTTCCACACTGTTGAGCAAGAGATTGTGATGCAAGCCACACCTTGTAGTAGTCGAAGGTTTGGATGAACCATATAAATTAAATTTGCTTCAAAGGTTTGAGAATTGTAGTTACCCTCCATTGATGAAGCTTTTGTTGGCACCATAAATTGGTTTTGCTTCACACTGTCTTGATCAAGAGTGTGTGAAGCTTTTGAGAATTGTGGTTGAACTCCTTTGATGAAGCTTTTGTTGGTAGCATAAATTGGTTTTGCTTCACACTGTTTTGATCAAGAGTGTGTGAAGTTTTTGAGAATTGTGGTTACCCTCCATTGATGAAGCTCTTGTTGGCACCATAAATTGGTTTTGCTTCACACTGTCTTGATTAAAAGTGTGTGAAGTTTTTGAGAATTGTGGTTGCCCTTCTTTGATGAAGCTCTTGTTGGCACCATAAATTGGTTTTACTTCACACTGTCTTGATCAAGAGTGTGTGAAGCTTTTAAGAATTGTGGTTGCCCTCCATTAATGAAGCTCTTGTTGGCACCATAAATTGATTTTGCTTCACACTGTCTTGATCAAGAGTGTGTGAAGCTTTTGAGAATTGTGGTAGCCTTCCATTGATGAAGTTCTTGTTGGCACCATAAATTGATTTTGCTTCACACTGTCTTGATCAAGAGTGTGTGAAGCTTTCTACAAGTTGTAGTGTTTGCATTGTTACAGTGGGAAATTTTTTGAAGCAGATGCAAGAGGGCTGAATAGCTTGATCTTCGTATGCCATGCACTGAAGTTGTTGTTGGCTTGCAATAAGGCTTTGTTGGTGACAATAACTCTTGTTGGGCATAAGTGATCCCCTGGTTGAGTTGTCAAGCTTGAGGGTTTTTGATTATTTGTGAATGCTAGGAGTTCACATGTACAAGTTGTACCACTCGTCTTCTGGTAGGTGGAATGAATGGTAAGTTGCTTTCATCACTTGGTTGGTGGTACGAAGGTGAGTTCATTCTTCCCCTGGTTGGTGGTATGAATGGCAAGTTGCCAAATGATATTAGAGTACGGGTTATACATTTCATCACCTGGTTGGTGGCATGAAGGAGAGTACAGGTTGTACATTTCATCACCTGGTTGGTGGCATAAAGATGAGTTTCTTCTTCACCTGGTTGGTGGCATGAGTGGTAAGTTGCCAAATGATATTAGAGTACGGGTTGTACATTTCATCACCTGGTTGGTGGCATGAAGAAGAGTACGGGTTGTACATTTCACTACCTGGTTGGTGGCATGAAGATGAGTTCCTTCTTCACCTGGTTTGTGGCATGAGTAGCAAGGTGTCTAGGCACATTGTAGCAAGTGTCGAATGACACAAAATATGTTGAACCCTTTCAAAGCACAGTTGGCTTATGTATGAATGTGTTGGAATGTATGATTGGACGAATATACTGTGAAGCTGTTCGTTTATTTGTATAGTCTTGTTGACATATATTTAGACTTTGTTTCATGTTCGAAGCATTCATGTTGAAGTTTTGAACCCGAGTGTTTCATTGCTAGGAATGTAAGAAGATTATGATCAAGTTGTTTAAATCACCTCTTTATTGAATTCATGCCAAATAGTTTTCGTTACATAGGATGCCGAATGGCTAAAGCTTAACACTTGTACAATGTGAGTTTACTTGTAATAGTACTTCAAATGATCAGCATTCCATGGATGGCCAAGGATCTTGCCATCGGAGCTTCTAAGCTTGTAGGAGCCAGGGTGACTGATGCCAACAACTTCAAACGGTCCATCCCAGTTTGGACTAAGTGTTCCTTCACTCGGGACTTTGTCACAGAGTAATCTTTTCTTCAATACCTAGTCCCCCACTTTGAAAGAACGAGGTTTGACCCTTGAGTCATAGTAGTTGGAGATGCGCTGCTTGTAGGCGACATTCCTCAAGTGAGCCTGGTTTCTGTGTTCCTCGACTAGATTTAAGTTGAGGGTAAGTTGTTTGTCATTTTCGCTTTGCACGTAGTTCTGGACTCGGAACGTTGCTTGCTCAAGCTCAACTAGGACAACTGCCTCTGTGCCAAAGGCAAGTGAGAATGAGGTTTCTCCTGTTGATGTCCAATACGAAGTGCGGTATGACCAAAGAACTTAGGGTACAAATTTTGGCCAACAACCTTTAGCCTTGTCCAAGCTGGTTTTCAAAGTTCGCTTGATTGTTTTGTTGATAGCTTCAACTTGTCCATTAGATTGGGGATGAGCTGGGGAAGCAAAACATAAATTGATGTTGAACTTAGAGCAGAACATCCTGAACTTATTGTTGTCGAACTGTCGCCTGTTGTCAGTGACTATCGCATTGAGAATGCCGAATCTGCAAATGATGTTCTTCCATACGAAGTCTTCTATTTTTGCCTCAGTAATGGTTGCCAAGGGTTCTACTTCGGCCCACTTTGTGAAGTAGTCAACTGCAACGATTGCATAGCGAACCTTGCCCTTCCCTGCAGGCATTGGGCCGATCAAATTAAGTCCCCATTGGGCCAAGGGCCAAAGGCTGATCATAGGAGTGAACGGCTCTGGATGGGAGTGAGGAATAATTGCGTAGCGTTGACACTTGTCACATGAGCGGGATATTCTGATGGCATCTTAGTGGAGTGTTGGCCAGTAATATCCTTGGCGAAAAGCCTTGTGTGCTAGGGATCGAGATCCAGCATGATCTCCGCAGACTCCTTCATGTATTTCCCGAATGACAGTTTCCGCCTCTGCGGGCGTAAGGCATCTTAGGTATGGTAGGTTAAAACCCCGCTTGTAGAGTTGGTCATTAATGATCAAGTAACGGGTAGCCTTGTATCGAATCTGCTTAGCTTGGACTTTGTCATTTGGAAGGGTGCCATGAGCAAGGAATATATAAATCGGGGTAATCCAACTATCTCCTTCTTGTAAGTTGCACACTTCCGCAGCCATGGTGCTTAGTGCTGCCAACAATTCGACCTGAATTTTTTTCCCAATCTTGTCTTCCACCGCTGAGGCGAGGCGAGCCAAACCATCTGCATGACTGTTTGCCGCTCGAGGAATTTGGGTGATCTGGTAGTGGAAGTGCTTGAGCAACAATTGTGTTTGTGCCAGATATGCTGCCATTAAGCTATCCTTATCGTCAAAGTTGTTGGTGACCTGGTTAACCACCAATTGAGAGTCACTGAAGATATCAATTCGTTTAACCCTAAGGTGTTTGGCCAAACGTAAGCCTGCTAGGAGGGCTTCATATTCGGCCTTATTGTTCGACGCCTTGAATTTGAAACGAAGAGCATACTACATCGCCACTTTGTCAGGGGTCGTAAGGACTAGTCTTGCTCCACAACCCTGTTGGTTGGACGAGCCATCAACATATAGACTCCATGCTGGGGTTGTTGGTTCTATTTTCTGAGCTTCCGAGGGTAATGAAACCACTTCTTTAGATGTAGAAACAATGTCAACAGGATATGTGAAGTCGGCGATGAAGTCTACCACTGCTTGGCCCTTCTCAGTTGGCTTTGGTTGGTAGGAGATGTCAAACTCACCCAATGCTATCGCCCATTTGATCATTCGTCCGAAAGTGTCAGGACTTTGGAGTATTTGTCGAAGATGATGATTGGTAAGCACGATGATGAAGTGTGCTTGGAAGTAAGGGCGAAGTTTTCGAGCAGACATGACCAATGCTAGAGCCAATTTCTTAATGTTGGAGTATCGTGTCTCCGCATCTTGTAAGGCCTTGCTAGCGTAGTAGACAGGTCGTTCGACATTACCATCATTTCGAATAAGAATAGAACTTACTGCTGAAGCCGATACCAACAGATAGATAATGAGAATGTCACCAACCTCAGGTTTGCAGAGCAAATGGGCTTTACTCATGTAGTCTTTGAGGTTTTTGAATGCCTCAGCACATTCATCAGTCTATGTAATGTACTTCTTACTTCCCTTAAGTGCTTTGAAGAAATGAACACATCTGTCGGTGGCCTTAGAGATGAACCTAGTTAAGGCTGCCACCTTGCCAGTAAGGCTCTGGATGTCTTTTGAAGTTACCGGTTCCTTCATGTCGAGGATTGCTTTGATCTTCTCGCGATTAGCCTCAATGCCTCGTTGGCTTATCATGAAGCCTAAGAATTTGCCAGAGCATACGCCGAAGGCACATTTGTTGGGGTTCAACCTCATTCGATACCTCTTCAGAATGGTGAAAGTTTCAGATAGGTTGGTGATGTGTTGGTCAGCATGTTTGCTTTTGACTAGCATATCATCAACGTAAACTTCCATGCTCTTTCCAATCTGTTCGGCGAACATTAAATTGACCAGTCTCTGATAAGTCGTTCCTGCATTCTTTAGGCCGAAGGGCATGACTTTATAGCAATATAGTCCCCTGTTAGTAATGAAGGTTGTGTGTTCTTAGTCCGGATGGTTCATGACGATTTGGTTGTATCCTGAGTAAGCATTCATGAAGCTCAAGAGTTCACACCCTGCCGTAGAGTCTATAAGTCTGTCTATGAGAGGAAGAGGAAAGCTATCTTTCGGGCATCCTTTGTTTAGGTCGGTGTAATCGACACACATTCTCCACAAGACCTTTTGGAGCAGGAGATTTTCCTTGGTCGGATTCTTCTTAACAAAGACAACATTTGCTACCCACGTTGGATAATTGACTTCACGGACGAAGCCTATTCCTTTGAGTTTTTCAACTTCTACCTTCATTGCCTCGTACCGTTCAGCGTCATAAGATTTTCGCTTCTGTCTCACTGGCTTGGTCTTAGAGTTAATACTTAAGCGATGACAGATTATATCGGGAGAGATGTCTGGCATGTCTTCGTATGACCAGGCGAAGACCTCAGTGTTCTCTTGCAAAAAAGAGATCAATGCCAACCGAATGGGTGGTGACAAGGTGGTACCAATCTTCACCATGCAATCCGGATAATCTTTTGAGATAGAGACCTTCTCCAACTCTTCAGTGGGTTGTGCTTGCTGGGTGAAAGAGTCATCTCGAGGATCGTCGGGTTGACTGTTGCCACCGTGAAGATCCAAGTTGGCTTCGTCTGGGCTGGTTTTTATGACTTGGTCATGTATAGAAAGGGTTTCTTTGGGCACAGGCAGGTGTTGTTGCTTGACCGAAGTGTTGTAACATGATCGTGCACTAAGTTGATCTCCTCTGATGTAACCATTGCCATAGGGGGTTGGAAATTTCATCAACAACATATGTGTGGATACCATAGCCTTGAGATTATTGATGCCTATGCGTCCGAAGATGACATTGTATGCCGTTGGGCTATCAACCACCAGGAAGTTAGTGGTAATGGTAGCTGTGTAAGGGCTTGTACCAATGGTGAAAGGTAAGTGTATGGTCCCCAAAGGTTGCACGATATCACCGGAGAAGCTTATCAGAGGGGAAATCGAGCGGTCGAGCAAGTGTTCAGCTACATTAAGTGCCCTGAAAACTTCAACAAACATGATATTGACCGAAGCCATCGTGTCTACCAAGATTCGTCGTACTTCAAAGTTGGCTATGTGAGCTTCCACGATCAGTGGGTCGTTGTGAGGGTAGATGTTACCTCTTTCTCCCTCAGGGTAGAAACATATTGGATCCCAGTTAGGCTTTTGATACTTACCTCCCCTAATGTCTTCCACGTGAAACACTTGGTGGCCAGACCTTAAAGCTCGTTCACTATTTTTCATGGTCCTGTTGGAAGATTTAGATATGGGTGTGCCACCACTTATGGAATATATCACATTTACCTGGCATTGGTTACGGTTACCCCTTGGAGGATGAAGGAGAAATTGATCAATTTTTCATTCACGTGCCAAAGCTTCAATATGATCTCGAATGATGATACATTTTTCGCCGTCATGGCCGTTATGCTCGTGGTAGCAGCAAAACGTGCCCGTGTTCTTCGTGGGCTTGTAATTCGAGTGCCTCGGCTTTGGCTTCGGTATCAAGTGTGCTATGCTGGGGTAAATGGCCACGCATGTGGCGTTCAAAGGTGTGTGTGCCTCATACCTTGGGGTAAAGGCTGTCCTGACACGTACTTGACCCACTGTGTTGACTGCTTGGGGTCGGGGATTATCATGGCGATACCCTTGGCTATCGCGGTAGTGTCCCTTACTCCTTTTACTAAAATGAAACTGGTGAGAGTGGAAATCTTTCCTTTTGCCCTGAGATTGATATGTCTGTTGACTTGGCAAAGTATTAAGTAAGGTAGGGGGAGGCACCGCTGCCGTTTGGAAGGTCGAGGTCTTCTCATTTGGTTGGATTTGGCTTCCACTCCCTACTTGCTGATAAGGGGTGGTTGTGGGGGGTTTCCCTTGATACGTCATTGCCTCAGCGGAGGCATGGTTGTAAGCCTGTGCCATCACCTCAGAGTAAGTCTTCCAAGTGTTGGAATTAATCATGTACTTGAAGAAACAATCACATAGGCCTGCCGTGAAGGCCTTGAGGGCGGTCTTGTCATCTGCCTCAGTGCAGCGAGAATACTCATGGCTGAAACGACCAGCATACTCTTGTAGTGACTCGTCCGGCTTATGGCGAATAGTGTACAAGTCATCTGCAGAATGCAAGCGATTAGTCTGAAAGATGTGTTGAGAGACAAACAGTTTCCTCAGTTCCTCAAATGAGTCTACTGTCTCAGGTGGAAGACGACAATACCAGTTTAGAGCTCCGTCAGAGAGGGTGGAAGGGAATAGAAGACATTGATCTTCATCGGTGTGCATCCGATATGCCATGGTGGACTCAAAGAGGTTAAGGTGTTCAATTGGGTCCTCCATTCCAGTATAGAGTTGTAAACCAAGCTTTTGTTTTGTCTTCGCTTGAAGGGGGCTGTCAAGGATCCTCCTTGTAAGAGAGCCAGGCCTGGGTTGGTTCCAGTCAGGTATCTCGGCCTGACGTTCGGCCTTTAACTTGTTTACTTCCTCAATGAGCTGTAGGACAAGGGGGTCTTGAGTGAAGTTATGTACCACTGGGATTTTCTTTCGTAAGTCTCAATCGCCTCTTGGAAGTAGGAAAGTTTGAGCAAGAGCGTGTGATTTTTCCTTTGACTCGCCGTACTGACTTCTAGGGCAAGTCTGTCGGAATACCTCAGAATCCCCTGTACCTTCATGTTCCTCTAGGACATATCATTCTTTCCCTAGATTGGCAGCTGGCCTGGGTCGTGGGAGGGGATCGAGTCTTTCAGAAACCCTTGGGTCATTGATCTTCGAGCATATGTGGATGGGATTCTCTCGACGTTGCTTTAGGAAGTCTCGGCAGTCACGATAAACGATTTTCGATCCTTCCAACCCTTCTGCAAGGAGGTGTCTTCCTCCACTTCTCCTGCTTCGGGTCGAAGCAGCGGTTGAGAGAAATCTCATGTTGATCAATGTTTTGATGATTAGCTCGCTCCTCATCAGGGATACCCATGTCGAATTAAGGTGACCCTCCGTGTTGGGGGGCACCCAGATGATGGTTGATGTCCACAGGGGCAACAAGCTCGCGTGTTTGAGTACGCATAGTTTCATGAAGCGTCTCAAATAGCTTATCATACTGCTCCTGGAGGACCTCATTCTTCATTGCTATCTTGTTGTTTTGAGTTTCTAGCTCATCGACTTTAGCTTTAAGAGCAACCCTCTTTCCTTCCTTCTTTCGTTGCTTCGTACTAGGTGCAAGAGGGGTGTCATTCTGTGTGCTGTGGCTTCCTTCGCTCCCCATGTTGGAGAGGGATGCCTGGTCAAAATAGAGTGTACGAATGATGGAAACCAGCTTGACAAAGCTGAATAGAGTGGGAATAAGTGTCGTTCCCACATACGGCGCCAAATGTTGATGCACAAAATCAGCGAGGACTTTGGTACAACAGAAAGTGTTAAGTTTGTGACCTTTGCTAGATTGCTCCGGTCACTAGTGTAGATAAGTATGTAAATAGATAGGGACAGGGAAGCAAACACAAGATGTACGTGGTTCATCCAGATTGACTACGTCTACGGAGTAGAGGAGTTCTCATTAATTGTGAAGGGTTTACACAAGTACATAGGTTCAAGCTCTCCTTTAGTGAGTATTAGTGAATGATTTAGTACAAATGACATTAGGAAATATTGTGAGAGAATGATCTCTATTTATAGAAGAGAATTTCTAGTTTCATTCTGACATTGACACGTGTCGTGTTGTGATTGGCTTCTGATGTTAACACGTGTCGCGCTATGATTGGCTTCTGATGTTGACACATGTCACGCTGTGATTGGCCTCATGGTTGTAGGGAAACTCTTCTGGTTCCTTGACGGTATAACATTGACCAGTGCTCAATAGTTTCGGGATTGGTCAAGTATGGTACAAACAACGTTCATTACTCAACTTCTCAAATACACCTTATTTAAACTTCAATATGACACTTGAAAAAGTAAATAACAATTAAAGGAATAACCAACTTCAAGATACGACTATTAAGTGCAATAATCTTGGAACTTGTTGGGTATTTTATTCTTCCTCTTTGGACGCTCCTCGGAAGTATCAGGTTTTTCGTTTACCGACGATTCATAATTGAGACCCAAGGGTGGCTCTTCAGCTGGTCCTCTATTAGTCTCCCCCAGTTGAAAATGACTCGCCCTCGAGTCAAGGTCTTCCAGTTGATCATATCCATAATACGGTTGCAGATCAGCGACGTTGAAAGTTGCAGAAACCTCTATGTTTTCCGGCAGCTCCACTTGATAAGCATTTTCCCCAAGTCGTTTCAGAATACGGAATGGACCATCTGCCCTCTTTTGAAGCTAACCATATTTACCTCTTGGAAACCTCTCTTTGCGCAGATTAATCCACACTAAATCCCCTTCCTTGAACTCCAAATGCTTACGATGCTTATCTGCAGCAATTTTGTATTTTTGGTTGCTGTCTTCTAGTCTTTTTCTGACCTGAGAATGCAAATCCTTGATATGTTCAGCCATGTCATCAGCATCTCCACTAAACTTGTTAGTGATCGGCAGAGGAAGTAAATCAAGGGGGCCATTAGGAATAAGCCCATAAACAATCTCAAATGGGCATTTCCCTGTTGATATGTTCTTGGTCCTATTATAAGCAAATTCTGCTTGAGACAAAGTCCAATCCCAATTGTGTTTCTCTCCTCCAACCAAACTTCTTAAGAGACTTCCAAGTGATCGATTGACAACCTCTGTTTGACCGTCAGTTTGAGGATGATGTGAGCTACTAAATTGAAGGCGAGTCCCTAGCTTCTGTTGTGCTAGGACAGCACCAAACCTTTTAGAACCAACTCAAGCTAACCCACAAGAAATTTATCAAATGAAATGCAAGAACAAAATATTAAAGACACCAAGATTTTAACGAGGTTCCTCAACAGTTAGTGTAACTGGAGTACGTCCTCGGAGCAGTAGGAGCTCACCCAATAATCCACTATCAACCAAATTGGAGTTTACAAAGTGTTGGCAATCTCACAACCCAAATAACCCAATACACCCAATAGCTCTCACACACCAGAGAAACAAATAGAAAAAGAAATATAATGTATAATTTATTCTCTATACATATAGCTCAAATCTATTACAACAACAATTATGATGGATGATTGCTAACAAAAAAGAAGAGCATTTTCTTCTTCTCTTCAACGAAGGGTTGCTGCACCCTTTCTATTTTTCTGATGCTCTGCAGTTTTCTTCTCTCTTCTGCTCTTTGTTTTCTTCTCATCACTACAAAAGCAGCAATTGCTGCTAAATAAAACCATAAGTCACGGACCAAAGAAAACAAATTTCTCCAACATCATCATTTGTCATCATCACAAAGTAAGGAACAACATCATGATGTCTCCCCTTTTTTTCTTTTTATTTGTTTAATAGTAAAGGTGATGGCCACTTGGCCACAATTCAACAATCTCCACCTTGGCCAAGTTTCGAAAACGCCATGATAAGCCAACCAACACAATTGACCCAAAAATCACTCCCAAACACTAGCAAGAGAACAACTCATGCCGAGCCAAATGCTCCAAAAACTCCTACTGCTCATCGCCTTCTTTATATAGGCAAAATGTGAGCCAAGTTCAAACAGTGAACAAACTTGACTACACCAACAACCTTAGTCAACATATCAGCGGGGTTGTCTTTAGTTGGAATCTTCTGGAGAATGATTTCTCCTTCACCAACGACTTCACGCACAAAGTGATAACGCACATCTATATGCTTGGTCCTCGCATGATGAACCTGATACTTAGCCAAATAAATGGTACTCTGACTATCACAATGTACCTCCACCTGTTTCTGATCAACCCTCAAATCTCTAATCAGCCCATGTATCCAAATGGCCTCCTTTATAGCTTCAGCAACTGCCATATATTCAGTCTCTGTAGTAGACAAGGCAACAGACGACTGCAAAATGGACCTCCAACAAACTGGTCCTTTAGCCATAGTAAACACATAGCCTGTAGTAGACTTCCTTCCATCCAGATCACCTGCATAATCTGAATCAACATAACCAACTGCAAAATGACCAATACCAGAGTCATCCTTCTCAAAGCATAAACCAACATCTCGAGTACCATGGAGATATCTCAATATCCACTTAGCTGCTTGCCAATGCTCTTTACCTGGATTATGCATATATCGACTCACCATGCCAACTGCATGAGCAATATCCGGTCTAGAGCATACCATTGCATACATCAAACTACCAACCAAATTTGCATATGGTATATTTTTCATTTGCAACTTCTCTTTATCAGTTTTAGGACACTGTAGAGAACTCAATTTAAAATGAGGAGCCAAAGGGGTACTAACCGGTTTGGTTGAATCATGAACTCCAAACTTCCGAATCAACTTCTCAAAGTATTGTCTTTGATTCAAACTGACCAAACCCTTCTCTCTATCTCTAGTGATCTCCATGCCAAGGATCTTCTTCGCTTCACCAAGATCCTTCATCTCAAACTCATTCTTCATTTGCTTCCTCAATTTCTCAATCTCTTCGACATTTTTTGAGGCAATCAACATATCATCAACATATATCAACAAATAAATGAAAGACCCATCTTGCAACTTCTTGAAGTACACACAATGATCATATTGACTTCTAGAATAATTTTGGCCTCTCATAAATTTATCAAACCTCAAATACCATTGCCTTGGAGATTGCTTCAAGCCATATAGTGATTTCTTCAATTTGCAAAACAAGTTCTCCTTCCCTTTCACTATATACCCATCCGGTTGACACATATAAATCTCTTCATTCAAATCACCATGTAGGAAAGCCGTTTTCACATCAAGTTGCACAAGCTCAAGATCATACTGTGCAACAAGAGCTAACATAATGCGAATTGAGGAGTGTTTCACAACCGGAGAAAGGATTTCATTGTAGTCAATGCCCTCCTTTTGTGCATACCCTTTAGCAACTAATCTTGCTTTGAATCTCACATTGCTTTTCTCATCAGCATCTTCCTTCTTGGCATACACCCATTTGCAACCGATAGCTTTCTTGCCTTTAGACAATTTAGCTAACTCCCAAGTCTTGTTCTTCAAGAGAGAATTCATTTCATCACCCATGGCATTGCACCACCTCTTCTTCTCCTCACTCTCAATAGCTTCCTCAAAATTGGATGGAATCTCTTCAGTGATAATAGGAATAGCAAAAGCAACATAGTCACTATACCGAGCTGGCTTGGTAATTTGTCTCTTTCCTCTGTTCTTGGCAATAGACTCTTGAGGTGAAACTTCCTCTTCAACTTGAATATAATCTTCAAGTTCAACTTCTTCAACATCCTCATGGTCTCCAACTTCTTCACTTGTAGTGGCATCAACATCAGCGGAAATAGGATTTGAAGTACTAGAGGCAACTTTCTCAAGCTCCACCTGTTGGACATCTTTCACATTCTTCTCAGAGACTTTGTACATACTTTCTTCATCAAATGTCACATCTCTACTAATTACCAGTTTCTTCATCTCTGGACACCACAACCTGTAACCTTTGACATCACTACTAAAACCAAGAAAGATAGCCTTTTTGGCTCTAGGATCAAGTTTATTTTCAGTCACATGAAAATAAGCAGGTGAACCAAAAATACGGATATAGTCATAATCAGAAGAAAGTTTTCCAATCCATACCTCCATTGGTGTCTTACCCTGAATAGCAGCTGATGGTAACCGGTTGATGATGTGACATGCATAATTAACTGCCTCTGCCCAAAATGACTTGCTTAAACTCGACTGAGACAACATACATCTAACCTTCTCAAGCAAGGTTCGATTCAATCTTTCTGCAACTCCATTTTGTTGTGGAGTTCCCCGAACACTGAAATGTCTCACAATTCCTTCCTCTTTGCAAACTTTAAAGAAAGTATCAGATGTGTATTCACCACCATTATCCGATCTCAAAATCTTAATCTTTCTCCCAGTCTGGTTCTCAACCATTTTCTTCCAACCTAAGAAAATGTTTAACACCTCACTCTTGTGCTTCATAGTGTAGACCCAAGTCCTTGTTGAATAATCATCAACAAAGGTCACGAACCAATGTCTACCACTCAAAGAGGGAGTCTTTGTAGGACCCCAAACATCCGAATGCACATAATCAAGAATGCCCTTCGTCTGATGTACAGCAGTACCAAACTTCACTCTAGTTTGCTTCCCCAAGACACAATGCTCGCAGAAATCAAGCTTACAAGTCGTGGCACCTTTTAGAAGACCTTGTTTCACAAGCCCTTGTAGAGCTTTCTCACCGGCATGGCCTAATCTCATATGCCACAATCTAGTAGTATCTGAATCAGATGTGCCCATATTTTCAGAGACTACAAATGCTTCACCTGTCACAGTGCTTCCCTGCAATAAATACAAATGGCCACATCTAGGAGCTTTCATCACAACAAGTGCACCATAAGTAACTTTCAATGTATGTCCATCTGAATGAAATCTGAAACCCTTAGATTCCAAAGTACCCAAAGAAATAAGATTTTTCTTCAAATTCGGTACATACCGAACACCTGTCAACTCTTTAACCATGCCATCATGCAACTTCAAACGAACTGTACCAATCCCTTTTGTTGTGCAAGGATTGTCATCTCCCATGAACACAACGCCACCATCAAACTCTTTCAAGCTTGAAAACCAATCATTGTGAGGAGTCATATGATGAGTACAACCCGTATCCAACACCCACTTAGTAGCACAATCAAATGATGAGGAAGTGGTTAAAGCAAAATCAGAAAAATCTGTTTCAACCTCTGCAACATTGGCTTCAGAACTTTCTTTTCCTTTGGTCTTCAACTTAGGACAATCTTTCTTCCAATGGCCCTTATTACGACAAAAGGCACATTCATCCCTTTCCAAAGGTTTTCTACCTTTAGAGTTTCCTCTAGGTCGAGACTGTGATTTTTTCCTGCTAAAAGATGATATTCTCTCCGATGATCTACCTCTAACAAATAAAGCTTCAGAGGTACTATCATGATTTTTATCTCTATGCCTCATTTCATAATTCATCAAGGCATTTGACACATCTTCAAATTTCACAGTTTCTTTACCATGCATAATAGTGGTAACAAAATGCTCATAAGAGTCCGGCAAGGAATTCAACAATATTAAGGCCTTATCTTCATCCTTAATATCCTCATCTAAATTTAACAAGTCGGCAATCAACTTATTAAAAGCATCAAGGTGTCTAATCATTTTTGTACCTTCTTTGTATTGGAAGCGGTGGAGCTTTTTCTTCAAGTGTAGCCGGTTCTCTGCACTCTTTGTCATATACTTGTCTTCCAATTTTTGCCACAACACACTTGCTAATGTCTCCCGCATCACAAAATACTTCTGAGTTTTTGCAAGGCACAACCGAATTGAAGAGCAAGCCCACAAATTTAATTTTTCCCATTCCGGCTTCGACATAGTTTCCGGCTTCTCTCCCAAAGCGGCAAGTAGATCTTGTTGAGCCAACACATCTTTGACCTCACATTGCCACATCCCGAAGTTGTTTGTGCCATCAAACTTTTCCACTTCGAACTTTGCATTTTGCACCGTCGTTCTTGCAAACCCGGAGCTGCTTCCAAAAGGATTTTCATCTTGCCCGTCTGACATCTTTGGCAACTAGACAGTACCCAAGAGCAACCAGTGCTCTGATACCAATTGTTGTGCTAGGACAGCACCAAACCTTTTAGAACCAACTCAAGCTAACCCACAAGAAATTTATCAAATGAAATGCAAGAACAAAATATTAAAGACACCAAGATTTTAACGAGGTTCCTCAACAATCAGTGTAACTGGAGTACGTCCTCGGAGCAGTAGGAGCTCACCCAATAATCCACTATCAACCAAATTGGAGTTTACAAAGTGTTGGCAATCTCACAACCCAAATAACCCAATACACCCAATAGCTCTCACACACCACAGAAACAAATAGAGAAAGAAATATAATGTATAATTTCTTCTCTATACATATAGCTCAAAGCTATTACAACAACAATTATGATGGATGATTGCTAACCAAAAAGAAGAGCATTTTCTTCTTCTCTTCAACGAAGGGTTGCTGCACCCTTTCTATTTTTCTGATGCTCTGCATCTTTCTTCTCTCTTCTGCTCTTTGTTTTCTTCTCATCACTACAAAAGCAGCAATTGCTGCTAAATAAAACCATAAGTCACGGACCAAAGAAAACAAATTTCTCCAACATCATCATTTGTCATCATCACAAAGTAAGGAACAACATCATGATGTCTCCCCTTTTTTTCTTTTTATTTGTTTAATAGTAAAGGTGATGGCCACTTGGCCACAATTCAACAGCTTCCTCCATAAGGTTCTCCAAAAGTGGCTAATGAACTTGGGGTCACGATCGGAAGTGATTGTCTTTGGTATCCCATGAAGCTTGACAATCTCTTTAAAATACAAGTCAGCCACATGTGTTGCATCAAAAGTTTTGTTGCATGGAAGAAAATGCGCCATTTTAGAGAATCTATCGACCACTACAAATATGGAATCCACGCCACGCCTTGTTTTCGGAAGTCCTAACACAAAATCCATAGAAACATCCTCCCAAGGCGCCTCCGGTACCGGCAGTGGAGTATATAAACCAGTGTTCTGAGACTTACTTTTGGCCAAGTGACAAACTCTACACCTTTCAACATAATTCTTTACATCCCTGCCCATTTTTATCCAATAGAATCTCTCTGCCACCAGCCCCAATGTCTTATCGCGACCAAAATGACCACCCAATCCGCCATCATGCAATTCAGATATGATAAGGTGTCGTAACGAGCAATTCGGAACACATAGGCGGCTGCCAAAGAACAGATAACCATCATGCAAAACAAATTTTGAAAATGCCCCACTCTGACAACTAGACCAAACCTTCCCAAAATCAACGTCATCTTTGTACTGGTCCTTTAATACTTCAAACCCTATCACCTTTGATTGCAATGATGTCAACAAAAAGGACCTTCGGCTTAACGCATCAACAACCTTGTTTTGGTCGCCTGTTTTATGCTTAATGGAGAAGGTAAACTCCTGCAAATAAGCCACCCATTTTGCATGTCGGGGACTTCGTTTGTGTTGTCCGTTGATATACTTCGGTGCCTCATGGTCTGAAAAGAGTACAAACTCTCTTTGGATTAAATAATGACGCCAATGTCGTAAGGCCTGAACAATGGCATAGAATTCCACATCATAAGTCGAATAACGTAACTTGGCATTATTGAGTTTCTCGCTAAAGAAAGCGAGTCTGCCCTCTTGGCTCAAAACAGCACCAATGCCTTTATAAGAAGCATCGCAATCTACAGCAAACACTTTCTCAAAGTCTGGAAGAGCTAATATATGAGCATTAGTCATCTTTACCTTCACCAACTCAAAGCTTTTAGTTGCTTCTTTGGTCCATTGAAATTCACATTTCTTTAAACAATCAGTAATAGGAGCGATAATTGAACTGAAATTACGAATGAACCTCCTATAAAAAGAGGCCAAACCATGAAAACTCTGTACCTCGTGGATGTTCGTAGGAGCTGGCCAATTGAGAATGGCATCCACCTTGCTCGGATCAACCTTAATTCCTTGGCTTGATACAACATATCCCAGAAAAATCACATTATCAGTAAAAAAAGTCACATTTCTTGAGATTAGCATATAGCTTTTGAGTTTGCAGGACTTGTAGAACTTGTCGTAGGTGCTCAATGTGCTACTCTTTGTTCATGCTATACACCAAAATATCATCGAAGTAAACCACCAAAAACTTACCAATGAAAGGTCGAAATATCTGAACCGCATGAATGTACTAGGTGCGTTTGATAACCCAAAAGGCATGACGAGCCATTCATATAATCCATCTCTTGTTTTGAAGGCCGTTTTCCACTCGTCACCAGGTTTGATTCTGATTTGGTGATATCCGCTCCTCAAGTCAATTTTTGAAAACACCTGGGCACTACTTAACAAATCCAACATGTCGTCTAGACGGGAAATGGGAAAGCGATATTTGATGGTAATTTTGTTTATCGCTCTGCTGTCAGTACACATTCGCCATGTCTTATCTATTTTTGGAGCCAAAAGGGCCGGAACGGCACATGGGCTCATGCTCTCCCGAATTAATCCCTTCTCAATTAATTCTAGGACCTGTCTCTGCAATTCTTGATGCTCACTGGGACTCATTCGATAGGCAGCCTTATTGGGCAGAATTGCATCGGGGATGAGGTCGATATGATGTTGTATGTCTCTCATTGGTGGTAAGCCATAATATTTTTCACACCAGATGTACTCTCAAGAAATGGTTGATAAGCTCAAGCTAGAAACCAAGAAACACCCAACTGCATACAAGCTTGCTTGGTTCAAGAAGGGAGTTGAGATAACCGTTGATAAACGTTGTTTGGTTTCTTTTTCGATTGGTTTCTTTCCCGCCTGAAGTACATCTGGTGTGAAAAATATTATGGCGCAACCAATCTTCACTGTCAACCCGCACAGTATTCATGCTTCGTCGAACAACAAGAACTTCCCCATGATCACTCCATGTGACTTCTTCTTCTTCCTCTTCTTTGTAATCATCATAGATAAGAGTTGCTTCTTCTCTGATCGAATCTTCGACGAACACAGCTTCTTCTGCAAGATTGATGAATTTTTTGTTTGGACATTCTGCCTGCCTATGTCCTATCCCAGAACACTTGTAGCATTTTAAGGGTTGGTGTTTTGGAGCAAACGATTGACTCGAACTTGAACCTGCTTCAACTCTGCTGCTGCTTTCTTTGACTGAAACTTTGGGATTGAAGCTTCCTTTTCCACCTGAGTCAAATGTCTTCTCCCTTGGACTTGGATTGCGATTATTGACTCCAGTTGGTGCTCGAGTATTTTGTTGTTTTAATTGCTTTTCTACCTTGACTGCCAGTTTGTAGATATCGTCATACGACCAATATGGCTGCAACACAACTGCATCATGAATCTCCCTGCGTAGCCCACCAAGGTAACGCGCAATTGTCTGCTCCTCGGGCTCATCTATACCACAACAGACCATGAGCAAATCAAATTCCTCGGTATACTCATCTACCAACATGGTTCCTTGGCGAAAATTATACATCTTCAAACACCACTCCTGAAGATAATTATCGGGCAGGAATTTTTTTCTTAGTTCTCTCTTCATCTTGTCCCATGAGATGATTTTTGATTTTCCCATTCGCTCCCTTCGCACCGTTAATTGTTCCCACCAAGCGGATGCATACTTGGTTAGTTTAATGGCAACAATCTTCACCTTCCGATGATCTGGAACTTCTTTGTAGTCGAAGACCCTCTCAACGGTATTCAGCCAATCAATGAACTCATCTGGCCTGATCCTCCCTTCGAATTCCGGGATGTCTATCTTCATATCGATATCGTTGAATCTGTCATTGAACTGACCACCGTGTCTACTTCTGCCCTCTTCACCCGACTCTTCATCCGGAGCGCGAAAGTGAAAGGGATTGTCATCTTCATCAGAGGTTTGGCCACCGCTGCGATGGTTCCGGGTTTCCAGCCGTTCCAAACGCTCTGTCAATTGCTGCAATTGCCTCCTCAATTCCTCATTCTCGGCATCACGAGGATCACGTTGGTGATGACCACGCCCACCTCCACGTCGACCTCGAACCATCGAGTTTCAAAGTGACTGGCAGAAACGAGATCCCAAGGACTCTTGGCTCTGATGCCAATTGATGCAGTTCACGTAGAAGCTGCAGAGAATAGGAAGGAATAGCAATAAGCAAGCTAAATAAAAGAGAAGCTGTAGGAAGCTAACTCAATAGAGATAAAAATATATTCCAACGTTCATTACTCAACTTCTCAAATACACCTTATTTAAACTTCAATATGACACTTGAAAAAGTAAATAACAATTAAAGGAAGAACCAACTTCAAGATACGACTATTAAGTGCAATAATCTTGGAACTTGTTGGGTCTTTTATTCTTCCTCTTTGGACGCTCCTCGGAAGTATCAGGTTTTTCGTTTACCGACGATTCATAATTGAGACCCAAGGGTGGCTCTTCAGCTGGTCCTCTATCAATTATGCTAAAACGGTTGTTTATTTGGTTAGAAACTTTAAGTACTTAGCTTCTGTTATCACCTTTTAGGAAGGAACAATATTGTTGCTGGTGTTGCGAAGACAATCAAGCAGCACTTTGAGAAGCACCCTCTTGCCATAGTGAACGTCAAAGGCATAGCAAAAGGAACTGGCCTGGGAAGTGGTTTTCAAACTCGAGGTCTGCACGCCCAAGTTCCTTCCATTTCTCTTATCCCCTCCTTTTTTTATTTTTTCTTACATTATAAATTGGTTTCTCTCTCTCTCTTTCTGTCTCTCTTATAGCAAGCAACAGGTGCAGTCTTAGTCTCTCACGAGCCTAGCAAAGTTGTACTTTACAGGGGTTGGGGCGCAGGAGATGATCCCGGCCTTAATGATAGGAACGGAATTAACACAGGGAAAAAGGCTTCTTCTCAGGGTGTTGTGACTCCCGAACTCCTGGCGGCAATAAGACTTGAGTGCGGTTTGGTATCTCAAATTCCAGGAATTGAGATGATGACTCTGGAATGGTGAACAACCTCTGTACATAGATTGATTTATTGCTGCAAGAAGAAATGCACGCACTCCGTCGACACTTGACATCCAGTGGCCGAAGTTTTACGCTGCAAGTCCTGAGAGCTGGTTGAGTTGAGGTTCAGAAACAATAACATGTGTTGATCAGAACGTCATGTAATGGCAAAGTCGTTTTATGGAATGAGAAAACCAACATTTTCCCATTAGGTATTGTCCAACCAAAACTCCTCATTTTGAGACCATGCATAAAGCATGCCAAAGAGATTTTCTCCGAATCTCTCTCATCAAAGTCATCAAGTTTGCTCATCCGGAAATTTGAAATTTGATCCAATGGCTACAAACAGGGATCTCTTAAAAAGTTATAATAATTTTAACTGTTGAATCAAATTTCAAAGATCTAAATAAGTGAACTTAATAGCTTTGGTGAGAGAGATCTGAAAAGGATCTCTTTCCTAAAACAGGATGTTAATGCGACAGTGTTTCCAACCTATGTTGTCGTATTGAAAGTTAAAAAATTTTTGATATTCCGTCGTTACCTCGAGATGTTACTCGTTTCATATAAATCTTTCACACATTTAAGTCTTTTTCCTTTTTCCACTTGTGTGGAAGTGGAACCCACGATGCTTTATTTGGAGAATGTCATGACACGACAGGCCCCACCAGCCATTGCCTAGAAGCATGCGTTTTGTTTCTCTGTCGATATCGAAGAAATAATGTTAGACTAAAGCTATTTATATTATGTTTTTATATTATATTTTTATATCATCTTATATTATATTTTTATATTATCTTATGTAGCATTTGATATGAACAGTTATATCATTTGAATTAATCAGATTTTTAAATTTAGTTCATTATTTAATAAACTAATAATTAAGAAAAACTAGTTAATTAAATAATAATTGTGGTATACGAGGTATCTTTCTCCTTCATTTCCTTAGGTTTTGCAAATTTTTCAAATGATATGGATGTTTACATCATATATCACCTAATGTAGTATATAAATGTAGTATAAAAACATGGTATGAATAACATTATTGATAATGTTAAGGTATGTGTAAGTGGATTACGGATGTGTTTGGATGTTTAAGCTTTAAGTAATGATGGGTAACCTGACATTATCAAGCCAGTCAAAGTCAAAGATATGTGGCTCCAAATGTTCCACCCGCCCTAACTCCTAAGTTCAATAATTAATCAATATTAGTTTTTATGGTTAAAAACCTGAATCAACTTTTGCATTTTAACATTTGGATAGCCTAATATAACTTCTAGACACTGTTATAAAAATCTTCGTTTAGCAGCTCATAGACATTAGGTGACTAATTGTTGCCTGAATTAATTGGTATTTAAAAATTAAGAAATAACACTTAGACTTGCATAAGCATCCGTCTAATCTGCTAGACCCCGGCTAGGTGAGACGACACTTACAAAGTTGGCTGAGAAACCATCCATTGTACCAAAGAAAACAATACAAACTCTCTTTTTAATAATTATTTAGTTTTTAATTTCAGTTTTATTTTATTGAAAAATTAAAAAAAAAAAATTTTGTTAAACGATAGATTTTGTTAGATTAGATATTATACTAGTCATATGATTCGCTAATTATATTTAATTTAAAAAAGAAACTAAAAACAAAAAATTACAAACTATCCTTTTTAGTTTTTAGAATTTGTCTTTTAATTTTTATTTATTTATCAATTAAACTGAAATTAATTTTAAACAAAATTTTTAGTTTTAAGTTTTTTAAAAATATTAAAAATTAAAAGGGTTATCAAATAGTTCAATAATGCATATAGTGGCTTTAAAATAAAGAGATGAAAATGAGGATTTTGGTTGACACGTACCCGCCATGAGTTCAGATGAAAAGTAGCTAGGGTTTGGCCTGATCAATGGATGTCATCATCACTCACACACAATCTCTCTCTACCCTCTAAGCATATGTGTCAGATGAGAGAGAAAGAGAGGCACAAAAAACCTAGACATTTTCTTTGCCTTTCTTTCAAGCCAGAAGCCAAACAGCAATCATGATGTCCTCTCCTTACCTTCTTTATCGCCATCATTGCTACCACACCATCTCCTCCTGCAACTTCATCACCTCCTTCAACCACCCCACCACACCCCACCACAAAAGCAGCATCATCATTGTCCTTAATATTATCACCAACAAAAAAGAAGAAGAAGAAGAAGCGACGACCCAAAGCGAAAAGAAAACTTTCTCATCATGATTTCGAGCGGCCAGCTGAAACCCTAGCTCAGCTCAGCTATAGCTACAACCTTTCTCACTCCTTGGTGAGAGAAAGTGAAAGAGTCTGATGAGTCTCTCTCTCCTCTCCTTGATATATTTCAAAGATTCTGTCCAAGTCTTTGTTGCTTTTGGGGAATCAAGCATCTTGGTCCGACGACGACGATTTGCCATTGCTAGTGTGTTGTATCAAAGCAAGCAAATCTCAAATTTTCATGTTCTTGCAACCTGTTTCTTTACCTACTTTGTTTGTGTGAACAACTTTAGATCATGTGTTTTAGCTTTAAAGATAGAGGGTTTTCCGTTCCTGGTCTTGTCTGTTAGTTATCAAGACTCAAGTTACTGTTTAAGTAAGAAACTCCTCTCTCTCTCTCTAGATTATCCTGTTGAAATGATCAGAACTATTAATTATATGTGGATCAATTTATCTATGTTTCAAAATTCATGATGGAATGGAGGTCATTGTATAATTTTTTCTGGTGGAAAAAATTATTTGTATTTAGCCTATAACATGTACTGCTTTTGGAAAATAATAATTTTCATCTAAAATTAATCCCTAAGTATTGCTGAAATTAAGTGTGCACTTGATTTTTACATGAACATATAAAACGACATGCACTATAGCTGGGAATCTCATCGATCTGTCCAGGTTGCGAAGTAAAAAAATCTTGTTCTTTTACCCAAATTATATGAATGCTGTGTACATTTTGTCAGATATGGGTGATGTACTTGTGAGAGAATGTGAGGATAAAGTCTCACATCGGTGAGGGATCAATTTATGTAAGACCTTATAAGAAATTGAATTATTCTCCATATTTTTATGGGAGTTTTAATGAAAAACCCGCGGTATTGTTCATTTTAACGAAAAACCACATTTTTACTCTAAAAAATCAATCCTTGTACTATTCACTTTACCCTTTATTTTGTCCTTATCGTTAAAACACAAAGTTTTCAAGCCATTTTCATTAGTTTTTCTTATTTTTATTTGGTTTTATGATGGAATTTCAACTTTCTTCATGGTATGAGAGCATGTTGTCTCATATGTGAATCTTAAAGTAATGGCCACATGTGCTCTATATCACCATGTTTGTGTTGTTTACGTGTTAGACTTGAAAATGGGGTGTATGAGATTGTGAAGACAAAGTTTCACATAAGGGGCGTGTGAGAATACGAAGACAAAATCCGACACCAGTGAAAGATTAATCCATGTAAGGATTTATAAAAGATTGAGCTATTCTCCATATTCCCATTTAGTTTTACATGTGAAACTTCAAAATGTTGTGCTCCTACCCTTCTTGTGTATACATGTGAAGCTTCAAAATGTTGTGCTCCTACGTTGTGCTCCTACCCTTCTTGTGTATACATGTGAAACTTCAAAATGTTGTGCTCCTACCCTTCTTGTGTATATTATGCTCTCTTGAAGTGCTTATATTAGCTAGTTTGGGAAGAGAGAGAGAGAGAGAGACAGAGAGACAGAGAGAGAGACAGAGTTGGTCATGGTGATCTTTTTTCCACTTTGTTTGACAGTGCAGATTAACAGAGATATCGAGATTACATATATAATTAATATAGAATACAGATGAAATGGAGAAAGTACTGTATAGGGTTTGCTTCACTCAAGAATTTCTCAATGAAATTATGCCTTGCCCTTAGTGGTGTAGCCATAATTTTTAAATAATGAGATCATAATATCAACCAAAAAACTTCATTGGGCATTTCATTGAGCACCTAGTAGACACCTGCCAATTCCTGTAAACATATGCCGAAAGTTTATGTCAACATATGTCGACAACTACAATTACTAGTAGAGGCTTGTCGAGGGTGGATGCAGGACACTGTTGTTGAAGACTGTCAAATCTTTTCAACTAAAGTATTTCATACAAGAAGAGATAAAGGGAAGACAAATGTGATAGAATAAAATAGAAGAAGTAGGAAGAGGAAATTGTAATTTAGTTTGTCATAACTATTTATAGGAATCAAATACATATGAGGTTTTTAAAGTTATTGAGGTCAAGGATAACCAATGACCACATGCTGACTCCGCCACTGCTTGCCCTAGCTAGCTAATGGTTCTGGTTCTGCCAACACTTCTTTTGGCCTCGTTTGGCAATTAGCTGGGCAACGACAAGACTATGTATTTCAATCAAATTGAATTATTTCATGTGGTACATGTTTGGTGCTCGTAGTAGAGAAGAAACTCGACTCATGAAATTGGACAACGGTCTCACACTTTAGAAAATCAAGTAGGCAACTTATTGGCTAAGGCTATTGGCTTTGGTAAATGCAAGCCATGTTTATCAAGCTCTTAAGACTTGTTCATACCTTTCTTTTCGGCTGTGGACGGAAAATCTTATTTTCCGGCACAGCAGGACTGAAGTCGGATGTAAAATCTGAGTTCAATTCACACCATTATTCACTCCAATTTGTTTGAAGATTAAAGATTGCATTTTATGCCACTTGCGCCCTGGTTTAGCAATAATTCTCTCTACTTTGTATGTTAGAGGCCTCAAGTTTGAATACTTTTCATGAATAAGGAGTTCAAACTTAATTACGACTACTCGCAGTGTGACTTTACTCAAACCGCCAACAAAGGGTCTACCAAACTAATTGGCAATATAGAGAGTAGTCCAACTACTCCAAGCACAAGGTCCCTCCCTTCTCCGATGTAGAATTCACTCTCAACACGCCCCCTCACATGCGGCGAATTTTCAATCTTAACATGCGGACAATACAAATCGGGTGAAATGGAACACATGCGGCCATTGGGCTTCACACATGAGACAACATACTCTGATATCATAAAATAAATTGAGGTTCCATCATAAAACCAATTACAAATATGAGGTCAGAATTGATAAATTCCCCCAGATATAAATGGGTTGGGCCGATAAACCGAGAAGGGAAAAGGGCCAAGGCCTTATAATATAAGGAAAAGAAGGGAAGGGGGTTGGATTCGTTGGTGCAGGCGGCGAGCGGACCGAGTGGTTGGGGTGTTTCCTTAACTGATATTCACAACGTGTGGCGGGCAACGGCTCCTCCTACCACAACTCTATTAAATCCCAATTACCAAAACCCTCCAAAAATTAAATCATAAATCCCCAAAATTCCAAAACTAAAACCCCCAGAAATTATATAAGCGAACGGATTATTACCCAGAAAAGATAATTTAATTTCACAGCGGTCCACTCTCTCATCAGTCTCAGAGGCCATGACTCTGCAACTCCAAGCTCCGTCGTTCGCCGCCGGCATTTCGTCCTTCGTCTCTCCTCTCAACCGCTCCACGCGCCGCCCTGTAATCCGAGCTAAAGGTTAGCAATTCTTCAACTTCTTAATCTTCTTTTTTTTTTGTATTTTAATTTATTGAGTTTATAATTCGTGAGCTTTCAGATTTACAGCACCAATTGAGCGTTCTTAGATTAGATGCGATGCCAAATTAACAAAAAAAAAAAAAAAAAAAACAAACAAACTTGCTTGATTAGCAGACTTGAACTTTGAGGGAGCATAGATTTTAGACATTTTTCGGCTTCAATTAGAGTTTGGGATTTCATAATTTTGTTGTTTGATTGCAAAGCTCGTGACTTTTTGATATTTTTCAGCTTCAGTCAGAATCTAGCTCGTGAATGTTGCATTAATGGATAGTTTAAATTTTATGTGTTTTCTGGCAGCGGAGCCGTCAGATAAGTCTGTTGAAATCATGAGGAAGTTCTCTGAGCAGTATGCTCGCAAGTCCGGAACATATTTCTGTGTCGATAAGGGAGTTACTTCTGTTGTTATCAAGGTGTATTTTAATTTACTTGTTGGATATTTTACTTGTATTGTTGTATGCTTAATTGGAACTGTCTATCTAATAAAATTAAAAAAAATGAAACTGTCGTAGTAGTTTCGTTGTCGTTGTATGCTTGAATGACTCAACTCGAGAAATAATCTTTTAGTTAGCATTCCGATGAAGAAGTCGTTGATTCTTTCGATTGGGATTCATATTGAAAATAGTCAGGCTTCAAAACCGATTACTTCATGAGCTTCCAGCCTTCCACTGCGGGTTGGAACAGTAAAGAACATGTACCCCTGACCCCCAAGATCCTATAGAATATGAAACACCTTTAATTTATTCCCTCCAATCGAACCCCATATGCATAATTCTTCAGTTCAGTTTCTTGCTGCTGTAGTTCTCTATCATTTTGTCACAATTCTAAGAGATTTTATTTGGGGCAAAAAGATCGCTTACAGATGGATATGGCATCCTGAGATTATGTATATTTGGATCCTTCATTATCGTCGTTGCAGTTGCTTAAACTGTATTTATACGATGATATATGTGAGAGAAACTCATCCTGGAACTTCAACAGGGATTGGCAGACCATAAAGATTCGTTGGGCGCACCACTCTGCCCTTGTCGGTAAGCATCTGTTCTTTGATAGTTTTTCTTGACCATGAGTCTATGGTGTTCTTACTTTGCCCTATGCCTCAAACACCTTACCAGTGTCAAACTTGATTCATATTCATGTCATATTGTACTTTCCAAGTCTGAACTTGTTGTGTTGCAGGCATTATGATGATAAACCTGCCGAGGCAGGCCAAGGCTTTTGGAACTGCCCATGTGTTCCCATGAGAGAGAGGTATGTATCGTTTCATAATTTTATAAGATTAGTATATCAAATAGTTTTTCTCTACAGTTTCGATTTCATTTGTTTGTAAATTTGTATACATAACAGAAAAGTAGTGTTAAAACTTAAAACCCGTGCTAGATTATGATATATTGGTAAATCTTTAGCAGCATTACATTTTTGGTGCTCAGACATTCAAATCGAAGATAAGAAGGCTTTATGTTAGATATTTTTAAGGGCTAAAAATATATTAAGAAACAAAATCTACTTGGAAATTTCCAGCGAAACATCGATAGTTGCTGCAAGTCTCAATCCAGCTTGACAGTCACAAGCTTATCAACTCACTTTAGCTCTAACATTTGAACTCAAACGATCGTTTTATGAAAATGATGTGTATGTAAACCTGGTTGGTTGTAAATCGGTGTTGGCAGGAAGGAATGCCACTGCATGCTCTTTCTCACTCCTGACAATGATTTTGCCGGACCGGAACAGGTAATTTATACATCATTCTTTGAGAAATCTTATGTAGTCGTGTTCTTCGGTTACGGTATTTTATAACCGAATTACTTACCTCAATAATTCTTGTGCATTGCAGACCATCTCTTTGGAAGAGATCAGAGAATCGACAGCAAACATGTAACAAGCTTTTACTGTGTATTGTAAGTTATGTGTAAACAGTCCACTTCTGTATTTGCAAAAAAAAAAAAAAAAAAAAAAAAACAAAGGGGCTCATCTTTTGAATCCAATTTTTCGAGAGAAATAATTTCCGCATTCTTTTTCTCCTTGATGATCTTTTGTTTTATTCAATCAAAATTAACCCTCTAAAGGTTCAATATTAACTCGGAAGGTGCAGAAAAGGAAATGTGTGCGAAATCACACTTTCCTTTTTTTTTTTCTTTTTTTTTTTGTTTTTTTTTTTCTGGGATACATACTGGTTCTAGAATTATGGTGCAGCCCCTAGACTTTGCAATATTCTCATGAACCCCAGCATTCTTTTCTTGTAATATAACTTTGCCTTATCCACAAATCCAAATGAAGCTTTGCCACATAGCTTTTGTGCTTCAAACCAACGTTCACTTGGATGCGTTCCTTAGACACATAGGACAATTGTAGTTTGTCACTAGAAATTGAGCCCGCGCAATGCTGCGGGTTTTAAAATTGTGTTAAACATGTGAAATGTTTTAAAATATATTCTCATCCATATCACTATATATTTACATGCTAATGTTCAATAAAGAAAAAACCAGTCTACAAAACTACGCATAATTGTCTTACTTGATCCATCTTCCCAAGACATCAACAACCAATTACAAAATAAAGCATATATCTCGTTATTCAAACAAAACTAAATTATTGGTCTTACCCTCACCGCTAGAACCCTAATCTCATAAGTGTGACATATAATGCAGGCAAAGCCCATGCCATGTCCCAGTTCTGGAACTCCTCAATAAAAGCATTGCATAGTTCGCCATCAAATATTAGTCAACAACAAAGGTTAAATCTAGTGCAACAACATAGATATATAGTATAGGATCATGCAAAAGAAAGTTATATAGTTAAACACTTTAACCAATCCATTCAACTGGAAATGGAGAAGGAAAATAGAGCATAAAAATTAACAGGCTTAGCAACTAAGTAGAAGAATGTTTGTTCAAGTTGATGCAATGAGAGTTCTCCTTGTACATCAACACTAGGAAAAATTAACTGGGTTAGTTTGTGGATATGCAACCCAAAATTAACACCAATAAAAATAGCTCTTGAATCAAATGCATAAACAAAAGCAGATGTTTTTTTTTTTTTTTTAACAAATCGATATTATCTACACTAAGGGAAGAGGGTGTCGCCTTTGGCAAGAGTTGAACCTAAGACCTCTCACTAATCAGTGAGGATGAATACCACTAGACCGTAGTACTAGTGGCTAAACAAAAGCAGATGTTAAACATGAGAAAAACTACATGGAAAAGAAAACAATGTTAAATATCCTAGGTGCTATTGCAGAGATGGGCTCATTTTTTGGGTTCTGGAGGATCGTCGAGTTGGTGTTGTGGCTGCTAGGGTTTGGGAAAGGGGAAATGAAGGCCAAATGGGTGTGTCTCTGTCTGTCTTTCCCATTCATCTCAATCTCTCAATCTCTCAATCTCTCAGTCACAGACATCTACCCATTAATTTAGGCTTCTAGTGGCAATTTTGACACCTCAATCCCGACACCAACCCTTGATTTGAGGAGAAAAAAATCAACCCTAACTCCTTTTTTAGGCAGCCTCACTCCTCCCTCTTCCTCGGAGTATGATTCTCTTCCCTTCTCTTTCCATCTCCTTCTTTCTCCCCCTCTCACATTCTCTATTTTGTCTTTCTAAAATTAATATAAGATATTAACGTGACTTAATCGTGACTGTTCAAATAGGAGGGAAGGGAAGGAGAGGGGAAAAAAAGAAGGAAGAGAATCCTACTCCCTCCCTTCCCCTCCCCTCCTTGCCATCCCACGCCTATCTCCCTCTCTCTCCAACCCATGCTTGTTGACAATGGAAAAAATGTAAATCATGCAAAATCGAGGGCCCATCTCACAACAAAAATGGCCAAACCGTAAATATATGAAAGCTGGTCAGAAACAAAATTACCCTCCTAACTTTTTATAATTACCCTCCAACCACATATATGATGGTAATGGTGTAAATAAAGCAAAATCAAGTGTCAATCACTTGAATGTAGCTAAACTACAGTCAAATCCCTCCTCAATTTTAGAATAGATAATCGACACCTATTGGTGCTTTTCAAAACTTTTGTTTTTTTGTTTTTTTTACAAATGATAATAATAGTGAGTTAAATAGTTGAATATTAAGAGGAAGGAATCCTTGGAAATTAAACCCGCACTTAAGTGTATAGACATTATAGTTGTTCGTAATTGCGGCAAAAACGCCATGTGCATTTTTAACTTTTAATTTGTGCAAATTTATGATGATTTTTGAGACTTCATAAAATTGATTAAAAGTCGTGACTTAATAGTTTACGGTTTTGGATAAAAATATAACATTTTTATATTTTTCTGTAAACTTTTTAATATAGTAATTGACATTTAACATTATGCCATTGCGTAATTTTTATGAAGAATTAATTCCTATGTAATTTAGTTGACCTAAACTATAGTTGTGCAATGGGCCTCAATTACATTGATCTCTAAATAAGTTTGCATGAAAGGCGGTGGGTCCGCGGGAATATCTTGGGGCCATCCCAGGAGATTGAGTTGACCGGGTGGCAACTGCCAACTCCGCGCAAGGACAACGCAGCATCGATGGAATGGATGATGGCATCTTTCCTTTTGCAAAACGCAGCATCTGCACTGCAGCGTTAGAGAAAGAGAGAGATTGAAATTAGGGTTTTGCTTTCCTTTTCTTCTTCTCGGATCTTTGAAATTAATTGAGGAATTTGACTTTCAAAAATGTCGAATTCCAGGGTCACCATCATCGCTCTGGTTAGGTAAATTCTTCTTCTTTGCAACCTTCCTGTTTCTGTTTTTTTTTTTTTTTTTTTTTTTTGGGAAACTCTTGTTTCTGTGTTTTTTCTGCGCCAATTGAATCTGTGAGGAAGAATGGGATGGATGCAATTATCCAAATTGTGTAATTTTCCTCATTAATCAAGCTTCAAAGCAACTATACGTGTGTAAGTTTATCTTATATTACCGGTCTCAAGCCCAGATAAAGGAGGAAGGGGATATTATCAGGTAGTCGACAACCGGCACTCTTATTTTACGTTGAATTCTTATGATGATGAATCCTAAACGAAATTATGCTAAAGTTAGGTTGTCACCTATAAGTGGTGGGCTGTGTAGCCTGAGCACAATGATAAGGAGGGCTGGAAAAAAAATCCCAAAATCTTGAACCATACCGAAAAAATCCCGATCCCAAACCGAAAAAATTCCGAACCGAAAATCCCGAAAATTTTGGTACCGATCCCGAACCGTTCGGTACGGGAATCGGTTTCACATTTTTCTTTTTTCGGGAATCCCAAACCGATATACATATATTTTAATCAACCCACCAAGCCGTTCCTCCGGCCAATAACTTTTCTTCACTACCTTTTCTTTTTTTTATTCTTTCTTTGTCTCATTGTCTGCCATCTTGGTTCTTATTTCTTGAAACCATCATGGTTTCTTCTTTCTTTATTCTTATTTCTTGAAACCACAAGATAAGAAACCATCGAAACCATCAAATGGTTTCTTCTTTCTTTTATTTCTCGAAACCAATAACCTTCTCTCTCTATCTCTCCCCTTCTACAATTCCACCGACGCCCTCAAATGCAGAAGCAAGCCCAAGGCCTCCAAATGCTTTCTCAATCTTCTAAAGCAGCCACACCTGCAACCTGCTTTCCCAAAACACCATACCCATTGCAGCCTTCGTCTAAGGAACCCAATCATTCTTCCATGACATTAGATCTATCACTGCAAGCCTGCAAAGCAGAGTAGCCTTCTGATGGTGATTTTGTTTGGCAAGACATGGAAAAGCTCATACATCGATGATGATCAGTACCTGATTTTTTTCGATGCACTTTGTAAAACCCTTCGAACTCCCGAAGGCAGCCAAGACAAGCCTAGGAATGAGAGGGTTTGAAGATGGGGGTAGGGAGGTCGATGAATCTGGGATGAGGTGTGGCCATGTGGGCTGGCAGGGAAGGTGGGAGGTCAATGAATCCTGAACCATACCAAAATCCCGAAAAAAATTCAGGAATCCCGAAATTCAGGAATACCTAAATTTCGGTTCGATTTTGGTTTCCAAAACCTTGTCCTGAAAAAAATCGATTTGTAATTTGGGATCCCATTTGCGATTTGGGATCCCATACCGAACCAGCCCTAGTAATAAGTGAGCAAGGGTCGCTATATCTCCATCGGCGCTTGGATGCAGTGCTAAATGAGCAAGGCGGCCATAAAAACTTCATTTTGAACGACTTCACTCAAAGTTGTTTGAAAACATCTGCTCCCATCAACTTTACACAGGACATGCTAAAGAAGTATTTTAACCTTACTGGACGGGGAAGGGTGAAGAAGCTAGGACATGAGAGTAGAGTTCAAGAGAGTAGAATGCGTTTAGGAATGTGGAATATATGAACCTTAATGGGAAAATTTATAGAAGTAGTGGAAGTTATGGTGAGGAGAAGATAAGTATTATGTGCCTCCAAGAAACTAAGTGGGTTGGTTTTAAGGTAAATGATCTCGAAAACTCGGGTTCTAAGGTATTTGGGCACAAATAGAACGAGAAATGGTGTTGGCATCATCGTGGACAAGACCTTCACACAAGATGTTGTAGATGTCAAGAGGGTAGGGGATAGAATTATGGCAATCAAGATTGTAATAGGATAAGAACTCATCAATGTGATTAATGCGTATGCACCTCAAGTAGGGTTGGATACGAGTTTGAAGAAGAAATTTTGGGAAGACCTTGGAGATTTGGTGCAAGGAATCGCTCAGATTGAGAAGGTATTTATAGAAGGAGATTTAAATGGCACATGGGCAAGGAGACATGCAAGGCAACTATGGAGGTTTTCATGGTGGCCATGGTTTTAGGGAGAGAAACGAGGATGGGGAAGCCATCTTGGATTTTGCAATGGAATACGATCTTTTCTTAGCCAACACCTTCTTTAAGAAGAGATAAAAACATGTGATCATATACAAGAGTGGGTCTTCAAAAACACAAATAGATTTTCTTCTAATGAGGAAGGGGGATCGTATAACTTGTAAGGATTGCAAAGTTATACCGAGAGAGAGCTTGGCTAATTAACATTGCTTGTTGGTAATAGATGTACATATCAAAAGAGAGAGAAAGAAGAACAAGACCTTAGAGTGCCCAAAGACTAGATGGTGGAATCTAAAAGGAGAAAAACAAGCCATTTTTCAAAGAGAAAGTAATCACCCAATGCGTTTGGGATAGAGAGGGGGAAGCTAGCCAAATGTGGGATTCCATGGCTAGTTGTATCTGAAAGGTAGCAAAAGGGTATTAGGAGAGTCCAAGGGCTTTGCTCCATACTAAAAGGAATCTTGGTGGTAGAAGGAGGAGGTACAAACAAAGGTTAAGGCTAAGAAGGAATGTTGTAAAGCCTTGTACAAGGATATAACTAATTAAAATGGTGAAATGTATAGAAAGAGGCGAAGAAAGCTGTGAGAGAAGCGAAGCTAGTGGTTTTTGATGATATGTATAAGCGACTAGATACCAAAGAAGGAGAGTTAGATATCTATAAACTAGCTTGAGCAAGGGAAAATAAGATAAAGACCAAAACCAAGTGAGGTGCATCAAGGATGAGAATGAAAATGTTCTTACTTCAGAGAACGGGGTCAAAGACAGATGGAGAGGTTATTTTCATAATCTTTTCAATGAAAGACATGAAAGAAGTACTTCTTTGGGGGAGTTGAGTAACTCAGAAGAGTGTAGAAACTACTCATTTTACAGCTGAATTAGGAATGAAGAAGTGGTTGTAACTTTGAAAAAGATGAAGCAGAGAAAATAAGTGGGCCCAGATGATATACAGATCGAAATGTGAAAAGTCTTGAGAGAGACAAGTATAACATGGCTCATAAACCTTTTCAATAAGATTTTGAAAACGAAGAAGATGCCAAATGAGTGGCAAACAAGCACTTCGGTGCCTATCTACAAGAATAAATGCGACGTACAAAATTGCATGAACTATAGGGGTGTTAAGTTAATGAGTCATACAATGAAGTTGTGAGAGAGTAATTGAGCATAGACCGAGACAAGATACACGGGTCTCGGACAACCAATTCGGGTTCATGCCAGGGCGCTTAACCATGGAGGCAATCTATCTCTTACGAAGATCGATGGAAATATATAGAGATATGAAAAAGGATTTGCACATGGTCTTTATAGATTTGAAAAAAGCATATGATAGGTCCCAATAGACATTCTGTGGAGGATTAAGAGAGGAGTATGAGTAGCATATATCCAAGTTATTAAGGATATGTATGATGGAACAAGGACTGCTGTAAGAATGCATGAATGACAAATCAAAAGCTTCCCCATAACTGTAAGGTTACATCAAGGCTCATCTTTAAGTCCTTACCTTTTTGCATTGCTAATAGATGAGTTAACATGACATATTCAAGATGATATTCCTTGGTGCACGCTTTTCGTAGACGATATAGTGTTGATAGATGAAACTCAGGAATGAGTAAATGCGAAGCTTAACCTTTGGAGAAAAGTGTTGGAATCTAAAGGTCTTCACCTAAATCGATCAAAGACAGAGTATATGGAGTGCAAGTTCAGTGCGAATAGAGGCTCAAACGAGTTAGAGGTGAAGATTGGAGATCAGGAAGTACCAAAGAGCGACCGCTTTCGCTACCTAGGATCTATCTTGAAAAAGAACAGAGAGTTGGATAGAGACCTCAATCATAGAATATAAGCTGGATGGATGAAGTGGAAGAGTGCATCGGGCGTGTTGTGTGACAATCGTATGCCACTAAAACTCAAGAGAAAATTTTATAGGACGGCAATAAGGCCAACAATGCTTCATGGCACAGAATGTTGGGCGGTGAAGCATCAACACATATATAAAATGGGTGTAGGGGAGATGAGAATGTTTCGTTGGATCTGTAGGCACACAAGAAATGATAAGATTAGGAATAAGGATATCCAAGGTAAAATAGGAGTAACTGAAATTGAAGGCCTACTGACACTCCGGTTAGAAGATGCGATTACGGGACAGAGGTTCAGAGCCGAAGGGGTAGATGAAGACCTAGGAAAACTTTGGAAGAGACTCTAAGAAAAAACTTAGAGTACTTAGATCTAACGGAAGACATGGCGCAGAACTGAGCCTAATGGAATTCTAGGATTTATACAGCTGACCTCACTTAGTGGGAAAAGCTTTGTTGTTGTTGTAATCAAGCTTCAAAGGGAAATGGAGCAATTTTATCTTAAGTTTACTATGTTAGATTCAGTTTCTTGAGCTTAAAATCCATCTCTTTTGTTATTTAGATATTTGAAATGCTTTGATGAACTTTTGGGTTGTGCTGTTCTGGGCCGAAGAATCGATTTGAATGCGAATTCAGGTCGATTTATGAGTGTTGTTTGCTTATTTGTTGGAATATTTGTAGGCTGTGGAGAGAGATGAGGATTTGTATCCAACTTTGCGAAAGTGCGTGGTGATAGGGGGATGGTTTCCGGAAGTAAACGAATGGCTGACAGACTTGAGAGTAATGCTCATGGCTTTCCGTGGAGAGATTATATTTACACACCTCAAATTACTTTCCTCATACTTTTTAAATTTTTTAATATTTTCTACACATCACTAACACTTGATAGAAAAATCTTAAAAAATTAAAAGGGTATGAGAAAAATAATTTGAGATGTGTGAATATAATCTCCCTTTCGTTTTCAGGGGGCAAGCGATACATTGTTCTGTCAACTTTTACCTGGCTTATTAGCATACTACTTGTTTCAGTAGTCCTTAAGATGCTCTGTTGAGAATGCTAGTGATTTGAAGCGTAATTTGAAAAAATATGAAAATAATTTATTTGTTTTTGCAGGTTTTTTTTTTTTTTTTTTTTTTTTTTTTTTTTTTTTTTTTTTTTTAAGTTTGTTTAGCCCCAGAATGGTGGAATAGGGTGATGGTGGCACTAGTATTTCGTTTGATCCAGTTACGCCCATAGTCGGTGAGTTCATGACCAGAGTTCTGAAGTAACAATATTCGAATCAAGCTTACTCTGGTTCTAAAGAATCATGGTCCTGCAAGTACAAATTGTCTACTAAGATAGGTTGATAGATAGATAGATAGATGGGGTAATCTTTATTAAAATGTCCCTTTCTATAGGGAAGTCTTACACCGTATGAAACAATTGCTTGAGTGAAAAAGTCATCACCGAAGTTTGCTATTTCACCTTCTAAAGATTACTGAAATTAAATTCTCACTTAAATGGGCAATAGGTTTTGCTTCAATATAGTGAAATGAGCCCCTTTCGGGGCAAATGAAAGAGTAGCAGCTTGCTCCGTAGTTCTAATTAGATTGGAGACATGGGTTCGGACCGAGGAGAACTTTATATCAGTATATTTCTTCGACGTGATGTACTACATAAGCAGCTTCATAGCAGTTTTATCTATCACTAGCTGTAACTTTTGAACTTCTCGTTTCCATTTCACTCTCTTTCTCCTCGAAAAACGTGGTACGGGTACGGTGCTACGGAGGTGCAGCTTTGGTGGTTCTGGCAGGTTGCAGCAGGTGGTCAGGCAGGCGTGAATTTGTGACGGGTCAAGCAGCAGCAGGTGTAGGTCATGGTGGTTTGGGATTGGCTGGGTGGTTCAGGCTGAAAAGAAATGGGTCAGGATCTGGGCGTGGTGGTTCCAGCGGATTCCACGGACTCCGGCAGCAAGCAGGGTAGCAACAGAAGGGGTGGATTTCTGGGTTCTTGAGATCGAACAGCAGAGATTCGGGTCCGGCAGCAGACAGTCTGGTGTGCCTTCGGCTTTGCCCAGCTTCGGCGCGGCTCAGATTAAGGCCCATTCACCTTTGAAGTTTTTTTTTTCTTTTGTTGTATGAGTGGGATTTGGTCGTGGAGTGAAGAGATAAGATGGGTCGACGATTTGATTGGGTCGTTTTCTGGTTCTTTCATGGCTTTTGCTGGCTTTGTGTAGAGAGAGAGAGTGAGGAGAGAGAGAGTAAAGAAGGACGGTGGGGGAGAAGGAAAGGGAAAGGAAGCGAGCTGCGTCCTTACTCAATTTTTATTTTTATTTTTTTAATTATTTTAATATCCACATGGCATAAATTTACACATAATGTCCAGTTACTGTTCATGTGTGGATGTCACGTCATAGGTTAACGGTTTTTTTTTAACAGAAAGTTTAACAGAAATATGAAAGTGTCTTAGAATTACCACTTTAGGTACTAGACTAGAATAAAAAAACTTGTTGTATGGTCTTTTCTCCAGGGTAGTAAACTGAGAATTACCCTATTAATAAAACAAGTAGAGGCCTCGGAGATTTGTGGGTGCAACAGTCTTTTTATTTTCGAGAGAAGATTTGTGCCTCGCACGCAACTATTAACGAATAACTAATCTCGCTAATCCTTCTCTACAAAATTTACTTTAAAAATTAAAACGACCGGAAGTACAAATGCGGAAAACTGTTTGAATCAAAACAATAACGGTGTTGAAATTACAGATATTAAAAAAAAAAGATGAGAACTGCATTTGCATGTGGATGGCAGTCCCATATCTAAGCTGTGTTTTATACCCATGTCTACTCTATTTTCCTAATATTTGGCAGTGACGACAATGTCTATCTAAATCCATAGCTCATCCAAAACATACATACATGTGGTTGCAAAATATGTACTGTGTCCCAGGCTTGATACTCCTTTCTTGTTCCTTACACGTCACGTGACTGTATTACTTCAAGTTAATTTACTACGAGATTTGTTTCTTTATCATACGTTCCGTGTTGTTTGAAAAAGCAACAGAAGGGTATTCACTATGGGATAGGTAAGTATTTCATGTGGGTCATGACATATTATTTATAACAGTTTTAATATTCTAAATCTTTAATTTTTTATTAATTATTTGGTCATGTGTTTCAAATTTAGCAGTCACATCAACATAAACATGGAACCACTATTACTATGTCATCACTTAATGGTTAACTTAACAGATTTTTTAACGAACGTATGAAATTGAATGAAATAATAAGTAATTGTATGAGAATGAAATGTTTTAAAAATGTATGAGGTTGCAATTGTACCCAAATCTCAGGAGATAAAATGTAATTTACCCAAACAAAAACGATGGTTGAAATTACAGATATTGATGAGAACTGCATTTGCATGTGCATGCCGGTCCCATATCTAAGTTGGGTTTTGTTCCCATGTCTACTCTATTTTCCTAATATTTGGCAGTGACAGTGTCTATCTAAACCAATAGCTCATCCAAAACATACATACATGTAGTTGTAAAATATGTACTGTGTCCCGGGCTTGATGCTCCTTTCTTTGTTTTTTACACGTGTGACTGTATTACATCAAATTAAGTTACTACGGGATGGACTTACTATCTTGAGGTGTATACTTTTTTGTTCCTTTATCAGACATTCCGTGCTGTGTGAAAAAGCAACGTAAGGTTATACATTAGAGCAAGTCCACCTTTAAAGACTTTGCGCCAGTACTCAGCCTATTTATCTACTCAAGTGAACAGTGATAGACTCTAATGAACAGTAATAGACCAATGCATCTCCACTCCTAAAACTAAATAGCATAGTCAATTTTATTAAAATTTTATTAATTTTTATTATAAAATAATAATTTGGTTCTTTACTTTCTGACTTCTTCCCTTCTTCTTCTTCTTCTTCTTCATCGACATTTTCCAAACGTTCTGCTCAAAACCCAATTCAATATTTGACCGCCATGTTTTAATCTCTCGAACCCGGAAATCCCACCACGCATAACCCTTCAGTCGCAACCCAGGAACCCAGTCCGGTCTACGACCTCGTTTCGCAATTGGGTCGGTTCGCCTTCAGCTCAGGGCCTCATAGCAGCTCCGGTTCTGATGGGCACTCCTCGTTTTTGTCCAATTTCTTGTATTTCGACGCCTTTGGGGGTGCTTCAGTTGCTGGGAAGAAGCCCAAGGTCGGCGTTTCAGCTTCACTGAGCTTGAGCAGTCGAGTCGGTTTGGGAATTTGGAGGAGTGTGACGGAGTTTAATCGAGCTATACGGTTCCACTGTGAGAGAGAAGGGGGTTGATGGGGTTCCAGGGATCGGGTTCCAGGCGTCGAATGGGGTTCCGGATGAGAGATACGGTAGCCATGACATCAACATGGCGTCAAATGAGCCGTCTCCTTCCTCTGTCGATTTTAGGCCGGCCTGTGGACTGGCTTGGGCTGGGTGCCAGTCTATTCCACGGGCTAGAGTGAATTGGCTGAGTCCCAGCTTGTTTTTCCACTGGGTGCCGGGCTATTCCACCTCCGGTGGAACTGCTCTTATGAGATAGGTAAGTATTTGTCTTTAGCATTGAATCTCAGTTCCACGCTTAGTCACTTTTCTAGAATATGTAATTACTAAATTAAACTTTTGTATTTTATAGGTTCATACGAAGATTAATACAACGTAAACCATAACCAAAGTCAGTCTCAATGTAATATAATTGCTAATTCGGATAGCTCTCATACTTAATGAAATCAAACTACGAGTGTCATTACTTTTATGAAGTGGAAATTACTACTTTATAATTGAAACATTACCCCCACACAACAAGAAACCACAAACAAAAATATCCAAAAGTAGTAGCACCAACAAGCCCTGCAAGTAATGTACGTCTCTCTATGAAGATCATGAGCAATACATCAAAATTAATCTTGCTTTATCTGATTTAATTGCTTGCTTAAAACTTAATTATCTTGGATTATTGATCAGTACGAACTGAGACCCCATCCGCATATTTGAGATAAGTCTTACGCTTCATGACCTCGGTGAATGCTGAGGAGTAGTTACTTCGCACAATTACTTTATACTTGTTCCACCAATGCATGAAGCTGCTATTCTTCAAGAAAATATCATCCCTAACTGCGAAATTCTCGAGCATATTCAGAACGTAAAGCTCAAATTCGGTCATTGGCTTAGCATCTGGATTACTCACTTGTTCGTTGCACCAGATAAGCGCTTCCTCGACGTGAGCCCAAAAACAAGAATCATCATTCAGATTAGGAGCTACATTCTTTTTTGAATTGGGCTTGCTTGTGCCGCGCAGTTGTGGGTTCTCCCCTTCTTCCCTCTCTCCCCTCTTATTTTCCTCCTCTTCATTGTACCATTGCTCCAAAAGAACAAAATGTCGAGGCCTTTCCTCTATGTAATCTTTTCCACCTTTCTTGTAGTACTCTGCAATGCAAAGCGGTTCGATCATCTTTCTGTAATTCGTTCCAGCAAAAAGAAAAGGGGCAGGCATTGCGGCTCCTTCTTTCTGGGGCTTGCTCTCAGCTTCTGCAACCGTGTCCTCCCAGTAATTCGAGAGCCTCTTCTTGTACTCTTTGGCATTCAGGTCACTCGCATAGTGCAAGTTTTTGTACCTGTCATAGTATCCAATTCCCATGTCTTTGGACTCCTCCTTGTACCATTCCATGTAGGCCATGTACTTTTCAATCTCATTCAGTTTCAAGGAGGAACTGTAAACCTTCATCTTCTGCATCGCTAGTTTACGTTCGTGAGTGACCATCTTTTTCAGCAGACTTTCGAATTCTATGTTGGGTTGTTGCTGCTGCAATGACTTTTACAAAAGGAGTTGAGAGAAAAGTTAGTAGCTAGAAGTAAACATGGGATGTGATTTCCGCAATCTCATATTCCCCCCCTGCACACCCGTGTTTATTTCTAGTCTTTGGATTAAATAAATCAAAGGAGAATCAAGAGATGGAAATAAACAGGTTTGTGCGGAACCCATTTCCCAAAATCATCATCAAATCAGATATTTCTGTTGAAAGTTTGATACCTGTGAGCTGAGAACTCCTAATATTGCTGCCAACTGTGTTTTAATTCCAGCTTTAAGTGGAACTCTATCCTCTTCAACCAACTCAAAGACATCTCTAGACAATGCCTTAGTCTTGAGATCATTCAAAATCGTTCCGTAATCGAACAACTGAATCCCTGAATTCAGACCGGGATTTTGGGCACACCTAGAGCTGGTTTCCACCAATAGTTGCAAAATGGCATCAGGGTCCTCAAAGCAAGAACCACCCGAAGAGGAGCACAGTAGGAATGTTCCGAAGGGCTTATAATCACTCGCTTGCGAAGCGGTTAGGAAGAATTGAAGTACAGGATCATCGATGGAGGCTACATTCAAGAAGCAAGAACTCCACAATGGGAATTGCAACACACATTGTCCGAATTGTTTGTCACCGATCAAGGGTGAACCAAAAGTGATGCAAAGGGGACGTTTCACTTTCGATAAGTCGAGGCTTTCTAGCAGCCATAAGGTGAAAAGGGTAGCTACAGCGCCTCCAAAAGATTGTCCAGTGACAAGCACCAATGAGTTGGATTTGCTGCTTTCTACCAGCTGAAATATTACATAAAAGTTGGTCAATTACTGAACTGCTATTTAATCAGTTCGGAGACGTCTCTACGAATAAGGTCCTCAGAACTTCATTCATATTAGAAAAAAATACTTAAAACTCGGTTTTGAAACAATGAAGAAAGGGAACTTTCATGAAAAAGCATTTGACTAAATTTATATTAACAAAAAAATCATGCTATAACTTTATTTAATGAAAAATACTTAAATATTAATGAAAAACTCTTAAACTTTAATAAAAAGGACAAAAGAACTTTAAATTTTAATGAAAAAGACATAATTTTTTTAAAAAGAAAAACTAACGCAGGGGACCCGTGCGTCCACATACACATTGTTTATGAAACTTACTACACTGTTTATGAAACTTACGAGATTATAGCACCAGACGTGTGTTTGTGTTATCTTATTTTGTCAAAGGCCTAAAAATAGGTGTCATCATTGTTACAGTTAGCTAATTCATACATAATATCATATGTATGTGTAGTGTGTTTTCATTTACTTTTTATTATTTGGTTATATTTGGGGGGGGGGGGAGGGGGACGCGGGCTGGGCACATGCATGTTTAAATTTTTTATTTTTTTATCTTTATCATTAAACAAAGTTATTAAATGATTTTTGATTAAAATGTAAAGTTTTGAAGCATTTTTCATTAATTTTATTTAAAGGGGGAATGGACTCAACTGTTACTACATTAAGCTCTTAGGGTGTGTTTGTTTAGGCTCACTAGCTCCCAATGAACTGAATAGGACTAATTGTTATTGTAATCTTGTGTTTGTTAGACAAAAGAATTAAGTTTAATGGGATTAAGTCGGACTCGCTCCAACAAACCGCTTCACTAGAAGTTCTTACCGAGAACCCCAATATCACCGGATTGCTAAGACCATCATCGAGACAGTTGCTCGCCCGTCTTGGTCATGCTCGTTCTGCTCCCTCATCCTCATCCCGCTCATTCATCCTCGTCCTGTCTAGTAAATTCCGAAACTGACAATCTAATTCTTCAATTTTGTTTTGTAGATCGTAATTATTATTGGGTTTTGATCGATTCTGTTGTTTGCGTGCGAAATCTCTAAAATTTTGAATTTCTAGCACCAAAATTGGGTGCGTGTACATTTGTGTTCTGTGATTGGGTGCCTTTTTTAATTGATTGCTACCCAATTTATTTGCTATTTTTCCTTCTGTGAACTAATTGCTAAGTTTTTGTAAGTTGATTGCAATTTTTTCTTTGTTCCCTGCTTATTGTTGTTTAATCTTATCCAAAATTCTCCGATTTGGTTACATAAAAATCACCATTTTATGGCCTTTTAACAATCTTTTGAGCATGCAAAAGCACCATTTTCTGATCTATAACCCATATAGCCGTTTTTTTTATATTGTTCTGGGCAAGGTTCTAAAAGACGCTAGACGCTAGTTGGGCGGCGGGTTTGGACCAAGAACCTAGGCGGCTAGACGGGGCCTAGGCGGATTTAAGTAAAATCTATTATATTTCGTGTAAATAAGTGCTTATTTATACTTAAAATATATATAATTTCATCAGAAACTACAAAATAGAATGACATATATATTATGAAGTATTGGAACATAATGAAATCATCGGGAACACGGATATAATGTGTGTTCATTTAAGTATGCAACAAGTCTCTTACAATTTATTGAAAAAATAAAATGCAAAATGAAAGTGATCTATTTTCTGTTTAAGTGAGTCGTGACTTAGACGGGTGCCTAGGCAGGTCTGGATGGGTTAGGCGGACTAGGCGGGTCTCGAGGCGGTCTAGGAGGGTGCCTCAACAAGTCAAGGCGCCCTTTCTTAATTTTCAAACGTCTAGGCATTAATCAGGGTGGTGGCCAACCGCCTAGCACTTAGAACAGTGGTTCTGGGCTTCCTAATACATAAAGCACCCCTGATTGATTTTTATTTTGGGTGATAATTTTTTGTTTGATTCTTGACATACATACATACATAAATTCCTTTGTTGTTAATATTTGACATGGGTACACTGGGTTTTGGTTGTTGAGTTCACATTTTCTTAGATGTTTCATTCCCATTAATGAATTATAGTTTATCGTGTGTACTCAGGGTTTTGGCTGTTAATATTTGACATGAGTACTCTGGGTTTGGTGGCTGAAATGTGCTTTAAAACCATAGTTTATGACTTTGGCATCGAGCCTTGACCCACTTGTTGCTAGCTAAAACATTCGATTAACCAGAATGAAGTTACCATCTTATCATTCTATTTTCAAGTGCCTCTACTGACTCAAACTTATGGAGATATCGGATTTGCATCCTTAACCATTGTAAATTTATCGACCTTAAGGCCATATGAAAAGCTATCCGCTTTGTGACTTCCACTCATCTTGCATCCCTTTCCCACTTCTTTTTTCATCCCTTTCCCACTTATCTTGACTTCTAAATGTCATCTTGATTTTCTATCTTTTACATTACAAAATCAGTCATCCACACAGGTTTATATGGTTTAAAGTTGGGTGATGGTAATCCATAAACCAGAGGTATTCTTATAAATTTACAAATGAACTACAAGAAGAAAGATAGCTTTTCTCAACTATAATATAATAACTACATGTTCTCCGTCATCCACACAGGTTTACATAAATGTCATCTTGCATATAGGTAACCCTATAAACCTCCTTAGAAGAAATCCCTTAATTTGAACTAAAATATTCATCGATGCTCTCCCTCTTCATCCTCAAGAAGTGGTGACTTGCATTAATTTTCTCCTGTCATTTGATTTCATTGAAGCTTATAGTTTATCACATTGAATTAGTTCTATCATTATCTCCCTTTTACAGTAGTAGGGAGAGATTGATAACCACTTTTGCATTTGCAAGCAGGATTAAAGAATGCAATTTCGGAGCAGTGTTATGGAAGAATTTCGAAGATCCTGCTAAGTACTTGACAACCAAACCCAAGGTTGTTGCCCATATTAACCAGCCCATAGGATTTACAAAATGTCTTTAATGTGCTATGTTGTATTTGTTTGACAAAAAGAAAAAGGGAAATTTGAAAAAATAACCAAAATTTAGATCCTATATAGAATGATAGCCACAACTTTAATTTTATAATAATTATAAGCAAAAGTTGATATAAAACTACTGATATACCCTTAATGACTAAATACTTCCTCTTTCTTCCTAAACACACCTGAATAATCGTTGTACTCAATCTCTATTCCACCGATCTCCATCCGATTCAGCTCCGAAGGGAAGTTGCGATCGAAAAGATGAGCATGTGATCATTCACTTCACACGGGAATTTTTGCCTTTTTCTCTCCTTTCTAAATTCAATGATTGTTGAGTTGTATTGGCTTTTATTCCAAGTTTTTCAAATTTTTTCCATCTGGGTTTTATCTCTGATTTTCACTTCTGGTATTGGATAGCTGTTGTACTTGCTTCATCATCATCACGTTCTTCCTTTTGTCTCCAAGATTTTCAATCTTTTATTAATTTATAATTTTGGGTGAGGAATTTTGATCAATTTTTCCAACTGGGTGGAGAATAATTCAAGAAAAAAGGGTTTTGTGGCCACTTTTAGGGATGATATTATGGGTCACGTGGCCATTTGGAACCCACATGTGGGGTTGCGGGTGTGGGGGGGGGGGGGGGGGTGGGGAGAGCTAGTCTGTGTTGGAGAAAAAATAGAGGAAGGTGGGGAGACAGAATGATAGAGCTTGCAGAACCTACATGGTGTTCATGCCAGGGAGAAAGCTTAACGTCGACGAGGTAGCAGGGAGGAAGAACTGGGAGATTTAGGTAGACGGAGGCTTGCGGGTGGGCGTCACTGACGAGTTTTTTCACGGTTAAGAGGAAAAGAGGAGGTTTTTTTAGTGGGTAAATTAGTAATTGTACACCAACTTTTGGTTATAATTATCATAAACTTATCAAAGTAGTTATTATTATATTTAGGATCCAAATTTTGGTTATTTTTCCTAATTTCTCAAAGAAAAACTGCATATATTGCATGTTAGTGTGTGCAAACATTTACTTTGGTATGTATTTATTTATTTCATTATTTTTTTTGTGAGAAGTGTTGTTCACGCATCATTTTTTTTCCCTTCATAAAAAGTATCTGGCAATTTAAAAATCTAGTAAATTGTGCAAATCGATAAGTTTTTCCATTTTTTGGTTCTAATAAAGATTGGTAGTGATAATTTGAAAGAAATTTATGAAAGTCTCTGCACAATTACAAAGTGGAAAATATAATTATGTTCGTTGCACGTAGTGCATTGTGAAGTTCTGGTGTTCGTAGGACATTTTATTGAGTGAGGTGTGTAACAGGTGGAGGGAGAAGTAAAAAATTAAAAGAAAATTGAAATTAATTTTTTGAGCCCACTATTCTTATCCTGCTTAGTCCAAAACCAAGCAAGCTAGTCAAGTCCGATATAATCTTATGAAACAAATGCACCCTTATAACAGTATTAATGAGGGGTTTGTATGTGTTTCGCGCTAACATAATCTAACATTATAAACATGATTTTTAAATGTTTCTCACTAACATTAATAGTCCAAATGGTTAAACACTATCAGTTATCAGAGAGACAACAATATGCACCTTTGTTCTCAGAAGATCGAGGTTGAGGTCGTCGTAATTCAAGGCGAAGAATTTGATTGCCAAATCATTGACCCAGAAACTTGTGTTGTATTTGGTGCACAAAAACTCAAAGAGGGGAAAATTTTTGTCCCTGAGAGTCAACGACGAAATCAACGCTTGTCGATCTTGAAGCGTGACGGGTGAAGTAAGAAAAGATATGATGGTGGTGTTTGAGTGCTTGGTTTCAGTAACATATAAGGCCGTTTGTGCATTCGGATCAGGAGCTGTGTTGAGCTTTTGCTTCTGAACAGCGTCCCATGACTGGTGCAGGGGAGGAGAAGTCACCAGCACATTTTCTAGTTCAAGCCCAGCACTGCTAATACTGTCATCACCAACAAAATATTGAAGCAAAGTTAAATGGAGTATGTAAGCAAATAACACGCAACCATATAATAATAAACACGTTTGAAACTGCTTTTGAAATAGCTAACAATGTCAATCTAACGATCAAAAATGTTTTTCATTATATTGAAAGAAAAACTTTAAAATGTATACGAGTCGGAGAAGTGTTTTCTAAAGAACTTTCGCCGTATTTCTAGTGAAGTCACTTTAGCAAAACACTAGTAAGAATGAAATTCCACATGGGTAAATTATAAGGACGATTATAAAGCCATTGTACTCGTAAGAAACACTCTACTCATAAGCAGTTCTCTTTTACTATGAACAGATTAGACATGTTTATTAAATACTCAAGTGCTCTTTGAAAAAGCACTTGAAAACTTGAAGGTTGACATGGGCGGGTCTGAGGTTGCTCAATTTTATTTTTAAAAACAGTTTTTAGAAAAGTTGGAGCTAAAATTGTGTTTGGTAAAAGTCTAGCCATAGCAAGTGCTTCTCCGAAAAGAGCTTACACTATCTAAAAGCGTTTTGTAAGTTTCTTTTGCCAGATTTAACCGTAAGAGCTTTTACTTGTTGAAAAACACCCTTCAGCCATTTCAGAACAATGTCTGCTTAATCAAGATAAGATCAATCAACGACAAAGGATTCAAAGAAAAATAAGGATCGGAGGAGTTTGAAGTTGACTTACTTGTTGTTCATCTTCAAGCTTTAGCCGATCTGCTCAAAAACAGCAGATGGAGAGAATTGGAAACCAGAATGGTCAATGTCTTTCTTTATACTGATATCAATCAGAGCCATGATGACCAAAGAGGAGTCCGCCCAATCAGGACCGTTTATGTGCAATCATTCAGTTCCAATTCAAGCTAGCTATATGTCCATTTAATCAATCAAAGCCATGATGACCAATGAGGAATCCCCCCAATCAGGGCCGTACAAATTCGATCATTCAGCTCCAATTCAAGCTAGAGTAGAGGAATCAATCCTATCATTATAATTACGGACGTCTTTGTCCCACCAATCAAATGGCCCAACGAGGAAACCTCCCACCAAGTCGACTATGCACAGGAAAGTCTACTTCGTAGTCAACGGATCTTGTTCCTGAAAGCTTCTCGGAGAACGTTGCCTCGATGCTTTTCCTCGTCTTGTTATCTACGTTTACGTTTTATTATTCCCACTTGCTCCTTGTTTAGAGAAATTTTTCTTTATACCCGTAACATAAGTGGTAAATATTAGGAAAATAAAGTTTATCTATCACGATGAATGCTTGTGAGGGGTGAAATTTTTTGCCAAATTACCATATCAACCGAATTACCAACCGTATCCTATCAAAGTTGAGCCAAAAAATTTGTATCATTGGTAATGGTACCATACATTTTTCGTACGATAATGGTATTTAAAACCATTATCAATGGTATACCATACCACTACTATTAATATTATATCATTTATTTATTCATTTATATATATATATATAATTATGTATTATTATCATTATATATGCATTTTATATTTTTTCCTAGTCATTTATCAAATCATCTCACTGTTTAACATCTACTTTCCCAATAAAAAAACATAAGCCTTCTTGCTCTACGACTCTTCATCTTTTTTCTCATCTAGCCATCGGCTTCATCTCTATTGCTCCCGTTCCAGCAACTCTCTATCTTCGCAGTCCATCTCATCTTCTCCTTCATCAAATTGGGATGCCTTTCTCCCTAGCTTCATCTATCAAGTTAATTTTTGTACAATTTTAAAGAATGTAGAGATGAAATTTAAGAATCTTTGTACTATGTTTTTCAGGTATGTTGGGTTCTTTCAGCAATTCTTTTATCTATTTACTTCTTGTTTCTTAAATGAATCTCTATAAAATTCTCATAATTAAATTAAAAAGTTTTAGACAGCCAAAAAGAGTGGCCAAAACACGTTTGGGCCTTGAATTAGGTTGAAAAAGAAAAAAAAATCAAATTTTGGCCCAAAACAAAGTGGTAATTATTATTACCATACCATGTCAATCAAACTATTTGGCATGTCGAAATTCAGTATACCGAAAGTTTGGCACGGTAATGGTAATAGATTTTGTCATATCATAAGGTTGGTATATGGGTTTTGGTATGGTAATTGTACCAATACTACCCCTACCCGTGATAAATTACAATCCACCACGGATACTGTGTCCGTTAGTATTCTAGATGTAATAAAAAGTCTCAGTTTCTACGACAAGCTATACCCGTTGTCAATTGCAATATAACCATGGATTGTACCCTTGGTGGATTGGGGTTTAACACCACATGCTATGACCATTGTCGATTACTAATTGACCACAGCTAATGTCCATTATAAATCATTTTCCAAAATTAAAATAATAAAAAGTCTCAGTTTCTACGACAAGCTATACCCGTTGTCAATTGCAATATAACCATGGATTGTACCCTTGGTGGATTGGGGTTTAACACCACATGCTATGACCATTGTCGATTACTAATTGACCACAGCTAATGTCCATTATAAATCATTTTCCAAAATTAAAAAAAATAAAACTATTTAATATATATATATATATATAGAGAGAGAGAGAGAGAGAGAGAGAGAGAGAGAGAAAAAGAGAAAGAGAGAGAGAGAATTATTATTAGCACTCCAAAAATCTCATTTGACACTCCAAACTTTCTATAATTAGAAAGAAAAATACACTTGTGAGGAGTGTAGAATGAGATTTTTGAAGTGCTAATAACAGTTCCCTATATATATTTGTATTTATATATTTTAGTACAGAATAACCAACAAAATTGCATAGGAAGCTGTTATTGACACCTTCAAAATCTCAATCCACACTCCTTCTATATTTTTGATTTATCTATTTTAATTATTTTAATTTGATTTCCGAATTTGCCCTTATATTGTTTTTAATGTGCCTAGAATTTTGAAAACCTCATTAAGTATAATTTTAATGACTAAAATAAATTGGTGAGAATGCTTGGACTTTGAGCATTTTCATTTTTTTTTAAATTTTTTTTGAAAGCCTCATTAATCTTTCATTTGGAATTGATTTTGCTGACCAAAAAAAATTGGAGGGAGTGGTAGATTTTTCCAGATTTCCTATGAAACAAATAGCATAACAAATGCCACAAATAGCATCTTTCTTCCTTCTTTTCAACAAAATAAAATTGTTGCTAAAGGCAACAAGTAATCCTTCTAAAATACGACATAATAGTTGTGGCTATCACAGTTCATATCTTGAACATCATAACAAGGAATAATCTCATGTTTTTTTTTTCTAGAATTGAACCATGTCAATGCAAAATTAAATAATTCTAAACATAGCATCCAAACATATATGTATCAACAGTTGCCTCCACATCTTAAACCAAGCTTGAAGCCTGTTTCCATTTCCTTGATAATCAAACTCTAATCTTCAATTGCCTCCACATCTCAATGTTACAATATTCAAGTGGTGGACCCTAACGAAAATATGTTCAAGCGACGAAATTTTGTCAATCGAATATCATATATGGAATTGGACATCGAATGTACTCAAGAAGGACCAACTGGGTCCTCGAGCTACACACCACCAGCACGCGCCACCGCACGCGATGGTTGACCGCCCCGATTTGCCTGAAAATCCACCTAACTCCAAAATTTCTCAAATTATACCAAAATAAAGATCTTGAAGATGGGAGTAAGTTTTATACATGGGTCGAGGTCTCATGCATGATAATACCACGATCCATTGGAAAACCCTAAAAATGGTGCACTTTGATTCGTCCTCTTCGTTGCTCTGCCCACCCCAAACTTGTTTGGGTCATGTTCCTGGGCTCAAGGGGTGTCTGTGGGTGGTGGTGGTCAAAAGAATAACTTTAAAAAACAGCGGATCACCAACGCAGGACTCATGAACTCGCCGAAGAAGTTCATAATGAAATTAGAGTAAAACTGAGTTGAGTTTGGGTGAGAATTGAAGAGGGGAGGCTGGTGTGTCATGTGGTGGTGATGGATGTCTCCAACTCGTCGAAAATTTGACAAAAAAAAAGGAAGCAAAAGTCGCCAGAAACCGGGTCATGCGGGTTGAGGGAGGCTCCGGCTCTGCTGGTTCTCTATTTTCTGATTGGTCAACCCTCATCCCCTTTCTGATTGGTCTATCCTCCCATTACATGGGCTTTCCCCCAATCTGATTGGTCCCTCTTCCAAATAAAAATAGTAATTTTTCATTTAGAGAAATTCCTAAATTAACATTTATCTCCAACTTCCGTTGCTCATAACTTTTTTGTTATAGCTCCAATTTGTGAACGACATTCGTCTACACGTTCGTATGATCGATCTCTTTTTGAAAACATTAATTTTGACCTTGAAAAGTCTACAAATTTTAAATGATTATTTTTAAAATTTCAAACTTTGTAACTAAGGAATTAAAATTCTAAATTAACTAAATTAAATTAAATTTGCAAAAAATAATATAAAATTTCGCAAATATGAAGCATGGAAATTATAATAGTGAAATCCAAGAATGTGATTTCACATCAGCAGCCCAGACGAGTGCTACAATGGCAATATGCGCTGAACAAGGACTCACGGACCACATGTAAGAGGCCGAAATCGTGACAGCTGCCATATTAGGCCCAGGGAATGAGGCTTAAGCCACTGCAGCAGGTCAAGGTGCACGGAAGACCAGCAGAGATGGCCAACCAGCAAGAGGAGCCCATAGGCAGACGACCTAGGGTCAGTTCATTGCCAGTCGAGCCTAACTCACCACTAGTTAGGCCCAGACCCATGAGGAGCAAGCACTGGCCCAGCATGCAGTGCATGCCTAAGGTCTGATGGCCCATGCACGCCCTTGTGCATAGTACGACCACCCAGGCTGACGTGCCCTAACCCCGATATCCTTGAATACCAGGGTAGGCATGTGCTGGCTGACACCCGAAGGTGATGAAGCCATTTTAACATGCATGCAAGTGGTATCAGTAAACGAAAGTGACTAAAATATGTAACTATAAAGAAATATGCAATTAAGGAAACGTGTTCAAAGCCTACAACTAAGCAAGAATAATGTGAAAGAATTATAATAAAAAGATACGAACAAGGGAAATGGGTCATACACTAAGAAGACTCGAAAATACCTATGCGGAAGTGCCCTAACGCCGGGATCGTACGCCTCGATTCTAAATCCTGAAGGGGGCGCAAGAACGAAAGGGTGAGTGGACCATAATTTATAATAATAGTAATAATACGAAAACCGTTTTCTTTTTCTGAACATATTAACTCCTTGTTTTGAAAACCCATATAATACTACATAATAGTTTTTCTGGAAACTCTAGCATTCTAAAATTTTTGTAACGATAAAATCATCTATGGAAATCGTATCGTAACACCCGAAGGCAGATATGAGAATCTCGTAAATAAACTCTGTGATATACTCAACTAGGGGTATCATAGTCGCCCGAATGCATAATCATCACCCAGAGGTGAAGCTATACGACACTAGGTTATGTCAGTCAAGAAACATGGTAGGTCCCATCACCCGAAGGTGAAGCTGTACGACTCTTAGTTACACTAAAGAAGAAAATAACATAACACACCAACACTAGCCGTGGCTAGTGAAGCTGTCCGACACTGGTTTCGCCAGTGAAGTTGGGAGTATGTCATAAATATCCTCAATTGTGTCCTATGGCCATAGATGTCTACATAGTCAGGTTGTGTGTATGTGTTGTATGATAACACACTAGATAAGTATAAAAAACATATCTCAAATCTTATAAATCCATAAACGTGATTTCCATAAATACGAGTTCTCATAAACATTAAACCAATGGATTATAAATAATTCTTCAAAAGCTATTAAGATAATTCATAAAGACTTCATGAAAGCAATATAAATCAAATATAAAGCATAAATAATTCATAAAATGTAGAATTATAAAAATATTATTTTCATGAATGCAAGCCTAATAGTTATGAAAACATGCAATTTGAGAAGAGGTCCACTCACAGGTACTTGCGAGGTTACTGCAATTCGGACATGTAAATATGAATTCGCCGATGCTAAAGAGTGCCTAAGCATAATAGAGGCCCATTAGTAAAAACTTAATTAAAACATTTGAATTTGGAGAAACAGACGGCGGATTCGGAATCAGCGCGTCTAATTACCCTAAGAGAAGTCCCGAGTAAATTTTGTAAAAGGTAAACGAAAAAGTCAACAATTGACCCAAAAAGTGAACCGAGACACCGAGCCAGTCAACTACACTAAATCTTTAGAATTTCACTAAATAGATGTCAAAAACGGACTCAAGGTGTCGAAATTAGTCTAGGAAGATTCCTGAGAAAATATCATAAAAGTCAACACAAGGAATATTTCCAAGAATATTCCAGAAATATTCTGGAATATTCCAAATCCATTTGGGAATTGGGTCGGGCTGGATCCCAGGTCGGATCTGGCCTTGGGCCGGTTTCACATATTCGGGTCACTGGGTTGGGCCAGGTTTGCTAGGTTAGATTAGGTTGACTGAGTTGTTGGGTTGGGCTAGAACAATGGCCCAAAGGTTTTGGCTAGAAAAATGGTCTGAAACTTGCGGACTTCGCTAGAAAACTGGGGAGTTCATCCCAGAGTTGATTTTTGCACCCAAACGTCGTCACAACACGTATACAACTCAGAAATTGAATCAGAACATCAAAAGGATATAAATTGAAGGTATTTCGAGTTTTACCTTGGTTGGAAAATTTTGAGAACTTGCTAGAGTTCTCCATTTCTTGTTTTCTCCGATGTGAGGTCCGAGAGTTGCTCAAGTTTATGCTCTGGGATTTGGAAGGAATATGGGACGAGCTAGGGGTGGTTCAGGTTCCTTGGATTCGATTTCAGCTTCAGAGATGTAGGTTTCGACCGAACTTTGTCACTCTAGCCCTGCATTTCGATGTATTGTATGTGTTATTGATTGGTGTGATTGTTGGATGGTGTTGGAAACATATGTGTGGGTGAATGGCAAGATGACTAGAGAATATTACTGTGCTTCGTTGGTTATTTGATATGTTACATGTTATGGATGAAGGTATTATGTTGAGACATATTGATTTATGTGATGATTGTTTGAGGGTAGTGAAGGATAAACTACGAATGACTTGATCCCTGTTTAGGGTACGTAGGCAATCTAATAAGGAGGTTAGATGCAGTCATAAAGTATACGAAAAAAATTACTACGCTTTTGGATCGTGAGTTGTGTTTGGCCCGTATCCCGGAGGCGGGGTATGGTAGATGTACGAGTATTTGGTGACATCACGTATCGATCCTGGAAGAATGTCGGGATCAGGGAGTGACACATTCCTTGATTCTTAACTACAAAAACCAACACCAAAATTAGAAAAACTTACAAAAGTTGCAATCTAAAATTACGACAACAGAAAATAAGAGGGAATTTGGCTAAAATGATCATTTTTTACCCTGAAATTATCAGTTTTTTAGTATGTTGTTGATATTTGATTTTGATAAGTTCAGAAATTGAGAATTGAGATATGATTTCAGACCATTTTAGCCACTTTCCTAAAACAATAACAGATTAGAAACTGTGGAAAAGTGAGATACTCTAAAATTTGGAATAAAAAATAAAGAGATTCATAAAACAAGCAACACAAAGTTTGATTTTTTTCCCTTACGTTGTTAGTGATCATGCAAGATTATTCTCCGAACCATGGGTTTTAGCATAGAAATTATATTATATTATATTATATTTACTAAAAGAGAAAATGAACTGAAACGTTGTTCCTTCGACAGTGTTCTTCCCATTTTGCCCTTCAGTTGCTCTTCAAGTCTTGCTTTTTTGTGTGCATTACACAGTAAAAGGACGGTTTTAACCTTCGGGCTGGTTTGGTATTGCTGTGCTTTGAAAAAAAGCTGCTGTGAGAATAAGCGGCTGTGCTGTGAGAATAAGCGGCTGTGAAATAAAGCCAGTAGAGTGTTTGGTAAACTTTTTTGTGAAAGTGCTTTTGGAAAAAAAAGCAGGATGATAGTGTGTCTTTTCATTAAATGAGCACTGTAGCTCCGTGTGCTTTGAAAAAACTGGCTTTTTTTCAAAGCAGCAAATAGCAGCTTCAGCTTTTCCTTTGATTTTCAGCTTATTCTCACAGCAGCTTCCAAAATAAGCCTTTTTTTTTCAGTTTACCAAACACAAAAATGAGCCTCAGTTTTTTTTCACAGTGGGTTTTTTTAAAATGACCTCAATCCCAAACGGGGCCGAAGTCTCTCGACTTCTTCCCCAGAAACCGCAGAAATCCAAAAAGGAAAAAACTGTGCTCTGCAACACGATTGGCGATTTCGATTCCGCTTCGTGAGATCTGTTCGATCTTTGCTTCCTCATCGGTTCAATCTCCTCGCTGCCCCATCGTGCTCCCAATTACTGTAGCCTTTGACAGATAATTAAATCTCACTTCTTCTCAACTACCCAAAAGCCATTTGATTTTTTGTTGTTGTGCTTTGTTACTTCTTTGTTGAAATTTGGTGGTGAATTCGGTGGTTCATGTAATCATCTTTAATAATTTCTAATCAGATTACAGAAAAGAAAAACACACCTGTAAATTTGGGGAAGAGAGGAGTGAAACAACTGGAATTTTGGGAAGCACTATGCTTCGGGTGAGTTTTACAGCTTTCTCAGTGTGGGTGTTTCAATTTCGTTTTTGTGATTTTGGATTTGCATATTTGTTTTCTGTTCAAATTTCCTTTTGTGATTCTGGGGGTTTTTGTTTATCGATTCTCTCACTCATCTCTCAGCTCTCTCTCTTTCTCTCTCTCACTTTTGAGGTATATGCCGTTGGATTCTGTTTGCTGCTGCTGATTTGTAGGTAATGCTTCAATTTCCATATAAAGTTTCCATTTTTCATGATTTCTGGAATTTGAGTTTTAAACAACTGCTAGATTCTTATCATTATGTGCAAATTACTGGTGATTTGGATTGGTGCCTGAGATTTAGAGAATGGCTCGCAGCTTTAATTTCTTTTTCCTTCATTATTACTGTTTTCAAATTTTTTATTGCTGGGTATTGATAATTTGAAGTCTGTGAGAGCTTCAATCTGTTGGAATTTTGAATGGTTATTGCTTCATCAGAATTTGGGTGGTCTGAATTTTGAATTAGAAGAAACCCATTTGATTAATATTTTTGGTGGATTGGCTTTCTGTGTTTTCTCTGTTATTTCTTCTCAGTCTCTCAAGGAGGCAGGTTTGGTGCTGTGGAAAGTGTCAAAGTAACCAGTGAGGTAAATTCCCCAATCTCTGGCGAATTCGTCGAGGTTAATTCAAAACTTACTGAATCACCTGGTTTGGTAATTCATCTTCCTTTCTGCCCATACTTACTACTTTTATTTTTCCTAAAGCAATGCTCACCCTTTAAATATGCTTCAAATATTCATTCTACTTCGCATGGACGTTTTGACAAAGTACCGTACTTTTGTTTGATCAGTTTGACATGTTATGTTGCTAAAAGGTTAATCTATTTTGGGTTCATTCAGATCAATTCGAGCCTATGTGAAGGTGAATGGATGATCAAGATCAAGCCCAGCAGCTCATCAGAACTAGAATCCCTGGTCGATTTCTTCGTAGATTCAAAGACTCACAATCATGGATGCTGAATAGTAAGCTTTCCCTTTATCTTTTGTTTCCAATTATGTAATATTTTGGCCCTCTTTGCATCGCAGTATATGACAGTGGGATAGTTTTAATTGTAATATGATTATATGAATATTGATTTTGTGGGAATGTTTTGTCAATAGTGTTTGAATTAACTGCATGGGCTATCTTTGCTTTGGGTTGTATCTGTCTCCAATGTTAGTTGCTCCACAAAATTTTGTCAAAGAATGGAAATTTATCAAATTTTTTGTTCCTGCAATGAATTAATATTCAATATTTTGCACTTCCCTACTGATTGTTGAATCTTTGATGTGGTTTCACACATACCCTTTTTTCAGAATTTGGTGATCAAAACAAAAGCATTGTGTTCATGCTATTTAATATATCTTTTGCAACTTTTTTAGTGAGTTTCTCATTCACTGCATATGGAGTTTTCAAAACGGACCCTTTTCTCTATGTAAGTATTATATTTCCTTCAGTCCAAATTTCAGCTGTTATGTAATCTCACTCATCATGGTCATGGTTTCAAATTATTTATTCGTTTCGAGTAAAATTGAGATCTTTGCTGGTACAGTTTTTACCTGCTATGTATTTCTTTTCACAAATAATATCCACACAACCCCGACGTACTTCCTGATCTCGAAAACTACGTCAATGGGCATGTATGTATTTCTACCCCTCTCTTTATTGATGGAAACCGACCCTTGGGGTTTGATTAATTTCGATTGAATGGCTAGGTGATTTGGTTGTTTAAGGTTTCTTTACAAACCTACAATCTCAATGCCAATCTCTGCCTTCTTTGCCTCTGTCAGGTAATTTGAAAATTAGATTTTTGCTTTTATTTTCTTGTTTTTTTGTTTTAGATTATGTCATTTACTGCAATGCTTAATTTTGTTTAAATGAGATTTTGATTTATAGTCAATGCATAAGTGAATTTTTTTTTTTCTAATGGGTTTTGTTTTGACTTGAAAAGTACTGCAAAAGTGATTTTTTTTTTTTTTTTTATAATTTTTGTTTTGTTTGCGACAATCCATAGTTTTCTGCAATTACTCTATGGTGGCATCATTTGTTACATGCCATTTTGAAGCTTTGAAAAATCAATTTTGTTGAGATTTGGCACTGCATTGGTAGATGGAGCAGCTGCAAGAAAATCCCAAATGAATATCATACATTATCCAAAAAGGTAACGGTTAATAGGACCATAATGAATAAGTTGACGAGATCCAAAATTTAATAATTTGAAACCTAGGCCATCCAAACAACCCAAATAAAAACTCGCCCATGCCAAAGAAAAGATTTTTATGACAAGCACGAAATAGAAAAGTATGTATTTTAAGGAAGTGTTGAACACTAATTTTAAATCTGATATCAACCTTGACAATGAGAGTCTAGAACAGACCATTGCACTGAGCAGTTCTTCGGTTTATGCAACTGCTCTGGTATTTCGATAAGTTGCACAATTGCATGGATGGAATGGAAGTGCATGCTAACTCCCCTAGCTGGAAGGGAAGCATGTTGCGCTCGAGTCCTCAGGTAAAACCCTATTCTTCCCTGGTTTTTTCTTCTCAGCATCTTACAATACTATTTGTTTCTTCGTATTCTCTTTAGGTTTGGCTGAAATTCTGAGTTGCCGACTCCCACTGTTTTCCTTCTCGACTCATTTGCCAGAATCTCTTCAGTTTCAACAGATGCGGTCACCACTCTTCCCAAAGGTAAATTTATCTTCTCTTTCTTGAATTCGGAATCTTCAAAATCCTCATCTACATCGTTTGATTTCTGCAATTTCGATTCCACAGAAACATGGACTTGCTTTGTTTTCTCTGCTGCACTGCCCATTTTCGACCAAAATCACATCTCAAACTCTTCCAATTTCGAACACGACATGCATGGCGAAGGTCAGTACCCTCACTCATACCCAATTTTCCCAAAAAGATAATTTTAGTATTAGTATTGGGTTTTAAACAGGGGCTTCAATTGAGTTAGGGTTTTGTTCTGTTATATCTCATTTTCCACCAAAATCACATCTCAAACTCTTAAAGAAAAGGAGCAAGATGATCAAAAGCAACAATCTGCATCACCTTTCTTTGTTAAAAATATTGAACTGATCCTAGGTGAGAAGAAGCGTTGATACGCAATAAATTTAGTTCCTGAAAAAGTAGTGTTTAATTTACTCTTAATATATGCTCAATTTATAATCTATTCTTAATTTGTCTTCAATTTCTTTTAGAAATAAGAATTTTGATTTCAATTTTATTTAGAGAATTCATATACTTACCTTTCTTTTACAGATTCCTGAAGCTTATGATAAGCCTTCCTCTTTGGAATGAAGCAACAAAGAAAATATCAGGCACGTGTATTTTGTTTTATCTTTACATTTTCAAATTATTATTTTTTAAATCTGTTGTACCTAATTTGGACTGCATCGATAAAACGAAATTTTATATCTTACTGCCGTTCTTTTGATGGTCAAAAGAACTCAAAGCTTAATCCAAGCTTCTTATTTTATTTCCGAGATTATAGTCGTGGTTTTCAGTCACTAATGGTGCTGATTTGGTTGGAAATTTTCGAATCTTTCAGGTCAGGTTCACAACAATTGAAGAGCAATGATTTGGGGGACTATTCGCCATAAAGTAGCTTCAGTATTCGATCAATCTTTCGCCATTTTTCGCAATCAGTTGATATATTTTTTAATCCAATGTGCATGCTTTGTGTGGTTTTAATTTTTGTTTTGGGATTTTTTGTTCTATGTTTCAAGTAATTATTAAAGAATGTTATAGTTTAGTAGTTGCTTGTGTATGTTTGAAATGGACAGTCGCTTGATTTTACTTGAATCATAGTCTCCAAGGAGAAGAAAGAGAATAGGAGCAAGGCACGACATGGAACAAGCAAGCTCATGAGAATGTTAACATTGAGGTGATTCAGGGAGAGGGTGACAGATCATTTGAAAAAAAATCAGGTATATTGTTGTTCCTCTTCGAATTACATGAACATGGCTGTACATACATCCAATATTATTGATACAAGGAATCAAACAATTAAACTTTGACCTAGAAATATTAGTTAATCAAGCCGGTTGGCAACTGTGTGCAATGCACAAAGAATATGTGCGGCATATATATATATATTAATTATTTGATTAAGTATTTGCAAAGAGTTTAATGTATTGATTGTACTTGAATGGTGATCAGAGTTATCAAGGTGAACAGGAATCCCATAATCGATCTCAAGGCCTCATGCGAGGGGAGGACATGAGTCGGGATCAAGGCAGTGAGGAGAGTTGGTGACCACCAACCAATGTTCCATTGAAGCTCTGGAGGCAGAGGACCCAATAGTGGACTTCAACTTCCAAATGAACACGAAGTGGTCTTTTCAGGTCAGCATCTTTGCATTGCAATAGTATACTTTATGTATGTGTGTGTATATAACTGCAAGATTTTTTCTTTCTTTCGCTGTGCTAAATTTTCCAAATCCAATCATCAGGTGTACAGTCTTGAATGTGATGTTTTTATTAGCTGTACTGGGTTTTTTGGAATTTGATTGGTTAATTGTGTCTAAGAATTTTGACGTTTTATTGGGCTTTTAGTTCTTGGTTATTCCTTTTGAGCGATTTAAATTTGTGTTTCCCTTTTGCCAATTTATGATGCTAATTTATGATGCCAATTTCAACAGGTTTTATAGAAAGGAGTAATTTGTAAGTGTTGGACTTGAGTTTCTTTTGCACAATGTGGTTAGATCAGGTTGTATTTACATTGACCATCTCTGCTTTATTATGAGCTCGCAACTGTTGTGCTGCAAATGAACATTAGCATACCACAACCACAAAAATTATGCTTTCGCAATTGATACGTACATCTTTGTACAAAATTCTTATATTGATGGTTCATTGATCTCTTTGTAATGACCATATATTAACCATGTGTTCTGGAGAACTAAACATTGAACCATAAATAGTCAATATATAAGTATTACATAATCAATAAACAATTAATAGATACGAGGACACTATCTTATTATCCTTCTTGAAAAATTAGTGTCTAATTTGAAAGGAAATTTTTTTCTTTTGAGCAAAGCCCATTTAGTAAAATGTCTAGATTTCTCAACAGGAAATCTTTTTTCTTTTGAGCAAAGCCCATTTAGTAAAGGGTTTTTATCACAAATAGTCCTTAAAATTGACCTACTTCATCATGATGGTTTTTGAAATTGAAAATCAATCAATATAGTTCTTGAAAATTAGTGTCACAAATCAATGCGGACCTTCCATTACAATTTCGTCAAAATTTCTGTTATGTGTGGACGTGACACATAATTGGTTCCAGAAGTCTAATTAAATATTACCATATGAATTAAAATGTTTAAATAATTTTTTTTAAAAGTTTTATACAATTAAAAATGAAAAAAAAAAAAACAAGAAGATGAACAGTTCATCTTCTTCTTCGCCTCCCACCGGAGCAACCACCCCAGGTACCTCCTCGGCACATTCCTCAGGTACCTCATCCGCGCAGTTCCGGTAGTATTTCGGCGTAGCGCCTTCTCACTCCAGTTATATTTTCTGAGACTGGTAGCAGGCTAGGTGCAGGCGGAGTAGCGGCTCTTCTGGAGGTGGAAGCTGCGACGGTCGCACCGCACACAGAGTGTGGGTCTTGTTCCTCCTTTTTCAGAAACTTCTTGTTCCTTTGCCCATTTCGTTGGATTAAAAATGTTTAAAGAATAAAAAATAATTTTTAGTTTTATATAATTAGAAACTTAAAAAATAAAAAAGGAAAAAAAATAAGAAGCTGATGTACTGTTCATCTTCTTCTTCCCCTCCCAGGCTCCCACCCGAGCAACTTCGACAGCCTACCACCCCGTCACACATTAAACGTTCCCTTGTAGGTGCCGGTCTAGTCGATCTGGAACCGCGTCTTGATGACGTTGATGGGTTGAAGACATGCGGCCTCCATTGCCTCCGAGCAAGCTCGACAGCGCCTTCACATACAACGGAATAGGCGGCTTTCTGGACGGCGGTGGCAGTCTTGTCGGATTCGGAGTTTAGTCCATGTTTTTCAGGGGGGTGGGGTTGGGACTGGAGTAGTTTCTCCGGTGGGAGGCGAAGAAGAAGATGAACTGTTCATCTTATTCCCTTTTTTTTCCCTTCTTTTTTTCATTTTTAATTATATAAAACTTTTTAAAAATTATTATTTAAACATTTTAATTCATATAGTATTATTTAATTAGATTTTTGGGACCAGTTATGTGCCACGTCAGCACATAACAGAAATTTTGACGGAATTGTAACGGAATGACCACATTGATTTGCGACACTAATTTTTCAAGGACTACATTGATTGATTTTCAATTTCAAGCACCAATTGTGATAAAAAAAACCTTTAGTAAAATGTCTAGATTGATTGAAGGAAACATATGGTAACTATATTTTAGGCCAAGTATATTTTTGAATCACTTTTCTCTTCAAGACGCAATGAAAGATGATGTGAGAATTTGCGATGATAGAGTTGTATAGCTATTTTGTTGCATATATAGGGATGAGCAACTAGGGGTGTGAGATCACATACTATTGTACTCGGGTCAATTTTTTGAAAAGTTGATTGATCAACCAGTCTAATTAATCTATTGTATAAAGGTGGCTACAATATTTTGGATAATAAGCGGTTCATAATGTACATGGAAAAATATGGATTAGCCACTTTACATTAATTTGGTTGTAGCATACCAAGGCATGTGTGCCCAAATGCATTTAAGATCTATATTTACCCAGACATTTATATTTTGTCAGCTCCAAAAACACTTTGGATCACTTTTAGATTCTGATGTGAATGTAAATAGATTTCATACGTATAACATAGTTTTACAATCCGCGGCATCGTGCGGGCTCAAATGCGAGTACTTACTATTGTAGCACGATAGAAATTTCGGAGTTGAAGTGCGTTGATTTTGGCAGCAGCTGGTTGATTGTGGAGGGAGACTTGAAAATTAACCGGGAAACTGAATCACCATGTCTAGGAAGCTTCATGGTGAGAGAGATAACCCACCAACCATATTGCAGGTAGTGGCCGGCCAGAGTTGTACTGTTGTAGGAAATTATTGTTTCTATACCTATTAATTTGTGAGGGCAAGTTTCGAAATGAGACAAAAGCATAAAGAAGGACCATAAAGAAACTTTACCACTTTTCGATAAACTTTTTTTTTTTGGATAAACAACTTCCTACTAACTTTACCAATCACACAGCAATGAAAGAATCCGACAGCAGCCACTTGCCCCACGGATCACGGTACAGTAATAACAGCACGTGCAAGACAAAAAGTGGACTGCAGCAGCTTTTTGTACTGACTGCAGCAGCTAAATATGCGCGGCACAAACCAGGCAGCAGCGAATAAATAAACCTCACGCGATAGGCAGCAATCCAAGGCTGCAGCTGCGATCCACAATTGCTTAAACACAGTAGTTGTGTTGTGAACTTAGGATTTAGTGATTGGCTTAATCACAAGAGATTTTTTAGTGTGATTCGTACGTAAAATGGTATACCATGTGTTGTTATATAAATAATGAGATATGTGTGTTAAAAAATTAATAACTTAAAAATAAAACTTTTCCTCACTTATATAAAACTACGTGTAGTATCATCCGTGTTCCGATCGTAATGAAAAATTTCTCTAGAATCACTATTAGGAGTTTAATATTGGATTTGTTAGGGTTATTCTTGTTATTTAGTGAAGTCTGTTAGAAATACATGTAAGTCTCATGAGAGCTGCACACTTGTTAATACGTGTATCTAAGGTTTGAGGTTATAGAGTTCGAGTATGACTTTGTTTGTAAGCTACCAAAAGGTGTGTACGATAAGGAATCTAGCTAAACAATCCTGATAAACTATACTAATGTTATATTGGCTGATATGGATACTTGGGATTGCATGATAAGGTTGAGTTCAATTAGGACTAACATTATGGGAAGTCTCCTAGTTGAACACCATTGTATAAGGTATAAATATAGGGTCCCTGCACTCTCAATTGATACGCAATAAAAGAGCCTCACGCCCCATAGTATTGAGTCATTGCATTCAGAGATTGACGAGTTGCAGAAGAAGCCTATCTCGTGTTCTAGCCAATATGGCTTCTTCGGTTAGTGGTTATTTGGTTTTAGTGATTTAGTTATGTATTAATCTAATCTTACAATACAAACATCAAAAAATATATTGGAGCCCTGCTTCTTTCTACTTCATCTTCTCCATTTGCCATTACTATTGCCGCTTGCAGGTTGAATAGGTCCTGAGATTTGTGATCCTATCAAGTTGTACACGACAATTACCCCAAAACCAATCCACTGTACAGCAGCAACTACAGTGCACAGCAGTTAATACACACTGCACAAATAAAATTTACCCATAGAAATTCGTTGAACGTAACCTACCCCTTGATGCCAAGAGGAAATATTTTAAAGTACTTTGTTACTTTATTCATTTTTTAGGGTTTACAATATATATGCAGATACCTTATTCTACAAGGAAAATTACAAAAGTTAAAGAAACTAAATCCTAAAGATTACAAATGCTAATCCTACCTAAAATAGGACTCCAAGAATATTTACAATTAACACTCAAATCAACAGAAAACAATGAAAGCTATTGGATTTAGAGAATTGTCCAATGGTTACATTGTTTAAAAAAATCAAAACCGAACTGAAATCTAACTGGAAAAAAAAAAAAAAAAAAACTGAACTAAAATTAAACTGAACCGAACAAAAACAGAAAATATTGAACCAAACCGATTGAAACCGAACTCACCTCTACTTGTGAGAGCCTTTCTCTCCTCTTGTGAGAGTCTTTCTCACTGTTGTGTGTAGTGCTTTCAATTTTCGTTGATCCCGGTCGTCGCCGGCCATGCTGTGGCCAGGGTCGATGGCAGTCCCATGTTTATTCTCTATCTTCTTCCTTTACTTGTTCCGTTGGAAAATGTAATAATAATAATATTATATTAAATTTATTAATTGAATGGAAATTAGAAGTAGAGCCTTTTGATAGTAAGGTATGTCTACTTAAATGAAGTGTTGCAACTTTTGACTCTTCATGAATAGTCACATGTTTTCTAAAGAGGTATCACAAATTCTATAAATAGGGAAGCCCCCTATAAACATTAAAATAAATTTCATTCTTTATACAATCATATATAGAGTGCATTAAATATTAGAGTCTCATGAGTCCATATGAGAGAGTTTTTAACATAATTGTGGTTCATGGAACCTTGTGATTTGGAGTGCTACTATTACAATGACGTGATCGTTGTATCTTGGGAGACATGCGCCAATCAACTATGAGCACCATAGTGGGGCATAAACTTATCTTAAGGACAAAGTGTCCAACACTTGCCTCAACTATATTTTCTAGGTTTTTCTAATCCATTATATCATGTTCATTTAACATTGGTTACTTATATGCATGCATTATTTTGATATATAATTGCATGAATTATTTATTGATTTTCTATGTGATTTATTATAGCAATTAGACCCTAATTTTTCCAACATGTTCTTCCCATTGTCTACAATTTTACCTCATCCTCTTTCCATCTAGATTTTCTTTTCACGCCACCTTCACTCTGTTACTCCCAATCATCCGTTTCACCCATCTCCCTTAATCCATCCCACTCCATTAATTTCATCAGTTGGTTCCATCATCTTTCCACGGATGGAAAAGGAGTGGGGTGGCGCCGACATCGATCTGAGCCTCAAATCGAGTCAATCCATCGGTGGGTGGTAATCCAATTTTGGGATTTAAGGGTGGGTGGGGCTAGTCGGTGTAAAGAGATAAAGTAAGGGAGAGAGAGGAAGGTCTATGCGGGAAAGTAGTGAAGGATTTGACATTGAGGTCGTCGAGCAAGATGAGGCAGTGGACAGACAAGGCAGACGAAGGAAAGGCTTAGGTAGTCCGCTGCATTTTGGAGGGCTTCGTTAAGATCCTCTAACGAGGTTTATAGTCGAGATGAATTTCATTTAGTCCCACTAAAACTAGTCCTTCTGATTACCAAACACGTAATCTACACTAATTATTAATGTAGTCCAATCCAGTGAAGGCTAGTGAACCCAACAAACACACCCTTAAAGTTAAAGCCTCCCCTATAAAAGGCACTCGAAGACTCAAAGCTCAAGATAGTATCGATTTTCATGGGTTCTCGCTTCATTACAACTTTTTCCAAATTACCAGAACTTGCCCACAAGGCCAGAGCAACTTGCTCGATCATTCGGGAACAAGCTCGAACCTTGCATTTGGCAATCTATCTTCCTTATAATTGCTCGAACTGATTTGGCAACTTGCCCGACTGTGTGCAAGTTTGCCCGAATCCCTGTATTTTGGCATCCTTGTAAGCTGAATATCATGTCAGTAGATATACCATACACTTGTAAGTTGTTTATGACAAGTGATTACATTTGTGAGTGAGGTAATTATATACTGAATAGGTAATTATATACCGAACAATACAAACTTACTTAACCACAAAATAACTAATTAGCCAACTAACAACTCTTTAGTCAGTTAAGAAACATTCTAACAACTTAGAATGATGTTGCATTGATTACACAGTAACTAATAATTAAGAGACATTTGTCTATAATAATATCATATTTATAGTGAAGATTATTATATATTATATATTATAGAGAGTTTTAATGAAAAGGGCTTGGGCCAACAAATATTTAACCAAAAGCCATCCTAAATGTTATTTAACCAAAAGGGCTCAAAGTTTAATAAAAAAAACCATATTCTTCTCACCCTTCTCTGGCTTAAGCGGTGCAAGCTCCACGCAGCATTTGGGTTTTTTCAACTTCTCCAACAACGGCGACCCCAACAACAACATCTTTGATGTCGAGTTTGATGTCTTCGAAAACCAAAAGTTCCAGGATCCTGATGACAACCATGTTGGTTTGGACATCCACTCCCTTATGTCTAATGCTTCGAGCACCGCAGGGTTTGTTTGTTGACTTTTTTCTGACGGTTTTGTTGATGGGTTTGACGGTGTAGGAGTCGATCATTCGCCTCGGAGCTTTGGGTTTGGCCTTGGCGGAGATTCTAGAGGCTCATCGCCCAAACCAGACACGCAAAATTTGGAATTTGGAATTTGGAAAAAGAAATGTGGGATACTTCGTTGAGGGGTTGGATTGTAGAATCCTAGGATGGACACATCTACAGAGGACAATAGCTCCTTTATTATAGAGGACCTTTTCTTCTACATATTGACTAGGGTTTGTTTGTTGAATTTTTTAGCATGAAATTGTTTCGACTCCCGAAACTGTGAGGTTGAACTTGAAATTTCTATTTTCTTGGTTTCCTACTTGGTGCAGTTTGTTGAGTCACTCATCCCTTAACATTGTTGAACTAGGCATAAAAAAGAACCAAAACATAAAACAGTTTTTAGAGAACCCAAAACATAACACTGTTTCTGGAAAAAAAAAATCAGATACAGTATTTGTTTTGTCTGTGCACAAACAAACACTGTATATGGAAAGAAAAGAACCAAAATCCAGAAACAGTGACTTAAATTTCAGAAACATTTTATGTTTTAACCTTTGACTGTTTCTTTTCTTTCATGCATCAGTTGATTATATTTAAGAAACATGATGCTTAATTTGCTTTGAATCCAAATACAGCGAATTTCACTATTTCTTTTCTACCTTACATTTAAAAAACAATGTGTCTATTTCATTTGGATCCAGAAACAGTGATTTAGATTCCGGAAACAGTAACTTAGGTTCCAGAAACAGTGACTTAAATTCCATAAACAGTAACTTAGGTTCCAGAAACAGTGACTTAGATTCCAGAAACAGTGTTACTTAAAATCCAAAGACAGTTTATTTTTACAATCTAGAATCAGTGACCCGTCTTTATGATTGAATAGCATGCAGATCTCAAATTTATTTTATGGAGAAACAACCGATGAACTCCACTGACGAAGAAAAATTGAAAAAAAGTACCTCGAATACACTATGAATAATAACGACGATTACATTTTAACGAAATAATACAAAATATAAATTAAATAGCATAAGGATCTATATTTTTGTTTAAAAAAAAAAAGTCTGCAAAACAACGATGAACTCCATTAACAACGAAAATCTGGAACTCAACCTAAAAAAGTTAGGGGTAAAATGGACAAATCATAATTTATTATAGTTGGGCCATTTTTAGTTGGACTACTTTAATATGAGAATTGTACTAATCATTAAACAAAACTTAGAACATGGTCTTTTATTAAAACTAAAATTTTTCAAGCTATTTTCATTAGTTTTCCTTATATTATAATGGATCAATAGGGTCTGCAGTTTCATGCTAGTTTCTTTCCTCTTATTCCCGTCCCGCCAAGAAGTCATTGCATGCAATTTGCAGCCAAAACTCCAAGTCCAAGTCATATAAAAAGACATTGTTAGCTCCCTGTCCTTTCAATACATTTTTTATAGGGTTTTTATCATAAATGGTCAATGAGATTGATCAAACTCATCATTTTGATCCACTTTTAAAATCAATCAATGTCGTTCCTGACATTCACTACCGCACATCAATTTGGTTATTCCGTTAAGATTCCGTCAACTATTCTGTTAGTTTGTATGTGGGACCCACAAGTCCAATAAAATAGTGACACGTGGATTACACAAAATAAGGGTTTTTATCGTTAATGGTCTCTGACATTGATCTAACTCCTCATTTTGTTCCCTGACTTTCAAAATGCGATAAATTTGGTCCATGACTTTCACTACCACACATCAATTTAGTCTTTTCTTTAAAATCTCGTCAATAGTTTTCGTTTGTGTGCTGATATGGTCCCACTAATCCAACCATATGGCTCCACTTGGATTAATTATAAGAAACTATTTCATTGGATTTGTGGGTCTCACATACAAACTAACAGAATAGTAAATGGAATATTAACATAAGGACCAAATTGATGTGCGGTAGTGAATGTTAAGGACGATATTGATTGATTTCGAAAGTGAGGGACCAAAATGATAAGTTTGATCAATCTCAGAAACCATTTGTGATTAAAACCCTTGTTTATACATGCATATCTGGCATCCATTTGGGTGTATTATATGGTTCATTTGACTATTAAGAAAGATAGCTAATAGAAGTTTAATCCTAATGCGCATTTTGCAATAGTTTTTTGCAGTGGGGCCTAAAAGTGGTCCATTTGGGGTGTATTATATGGTCCACCCTCATATGCATCCTTAAAATCCCTATTTAGTATAGTAGAGCACCACTAAATACGTAATATAATATTCTAGTACATTGTGGTCTTAAGTTCATATTTTGTAAATGGCTTACCGCTTACCATTAATAATTAGATAACTGAACTTACTCCTAAAAATACTCTATGTTTTTTGGACCTGGATCTAAAATCTCCTTATTTTTTCCACTCTCCGTAAGAGCTGTCAATTATTTTGATTTAGAGTATGAATTTTGGTTTTCTTTATGCATTCTGTATTTTGTGGTTCTTTTTATATTTTGGGATTTAATAAAAAGTTTTATTAGCTTGTTTGGATCTCGTTTTTGTTATGGTTCTTGATTTTCTTCAAGAATTTATAATTAACGAATTGTTGGTTAGTTTTGAGTTTGTGCGACTTTTCCTAAGAGAAAAGAAAATACACTGGAATTGCAATTCGATATGATTTAATGATTTGTGACACCACTTATACACCTAGCACTCTATGTTTACTCCGGTGACCCTCAATTTCCTTATCTTCTAGGCTGCATTTTCTTGAATCAATTTACCTATTGCAACTTAGTTTGATCATTCTCTGTAAATTAGAGCAGATTATCGTAATTTGTGTAATCACTTGTCTTCCTCATTCACTACTGACTCTGCTTCATTTCTCGAAAATCCTATCTTCCAACCGGAGTCCCATGTCCCATTCACCACTCCTCTACACATTATATTTCTCTCCATAACTGCATACAGACTATCTGCAAGAAGCCTCTCACCAACAAGCTTGCTGTAATTTCTCAGATTCTCAATCCCGTTACACCTTCACCAACTTCTCTAGAGTAATTATGCAAATTACTAATTAATTACAACTTTACTTCTAAAATAATTAGTAATTAACCACTAGCTGCTGGAACTTTCTAACATTATTATTTAATTGCTTGCTGAGCTGTATATAGTTAGCTGTTGTTATATTATAAGACATAGACCTAGTTTGGGAGTGAGATGCTTAAAAAAAAAGCACCCATGAAAAAAAGTTGTGAGGGTTTTAGGTGTTTGGTAAACTGAAAAAAAAAAGTTTATTTTGGTAGCTGCTGTGAGAATAAGCTGAAATCAAAAGAAAAAGCTGAAGCTGCTATTTGCAGCTTTGGAAAACTGGCTTTTTTTCAAAGCACACGGAGCTACAATGCTTCTTTAATGAAAAGACTCACTATTAGACTGCTTTTTTTTTCTAAAAGCACTTTTACAAAAAAGTTTACCAAACACTCTGCTGATTTATTTCACAGCCGCTTATTCTCACAGCACAGCCGCTTATTCTCACAGCAGCTTTTTTTCAAAGCACAGCAATACCAAACCAGCCCATAGTCTCTACAACTTGTGTTTGTTTCTTTCCTGATCTTTTTCCTGCCTCTTTCCCTTCCCCTTGCCAGGACTCGGTCGTTTCTCAACTTTAGATGCCAAGATTTATATTATTTGGACGACTTTTCGTTTTTGTAGACTGAAGTAGTTTGATTAATCTCAGTGACCATTTTCTGATAAAAACTCTTGTTTATATATGCATATCTGGCATCCATTTGGGTGTATTATATGGTTCATTTGACTATTAAGGAAATATAGCTAACAGATGTTTAATCCTAATGCGCATTTTGCAGTAGTTTTTAGCAGTGGGGCCTAAAAGTGGTCCATTTGGGGTGTATTATATAGTCCACCCTCATCTGCCTCCTTAAAATCCCTAATAAGTATAGTACAGCACAACTAAATAGGTAATATAATGATCTAGTACATCATGGGCTTAAGTTTAAATTTTGTAAATGATTTACCGCTTACCTTGAATAATTGTTTTTAATATATTTTTTTGTTAAATGATAGATTTTTTTAGATTAGATGTTAAATTAGTCGCCGACATGATTCGAACTCACGTCATTATGTAAAGGCTTAAGTCATTTTTACCACTATAGTAAAGAGCCACTTGCATTTTTAATTATTTTTTCACATTTGGTCTTTTCTCTAATCACTTTTGTTTATAATTATGTAGTTGTTGTCATGCTACTTCTCAAATGCTTCCAAATTCCAACCTAAAATAATGCATTAATGATGTTTGAATAGCTGTAATTACGACCAATAATCTTTTGAATTATCTTTGTCCTTTTGAGTTCATTTCTTTCCATCATTTTACTCTCTCTTTCCTTTTTACTGCAACATCAAGGCTGGCAGTAGGTGGTTTCTCAAGTCAAGTCATACGCAACATTATTATATCATAAATTTTTGTTTTTGTTGACTGAAGGAGCTTGACTTGGGTTTAGGTATTTCAGTATTACCCGTTTAGCTATGGTTATCAACATGGTTATTAACAAGGATCCCCAATGATACCCATCCCCAAATCCGTCCGGAAATATATAATATAATATAACATAATATAACATAACATAATTAATATAATATATACGTATATTTACAATTATTGAAATTATTTTATCATTTGTTTTATTTTTCTTTCGTAGTAACTGTTGTATTTGCTTCGTTAACTAATAATTTTTTTGCATTAACAAAGATGAATATAACCGTTAAGTGATAAGAATTCGTTACTCGGTGAGTATGCTATAGATAATCTCTAATGGTTAATTTGTGGTTATGAATATGGTTAATTTTCGTGATTATATGAATAGATATAACATTTATGTCCTAAAAACGAACTATTGTCATCCCTAATTTAGTTTGAAGCCTACTTGAAAAGTCGGATATTCGTATCTTAACATAGTGTGTGCTGCATTTTGGCACATAAGCTTTGTCGTCTTTCTATCAATTTCTTCAACTCTGTCAAGAGTTACAGATAGTTGAAGGTGAAAGATAATGTTTGATTTGATTGTACCTGAAAATGATTTGTTCTTTCCACTCTCCGTAAGAGTTGTCAATTCTTTTGATTTAGAGTATGAATTTTGGTTTTCTTTATGCATTATGCATTTTGTTGTTCCTTTTATTTTATGGGTTTTAATAAAAAGTTTTATTTTATGGGATTTAATAAATACTTTTATTAGCTTGTTTGAATCTCGTTTTTGTTGTGGTTCTTGATTTTCTTCAAGAATCTATAATTAACAAATTGTTGGTTAGTTTCAAGTTTGTGCAACTTTTCCTAAGAGAAAAGAAAATACATTGGAATTGCAATTCGATATGATTGAATGATTTGTGAGACCACTAATACACCTAGCACTTCTACGTTTACTCCCGTGACCCTCAATTTCTTTATCTTCTAGGCTGCCTTTTTTTGAATCAATTTACCTATTGCAACTTAGTTTGATCCATCTTTGTAAATTAGAGCAGATTATCGTATTTTGTGTAATCACTTGTGTTCCTCATTCACTACTTACTCCGTTTCATTTCTCGAAAATCCTTTCTTCCAACCGGAGTCCCATGTCCAATTCACCACTCCTCTACACATTATATTTCCCTCCATCACTGCATACACTATCTGCAAGAAGCCTCTCACCAACAAGCTTGCTGTAATTTCTCAGATTCTCAATCCCGTTACACCTTCACCAACTTCTCTAGAGCAATTATGCAAATTACTAATTAATTACAACTTGACTTCTAAAATAATTAGTAATTAACCACTAGCTGCTGGAACTTTCTAACATTATTATTTAATTGCTTGCTGAGCTGTATATAGTTAGCTGTTGTTATATTATAAGACATAGTCTCTACAACTTGTGTTTGTTTCTTTCCTGATCTTTTTCCTGCCTCTTTCTCTTCCCCTTACCAGGACTCGGTCGTTTCTCAACTTTAGATGCCAAGATTTGTATTATTATGGATGACTTTTCGTTTTTGTAGACTGAAGTAGTTTGATTGACAATTTGTGATAAAATCTCTTGTTTATATATTCATATCTGGCATCCATTTGGGTGTATTATATGGTTCATTTGACTATTGAGGAAAGATAGCTAACAGATGTTTAATCCTAATGCGCATTTTGCAATAGTTTTTAGCAGTGTGGCCTAAAAGTGGTCCATTTGGGGTGTATTATATAGTCCACCCTCATATGCCTCCTTAAAATCCCTAATAAGTATAGTACAGCACAACTAAATAGGTAATATAATAATCTAGTCCATCATGGTCTTAAGTTCAAATTTTGTAAATGGCTTACCGCTTACCTTGAATAATTTTTTTTTAATATATATTTTTTTAAACGATAGATTTTGTTAGATTAGATGTTAAATTAGCCGCCGACAGAATTCGAACTCACGTCATTATATAAAGGCTTAACTCATTTTCACTACTATAGTAAAGAACCACTTGCATTTTTAATTATTCTTTCACATTTGATCTTTTCTCTAATCACTTTTGTTTATAACTATGTAGTTGTTGCCATGCTATTTCTCAAATGTTTTCAAATTACAACCTAAAATAATGCATTATTTATATTTGAATGGCTGTAAAGCCTGTAATCACGCCAAAAATCTTTTGAATTATGTTTGTCCTTTCGAGTTCATTTCTTTCCATTTGTTTACTCTCTCTCTCTCTTTTACTGCACCATCAAGGCTGGCAGTAGGTGGTTTCTCAAGTCATACGCGAACATTATTATATCATAAATTTTTGTTTTTGTTGACTGAAGGAGCTTGACTTGGGTTTAGGTATTTCAGTATGGATTTGGATTCTCTCATGAACTAATGGAGAGGATCCTCCTGACCAGTTATAATAGATCGTTGGATTTTTATCTAACGGTTACAAACAGAAGGTCCTTTTAAAGTTATAATAATTATAATCGTTGGATAAAAATCCAACGACCCATGATGACTGGTCAGAAGGATCCTCTCCATTAGCTCAGGAGCGGATCCAAATCTTTTTAGTATCATCCGTTTAGCTATGGTTATGAACATGGTTATTAATAAGGATCCCCAATGATACCCATCCCCAAATCCGTCCGGAAATATATAATATAATATAATATATACGTATATTTACAATTATTGAAATTATTTGATCATTTGTTTTGCTTTTCTTCCGTAGTGGCTGTTGTATTTGCTTCTTTAACTAATAATTTTTTTGCATTAACAAAGATGAATAGAACCGTTAAGTGATAAGAATCCGTTACTCAATGAGTATGCTATAGATAATCTCCAATGGTTAATTTATGATTATGAATATGATTAATTTTCATGGTTATATGAATAGATATAATATTTATGTCCTAAAAACGAACTATTGTCATCCCTAATTTAGAAGCCTACTCGAAATGTCGGATACTCGTATCTTGACACAGTGTGTACTGCATTTTGGCACATAAGCTTTGTCGTCTTTCTATCGATTTCTTCGACTCTGTCAGGAGTTACGGATAGCAAAAGGTGAAAGATAGTGTGTTGATTTGATTGTACCTGAAAATGATTTGTTCTTTCCACTCTCCATAAGAGTTGTCAATTCTTTTGATTTAGAGTATGAATTTTGGTTTTCTTTATGCATTCTGCATTTTGTTGTTCTTTTTATTTTATGGGATTTAATAAATAGTTTTATTAGCTTGTTTGGATCTCCTTTTTGTTGTGGTTCTTGATTTTCTTCAAGAATCTATAATTAACGAATTGTTGGTTAGTTTTGAGTTTGTGCAACTTTTCCTAAGAGAAAAGAAAATACATTGGAATTGCAATTCGATATGATTGAATGATTTGTGAGACCACTAATACACCCAGTACTTTTACGTTTATTCCGGTGACCCTTAATTTCTTTATCTTCTAGTCTGCCTTTTTTTTGAATCAATTTACCTATTGCAACTTAGTTTGATCCCTCTTTGTAAATTAGAGCAGATTATCGTAATTTGTGTAATCACTTGTGTTCCTCGTTCACTACTTACTCCGCTTCATTTCTCGAAAATCCTTTCTTTCTTCCAACCGGAGTCCCATGTCCAATTCACCACTCCTCTACACATTATATTTCCCTCCATCACTGCATATAGACTATCTGCAAGAAGCCTCTCACCAACAAGTTTGCTGTAATTTCTCAGATTCTCAATCCCGTTACACCTTCACCAACTTCTCTAGAGTAATTATGCAAATTACTAATTATTTACAACTTGACTTCTAAAATAATTAGTAATTAACCACTAGCTGCTGGAACTTTCTAACATTATTATTTAATTGCTTGCTGAGCTGTATATAGTTAGCTGTTGTTATATTATAAGACATAGTCTCTACAACTTGTGTTTGTTTCTTTCCTGCTCTTTCCTGCCTTTTTCCCTTCCCCTTACCAGGACTCGGTCGTTTCTCAACTTTAGATGCCAAGATTTATATTATTATGGACGATTTTTCGTTTTTGTAGACTGAAGTAATTTGATCAATTTCAATGACTATTTATGATAAAAACTCTTGTTTATTATGCATATCTGGCATCCATTTTGGTGTATTAAATGGTTCATTTGACTATTAAGGAAAGATAGCTAATATATGGTCCACCCTCGTATGCCTCCTTAAAATCCTTAATAAGTACAGTAGAGCACCACTAAATAGGTAATATAATGATCTAGTACATCCTGGTCTTAAGTTCAAATTTTGTAAATGGCTTACCGTTTATCTTGAATAATTGTTTTAGATGTTAAATTAGCTATTGACAGGATTCGAACCCACGTCATTATGTAAAGGCTTAACTCATTTTCACTATTGTGGTAAAGAGCCACTTGCATTTTTAATTATCCTTTCACATTTGGTCTTTTGTCTAATCACTTTTGTTTATAATTATGTGGTTGTTGCCATGCTCCTTTCACATTAGGTATTTCAATATCACCTGTTTAACTATGGTTAGGAATATGGTTATTAATAAGGATCCCCAATGATATCATCCCCAAATCTGCCCGGAAATATATAATATAATATAACATAATATAACATGACATAATTAATATAATATATACGTATATTTACAGTTATTGAAATTATTTGATCATTTGTTTTGTTTTTCTTCCGTAGTGGCTGTTGTATTTGATTTTTTAACTAATAATTTTTTTTTGTATTAACAAAGATGAATATAACTGTTAAGTGATAAGAATCCGTTACTCGGTGAGTATGCTATGGATAATCTTCGATGGTTAATTTGTGATTATGAATATGCTTAATTTTCGTGGTTATATGAATAGATATAGCATTTATGTCCCAAAAACGAACTATTGTCATCCCTAATTTAGTTTGGAACCTACTCGAAAAGTCCAATACTCGTATCTTGACACAGTTTGTGCTGCATTTTGGCACATAAGCTTTGTTGTCTTTCTCTGTCAGGAGTTACGGATAGCAGAAGGTGAAAGATAGTGTTTGATTTGATTGTACCTGAAAATGATTTTTCTTTTGATTTAGAATATGACTTTTGGTTTTCTTTATGCATTCTACATTTTGTGGTTCTTTTTATTTTATAGGATTTAATAAAAAGTTTTATTAGCTTGTTTGGATCTCGTTTTTGTTGTGGTTCTTGATTTTCTTCAAGAATCTATAATTAACGAATTGTTGGTTAGTTTTGAGTTTGTGCGACTTTTCCTAAAAGAAAAGAAAATACACTGGAATTGGAATTCAATACCTAGCACTTCTACGTTTACTCCGATGACCCTCAATTTCCTTATCTTCTAGGCTGCCTTTTCTTGAATTAATTTACCTATTGCAACTTAATTTGATCCGTCTCTGTCGTAATTTGTGGAATCACTTGTCTTCCTCATTCGCTACTTACTCCGCTTCATTTCTCGAAAATCCTTTCTTCCAACCGGAGTCCCATGTCCCTTTCACCACTCCTCTACACATTATATTTCCCTCCATAACTGCATACAGACTATCTGCAAGAAGCCTCTCACCAACAAGCTTGCTGTAATTTCTCAGATTCTCAATCCGTTACACCTTCACCAACTTCTCTAGAGCAATTATGCAAATTACTAATTAATTACAACTTGACTTCTAAAATAATTGGTAATTAACCACTAGCTGCTGGAACTTTCTAACATTATTATTTAATTGCTTGCTGAGCTGTATATTGTTATCTGTTGTTATATTATAATACATAGTCTCTACAACTTGCGTTTGTTTCTTTCCTGATCTTTTTCCTGCCTCTTTCCCTTCCCCTAACCAGGACTCGGTCGTTTCTCAACTTTAGATGCCAAGATTTATATTATTATGGATGACTTTTCGTTTTTGTAGACTGAAGTAGCTTAACTAGGCATTTTTGTATAAACTTCAGTCTCGTCTCGTCCATTGGGCAACACAAAAACAACCATTGCCATTTTTTTCGGTCGTGAGTTGAACTACTGCAGTGCGATAATGGTGGATACCACCATGACAGCCCACGGAGCCTCCTCTTCATCATCCTCCTCAAAACTCTGGAAGTACGACGTGTTCTTGAGCTTCAGAGGCGAAGACACACGCAAGGGCTTCACGGCCCATCTCCATGAAGCACTGAAAGAAAAGGACTACGAAGCCTTTATTGATGATGACAATCTGAAAAGAGGGGAAGAAATAAAAGAGGAACTGTCCCGGGCTATCGAAGAGTCAAGGATCTGTATTATTGTGTTCTCAAAGGGTTATGCGGATTCAAGTTGGTGTCTCGACGAGCTGGTGAAGATCATGGAGTGCAGATCCCGACTGGGGCGACATGTTTTGCCAATATTCTATCATGTTGAAGCTTCAGACATCAGGAAGCAGGAAGGTAGTTTAGCCCCAATATTTGAGAAGCACGAAGAGGATATCCGTGAAGAAAAAGATGACATAAAACGGGAACACAAGAAGAAAAGGGTGAAGCAATGGAGAGAGGCTCTTACTCAAGCTGCAAACTTGTCCGGTCAAGATCTCAAAAACATTGACAACGGGTAACCATTTATTTTATATAGAACTAAATTTTAATTCTTAATTAAAATAAAGTTTATATTAATGTCTGGTAAAAGATTCAAAATGGAGTTTAGTCCCTTGGTTCAATTTAAATGTTCATCACTTAGTAATACAGCCTTAGGTTCGATTCTCGCCAAAAGCGAATTTGAACTACATTATTGCTAGCTTATTGTGAGGTTAAATCCACCCCCTCTCCTTAATGTAAATAATATTAGGGGTGGGCATCGGACGGGTAGGGCCCAAATTCATAGGAACTGGACCTGGCCTGTTTCAAAATGCAACAGGGCATGCTCGGACGGGTAATGGAATTTTTGAATTTGGAACCGGACCTTACTCGGCCCGTTTCAAATGGGCCGGTTCTAGCCGGATCAACGGGTCCTTTGGAACAAATTACTGTATCTATGTATTATCTCCTTGTCGAGTGAGAACATGAACCTTTTATCCAATGAAGAAGTAGATGGAAAAATTAACTTTAACTGAATGAGATGGAAAAATTAATTTTTTGGTCAAAACATGAATTTTTTATCCAACACAATAAATAAATAAATAAAAACTTGAATTGAATCAGATGGAAAGAAACAAACACAAAATTTGTAGTGATAGACTTTCTTTGCATCTCCACACACATTCTGCAACCCATACTTTCTTTGCTCTCTGTCCATTCTATTGAATCTAAAACCAATACATAATCTACACACTTCTCTATGCATCTCCACCCATTTTCTTCTCTATAATTGAAATGAAAACTCTATCACATCTTCACGAATAGCACAAAATCTAAATATTTAGAACTTATACACTAGCAGCAAATCAATAACCCAAAATCCCGAAATCTAAAAACCCTAAGTTACTCTTCCTAAATCCCTAAAATTGAATACCTTTTGTTTGAAGATTTGGCCTCAACAAGAACCGTTAGGTGGTGTCGAAGTTGAGAGAAGCTGATGGTGGTGGTCTGAGTCGACTTCACATGAGCTAAAGGATGACGCTCAGTTATCGAGATTCGAGAAGGAGTCTGAGAATCGAGAGGGATGAGAGTCACTGGGTCTGAGATGGACAATCAAGATTTGAGAGGGAGGACTGAGTTGTGGTCGCAACGGCGGTGATGGGGTGACGATGGTGGTGAATCGGTGATGGTCTAGGTTCAGCGACATGGTCGAGGAAAGATGGAAAATTTAGAAAAATAACCAAAATTTGGATCTCATAGAGAATTAGAGCCACCTTTTTAGTTTTATTATAATTATAACCCAAAGTTGATATAAAATTACTAATATACCCTTTTATCCATGAAGGATGCAATTACGCCCATCATTGCAAAGATTAGAGTTGTAACCCCAAAACTCGTTTTGGTTTATCTGATTCCAACATTTTTCTTGTGGAAATCAAATCCGCAAAGATCTAAAAAACGCACAATCTTTTTTTCTGTAAATCTTGTTACATATTAGAACCCAATTTGAATTTAACGTGTACTTAAATCCAATTTGATCTTCAACAAAGAGAAATGCAAGAGGGAGAGGAAGAGGTGTACTTAAATCCAATTTGATCTTCAACAAAGAGAAATGCAAGAGGGAGAGGAAGAGGGAAAGCTTACTGCTTAGTGGTTACCTTGAATGAATAATATGATTGTCTTCCAAAAATAAATTGTAACGTTGCATGAGGCTCCAACCTCTGGGTTTTGTTGTGATGGGAAGGAAATGACAAGGATTGGGATTTTTGAAAAAATTAGAAAAAATAACTGTTAAGATCAGATGGAAAAATAACCAAGAGCTTAATAATGACTAAAACTTCTCATCAGAAATTGGTTGAGCATTTTGAGAGGGGTGGAATTGTCTAGGTTGTTGAGGTGATGCTTTGAATTTCTTTGGATTTGTTTTGTAAAAAGTTTTAATCATTAAGGGTATATTAGTACTTTTATATTAGATTTTGATTACAATTATCATAAATTTAAAATGATAGCTATAATTCTATATTGAGTCATAATTTTGGTTATTTTTCGAAATTTCCCAAGTAAGATAGGAAATTACGGAAAAATATGAGTTTGAGTGGGATAGGAGGCTAACAATACGGGAAGCAAATCCCATCCATTCATATTCCATTTTACGAATGGGCCGGTACAGGGCCCCGTGCCTTCAAAGATTTGGATTCGGCCCGCCCCGAAAATACCACTGCCCCGCCCCAATCCACGGGTCCTAGACCCGTTTGCCCACCCCTAGATAATATTATTTGTTCTAAAAAAATTAAATTAAATGTTAGCATTTATATTCCATGTTATTCTTTTTGGTAATTTCATGTTTTTTTTTTCTAAGTCTACACTAATTCATCATAGGCCTAATCAGATAAATAGTCTCTATGATGATAAGGCAATCGGAAGATAGCCCACATGATAAAAGTGTATTTTACATCCTCTTTCCTCCCCTTACTCTCTCCACCGCACCCTCCTCCGCCCCACAACCCACCACCCCTTCATACTCCAACCGAAACACCTCGCCAATTTGAATTAGAAAAGGGATTGTTTGCTAGGATGATTTTGAGAAGAAGTGATGGAAATTTCAAGGGAAAAAGATGTCTCGGAAGTGAGTATCCCCAAACTTTTAATTCTAAAGCTTGGGCACAAGTTGTTGCTCAGAAGCCAAGTATGCGGAATAGTGGTGGATTAGGAAGGTGATGCAAAACTTTGGATCTTATCTCAGAGAGCACAAAGCATGCTTTCTGTGTGTGTATATTCATTCATCACAACAGTACAAAACTAGCCGTTAGGCTTGAGGGAATATACAAGAGCGTATGAGCTCATCCAACCGTATATTACAAAGCCCTATGAGACCTTGCCACTTGCTCACATCTGAGCCTAAGAGAAAATGAATTAATCTTAGCCTTTGATCATTAACAACCTCTTGCCACATCAACAAACTATTAATTAAGGCTAAATAAGTCATTTTAGACCTTAACAACTAATAATCCCTTCTAGGGTCTAAAGTGAAATCACTCCTAACTTGTTTCTCAAGCAATTGAACCTGTCATTTGCCAATGGTTTGGTGAAGATATCAGCAAGCTGCTCTTCACTCTTGCAGTATTGCAAATCAGTGATCCCTTCTTGAATTGCATCCCTGATGAAATGAAACTTCTTCTTAATATGTTTGAACCTTTGATAAAAACTGGATTCTTTGACACGGCAATGGCTGAAGAACTAATAAATGATAATATATTTCGTTATAAACATTTAAGTACACAAATTCAGTATAATATAGTTCGGTACAGATATTTAGGTACAAACATTTAGGCATACTAATAAATTATAATATATTTCGTAATAAACATTTAAGCACAGACATTTCGGTACACACAAGTCAATTTAATATGTATCGGTACAATCATTTTTGTACACCTATGTAATTTTTAATATGGAGACATTAAATAACAAAATTTTAATATGTATTTTAATAAAAATACACTTCAAAGGTTTAAAATTAATATGTAATCTAACACCATTTTTTTTTAAATTTCTATGTTTTTCAAGGTTTAATGCTAAAAAACTGTCACATCCCGGCCCGGGTCCACCACATCCAGGGCCCGTTCCACCACCGTAGCACGATATTGTCCGTTTTGGGCTTACCATTCCCTCACGGTTTTGTTTTTGGGAACTCACGAGCAACTTCCCAGTGGGTCACCCATCCTGGGTGTGCTCTAGCCTCCTACGGAACCCGAAGCCAGTGAGCTCCCAAAATGCCTCGTACTAGGTAGGGATGAGAATATACATTTAAGGATCACTCCTCTGGACGATGTGAGATGTTATAGTTCACCCCCCTTAGGGGCCCGACGTCCTCGTCGGCACTTCCGACCAGAGATTGGCTCTGATACCAAATTGTCACATCCCGACCCGGGCCCGTTCCACCACCGTAGCACGATATTGTCGTCTTTGGGCTTACCATTCCCTCACGGTTTTGTTTTTGGGAACTCACGAGCAACTTCCCAGTGGGTCACCCATCCTGGGAGTGCTCTGACCTCCTTCTCGCTTAACTTCGGAGTTCCTACGGAACCCAAAGCCAGTGAGCTCCCAAAAGGCCTCATGCTAGGTAGGGATGGGAATATACATTTAAGGATCACTCATCTGGGCGATGTGGGATGTTACAAAAACCCCTTTATTCTATTGAACTTTAATTTCCTTTATTACTTGATTAATATTGTTGTTATTTATGATCCGCCTTTCCAGATTTGAAACGTTTTAATGGACACTACAAAGAAAAAGCTTTTTCTTATTAGCACTCCACATAATATTGAATACACCCCACATTAAAATTTAATATTAAATAATTTATATCCTCATATGTAATGACAATTTTGACCTCATAGGGTTTTAAAAAATAATTTTTTTTTAAATATATCCCAAATCACTTTTAACGTGTATATCCTAAGATTATTTATCTTATTCAACTCTGAAAATCACTCTCACCATCCATTGTAAAACAAAACTCTAATCAATGGAACTAAAAACACGTTGATTAAAAAAATTTCCTTTTAACAAATGGAACATGAAATCGACGTTTCAAAAAAATATGAATAATGTTTTCATGTTTCTCGTGTGGTTTTCAAATTTTTTTCGTCAATCATGAATTCTCAAATCTAAATTTTCGTTCTTTGAAAATGAGGAGAAACAACATCAAAACAACCTCATGATGTGAATAGTGTGAGGTGTAAAAAATTAAAATAAAAACATAATATATGTATTTGAACCTAAGATGTGAAGAGAGTGAGGTGTACGTAGAAACTGTAGCGTGTATATTGAGAGTGTGGAGTGTGAGGATATTATGAAAAAATATGGGTGGTAGATTAAGAAGTTTTTTGATTGAAAGAGCAAATATGAAGTGTATTAAGTATGTGAGATGTATTCAACAATATGTGGGGTGTTAATAAATTAAGTCTATATTTTCTTCTGATTAATTAATTTTTGCAAATAGTAAGTCACTGCAAGTCTGCACCCCCATTTGTATTACTTACTAATTGAGTTTTCAGGCATGAAGCAAAGCTTATTAGGAGAATTATTAACAAGAATATTTGGGAATTGCTACCCAACACAACCGAATTATATGTGGCCAAGCACCCAGTTGGAATCAATTCTCGCATTCAAGATATTATCGATGATCTTTCAAGTGGTAGATCAGATGATGTTCGCATGGTTGGAATTTGGGGGATGGGTGGATTGGGCAAAACAACAGCTGCCAAAGCCATTTACAACCAAATTCATCGTAACTTCCAATCCAAATGTTTCCTTGTTGACGTTCGTGACATTACAAGCCAACGTGGCCTGCTCTATTTGCAAGAAAAATTTCTTTTTGATATCTTACAACTTCCCAAGTCTCAGAATTTTAGCAGCGTTGATGCAGGGGTCAGTGTTATAAAACAACATCTCCAACATAGAAGAGTACTTGTCATTATTGACAATGTAGATAAGTTTGACCAACTAGATGCAATTGCTGGGAATCGGGATCGGTTTGGTCCGGGAAGTAGAATTATCATTACAACAAGGAATGAGCATTTACTAAAGCAAGTGAAGGTGGACAAGGTATATAAGGTTCATAAAATGAAAGAAGAAGAAGCTCTTGAGCTCTTTAGTTGGCATGCTTTTGAGAATAGTTGTCCAGATGAAGGATATTATGAACTGTCAAAAAATGTAATTTCTTATTGTGGAGGTTTGCCATTGGCACTACAAGTCTTAGGCTCTTTACTAGTTGACAGAGCCCCAAAAGAATGGGAAAGCCAACTGGAGAAATTGCAAGAAATTCCTGAAGGAGAAATTCTAGAAAAACTCAGAATAAGTTTTGTGGGGCTAGATGCTAAACAAAAGGCTATTTTTCTTGATATATGTTGTTTCTTTATTGGAATGGACAAGAACTATGTCACAAAAATACTAGATGGATGTGGCTTTTCTGCAAAAATAGGAATTAGTGTCTTATGTGAACGTTGCCTTGTAACTGTTGATGAAGACAAGTTGAGGATGCATGATTTGCTTCGAGATATGGGCAGAGTAATCATTTCTGAAGAATCCCCTAGATCCCCTGAAAAATGGAGTAGATTGTGGCACCCTGAAGAAGTAACAAATGTATTGACAGACATGTCTGTAAGTATTTTTTTAAATAAATTTGTAGATTAATGCATCATACAAAGACAATTATATGCAAATTATTTTTCACGTGTTTAAATTATTTTTCATATGAAGATTACCCATCTTTATTACTCATTACGTAACCTTTTGTTTAACAGGGAACTGGAGAAATTCAAGGACTAATTCTAGATTGCTTCAGCTCTAACAATGCTAGTTTCAGTACTGAAGCATTTGCCAATATGAAGAAACTGAGATTGCTTCAGCTCAACTACGTAGGCCTCACTGGAGACTACAAACACCTTCCCAAAAAGTTAATATGGTTGTGCTGGCGTGGATTCCCTTTGCATTCCATACCAGATAACTTTTTAAATCAACCACAACTAGTTGTTTTAGACATGCAGGGCAGCAAACTGGTACAAGTTTGGGAGGGTTCCAAGGTACAATCAATTACACATGATGATGTTCTGTTTCTGTTTGTTTTTAGATTTTCTTCTCTTTTTTTTATAACGTCTTCCTTTTGCATATTAATTTCAATTTTCTTTTAATTTTGTGCAACAGTCGCTTCAGAAGTTGAAAATCATTATTCTCAGTCATTCCCTTCACTTAAAAAAATCACCGGACTTTTCACAACTCCCAGATCTTGAAGAGTTAATATTGGAAGGGTGTGAGTGGTTGTCCGAGATTCACCCATCCATTGGTCATCTTAAAAGACTTTCTTTGGTGAACCTTAAAGGATGTTGTATGCTTATTTCTCTTCCTGGGGATTTCTACAATTCAAAATCTGTTGAGACTCTTTGTCTTAATGGGTGTTCAAAATTCACAGAATTGCATGAGAATTTAGGGGAGATGATCTCATTGAAAATACTTGAAGCAGATTTAACAGGCATAAGACAAGTACCACCTTCCACGGTAAGATTGAAGAAACTCACTCGTTTATCGGTAAGGCTAGGATCGAAGAGTCTCAATCATTTATCTCAAAGGTCAAGATTGAAGAATCTCGCTCGTTTATCTCGAATGAATATGCAAGTGCAACCGTTGGGGTTGCCTCTTCATTTGCCCCATTCGTTACATGGCTTACACTCTTTAAGCGAATTAGATCTCTCATTTTGCGAATTAGCTGATAACGAAATGCCTGAGGATCTTGGGAGTTTAAATTCTTTACAAAAATTGGATCTTCAAGGGAATAAATTTCACACCCTTCCCGATCTCAGCGGTCTTTCAAAGCTTGAAACTCTACGGTTAAGTGGATGCAGATATCTTCATAGAATGCTTGGTTTACCAACAAATTTGAAATTTCTGTATGCGTTTCATTGCTCTGCATTGGAAACAATGCCCAATTTTTCGAAAATGTCAAATATGAGAGAACTGCATTTAAGTGATTCTCCGAAACTCACTGAGGTTCCAGGGTTGGATAAGTCATTAAACTCCATGACATGGATTGATATGCAAAGTTGCACCAATCTCACTGCTGATTTCAGGAAGAACATCCTACAGGTAGGTATCTCTCTCTCTCATTTCCTTCCTATCGTGCGCATGCACACACAAACGCACATGTACATGTATATATATATGACACTTGCATTGTATATATAGGGATGGACTTCTTGCGGATTTGGTGGCATTTTCCTCCATGGGAATTATCTTCCTAATTGGTTTATGTTTGTCAACGATGGCAATAAAGTCAGTTTTGATATTCGCCAAAGTGACAATGATCATAAATTTGAAGGGATAACTTTGTTCTGCTATAACCGCTCAGGCAATAGAGTTCATCCTCCTCTTCCTCTTGCCATTACTGTTATAAATAATACCAAGCGTACTAAGTTGCGGGTCTGCATGGGCAATAAAGATTGGGAAGAGCTAATATATGACGACAATTATCTTTGGCAGGGACAATTATCGAACAATAAGCTCAATTTGCAAGTCGGGGATAAAGTTGAAGTTGATATAATTTTTCCAAAATTTGATTTTTCTACGATATTGCAGAAAACGGGGGTTAATCTAGTATGGGACAAAAATATGAAGGAAAATATACATGATTTGGACAAAGCTGGTTATACTTCTGAAACAAATGCAAGTAGTGAATCTTCAGAGTCCGAGCCCGAAGAGCGACCTCGAGCTCAACTCTCCATCCCTGGTCTGCAAACAACTCCAACTAAGAAAGAGACAAGGGCACAGGCTTCCAAAGCCTCTCAATCTTCGAGGTCTTCTGTTGCTCCTGCTCCTGAGGCGGGTAGGAAAAAGCAAAGGGCTTCTAGTAAGTTGTCCTTTTTCTGTCTAGTTTCAGTCTTTCTTAATAGGCTAACCACTCATTTTTCTTTGAAATCAGGACCTCAAGCTACCAAGAAGCCCACAATTGTCTCAAGAGAGGAGCCATTGGGAGCAAAGTTATATAAAAAAGACAAGCCCGTTCTTGATGCTACCCTCAAGGAATTGGAGGTATAGTTTCAAAGATCATTTCTTCTTTAGATTTCTCTCTCTCAATATATGCACTATCTCCTCACTTGCTTCCTCCTCTTTTATATATATATATATATATAGGACATTAGAGGTGAGGGGTCCATTCAGCCCGAAGCTTCTTCTCCTTCTACCCGACCAAAGCATGCTTCCCCCTCTCGGGCTAAGCCTTCAAAGGTATATCTCTTTTTCATTCTTTAAACTTGTATCTTCACCAATTTCAGAGCTTTAACACTTTTACTTTTTGAAGGCCAAGGTTGGAGAGCTCGCTTCTCAAGTCGGGCAAGGTTCTTATTCTATTCCTTCAACCTCTCCTCCCTTGGTGGTGGCTCCTACTTCTCAATTTGACCCGTCAACTGGGGAGATGCTGCACTTTGTGGAAGACAACAGCAATTTGGTGAGTGTTTTGTCTTGACATTCTGTGTTTAAAGCCTTCTCTTTCTTTTATACTTATCCCATTTTCTTTCTTTAGTCATCCCCAGTGCATGAGTCACAGCAACCAGCCGCAACAGCCTTCAGGGAGCCTATAGTCCCTGAGATCCCAGTGGTCTCAGAAGTGACTAGCCCACAGGCTGCTGGGGCTGTTTCTACTGATGCAGCCGTGGCATCAAAAGTGCCTATCTCCCAACCTCAGGTATACTATTACTTAAGCTTTTTTATTTTCTATTTTCCTCAAACCACATTACTGACACTTGTCTTTTCTTTTGACCTTTGTAGGCTTCTATTGAAGGTTCGGGCAACACCCCCCAACTTGCAAGTGAGAATGATCCCTTTCAGCAACCAAGTGTCACAACTCCTCCTCATTCTTCCAAGGCTTCAGGTTCTACTCAGGTATATCAATTTTCCTTTTCTCGCCTTCCTGTTGTATGCTCTGATTTGTAATCTTTCTTCTTAATTTGTTTTCCTTGGTTTCCAACAGGACTCTGAAGAGGGCTCGGGCAGATCTTCCCCACCCTTGATACGTAAATATGATCTTCCATGGCCTCTTTTAGCTTCTGGGGTCATAGGGATTCCTATCTCTAGGCCTAAGAATAAAACCAATACCACCACTGCTCCTACATCTCGGGCTTCTCCATCTGTTGAGACCTCCTCCATTGATGCACCCTCTGAAGGAACAAGAGCACTACCTTTTTCCTCTGTACCTATCTCTACAACAACATCTTTGCCCGAGCTTTTTAAAGAGTTCGGGCATCTTAAGACAAAGCTGAAATCTTCAAGGCATCCCTCTAAGTCTTCAGGCCTTCAAGATCAACGCCGAGTCTTCCAAGAGTGGTCTATGAGGGATTTCTCAGCATCATTTAGCCTCAAGGCTCTCCACGACGTAGAGAATGCTATTATTGATTTGTTCAAGGCTAATCAGTTATCCAAAGCTCAGTATGAATCATTCCTCTCTTATTTTGAGAACTTGAGGGTTTTGAGGAATCAACATCAGAGGGCAGAGAGGCAAGCCAATCGAGTAAGGTGCTTTAAAAAGAAACAATCCAGTACTTCAACGCATATTCAACAGCTGGTAGATGAAGGTTCAGCAACGGAGGAGAGGATCAATATGGTAACTTCTGAGATCCAGAAGTTAGAAGAGCAACTTGTTGTACTGAAGTCTGAACAGGTGACTCTCCTAGGCAAACTTCAACAACAAATTGAAGAAGTGAAGAAGGCAAATCTGGAACTGGAAGGTGCTGAGTCTCAACTTGTTAATAGCAACACTGTTTTGGCCGAGCCTACCAGAATTTTTACAATTATGCAGACTTACTACTCTAGAATAATTACTTTGGGTGAAGATGTAAATCTGTTAGGCTAGAGAAAATTGTAACTTCCTTTTTGTGAAATAAAAGTATTCTTCATGTTTACTTGTTTCACTTCTTGCTTTACATTGAAGTCTTATTGCACCATCTAACTTTAATTTTCCTTGAGATAACTAACCCTCATCAATATAACAATTTCTAACATCCCACAGAGTTAGATGGTATTTATTTAGAATATTTATTTAGAAACTTAGCATTAACTGGATGTCTTTGCAAGTTTCCTTCCAAATCTGCCAAGTAATATCATCCTTTATCCAGTGCTTGGTGAATAGTAAAATGACCTTCCCAAGTAGGACTTCATTTCCTAAAGCTTCTCACTTGAGCTCCTAAGGGCAAAACTGCTTTCCAAACTAATACTCCTTCCTTGAAGTTTTTCAACTCCTTGACACTTAGCCTAAATGTATTCTTCACTGTGCAGCCCAAACTGATTTTGAATTATAATAGAACTTACATTAATCTTTATGTGGAGTACAACATCTTGTCCGAAGGTTAAGGCATAAGCAGTAGTTCCAGTTCCTGCCCTCTTGGAGGTTCTGTAAGCCCACAAAGTGTCTCCTAACTTCTCATGCCACTTCTCAGGACTATTTTCCACCATTTTTTAATAATGTTTACCAAGATCTTGTTGCTGGCTTCTGCTTGACCATTTGACTGGAGATAGTAAGGACTAGATTGGATCATCTTTATCTTGAACTTACTTGCAAATTCTTCTACTTCATTTGAAATAAAAGATGGCCCGCGATCTGTGACAATTGTCTCGGGCACCCCATATCTGTGTAAGATCTTGGTCTCAGTGAACTTCTTGACTACAATTGAGGTGATAGTTTTGACAGCTGAAACTTCTACCCACTTAGTGAAGCAATCTGTTGCCACAATTATGAATGTATGCCCCCTGCTAGAAGCTAGGTAAATTTACCCGATGAAGTCCATTTCCCATCCTCTGAAGGGCCAAGGTTTGACCATAGGGTTCAAGGGTACTGAGGGCACATGTTGGAGATGCCCATGCACTCATCCCTCCTCGAAGAAAAGTTCAGTATGCAAGCCTGCCCGAGGGCAATAAAGGCCGTTGACAAACGGCGCATGTGTCACATCCCGGCCTGGGCCCCCACCACATCCCAGGCTCGACTCAACCGTAGCACGATATTGTTCGCTTTGGGCCCCGACCACGCCCTCACAGTTTTGTTTCTGGGAACTCACACAAGAACTTCTCAATGGGTCACCCATCATAGGATTGCTCTCACGCGAACTCGCTTAACTTCAGAGTTCCGATGGAACCCGAACCCAATGATCTCCCAAAATGCCTTGTGCTAGGTAGAGATGAGAATATACATATAAGGCTTACATGATCCATTCCCCTGGGCGATATGGGATGTTACAATCCTCCCCTCTTAGGGGCCCGACGTCCTCGTCGGCACACTTCCGGCCAAGGATTAGCTCTGATACCAAATTGTCACATCCCAAGCCAAGGATTAACGTAAACCTTGGTTCAGAACGTGAATCACTCCTTAATTATAATCTTAATTAATATAATTAAGAATGTGACTTGAAATAAAAACATGTATAACTTGCTTGGAATAAAATTCAAATTCAACTGAACAACATATTATTGAAAGTTTCAACCAAAATTATAACTTATGAACTACTCAGAGTTCACACAAAAGTACTTCTTTATTCAAACAAGAGAGCAAAAACCAACAAGCTCATCTTTTTATTTCTTTATACATAGTTACACAACAAACATGAAGCAGACTTTTAGGTTTCTGGTTCTGTACTTGCAAAATTTCGTTAGGGTGAGCTTAAAAAGCTCAGTAGGGACATATACCTTCATTACTAAAATAATAAAGTATAATTAATATAGCAGTATTAAAACCAAAATCAGAACGATGCGTAAGAATGCAATGCAAATGCCTTAACTATACTCATTAATCCACATAACTAAACACCCAGACCTTGTATGTCTCATTTTGTACTTATGCCACTTGATCCCGAGTGTTTAAATATATGAACTAACCCCCATCCCTAAACATCCCCAAACTCTGTCATCTTGCCTAAACTCTTCGTCTCCAGTCCCGAATTACCCTTAAAGAATCTGTGCACTGTGGGCTCGTCTGAGACCTGGTACCTACTAAAAGTTTGGCTCAACTACACAAAAACTAATAGTCACAACCTTAGATTCCCGAAGTTCTTTCCAACAATCCAACTTTAGTCCCACACCATGGATTTAAATTGCATTTCGAACATTTATACTCAAATAACCACCAGAAACAATATTCATATTCAATTTGAATTCAATATGTATATCAAACATGTATGTGTACTTAAGTAAGAAATAATTAAATTAATACATATAGAAGGGTTCTACCTTGAATTCGATTAATTTTGTTCCTCTGAAGAACCTAATCGGAACACAAAAATACAACCAAAAGTACAAACACAAGTAACACATATTAGAAACCAAACTAAGTGTTCAATCACAAAATTGATATTATCTAAAGAAAGTACATTAATTCTGGAATCTTATAACTCAAATAATGTCACTCAAATAAACTAAAGAAGACTAGAAAGGAATCTGGAAAAGAAATTAGGTGTGGTAAAAACAGTACTTTGCATCTCCACAAAATCTGCAGAAAAACAGCACTATTGAACCAAGTTTAGACTCCTTTTCGAACATTCAAAACTAAATCGAATCATATAATATTGAATGTATTTTGAAGTTTGTGTTATGTACTTTAAAAGCATATAAAGTTTGTAGAAAACAGAGCTCTAAATTGGAAGTTATGCCAAAAGAAAAATGGAGTCTTGAAACTGGAAACCCAGTTTTCTGCTGCTGTTTGGCAGCTCGCGACCCAAGTTTAAATAAGGTTTTGATCAACCAAAACCCAACGGAACTGAGTGAAAACAATTGGGTTATGATCATGGACACATGTATTTTCAAAACACTAAAAGTTTTCTCTAAAGGAGCACATAAAGACCTATAAATTAAGAGAAAAATAAGGCTACTCGAAACTTGAGTTTTCTCTACAAAGAAATCAATTTTCAGCATATTACATAACAGTACACTTCCGGTTCATATAACAAAACCCGAAATACTTCTAGGTAGTCCAGAAATCATGTATACAACACCCAAATATAACATGACTCAAAATTAACAAGAAATTAACCTTTTGAACCAAACCCTTGATCAAGAAATTTGATCTACACACCCAATCCGAATTACCCAACTTTAATTCAAGTTCAAATTGGTTCATTGAACAGTAGAAAACCCTAAATAAAACTAAGAACTCCAAATATATCTCATGGCAGTTTCAATTCAACTAAGGAAATTAAATTTGAAAAATCTAAATAATCAAGGAACAAGAAATTTACCCTTCAAATCTCTGAATCCTTCCTTCAAAATCACGTTCTCTATCTCTCAATTTCTCTGCCCCTTTTTTTATTTCTGATGTTTTCCCACTTCTCTGCAACCCCTTTTATAGTTTCTCTAATCCTACTCAATCCTATCAGAGTCATGATGAAAACCTAGCTTCCTAGGCCATCCACCTCCTGCTTATAAACCTCTGTGTCTTTTCTCAGTTCATCCTATGCCGAACACACTCCTTAGTGCAATAGGAGATGAGCAACTCTTTATAACACACTCATTTGATAAATCAAATCTCGACTTATCACAAGATTTCCTAATCTCTATCCGATGGGTAAGAAGAAAGAAGATTTTTTTTTATTTATTTTTTCTTTCCTAAAGCTGTGGAAGAGCCACCTCCTCCCAACTTCTTTGTTTCCATCGCACAGAAAGGAAGAACGTGAAAGAACGTTCTTTTCCTTCCTTTTGTAAAATTTATTTATTTATTTATTTATTTTTAAATACTACTTCATTGCTATACCCAAAAATAAATCCTTATTTGTACCCTAAAATAATTATAATAATAACAATAATAAATAATCTAATAAATAAAACGTATAGTATTAAAAGCTATTAAACAAATAAAAACTAAGTAGACTAAAATTTTGTATAAAAACAATTCTACTCACACTTCACTCTTAATTAAACGAGGGATATTACAATTTACCCTCCTTAAAAAAAATTTCGTCCTCGAAATTTAAACTTACCCGAAACAATGAAAAGTTTTGGATATTTCGTACGCATTTCCTTCTCTAACTCCTATGTAGCTTCCTCTACATTGCTCTCACGCGAATTTCTCAGTAGGTCACCCATTATGGGATTACTCTCGCGCAAACTCGCTTAACTTCGGAGTTCCGATGGAACCCGAAGCCAGTGAGCTCCCAAAAGACCTCGTGCTAGGTAGATATGAGAATATACATATAAGGCCCGACGTGGGATGTTACAATCCTCCCCCCTTAGGGGCCCGACGTCCTCGTCGACACACTTCCGGCCAAGGATTGGCTCTGATACCAAATTGACACATCCCGGGCTTGACTCCACCATAGCACGATATTGTCCGCTTAGGGCCCCGACCACGCCCTCACGATTTTGTTTCTAGGAACTCACACGAGAACTTCTCAGTGGGTCACCCATCATGGGATTGCTCTTGCGCGAACTCGCTTAACTTCGAAGTTCTGATGGAACCCGAAGCCAGTGAGCTCCCAAAAGGCCTCGTGCTAGGTAGAGATGAGAATATACATATAAGGCTTACAGGATCCACTCCCCTGAGCGATGTGGGATGTTACAGCATGGTGGAAATCCCCTCACCAGTCTCACAAAAAGATTGAGTTTGAGCAACTTTGGATGTCATTGAGTAGAGTTGAAGGAAGAATAGAAAGAAAGTTGAGACTAGGAGCAAGAATTGAGAGCAAAAGAGTACTGGGAAAGTTGAAGAATCTGGGAAGTTCTGGAAATTTGAAGGTTTGAGAATGCTAAGGTAGTTAGTCGAAGGGTTTAAGTGAGCATTATATAGTAAACGGTTAGTTAACATTGGAAATGATGGGTTAGTGCAAAGGTTTTGTTAAACAACAGCCGTCTTAAATGGTGCAAGTCCCGAGTGAAGGCATGCGGCGGTGGTTTAATCATTATTAATGCCTCGATTGGCAGACTCAACAATGATTAAAGATAGCACTGTTTGGGTTAATATTTGAACATTGGGTTTAAGTGAAAGAAAGCCCAAGGATGCCAATTAAAAGGGGACTTACCTAAAGCCCAGCATTAAACCCATAAGCAAATTGAGGCTTTCTCAGCCAAGAGACATAAGCCACTAAGTGAAGTGACAAGTGATGAAGATTCAGCCAAAGAACATTTTTCATTTGCATTGCAAGTAAGAAAGTTGATGACTCACCACCCTCCAAGTCTTTTGGCCAAGAGCAAAAGTTACAGCAGTTAGGCTACATTGCTTATAAAAGGAAGAATAGACAACGGGGACAAGGACACTCAAACAAATAATCAAATCAACCTACTCAAATCAGCTTATCAATCTCCTTGTAGACATTTAGCTTTAGCCAAGCATCCTTTGCTTAACTTGTTTATTAGCTCTGCTGCTCACTACTAGTATCGATCTTATTTGTAGTTTTATTTACAACCCTCAAAGTCATTCCCCAAACCACTAGAAATTGCTACAAGACTAGAGCAACTTGTCTGATCCCTCGCAAACAAGCTCGAACCTTGTATTTGGTATCCCTTTGTACTTAAAATGCTTTGTACCTTAAATAAATACATTTCTGTACAATTCATTTCCAGTCATTTACTTTCCTCAGTCATTCGTACTTTCAACAACCTTGTCATTTAGTTGTTACATTTCTCCATATAAGTAAAGTCCTTATCTTTAAGGCAAATAAAGAACCTTAATTTGAGCCACTCTCACTCAATGACACAATCTCTTGGTTAGAAGTCAAACTTAGGCGCAACCTCAATCATTCAAAACTCGTCTACTAGCGGTGGCGAGGGGTTGATTAGGTTGAATAACTTCTATAGGGCTTGTGCTGTTGTATTTTATATACAAAATTTAATCTTTAGTTATTTGTTCATTGCACATCAGTTTCTCGTTTTGTACATTGTGTACATAAAATACTCGTAACACTCAGGGCCAGTCCTGAGAATTTGGGGGCCCTAGGCGAGTCTTCGAAGTGGGGCCCTAAAATTCTCTGATCTCCGGTTCTTTGTATATTGATTTGTATAAAAAAGAATTCACTAAATACATAAAAAGTTCTATTTTCACATCAAATATCATTAAAATTAATATAAAAAAAAAGAATACAAACATTATTTAAACATTACACGATTCACGTTTTAGACACAAATGTACTAAATGTTTGCAGTTAAGAATCTAAGATTGAGACTGAAGAACAATAAAACTTGATGATTAAGAGAGTAAATAACAATAAAACTTGATTGAGGAGTATAATTAATTCAACGCCAATTGTTTCTCTTGTGTTTTTTTTTTCTTCTAAAATCAACATCACACTAACGAATTGAATATTAAAATAATCCATTGAATAAAAAGTTATTGAAAAGAAATATATATAATTCAAAATTTTGATTACCTTAAAGTACAATCTTTAAAGACCATATGATAGTTGGTTTAAACATTTGATAGAAATGGAGAGAATGGAAGTTGGTTTAAACATTTGATAGAAATAGAGAGAATGAGAAGTTGAAAGAAAAAATATTGCAAAGAGACTTGAGTTTTATAACTTTATATACATTTGGACAGATGGATTGGTAGTAAATTTGAAAAATAAGAAAAATCTAGTAACTGAAAGACAACTTCGTGTTTCGAACTCAACACCCTAAAGAAAAATGAAGCCAACATTTTCCACTGCACTAACAAATGAATTATGATATTTTTTTTACTTTTTTTTGTATTTATATATTAATTACAAGATATAAAATTTTTTTGAATGCCCTTCCGAAGTGGGGGCCCTAGGCGGGCGCCTACTTGGACTACCCTCAGGATCGGCCCTGGTAACACTGTGATTTGCAAGTACATAAAATACTCGTAACACTGTGATTTGCAGTTATGGAGGATTCCTCCAACGTTCTTTAATGTACTACAATTGGATCAAAGTATGAATCGTAATTTGTAGATTAATGATGAAGGGTCTTAAAATCTTGACCATTTAAAAGAATTACAACGAAACGACGCTGTTTCGAAGAAACATGAAACTGCGGAATGATAAACAAACCCAGCAGAAGCAGATGAACAATCTCTCAATACGCTCGAACAGATGGTCCACTCGAAGCAGAAGACTTGGAATCCCGCTCACTCTTCCCGCATTCTTTCCCTTTCCTCGAAGCAAAAGCAGCCATGAACCTGTCGTTCCAGCTGACGCCATTACCCGCCAGCAACGACGGCTGAGCTGCCGTTTGCTTCCTGCAAACATGGTCGGCCGGGAGCCGGTGCTTGAGGCAGACCTTGATCTGGCAGGTTTTGCAGGTGCTGGTATTAGAAAACGTGAGAGTCTCCTTGCACCGGCGAACGGGACAGGTGGGCTTCTTCTTGTTTTTGGGGTCGCAATTCCCGGACTTGGCGTGCTTCTGCAACAGCAATTTGTGGTCTTGTTCGCCGTCGCAGCCTGTGGTTTCTACGGAGGCGGAGCAGATTTCGCAAACCACCACCTTTCTGCTGTTGTGGTCCGATTTGGGGCACTCGTGGGACTTGTAAGACCGATGCTCAACGCAGAAAACCTTACGGCAACCGTCGCATTGGAAGGGGAAGAAATCGAGTTGGTGGCAATCGGAGAGCTGGCAGTGCCGACCTAAATCCGGAAAAGCTTCTGTTCCTCCCGTCATCCTGATCGTAATTGGATTTTTCAGTTTGTTAAATTTTGAAAAGAAACACAATTCGTAAGCAAAAGGGGGGAATTTAAATTTTATTTATAGAGGGAGAGGGGTCGGTTCAGGGGTTGGCTTGCGGGAAAAGCTAAAGCCAAAAGCCAGGTTTGACTCGGATTCCACACGGTGTCGCACGATGCTCCTTCCTTCGCTCCTACAATTTGTAGTTTGTACGCGTCATCGCAAACGCTGACACGGAACGTAAGGACCCACGCCACCGGACCAGGAGTGTCTCCGGATCTTTCCCTAGGGATCCTAGGGATCCCGCAATCTTGTCCGTTCATTTTATATCGTGCGGTCATTTTTCGTTAGGTACTATTCATATTTGAATTTTAAAATTTAAAATTTAAATGATTTCTGACCGCACGATATACGATGAACGGACAAGATTGCGGGATCCCTAGGATCCCTAGGGAAATGCTCAGGAGACACTCCTGGTCCCACGCCACCCACCTGTTGGACCATCCTTGCAAAAGAGTGAGGATCCTCACCGAATTCTCTTTGTAAGGATTTCGAAAATTCTTAAATTACATTCGTTTATTGTACATTGTGAGGTCAAAAATCATTGTAAATTTTTTTTATCTAAATTAAAAATACACAGTACCTGACAAAAATTGATCGTACAATTTACGATAAACGAATGTAATTGGAGGATCTCTGGAATCCTCACAAAGAGGATTAGGACATACACCCCCCTACGTATTTTTTGATCAATTCACTTCAGCTCTCCAACTCATCGTGAAATGTTGTTCGATGATCAAGATGTCTAGTAAAGTATTTAAAAATTATCTGAGCATAAAATTAATTAAATCTTTTAATGGTTATCTAATAAATAGACAAGCTAATTAGTGTTATGATCTAGTAGTATTCCTCTTCACTTGTAAAGTGAGAGGTCAATTTTCGCCAAAATCAAATTTGAACCATATTATAGCTAGCTCATTGTGAGACTTAACTCAATCCCTCACTCTCTCACTCCCTTAGTATTGATAATACCGTTTTGTTTATGAGTCAGACTCAATAGAATTTGATCAATCTTTTTTTTGGTCGTTAAGGTGGAGAATCGAATCAAGAATTCTCTGTCTTTATCATCAATCGAATTACTGTTCGAGACCTATGATTCTATTTTATCATCAATTCAATCACCGTTCATGTTTTTTCTTTTTCTTATCAATGAATGGATCTCTTTACCACAAACTATGTTTCGTACTTAAACACTTAAATTTGACAGCATTCATTGAACAATTAAACGAGTTCTAATTTCGTTGATTCTTTGCAGACTTGGTCTTCAAAGGGTGATGTCAAAAGTAAATGGTTCGAATTATCAAAGTAACCTTGCATAATGAGAATGGAAGCCAAGAAAGTTCGAGTGAGAAAATTTCGCAGCCCACCAATAAGATATTCTCTTTGTTTTGATGCCCAAATCAAACTAGAATCAATGACATCGCTTTAACCCAGCCAAGTCCTCTGCGTTCAAGCCCATTCTATGAAATGGCACTTGTCAAAGAGGAGCAAACGTGCTTTTTCCCTTTTTGTTTACAAATTGCTTCTGAGAATCCAATTCCCTGCGCCCCACAAATTTACATCCGAACTACCCTTAACCTATACCCTTTTATTACTTAAAACTCATTGGAGGGATATATCCTTAATAAGGGAAAATACTTCCCTATCCCTGTGTCAATTTCCGCTCCCCTCTCTATCGGTATCTTACTATAATTGATCTCGTCACGTAAGAAGAAAGGCAGGAAAGGAACGAGACGGGGGTAGAGAAGTTCTTCTCCATTAAAGTTGAAAACATGTACGTGAAGGATCAGACAAAAGCTAAAAACCAATGTGCTTTTAACCATGCAGATGGTGACCTGACCTACCTAAAGCCTATGGCTATGATTGTATGAACCAAAAGAGCAAAAGCCATGCAGCACTAGAGATTATACAAGCAAACAAAAAGGTTGGTGCCAAATTGTAAAGTTGGAACAAAACACTCTTTCCTTTCCCTTCATAAAGCTTAAATCACATCAACATTCTCTAATTCGACGGGCACATATAAATATAATATATCAAATTAACATCAAAAGAGGACGAAAGAACCCAAAATTCTTCGTGCAAATCCAGCATAATATAACGTATGATATTATTTTTGTTTTTTGAGAGAAATGTAGTGTATGATATTAGATTAGAGTATATTGGCAGTGCCACAAAGATATGCTGCTCTATAATTGGATGTTAATGGAAAGATTATTAGATGAAAGGATCTGGTTAAGAGAGATTTTTTAGTGTGCCGGAAACACGTACAGTTTGGTACATCAAGTATTATAATACAAATAGTTGGATACTTGATAAAAAAAATTCAACCACTTAAATTACGACACTTGACATACCAAGCCGTGATCCCGAAAAACTTCTCCACGGATAGAACTTGCTCTGGAGAGATTTTTCCTTGTGCTGGGAACACTGCTTAGTACACTAAGTCTGATGATACAAGTGGTTGAGTACTTGAAGAAAAATTCAACTACTTGTACTATGATACTTGATGTATCGGACCATGTTCCCGACACACTGAAAAAGTTCTCCCCGTATGAAATGGTGGGTTCTGATTAAAGCATGCAATCATGCATCCTTATTGGGTGCCAGGGAAAACCACAGCTCAAAATCTTCATTTTCTTCAGCTTTTTTTGTTTCAGGTTTTGTTATTGTATATAAATTAGCATTCCCCACGTGAAAAGTGCATGTAATTTAGAAATGCAGCCAAAGCATTTGGTCAGAAAATAACCTCGAAAGATAGGGCATTACTCTCCGAAATACGCCAAGTAATTAAGAAGATAATTAATCTTTCTTATATGTTTCAGAAGAAACCCGTTTTGGAAGCAAAACAACATTCATAAAATAATACATATGTATTTAAACTAAAACATGCAACTTCCAATCTTAATCAGACAAAGGAGGGCAACAACCAAATCACGGGTCTGAATCTGATCTCCCCATGCAAACATGAAAGCTGTGTTCAACCGATAGAAATGGAAAGATTACCTCTCTTAACTAATTACAATTATTAACATAAACGAATCCCAAATCTTTGAAATTAATTAAGCACTTGGCTTAGATCTAATCATCTAACAAAGGGAGAGGGAAAGGAAAAAAATTACTAGTTTATACAAACAGATTTTTCAGTGTGTTCGGAAAACGATTACATACGTCATTTACATTATACAGGTAGAGGGGCACTTAAAAAATAAAAATAAAAAATTTCTTTCCACTTGTATAACAACGTATGGTGTACAGTGTACTGCTCCGTGTTCAGACGCATTTGAAAAATCTGTCATTTATGTGAAGGGTGGGTGGTCCATCATCCATGTATTGAGTAGAAAAAGGGAATCAACCACGCTTTGGTAAAGAAGAAAGGGATATATTAATATTATCCAGCCTAGAACACTGGTAAAGAAACTGCGTATTTCTATGGCTACACAAACTTAACTATTAAGTATATACAAACAATGATGAAAGTGGAGCTCTTCTTCTCCATCTCCATGCAAAGTAAGGAGGAGAGAGTACCTTTTTCCTTCAAACTTTCTCAGTGGTGGGATCAAACGGCTGTACAGCATGTATTTGTCTGCCAAAGTGGGCAATGAGATGGATAGTCCAGATATTTCCACACCAACCCTTCTCTAAGCTTCTGTTGATTCACGGATTAACATCTGTTTAGAGGAGGGAACTATTAGTATCTCTCTCGTTACATAATGAAGAAAAACACAATGAAAAAGCGATTAATATACACCCGGTTAGATAATGATAAGACAATATACCCTCGTTTACGTGTTAGAATCCACCATGTTTAGAATCACTTGTTGTACACTGTCCTTTGCTTTCTAGTATAATTTAGCCTAAGGAAGGTGTTTTAGCTTTTAGACTTTCCTTGCAATAAAATTTGATGGGTGGAATATTGGGTTGGCTTGTGAGTTGTGAGTCTTGTGACAGACTAGGGTTGGTACTTAATCAAAGAATACGCTCCAAGGACATATATATTCTTCCCCCACAGTTTTTCTTTATTTATAAATTTTAAGAAATTAGTCCAAAAGTTTGACCCCTAAGCTTCATGTCATATTTACTATTGACTCTAGAAAGGCCAAACTCGTTTAAGAAATTGAAATCGTCTTTGAATCTCTGTGTCCGAAACTCAAGGACCAGGAGATTCAGACCATTTATTCTAGATTATGCGGCTTCCATTAACTCCTTCTTCTGACGCACCTCACACAAATTAAGGTCTGGATCTCTCTTTTTAAGAATCCAAATTTCTTGATCTTTAAACTCCGAAAACAGAAATCCGGAAAGGGTGTCAATTCATTGACAAACTAATAGAGCCTATCACAATTAAGTAAATCATGAACTTTAATACTTTTTTGTCACTCGTGAGAAGCTCGAGGGAAGCACAGTCTACAAGGGACATGAGTTACTTACAACACAAGTGAAGCCGCTGGAGAAAAACAAGAGATTGTGTTGCTGGTATAGCTCCAGCATTTGTTTTGTCATTCGGGCTAATTTCTCCAAACCAGAGGAATCGGAATCCCATTCCTTTTCCCAGTCTCCTCCATCAGATAAAGAACACCAACCTCTCTCTCTCTCTCTCCCCCTCACCCGCCGTATCCCCACCAAACTCTGCCTTCAAGCAAGCTCCATATCTCTCTCTGCTAATCCAAATTATCCAAAACATAATCCCATCGGATTAGGCCTCTCAAACTCGCTTAAATTTGAATTAAGGATCATGGGGTTTAGGCATAATCCTTACTTAAGCTTAAAGCTCAGAACTTTCACTCCCATAATACAGAGTTGAAGAAAGTAGCTTACTTTTTTCAGGTATGGAGTTTCAGGAAGCTATGTTGAAGCTGATGCTCCACAAATCAAAAGAGAACGAATGGGCTTTCGCCACGCCGGAAAGAGCGGCGGAGATGAGCAGTGCAAGCCCAAGTCCCCGGCGGAAATGGAAGCTTTTTCAGAGGTCGTCGTCGGCAATTCCGTCGAAAACTTCAAAGCCGCAAGCTCCCAAAGAGTTCCTCTGTCCAATCTCCGGCTCTCTGATGGCGGACCCGGTCATCGTCTCCTCCGGCCATACCTTCGAGCGCGCCTGCATCCAGGCCTGCAAGTCCCTCAGCTTCACGCCCGCTCTCCCGGACTCTCCGCCGCCCGATTTCTCCTCCGTAATCTCCAACCTCGCTCTCAAATCTGCCATTCTCAGTTGGTGCCGGAAGTCCTCGGTCGATCCTCCCAAGCCCCTCGATGCCGCCTCCGCCGAGAAGCTTGTCCGCGCCTCCATTGCTTCCCGGAACGAAACCAACCCCCAAAACGTCGTAGTTTCGGAGAATCAGTTGCTGATCAACGGTGTTAAGGATACCCCTACTGTGAATTTCATTCACGCGGCTACCGACCTGACGCGGCGCTCGAGTCACTTCCCCTCAAGCTCCGATGAATTGGTCACCGCGGCTCCGCCTCTCCCGTTTTCAACTCAGCCGAGTTGCTACTCATCTCCGTCGTCTTCCTTCTCTGAAAACGAAATCCTAACCGTTAACGGCAACAGTATTCCCTCCCGCTCTGTAGAAGAAGAAGAAATCTCGATCAAGCTCAGAAGCTGCCACGTGTTCGAAATCGAGGAGGCCCTGGCTTCGCTGAGGAAGATCACGCGGACCAGAGAGGAAGCCCGGGCCCGACTCTGCACGCCGCGGTTGCTCTCCGGCCTCCGCCCTCTGATTATATCCAGGTACACCACCGTTCAGGTGGATTCCGTCGCAGCGTTGGTCAATCTGTCGCTGGAAAAGTCAAACAAGATTAAGATCGTACGGTCAGGAGTCCTCCCTCCTCTGATCGACGTGCTCAAGGCCGGAACCCCAGAGGCGCAGGAACACGCTTCCGGTGCGTTCTTCAGCTTGGCACTTGATGACGACTGCAAGACCGCGATTGGCGCATTGGGCGCGTTGCCGCCTTTGCTGCACTTACTCCGGTCCGAGAGCGAGCGGACTCGGCATGACTCGGCACTCGCATTGTACCACCTCTCACTAGTTCAGAGCAACCGGTCCAAGTTGGTTAGGCTCGGGTCGGTTTCGGTTCTGTTGAGAATGGTAAAGTCGGACCACATGACGGGTCGGGTATTGCTCATATTGTGTAATTTGAGTTTGTGTGCGGACGGGCGGGCCGCATTGTTGGATTCGGGTGGGGTGGAGTGTTTGGCGGGTGTGTTAAGGGGAAACGAGTTTGACTCGAAGGCGACTCAAGAGAGTTGTGTGGCCACATTGTATGGGCTGAGTTACGGCGGTTTGAGGTTCAAAGGGTTGGCGAAGTCGGCGGGCGTGGTGGAGGCGTTGAGAGAGGTGGAGAAAAAGGGAAGCGAACGGGCGAGGGAGAAAGCGAGAAGAATGTTGGAGATGATGAGAGGGAAAGAGAAGGAAGAAGAAGAAGTGGATTGGGAGGAATTGCTCGACTCGGGGTTTGGGAGTCGAACTCGGTGTCAACCCGGTGGTGGGTTAGGCGGGTTGAGTGCCAACTCATCTGAATTTTGAGTACATAATTTGGCGGTTTTTTTAAATAAAAGTTTTTCGGCATTATAATTTTTGGAGTGCTTTCAATTTAGTTCATGTGTTCTTAATCTCAACAATATCATCGCATAGTTTACTAGTTTTAAAATTATACCAAAAGCATAATGAAGTCTCATTTTCTTCACAAATTTGAAAGTTGTTAGGAGGTTCTGTATTTAAAATATCTTTCGACATTACAAAGAGAGATGTTGAGTACCATTTTTATTGTGTACAATTAGTTTAAAAGCAGTTTATGTTTTTGGATTTTGATTGTAGAGGTGTTGGACTTCAAATTATGCGGTTTGTGATATAGGACTTGAACTTGTGACAGTTTCAACCTTAAGTTTGTGTGTCGACATAACTTACATATAAAAGCGCTTTCTGGAGAGGTACGTGACTCGACGTGGTAAGAGTTATTTCTTTTATTATTCTTTAAAGAGTACCTTGTTAGTGAAATAGTGAATTACTTTTTACTAAATCAAGAACAAGAGAGAAGGAACATTAAACCAAGCGTAACCCGAACAAAGCATAATTCTAAAGTTATGGGTTGCCGGACTAAAGAGTCCAGTCCAGGTTAATATTAGACAAGCCCGATGGCCAATCCGGACCACCATAGTCCCTGGGCCATCTTTACCATCCAACCAAGCCTCACATCTTCTGATTAGCAGTGGGCCCAATCTTCAGCTTAGCTTTGGATGCCGCATCTGTAGTCAACTTTCGTTGGATTTCGAGTTTCAACATCCAATGGTATTCTGTTAAAAAAAATTGCATTTAAAAAGATATTTGATGGGGACAAGGATCCTCTCCGGATCTTCTTTGTGGGAATCTGAATGATCAATTAATCGAGTTCATTCATCGTATATTGTACGGTTAATTTTTGTCAGGTATTGTATAAAAAATTTAAAATAATTTTTAATCACACGATGTACGATGAACGAACATGATTGATTGATTATTTGAATCCCCACAAATAAAACCCGAATAGGATCCTTTATTCCATTTGATGGAGCCCATGCTGAAAAGAGTCATTGACTTCAACCGGATTAAAGCAGACTAGCTGTGATACAACGATCGAAGAATATTAAGGTTTCATCATAAAATTAATTGATAATATGAAAAGAGAATATTAAGGTTTCATCATAAAATTAATTGATAATATGAAAAGTAGACAATTCTTTCTAAGTCTTTGTATAGTTTGGTCCCTCCCTGATGTGGGATTTTTTATCCTCACATTGTCACAAGCCCTTTCAAGTGCGGCAAATTTTTAAGCCAAACATGTGGACAATCAAAAGTAAGTGATGTAGAACACGTGTGGCCATTGGACTTTACACGTGTGCCAACCTGCTCTAATATCATAAAAAAAAAGTCGAGGTTCTACTTTAAAATCAATTGGTAATATGAAAAAAAAGTTTAACTTACTTATAAGTTCATCAAATGCTCATTCTCTTATCAATATGATATTGATTCCGAACATTTTTAAATGTTATTTGTGCCCAAGATATCAATATATGAGATTTGGATCCCATCCGGATCCAAATTGAAGGGATCCTAGGGATCTTCATATTTTAATCATTCATAGTATATCGTATGATTAGAAATCATTTGAATTTTATTATTTAAAATTAAAAATAAATAGTAACCAATAAAAACTGATCGAACGATATACGATTAACGATTAAAATGTGAAGACTCCTAGAATTCTGATAAATAAAATCTGAAGACTACCCTCATCCGCATGATTGAGAACAAGGCTTCTCGGAAGAACAATCATTATATTATTCATATAATAATCGGACCCCACATGACCGGCTGTAAGATGTTTCTAGTTTGACTAACCTTCTCCTCGGCCCCCTCCTCGACATGAGAAGCTGTTTTCCCAAATTTAAAATCCGAGTTTTGGCACATAAATTACTCGATGCACATGCAAATTTGCAAACGGACCATTTTAAATCAATTTCTTCTTGTTTTAGAGAACATCTAAACTAAATAAATAAATTCTCGAATAAGACGTAATGAATAGACAAAATTCAATTAATTTGTTCATCTTTAAATTATAATATTTTTAAAGAAATTTTAACGAAGAGCTCCAAGTACTGTTTATTTCAACGAAAAATCATATTTTTACACCAAAAAGTCAATCATGGTACTATTCACTTTAGTCTTTATTTTGTCCTTATCGTTAAAACTTGAAATTTTCAGACCATTTTTATTAGTTTTCCTTATTTTTAATGGAAGCTGAAATGCTAGTTAATTAGTTAATTGTATTCAACTATGCCATTTGCTGCCATCGTGTTTCCACAAACACTCTCCGCTAAACCAAATCCCCAAGTAATTACAGACTTGATGTAGCTAAATTGGCTAGAACATTGTGTTATTTCTCTGTATCTACGATCTACTAGAGCTGACTCACACGGGTTCTAAGCAATATAGGGTCGGGTGTGACGAAAATAAAAAGCGATATCATGCTTATATAAAAGGTGCTAACGAATAACTTAGTTGAAATGTCTGTGCTCAAGTTTTTCTCCTCTTCACACATAAGTTTGAAAGTCACTCTGGTAATTTATATTATATGAACATATATCAATTGAATAAAACAAATCTATAGGTAGTCAAGTTACAACATTTCTCCATTACCTTAATTAAACCACAAATATTTCCAAAACCAAGACACTCAAACATGGGCACTAGTGTACAATACGAGGATCTACCATAAAACCAATACTACTGAAGAAAATTGGACGCAAGTTTTTGTTTACAGAATTCACAAAAAATGTATATTTAAGCTCAACAAATATGAAATATCCCCTTAACAAAAATAAATAAATAAACATGTATACAGATTATATTTCTTCTCACAAATATTGGATCTCACCACAAAATGCACTTAAAAAAGCACCCAAAAAAAAACAAAGAAATTAAAACAAAGTATTTTTTTCCTTTTCAAATTATTTAAATGTGAATCGTAAATTAATTAATTAATAATTAGACTTGTCGCATCTGTGCCTAATCTCTCCCCGCCTTCCGGTCTGAATCCCTAATACGCCGAGCTTCTCCATCGCCTTGGCAAAATCCCCAAAGAAGCGGTTCTGGTCGTTGGCGTACAGCTCCACAAACGGCCGCGTCCTCGCGTCGTCAAACAGCGCGTGGTCCGATTTCAAAACCCCCAACCCCTTTGGCAAGTTCTGGAAGTAGACATTGTCGAATTTGTTCGGCGTCATAACGTCGTTGAATACGGAGAGAGTTGGGTTTGTCTTGAAATCCGCGCATGCCCGCTGCAACCCGGACGCGAATCTCGGGTTGTAACTCGGGTCGGACTGCGCCGACTTGCTGTAGTTGTAGATCCCCGAGCTGAACTCGCTGCAGTGGGAGAACCCGATGGTGTGGGCCCCGCTGAGGGCGACCATTTCCTGGACGGAGAAGCCCCTGGACCCGAAAACCTGGATGAGCTGGGAGATGGACATGGCGGGGCGGGGGAGGTTGCCTTCAACGGCGGAGGCTTTGGAGAAGCGGCCGTCGCGGCGGCCGAGGGGGACGTTGTAGAAGGGCCCCCCCATCATGGTGACGAGATCGCGGGTGGCGACGGCGGGGATGTCGGCGCAGGAGACGGTGTTGGGGCAGGCGAGCTCGAGGGCGGTCTTGGCGCGGACGACGACGTCGAAGGCGTCGCCGGGGAGGGAGAGGTTGATGTCTGCGTCGCGCTCGGCCTTATTGAAGGGGGTGGAGGAGACGAGGATGGAGGCGTCGCAGCCGTTGGCGAGGCAGTCGTGGAAGAAGAGGCGAAGAGTGGCGGCGGCGGTGGTGGGATTCATGATCTGCTTATTGGTGACGGTGTCTTGGACGATTTGGGCGAACCTCGGGCACGATTTTTGGTAGTAGTTGGTGTAGAGTCGGGATTCGGCGGCGGGGAGAGTGGTGAGAGCTAGTAGAGATGTGAGGAGGACAATGAGGAATGCCGCCATGCTTAGCTTCCTGCGGCTGCTGCTGCTTCTTCTGCAACTTCTTCAGCTGGCGGGCGGTAGCTCGAAGGAAGAAATGAGCTTTTTGGAAGCTCAGTGGAGGAGGAAGACAGAGGGAGAGAGAAATAGAGAGAGAGGCCTCGCAGTAGATGAGATGGATTTACAGGGGGGAGATAGAGTGGGGAAGGGAGTGACCACGCGGCACTCTATCCACCGTCAATTACGGGAATCGTGCTTAGGACAGTAATGGACGGCGCACTTAAATTTTGGGTTGAACTTCGGATCAAGGCATTTGGAATGACGGAAATGCCCCTATTTTATGGACTGAGTGAGGCCAACTGTTCTGCCCTTCAATATTATGATGGCTGTGACATTGTATAAAGTCAATTATACGTTGACCGTGCCTAGCAAGGCGTGACTTGTAATGAAGTAAAGTATTAAATTAGTTGTATAATTGCCGAGTTAAGTAGGTGAGTAATTCATTATCACTTCATGTTATGGTTCAATTAATCACGCCTAAACCTTGAAGTTATCTAATCGTATAAAAAGCCTATTATGCATTGCAATGTGTACAAATTAAATTTCAAGTATTATCACATGATTATGTTATCTACACACTTATTTTTACTTTTCACACACCTTTACCAATTTTCAGTTGTCGGATCAAATGAATTGAAAAAAATCAATAGCCAAAACTTAATCAGGGTGTGTGAGAGGTAAAAATGAGTGTGAATATTACTATTTGTGTCAAGATGCATATTCAGTGTAGCTAACAGTTCCTTAAACTTGAGAGTAACAAGTATTTTTTAAGTTTGAATGTCACATTGTCACGCAATATAATTACGTCACTTTTGGTCTAACACATGTCTATACTCTATTTTATGACCATCGAGCTTATGAGAGGAGGCGATATGAGATGTCAATATTTCATTTATTATTATGATACACTTATAAATAACACTATTTGGTTATGAGTAGATGTGACAAATCAACTTATTGGGTTGTTAATGAGTACCAGTTAAGACCCATTTAATTTGATATCACCAAATTATAGAGGTGAGATTGGTAGTGGTAAATGGTAATAATGGTGTAAGGTGAAATCAAACTATGTGAGTCTTAATGGGCACCCATTAACAACCCAATTGGTTGATTTGTCACCTCCAGTTAAGGGTGTTGCTAACCATTTTTTACCTTTCACACACATCTATTAATTTTGATTATCTAATCAAAAGATTTGAAGAGGATCACGGACAACATCACCGTTTGGTTAATCTAAGTATTAAACCGACCGCACCCTCATCCCCCTCAACAAGGTCGAGCACAACGCCAATATCAACCTTTCCCTCCCTTAGTGAGGACTTCCTTCCTCCGGTCTCATACAGCTCTGATTCGATAACATTAAATCTTTCTTTAAATCCGATTACCATTACTGGCAGTGTGACAATGACAATCAAATTCTTCCAAAATTACCTAAAATGTGGTCCACTTTGGGAATATTTCTCAGAGTTCGGTCATCAACGTACGGTTGTGGTTATCCTGCACAGTTTTGTACACAATACACACAGCTTAGTTAAGAAAAACTCCCTAACTATTAGCAAGGGATTGTAGATATTAAATTGTCATTAAATGAAGGCTGAGATAATTAGGTGGATACTGGGGAGAAATGTTAAAAGGTGCAACGTTGTATCTGGCGCGTATATTGTCTGTCGCGTGATGGATCATGCAGCGTTAAAGCTAAACAGCGCTAAAAACTCATCACTGTCTCCAATCCAACGGTCCAAAATCAACGTGGCTATTTTATCGGAAAAGAAATGGGCCCCACTCCAATTTGGACTAGCGTTCCATTGAATCGTATAAATGGCGATGATCTAGTTGTATTTTCGAATCCATGAGCTAATTGTGTGTTGTACCCGACTTAAAAAAGGACGATCTCGAGTTAATTTTAGAGAGCGATTTATATATAACGGTTTAGTTGTCATGTAGCACAGATTTGAATTCTATCTGAATCCAAATTGTAGGGATCTTATGGATCTTCATATATTAGTCATTCATCGTGTATTATGAGGTCAAAAATAATTTGACTTTTTTTATTTAAAATTAAACACAAATAGTAACTTACGAAAATTGACTGTATGATGTACGATGAACGATGAACGGCTATGATGTGGGGATCCCTAGGATCCCCACAAAATGGATCCGGAGAGGATCCTCTTCCACGTAGCACCTTGATCAATTTAACTATACAATGTCACGTATTGAAAAATGTACACATGTTATTGTTTGTTTGATTGGAACATTACAATAGCTATAAATTTGTACCATATTGTTCAAAACTATTACAATAATTTAGAAAATGAGAAAGTTTCGAACACGGAACGTATAAGTAGAAACCTAACACTTCATTCACTAGGACATTGAATCACATACAAAAATTTAAACTTTTTCTCGATTTAGACGTGCTCCTCCTTGTTCATGCACACGTTAATGTATTTTGACCATATAAAGATCATAAGATTCGTTTGAAAACCAAAAATTGAAAGAAAAAAAATCTGAAACCAATTTTAATTTTCAATTTTTTATTTTTTTAAATGGGCAGTTAAACTTATAAAGATTAAAAACTGCTCCTTGCCCTCCGAGCAGAAAGCACGAAAGGGCAATTACAGTAGGACCGGAAGAAACGAAAGTGGGAAAATGTTTGAATCAAAACATAAAGGTTTGTTGAAAATTATTGAGATTGATGAGGGACCAGGATCCTCTCCTGAGCTAAGGATGAGGATCCTCCTGATCAAGGAGTGTGGACCGTTGAAAGAAAATCCAACGGCTACAAACAGGAAGGTCCCTTTAAAGTTATAATAATTATAACCGTTGGATTTTCATCAAACGGTCCACACTCCTTGATCAGGAGGATCCTCATCCTTAGCTCAGGAAAGGATCCTGGTCCATTGATGAGAACTGCATTTGCATGTGCATGTGCATGTGCATGTGCATGTGGGTCCCATATCTAAGCTGGGTTTTCTTCCCATGTCTACAAGAGATTTTTCAGTGTGATTGGTACACGAAGTGGGATATTACGTATTACTATACAAATTGTGGGATATGTGTGCTAAAAAGTTAATAACTTAAAAAATAAAATTTCCACCACTCCTATTAAAATACGTGGTGTATCATTTGTGTTCCCATCACAACTAAAAATATCTCCATGTCTACACTCTACTTTCCTAATATTTGGCATGGCAAATTGACAGTATCTATCTAAATCACTATCTCATCCAGGAAGGCTTTTAAGGGAAGGGTACCATATTAAACTTTAATGATTCGAATCGTGTATTTTTTAAGTTGTACTTTATAGATCATCCTTGTAATTAAAAATTAGCCAAATTAGAAATAGTTGATGCATCTAATTGAGTTCAAAGAAACTGACGAGCGCTTTGTTCTAAGAAAACATCGAAATTTTAATCTAATAATTAAATAGGCAAATGATTTCGGACTAATTGAATTTTTGCAAGAATGATCTATGAATTGAGGTTTACAAAATAGACGATTCGGATCGTTGAAATTCGATGTGAAGTAAGTTTCACAACTAATTCCTATTTTTTGACAAAAATAGAAATCCCTCCCCTTAGAGCATGCATACATGTAGTTGTAAAACATATATATGTACTGTGTCCCAGGCTGTACACTCCTTTCTTTGTTTCTTACGCGTCACGTAACTACATTACATCAAGCTAATTTACTAGGAGATGGATTTACCTATCTCGAGGTGTATACCATTCTGTTCCTTAATCAGAAGGTATACACTATGGGCTATGTAAGTATTTCTACTTTAGCCTTGAACCCCAGTTCCACACTTAGTCACTTGGCTATAATATGTTTGTACTAGATTAAACTTTTGTACTTCGGTTCATATGAAGAGTAATACAACGCAAACCACGACAAACGCAAGTCTCAATTTATTACACATACAAATACTGATTGGGTAGCACTCACACTTAGTAAAATTAAAATACAACAAGCGTTATTACTTTTATGAAGTGGAAATTACAACATTATAATTGAAACAATACCCCCATGATCACTCATATATTTCATGCATTTATACCATCCATTTCTTTAGTCTTTGTGATGTTTTTGTGTTAAAATTGTGGCATTTTACCTTACCTTGTGTTAATGTACAGTTAATTTTGTGTTAGCATTGTTTTCATAGAAAATGGGCTGAAAAGAAAATAATAAAAACAAAGAGGAGTGCTGGACGGCAAAAACAAAAGAAAAGAAAGAAAAGGTGGAGACAGGCAGCAGCGCACAGCGAGAGGGCAAGGAGCAGAAATAATGGACTGATGGAAGAATAAACAAAGGAAAAGAAGAAGGGCAGTGCACTGAGACAGAAAGAAAAGAAAAGCAGTAGACAAAGAAAAGTGGAAGGAATAAGAAAAGAGAAAGAAGAATAAGAAAATAAAGAAGTGGGAAGACATGGAGTGATGGAGAAGAATAAAAAAAGAAATATAAGGGAATGAAAGGCAGACATCAGAGATAGAAACGGAGAGGGAGGAGAGAGTCAGACGAGAGAAGAGAGAGTCAGACGTGAGAAGAAGTAAGCACATAAGCAGGGGGCGCACGGGGTGGAAAGAAGCAGAGAGAGAGGAGACTGACGTGAGGGCAGAAGCATAGAAGCACGGCAGATCTTCTTTTCTTGGTTTTATCTTCTCAAACCCATGTTTTACTTTTGGTTTAATTTGATAATAATGTGTAACTAATTTTTAGTAGTTAGGGGCTGTTTTGAAGCCCCGAATATGATTGTAAGTTTGTTGTGATATTTCGTTTGAATGACTTTTATGAAAGGATGAAAATTGTTTCACTACTTATGTCATTGATAAATTCTTTATGTGTTTCTATGGATGCATACATAGTGAGCATATCTAAGATTTTAATGCTATGAATATATGTATGCCTGCCCTTGTTGAATGAGGACCTACATATGTTCTAGAGTAGCACTTGTTAATTGTGGTTAACATGTGAACCGATTTCTAGGATAAGTAAGACAACGCCAGTACTTACGATGCCTTGTGATGACTCAAACTCTTTTTATTCTTAATGATTTCTACTTGTTAAATCTATGAACACGCCATTCTAGATTGCATGCTAGGGACTAAGTTAAGTTGAAAACGCCATTCTCTTAACATACTACGTAAGAAATAGTAATAGGTTGAGTTCTAACAGTGAGCCAACTTGAGCATCTTCATCCGGAAATAAAAGGGATTTGAATGAAACATAACATACTTGCATAATTATTTGGTGGTGGATAGCATGTCCCCTAACTCATTTTCTTAACTTGTGATCTACTCAAAATCTGTTTCTGTACTGTTTTTGTACGATTTAATTTAAATAGAAAATCAACTCCAAAAATCCCAAAAATTTGTGAGACTGTCGTACTGTGTGTCTATTATTTGCATATAACATTTCGTTGCATTTGGATAAGTATAAGTTAGTCTAATAATTTTTGTTCGGTGGCTGGTCAGTGGAGACAGCCACCCCGTTTTTGTGACATTTTAAGTATTTGGATAAAACAATCTTCTGCGGGAAAGACCCTTATTTCCATATGCTACAATCGACAAATTTTAGTGTTAATAAGGAAAATTAATAGGATATTTGTGTGCTACTTTGTGGTGCGTTATAATTACTACCAAATTTTTGGCGCCGTGTCGCCGGGGATTGTTATTTCTAAATTACTTATTTTTCTATTGTTTTCTTTTCTTGTCCAATTAGTGTTTTTGTTTTTATTTCAGGTGCTCTTTGTAGTACATGCATACTCGAAAGTCTAAGAGCATTGATCTAGCTTCCTACGATCCAGAGATTGAACGAACATTTCGAAAGCTTCAGAGAAAAATCAAGCAAAAGTGTGCATCGGTGTCTTTACCACCATCTTCTCCACCACATTTAAGTTCGGAAGAGGAGGAGGAACCACAAGAAGGCATGGCTGATAACCGTACATTGAGGGAGTTGGCAATGCCAAATACGGATCAACAACCATTGTGCATCACATATCCAAATGCAGGAGGAGGATTTGAGCTTAAGTCCGGCATGATTCACTACTTGCCTAAGTTCCATGGCTTCTCAACAGAGGATGCCAACAAGCATCTCATGGAGTTTCACGTAGTATGCTCAGGAATGAGACCAGCAAATGTGGATGAGGAGCAAGTCAAGTTGAGGGCATTCCCATTTACATTAGAAGCTAAGGCAAAAGAGTGGCTTTACAATTTACCTCTGGGATCAATGAACACATGGAACCAGGTGAAGCAAGCATTCTTGGAGCAATATTTTCCGGCCACAAAAGCTGCAAGCATAAGGAAGGACATATGTGCAATCCGACAACAACATGGAGAGCCCTTTGGAGATTACTATGAGCGATTCACACATTTGGTTGCATCTTGTCCTAATCATCAAATTTCAGAGCATCTTTTAATACAGTATTTTTATGAAGGATTATGTGGTACTGATCGTGTAATGATTGATGCAGCAAGTGGAGGAGCATTCATGGACAAGACACCAATAAATGCTAAGGCATTATTAAAGAACATTGCTGGCAACACACGACAATTTGGAGGGAGAGATGAGCTACCTTTTAAGAAAGTTAACGAGGTAAGTGCTAATTCTAGTATTGAATTACAATTAGCTAACTTGACTAATCTTGTACAACAGGTTATTGTGGCTCCAAAACAGATGTGTAGTGTATGTTCAAAAATGGGACATGCCACGGACATGTGCCCTTCGTTGATGGATCAAGGTGGTCTTGAGCAAGCTAATGCATTAGGAGGATTTCAAGGGCAACAAAGGCAAAAGTATGATCCATATTCCAACAACTATAATGCAGGATGGCGCGATCATCCACACTTAAAATGGAACAATCAAGACAACGGACAACAATCTGTTCCCAACAACTATAACCGTCCGCCTGGCTTCTTTCAAGCAAGACCACAGACACCATTTCAGCCTCAACAACAACAAGCTCCAAGTAAGTCTCTTGAGGATTTAATTGCTTCTTTAGCTAACTCTACTCAATCTCATCAACAGAAAACAGACAAAGCAATTGAAAACCTTGAGCGCCAAATGAGTCAGTTAGCAAGTTTGATGGGGCAACAACACCAACCAGGAAGGTTGCCTAGCCAAACCGTGGTGAATCCAAATGCGGAGCAGATGAATGTTGTGACTTTAAGGAGTGGAAAAGAAGTTTTTGAGCAAAATGAGGCTTCAACAGAAACTGAAAAGTTTCCTAAAGATACAGAATTGAACAAAAAATATTCTGATAAGGTAAGTAAAGAAGTTCAAAATTCATTTAACTCATGTGTCTCTATTCCTTTTCCTCGTAGGTTTATGAAGTCTAAGAAAGAGCAAACTGATAAGGAAATCTTGGATACTTTCCGGAAAGTCCAAGTGAACTTACCTCTTTTAGATGCCATAAAACAAGTGCCCAAGTATGCAAAGTTCCTTAAAGAGCTTTGTACGAACAAGAGGAGATTCAATGATCAAGAAACTGTGGCATTAAGCGAGGAAGTATCAGCTGTTTTGCAGAGAAAGCTGCCACCGAAGTTGGAAGATGCCTGTAGCTTTACCATTCCATGTGTAATTGGAGGCAAAGAGTTTGGGAGAGCATTGTGTGATTTGGGGGCATCCATCAATCTGATGCCATATTCAGTGTATGAGTCATTGAACCTTGGAGACTTGAATGAAGCAAAGGTAGTAATCCAGTTGGCAGATCGTTCAAATAGATATCCCAAAGGCCTATTGGAGGATGTACTTGTGCAAGTGAATGAACTCATTTTTCCCGCTGACTTTTTTGTTCTTGAGATGGAACATGATCCTATGCCTACTGCACTTCCTCTTATATTGGGAAGACCATTCCTTAGAACAGCACGGACGAAGATTGATGTCTACGATGGTACCTTAACCATGGAAATTGAGGGGGAAAGTGTCAAGTTCAGAATCTTCAATGCTATGAGGTATCCTAGTGAATTAGAATCTTGTTTGTCTATTGATGTGTTTGACTATTTTGTGCAGGATTGTTTTAATGAAGGTGTGGGACAAGATAATTTAGAGAAGGCATTAGTGCACAGCATTACACATGGAAATTTTAATTATTCAGAGCACATTGAAGAAGAATTAATCCAAACAGTGGCCTCTCTTGAGTCTCTTTCACCAATTCGTGGTAAGTGTTCTTCCTATTTTATTTCTCTTCCTACTTCTAACGAAAAAACTCTTCATTATGTGATTCAGGCACCCAAATTGGAGCTTAAACCAATTCCTGAACATTTGAAGTATGCATTTTTGGGAGAGGATGAAACATTACCAGTCATCATATCGTCACAACTCACAGCAGAAGAAGGGGAGAAACTGATCCGGGTACTGAAGGATTACAAAACTGCCATAGCTTGGAGCATTGTAGATATCAAAGGTATAAATCCAGCTACATGCATGCATAGGATTCTGCTGGAAGAATGTGCAAAACCAACTAGGGAAGCTCAACGCCGTTTAAACCCACTCATGATGGAAGTCGTAAAAAAAGAGGTTATCAAACTTCTTGATGTTGGTATCATATATCCTATTTCAGATAGCAAGTGGGTAAGCCCTATTCAAGTAGTCCCTAAACGATCTGGAGTCACAGTTGTTAAGAATGAAGCTAATGAGCTAATGCCTACACGTGTGCAAAATAGTTGGAGAGTCTGTACATACTATCGAAAGATAAATAGCACCACACGCAAGGATCACTTTCCAGTCCAATTCATTGATCAAATGTTAGAAAGGCTAGCTGGTCATTCTCATTATTGTTTTCTTGATGGCTATTCTGGGTATAATCAAATTGCAGTTGCTCCGGAGGATCAAGAAAATACGACTTTCACATGTCCATTTGGCACATTTGCATACCGAAGGATGCCGTTTGGACTGTGCAACGCCCCTGCCACATTTCAGAGGTGTATGGTAAGTATCTTTTCTGACATGATTGAGAAAATAATTGAAGTGTTCATGGATGATTTTTCAGTTTATGGTGATTCTTTTGATACATGTCTACATAATCTGTCCCTAGTTTTAAAACGTTGTCAAGAAACTAATCTAGTGTTAAATTGGGAAAATGCCATTTCATGGTTTCGCATGGATTAGTTCTAGGGCATATCATATCTGAAAAGGGAATTGAAGTTGATAAATCTAAAGTAGAACTTGTTAGTTCTTTACCCATCCCTACTACTGTCAGGGAGGTTCGTTCTTTTCTTGGACATGCAGGTTTCTACCGTAGGTTTATGAATGACTTCTCAATGATTTCTAGACCCTTGTGTCGTTTACTTCAAAAGGATGTAACATTTGATATGAATGAAGAGTGTGTGGTAGCATTCAATAAGCTTAAGGAGTTGTTATCCACGGCTCCTGTAATCATGCCACCAGATTGGAGTTTACCTTTTGAGTTAATGTGCGATGCTTCAGACTATGCTGTTGGTGCAATTCTAGGGCAGCGTGTCAACAAAGTGCCACATGTCATCTATTATGCATCTCGAACACTCAATGATGCACAGTTGAATTATTCAACAACAGAGAATGAGCTTCTAGCTGTTGTATTTGCTTTAGAAAAATTTAGATCTTATCTGATTGGGACTAAAGTTATTGTGTTTTCTGACCATGCAGCTTTGAAATATCTACTCACAAAAAAAGAAGCAAAACCACGACTCATTCGATGGATACTTCTGCTTCAAGAGTTTGACTTGGAGATCAAGGATAAGAAAGGGAGTGAGAATGTTGTAGCAGATCATCTTAGCCGACTTGTGCATTCAAACACAAAGGAAGATCTCATCCCTTTACGTGAAAGTTTTCCGGATGAGCAACTATTTTCATTAAAGATTACTGACCCTTGGTATGCAGATATTATCAATTATAAGGTCATCAAAAAGATTCCGGATGATTTTACACGTGCTCAAAAAGATAAGCTTGTCAAAACCGCCAAATACTACGAGTGGGATGATCCTTATTTGTGGAAATATTGCACTGATCAATTGATTAGAAGGTGTGTCCCCGAATCTGAGTTTAAATCTATTCTAACTTTTTGTCATTCTTATGCATGTGGTGGCCATTTTGGAGCAAATAGGACATCCCTGAAGGTGTTAGAGAGTGGTTTTTATTGGCCTAGTTTGTTTAAGGATGCGTATGAGTTTTGTGCAACATGTGATCGTTGTCAACGAACAGGTAACTTGGGCCCAAGAAATCAAATGCCACAAACCCCTATTTTGGTTGTTGAGATCTTTGATGTGTGGGGCATTGATTTCATGGGACCTTTTCCATCTTCTAATGGTTTTCTTTACATTTTATTGGCTGTGGATTATGTTTCTAAATGGGTGGAAGCAAAAGCCACCAAAACTAATGATTCAAAAGTTGTTTCAGATTTTATTAAGAGTAACATCTTTGCAAGATTTGGAATACCTAGAGCAATCATTAGCGATGGAGGGAGTCATTTTTGCAATCGAACATTTGAAGCGTTGCTTAGGAAGTACAATGTCACACATAAGGTGTCTACACCTTATCATCCGCAAACTATCGGTCAAGCAGAAGTATCAAATCGTGAGGTGAAGCAAATTTTGGAGAAAAATGTGAGTCCTAGTAGGAAGGATTGGAGCATGCGCTTGAACGATGCATTATGGGCTTATAGGACTGCCTATAAGATTCCTATTGGAATGTCCCCATTTCGGTTAATTTATGGGAAACCATGCCGTCTTCCAGTAGAGTTAGAGCACAAAACTTATTGGGCGATCAAAGCCTACAATATGGACATGAGTGTTGCCGGAAAGCAAAGGAAGCTTCAATTAAATGAGTTAGACGAAATCCGGAATGATGCATACGAGTCTAGTCGAATATACTAGGAGAAATCAAAGGCATTTCATGACAAGATGATCTTAAGGAAGAGCTTTGTCATTGGACAGAAAGTTCTTCTATTTAATTCTCGCCTTCGGTTATTTCCAGGTAAGCTTCGTTCTCGATGGGTTGGTCCATTTGTTATAACAAATATTTTTCCTCATGGTGCAGTGGAAATCCAAAGTGCAAAAACCGGATACATGTTCAAAGTCAATGGGCATAGACTCAAGCCCTATTACGAGTCTTTTACGGAGCATGATGTGGAGGTTGTACCTCTCCAAGAACCAGTTCCCTTTGGATGATTACTCTTGGTACCGTCTGGCTGCAGACGTAAAAGCAAGCGCTTATTGGGAGGCAACCCAATATTTCTATTCATTGCCTTTTTCTGTCATTTTCAATTTTCTTGCGTGCTAAACTGAATTATTTATTTTCTTTGTATTTAGGTTATGTCCACTCTTGGAGTTGATTGCAGAATTAAAGTTTATGTCTAGCTCTAGACAGTAACTAAAGCGCTTCTTGGGAGGCAACCCAAGCTTTCTATCTTTCATCTTTATTTTGAATAATTTTAAATGTTCTTGTTCTGTTTTTCTCTTGTTTTCTGGTTTGTGTGTTTAAGTCCTACTTTTGTTCCTTTATGCAGGTAATGATTTTGCAATCTCTACCCCAACTTCTTGCAAAGTATTTGTACATTCATAAAAACGAAATGAACATTAAGCAGATAAATACAAGAAAGTGCAAACAAGCAGGAAGGAGCCTTCATTGGTCAGGTGGTGCCTCAGCATTCGACGGACCTCCAGAAAGACGAAGCACCAGAGTCTGATTTTCCGGAGCCTCAACACTTGGTGAAGCGCCAGAAGACGAAGGCAGAAGTTGCCTTTGGAGTAACGCCATAAACCTCTAATGATCACTCTGAATCCGCACTTCGGACTCCTGCAGCTGATCAAGCTTCCTCTTCATGCTTGTTGAGTAATTAGTTGCGAGCATGTGCAACTCTTTGTTCTCATGCCTAAGCACTCTGACCTCTTGCCGAAGACTAGCCACTTCAGCCATCAACGACTCAACCTGACGAGATCAAGCAAGAAGGCGCTGGCCCACGTTTGATACTGAGCCTGCACATCGGACGCTGTAGGCCAGAGAGTCCTGAACAGCCAGTTCGTCGGACCGCCTGGAAAGTATCCTAGTGTCTCTAGGAGTGAACAGATTTCTGGCCACCACCGAATCGGTTGTATCATTCATCATCATGGAATCCCCAACTATAAGAGGACCATTTGGGGATATGAAGGACGGCTGCCAAATGTTGGTTGGAGAAGACATATCAATATCTTCCCCAACATTCAAGTTAAGGCGACGGTCAGAAGGGCAAGACATATTTGAAGGTGTGAAGAAAAAGAAGAGGTCGAACAAATCAAGTTCTTAGAAGTGCAGGTATGGAGCTTCCACAGGCGGAAAATTCAATTGTGCTTTGGAATGTGATGCGTGCCTCTCTTTAAAAATCAGCACTCGATGGAGCTTCAGAAATTGAAGAGGCGAGTTCAGAGATCAAAGAGACGTCTGCTTTCTCAAAAGATGGGCTGCTCAGAAACCAAGCGCCGATTCCAGATATCGAAGAGGCGCCAATCTTTTTCAGCCTCGTCAGCACATGTCACATGCAGCGTCAGCTTTGAGGAAATCACGGGCAGTTTGTCGAAGCGCCGATTCCAACCATCTGATTTTCCAGACGTGTCAACATCTGTCACATGCAGCGTCAGCTTTGAGGAAATCACGGGCGGTTTGTCGAAACGCGGATTCCAGTTATCGAATAAGTGCCAGTCTTTTTCAGCCTCGTCAGCATCTGTCACATGCAGAGTCTGCTTTGCGGAAATTACGGGCCATCTGTCGAAGATCTCTGGTAAAGTGGAAAACACGTGAAGTTTACTGTTCAATCATCCAACGGGTGCCGACAAGAGTGAAAGAATAGTACCGGTTATTAATTCCTATAAATGTCGTCCTTCACCCTCCATAGCAAGGCAGACATACATAATCCTTCTTCATCTCCGAAAATGCATTCCCAACGAAGCCTCTCGAGTTACTCTGTGTTTCTCATCCCTTGGGGTACCTCTGCAAACAAGTCATCAAGAGCAAAAGTATTTCATATCATGAAGGTTGAAAGCAAGAGTATCTCATATCATGCTTTCTCCCTGTCATTTTCCTTGTCTTTGTGACAAGGAGAAAGCGAGCAATCAGCCAGCAATTGGTGTCAATCTTCCGATCTAAGAACCGACTGCCTGGAACTCCTTCCTGATTGCTTACCTAGCATTGCTCTCGAGTGCTCATCTTCAAATGCTGATGTACTTCCGAAGAAGATGCCACATCTGCCTGGAGAACAGATAAGGCAAGTGAAAATGATACCTTGAAGCATGTGGAGACAAGGTGCTACTTCATCTTCAAGATCAAGTCTCCTTTTCCTTGCTAAGAAGTTCCCCAGCCCAGTTCAAGAATAAACCTGTGGAACGATACTTCTTCAAAATCAAAAGCATCTCATATCATCAGAGTCAAAGGCAAAGATATCTCATGGCATGTTTTTCCTTTACCCTTGCTCTTGCCTGCGAGACAAGGAGAAAGAAAGCAATCGGTCGGCACTTGGACAGATTGAACAAAGAAACAGACCACCACCTCTACCTCGTGCCTACCTGCCGTGCAGAAGAAACAAGCAGAGAATAATGCTGCCTGCAGACTCAATCAACCCGGCAGAATGAGTCCGAGTTGAAACCAAGAGCTCGAGAAGCTTCAACAACATATGGATGCATCAGTCGCCAAAGAGCACAGCCTCGCCGTACAAGGCCATCAAATCACCACCACCAATCAAGTCTCATTTTCCTTGCTAAGAAGTTCCCTAGGCCAGTTCGAGTTCAAAGCTGTGGAAAGTCAACAAGATCATCTCTCCATAACCAGATTTGCGTTCTTAAACTCTACTCTGTCTGGTTTTTACTTTGCCATACTTGTTATATTTATTCGTTAATTGTTTGTTTGCTTGTTTTTGTGTGAGTTTATGCTTAAAACATTGAGGACAATGTTTGATTTAAGTGTGGGGGGGGGTAATCAAGTTGTTTTGCATGAAATTCGTAGGAGTTATCACCCATTACTTCTAGTGTTGTTCCTAGCTGTTTTAAGTGTTTTTAAGCTGTTTTGGAGTGTTTTAGTGTGTTTTGACATAAAAATCCGAAAATCTCATAAAAATTTGAAAAATTGTTTTGAAAAAAAAAAATTAATAAAATTAAAAAATTAAAAAATTAAAAAGTTTTTGCATTTTTATTGTTGTTTGTAGCTACTTCTAAATTCAATGATGAGATTTGATCTTAATTTCCTTCTTACTTTCAAGAAGTCTAAGTTCTTTTCGTTGTCTTTGTGTTAACTGTGATTTTCAGAAATCAACTTGAAAATAAATGTGCCTAGTCTTGTCAATGTGAAACTCGAGCATGATTTAGCGTTTCATATGTGAATCATGTGAGATTATGTAAACCTTGTGAGTTTTTGAGCCTATACATGATTGAACCATTATGCATCAATCTCATTCCTTCTTGTGCGTATGATCTCACTGTACATGTATCTCTAGAACTTGCTTTATACTTCTCGATTCATTAATCAATTCATGTAATAACTTGGAAGTGATATAGGCCATCTTTGGATCGTTTGAGCCTTTCGTGCCTACCTTATATGCTATGTTTATCCGTAGTAGCCCATTGAGCCTTTAACTAAGCCATTTCTTTGTTAGCCACATCTCTTTACCTTGCTCCAATATTGGAGTTGAGCCCATACATAAAAATCGATTCCTTATTGTTTTGAGAAAGTATTACATGGGTTGTGCTTTTGGGGGTTTCATTTATGTAGAAAGATGGATAGAGCATGTGTATTACAATGAAATGTAAATTTGATGGGTGATGTAGCTTTTGCAGATTTTTTTCTCTCATTCAAAACAAAAAAGAAAAAAGAAAAAAAAAAAAAAAGAAAGAAAAAAAAAACGAAATATATGAAAATTGGAGAGTGTTGATTAGTTGAAAATGTGTCGGTAGAGTATAAATTTCCTTTTTGAAGTTAAATTTGGGGAGTAACTGGTGCTCGAGGTTTTATTAATTTGCTTTCAATTTGAGGTGGTGTGATATTGAGGTGTTGGAAAACTACCAAAGTGTACTTTCTCAAAATTTTTGATTTCCATATCCTTTCTTTCATTAGCCTATCACCTTTAGCCCCATTACAACCGTAATAAAGTCCTATTGATCCAAGGTATTACTTAAATATTGATAAGCGAGTTAGGTGGACAAGCAAGCATATGACGGCATGTACAATGAGATCACTTGAGTGAAACACATTAACCAAAAATTATGAGTGAATGAGCGTATGTCTTGTGAGAAACTCACATGTTTGCATATGATGATTTAAAGGAGCTTGGAATTGCATTGATATGGCTAGCTCACACATGGCTTTTCAACGTTTTGTTTGAAGGAAATTTGGTTAACTATTGGATGATGTCTTGAGCTCTTGTTACTTACTTCTTGGCAGTGTATTTCATGGTTGGAACTTATATATGAAATCGAATTGAGAAGTTGGCTACTAAGTTGTTGAATCTAGTCTTAGTTGAGTGGTTTTGTTTTGGGTTTTGTTTTGCTAGAGGACTAGCAAAAATGTAAGTTTGGGGGTATTTGATCACTCATATATTTCATGCATTTATACCATCCATTTCTTTAGTCTTTGTGATTTTTTTGTGTTAAAATTGTGGCATTTTACCTTACCTTGTGTTAATGTACAGTTAATTTTGTGTTAGCATTGTGTTCATAGAAAATGGGCTGAAAAGAAAATAATAAAAACAAAGAGGAGTGCTGGACGGCAAAAACAAAAGAAAAGAAAGAAAAGGTGGAGACAGGCAGCAGCGCACAGCGAGAGGGCAAGGAGCAGAAATAATGGACTGATGGAAGAATAAACAAAGGAAAAGAAGAAGGGCAGTGCACTGAGACAGAAAGAAAAGAAAAGCAGTAGACAAAGAAAAGTGGAAGGAATAAGAAAAGAGAAAGAAGAATAAGAAAATAAAGAAGTGGGAAGACATGGAGTGATGGAGAAGAATAAAAAAAAGAAATATAAGGGAATGAAAGGCAGACAGCAGAGATAGAAACGGAGAGGGAGGAGAGAGTCAGACGAGAGAAGAGAGAGTCAGACGTGAGAAGAAGTAAGCACAGAAGCAGGGGGCGCACGGGGTGGAAAGAAGCAGAGAGAGAGGAGACTGACGTGAGGGCAGAAGCATAGAAGCACGGCAGATCTTCTTTTCTTGGTTTTATCTTCTCAAATCCATGTTTTACTTTTGGTTTAATTTGATAATAATGTGTAACTAATTTTTAGTAGTTAGGGGCTGTTTTGAAGCCCCGAATATGATTGTAAGTTTGTTGTGATATTTTGTTTGAATGACTTTTATGAAAGGATGAAAATTGTTTCACTACTTATGTCATTGATAAATTCTTTATGTGTTTCTATGAATGCATACATAGTGAGCATATCTAGGATTTTAATGCTATGAATATATGTATGCCTGCCCTTGTTGAATGAGGACCTACATATGTTCTAGAGTAGCACTTGTTAATTGTGGTTAACATGTGAACCGATTTCTAGGATAAGTAAGACAACGCCAGTACTTACGATGCCTTGTGATGACTCAAACTCTTTTTATTCTTAATGATTTCTACTTGTTAAATCTATGAACACGCCATTCTAGATTGCATGCTAGGGACTAAGTTAAGTTGAAAACGCCATTCTCTTAACATACTACGTAAGAAAGAGTAATAGGTTGAGTTCTAACAGTGAGCCAACTTGAGCATCTTCATCCGGAAATAAAAGGGATTTGAATGAAACATAACATACTTGCATGATTATTTGGTGGTGGATAGCATGTCTTCTAACTCATTTTCTTAACTTGTGATCTACTCAAAATCTGTTTCTGTACTGTTTTTGTACGATTTAATTTAAATAGTAAATCAACTCCAAAAATCCCAAAAATTTGTGAGACTGTCGTACTGTGTGTCTATTATTTGCATATAACATTTCGTTGCATTTGGATAAGTATAAGTTAGTCTAATAATTTTTGTTCGGTGGCTGGTCAGTGGAGACAGCCACCCCGTTTTTGTGACATTTTAAGTATTTGGATAAAACAATCTTCTGCGGGAAAGACCCTTATTTTCATATGCTACAATCGACAAATTTTAGTGTTAATAAGGAAAATTAATAGGATATTTGTGTGCTACTTTGTGGTGCGTTATAATTCCTACCACCCCACACATTATTTTTCTTACAAGAGAGCCCAAAACAAAAACATTCAAGCGTATTAGCACCAAGAAGTCCTGCAAGTACTGCCTGTCTTTCTCTATGATGATCATGAGGAATACAGCAAAACTTATCTTGCTTTATCTGATTTAACTGCTTGCTTAAATCTTAATTATCTTGGTTTATAGAACAGCAAGAACCGAGACCCCATCGGCATACCTGCGATAAGTGTGACGCTTCATGACATCTGTGAGTTCTGAGGAGTAGCTACTTCCCACAATCTCTTTATACTTGTTCCACCATCGCATGAAGCTGCTCTGCGGCAAGAAAATATCAGGTGTCACTGCGAAATTCTCGAGCGTATCCAGCACGTAATGCTCAAATTCGATCAGCTTTTGCTTGGCATCTGGATTACTCGCTAGTTCGTCGCACAAGATAAGTGCTTCCTCGACGTGCACCCAAAAACAAGAATCATCATTCAGACTAGAAGCCACACTCTTCGCTTTTGAGTTGGACTTGCTTGCGCTGCGCATTTGCGGGTTCTCCCTTTCTTCCCTCTCTCTCTTTTCCTTCTTCTTTTTCTCGTCTTCCTTGAACCATTGCTCCAAAAGAACGAAATGTGGAGGCCTTTCCTCTACGTAATTTTTTCCACCTTCCTTGTAGTACTCAGCAATGTGAAGCGGTTCGATCATCCTTCTGTAATTCGTTCCAGCAAAAAGAAAACGGACACGCATTGCGGCTCCTTCTGTCTGGGGCTTGTTCGCAGCCTCTGTAACCGTGTCATGCCAATAATTTGAGAGCTTCTTCTTGTACTCTTCGGCATTAATGTCACTCGCGTAACGCTTGTTTCTGTACCTGTCATAGTATCCAATTCCCATGTCTTTGGACTCCTTCTTGTACCATTCCATGTTGGCCATGTACTTTTTAATCTCATTCAATTTCAAGAAAGAACTGTAAACCTTACTCTTCTGGATCGTTAGTTTACGTTCATGAGTGACCATCTTTTTTATCAGACTTTCGAATTCTATGTCGGATTGTTGCTGCTGCAATGACTTTTACAAAAAGGAGTTGAGAGAAAAGTTAGTAGCTAGAAGTAAACATGGGATGCGATTTCCGCAGACTCATATTCTCCCCTTGCACACCCGTGTTTATTTCTAGTCTTTGGATTAAATAAATCAAAGGAGAATCAAGAGATGGAAATAAACAGGTCTGTGCGGAAACCATTTCCCTAAATCATCATCAAATCAGATATTTCTCTTCAAAGTTTGATACCTGTGAGCTGAGAACTCCTAATATTGCTGCCAACTGTGTTTTAATTCCAGCTTTAAGTGGAACTCTATCCTCTTCAACCAACTCAAAGACATCTCTAGACAATGCCTTAGTCTTAAGATCATTCAAAATCTTTCCGTAATCAAACAACTGAGTCCCTGAATTCGGAACTGGATTTTGAACACACTGAGACCTGGTTTCCACCAATAGTTGCAAAATGGCATCAGCGTCCTCAATGCAAGAACCACCCGAAGAGGAGCACAGTAGGAATGTTCCAAAAGGCTTATAACCACTCCCTTGCGAAGTTAGGAAGACTTTAGGTTCAGGATCATTGATGGAGGCTACATTCAAGAAGCAAGAACTCCATGTTGAGAATTCCAACACACATTGTCGGAGTTTTTCGTCACCGATCAAGGGTGAACCGAAAGTGATGCAAAGGGGGCGTTTCGCTTTCGAGAAGTCGAGGCTTTGTAGCAGCCATAAGGTGAAAAGGGTAGCCACAGAACCTCCAAAAGACTGTCCAGTGATAACTATCCGTGAGGATTTGCTGCTATCTACGAGCTGAAATATTACATAAAAGTTAGTCAATTACTGAATTTCTATATAATCAATTCGGAGAAGTCTTTACAAATAAGTTCCTCAAACTTCATTCATAGTAAAAAAAAAAAAACACTTAAACTCGGTTTTGAAACAAACAAACAAAGAAAGGACTCCACAGTTAATATATCCGCTCTTATAACTCTGATTTGTAAGCGTTTTTCGTTAACATTAACAGTTTATTAAAGAAGCCAAACTAATTAAGTGAAAAGTAATCTAGCAATATAAATATGATTTTTAACTGTTTCTCACTAACATTAAGAGTCGTCAGAGCGGTTAAACATTATCAGTTATCAGACAGACAATAATACTTACCTTTTTTCGCAAAATATCAAGGTTTGTGCGGTTCAATTTGAAGAATTCGATTGCCAATTCATTGATGGAGAAACTTGGGGCGTTTTTGCTGCACAAAAACTCAAAGAGAGAAAAAATTTTGTCCTTGAGAGTCAACGATGAAACCATCGGTTGTTGATCGTGAAGCGTGACGGGTGTAGTAAGAAAAGATATGATGATGGTGTTTGAGTGCTTGGTTTCACTAATGTATAAGGTCATTTGTGCATTCGGATCAACAGCTGTCTGGAGCATTTGCTTCTGAACCGCGTCCCATGACTGGTGCAGGGGAGGAGAAGTCACCAGCACATTTGCTAGTTCAAGCCCAGCACATCCGTTCATTGTACATCGTGCGCTCAGAAATCATTATAAATTTTTTTATTTAAAATTGAATATAAACAATATCTGACAAAAACTGATCATACGATGTACGAATGAGATTGGAGGATCTACAGGATTCTCACAAAGAGGATCCGGTAAGGATCCTCTCACATGTATGAGAAGTAAAAATAATTGCGTGGATAATGCTACCTATTTCTAACTAAGCCACTTTAGCAAAATACTTGTAAGAATGAAATTGCACTTTGGTAAACTATAAGGACGATTATTAAGCTATTGTATTTCTTAAGATTCACTTCTACTCATAAGCACTTATATTTTACCATGAACATATATAGAAATGTTTATTAAATACTCAAGTGCTATTCGAAAAAGTACTTGAAAATATAGAAGTGCTTGTAGAAGGCGGACATAGCACATGCTTCTTCGAAAAGAGCTTATACAGTCTATCTAAAAGCGTTTTGCAAGTTTTTTTTGCCAGATTCAACCATAAGAACTTTTGATGGTTGAAAAACACACTTTTAGCCATTCCAGACCATTTTCCGCTTAATCAAGACAACACAAGAAAAATCATGGCAAAGAATTCAAAGAAAAACAAGGATCGGAGGAGTTTGAATTCGAAGTTGACTTACTGGTCGTTCATCTTCAAGCTTTTGATCTGCTTAAAACACACGGTAGATGGAGAAAACTGGATACCAGAATGGCCCTGTCTCTGTTTATATAGAATAATTAATCCTATCGTTATTATTAATATTATTGACGTCTTTCTCCCACCAATCAAAAGGCCCCACGACGAAACTTCCACCAAGTCGACGATGCACAGCAAAGTCTAGGTCGTCGTCAACGCAAATTGTTCCTGAAAGCTTCTCGGAGGAAAAGGGAGGGCCCTAGACCTTTGCCTCGATGCTTTTACTCGGCTTCTTCTGTACGTTTACTTGTTAAAATTCAGGTTAATTATTCCCACTTGCATTATTTATTCCCCCTTGCTCCCTGCAGTGAATATTCAGGGCAGGTTAATACATTGCTGATTTTAACGGCTGAACGTTCGCGGAAGGATGCAAATAAATTTACAAAGGAATCTAACAGGGCTCGGGCATGGCCATTGACCGTTCGCGGAAGGATGCAAAGAAATTTACAAAGAAATTTACAAAGGAATCTAACGAGTAAAATAAGTAAGTAGATAACATTACTCTTGGTTTTATAGTAGATTACCATCTTTCTTCGAGGAAAGTCCCCAGCACGTGAGCACGTGATGGAACTCTAAAATACTGTGCAGCTTCCAACGGGGCAGGTCCCGTTACTTTTCTCTTGTTTGATGAGAAAACAACGGTTATGCAAGTTCTTTCAGGTTTCTCGCTGTGAAATTAATAATGATTTTTTAATTTGTAATCTCTAAATTTAAAGATTATACTATAAGACACTTCATTGGAACTAATTTTCTTTTAGGAACAAGTATATTCCCTTTAAGTTCGTAAATGAGTTTTCAAAAATAGTGTTGAGACTCCGATTAAAGATGCTCTTAGACAACCATATAGTCTGGCCGTTGGCAGCCAAGAATTTCTCCCAATATAGGGCCAACTTTTATTGTTTCGAGATGAAAGATAGTAACATTTAATCTACGATCAATCAAATATTTCAGACAACCAAAAGAGGAGTTTGTACTGGTTAAATGTAGTTACAAAATTGATCAATGAATATCTAAATGGGATAACTGGTTAAATCGGATCAACTAATCAAGACATGTGAGGAGAGTGCCAAAATTTCAATCGAACATTGTGCGATCTTTGGGGAACACTTGGAAAATCCCATTGCTCTGACTCTCATTAATTTTCTTTGTACAAGCAATCAACATTGTGCGATCTTTGGGGACCGCCTAGGGCCGCCTAGGACCGCCTAGCCCGCCTAGGCCCAATCTGATTTTTCCTCCCGATTTGCCCAAAAACGCCTCGGTTGCTAGGCGCCCAGCGCCTAGGCGGCCGCCTAGGCCGTTTTTTAGAACACTGCAAATAGGATTTGGAGAGGATCTTTATTCCTATTTTATGACTATCAAGCTTATGAGAGAAGACGATATGAAATGCCGTTCAGGGTAAAGATGGAGATCAACACATTGAGTTGTTAATGAGTATCCGTTAAGACTTGTTTAATTTAATATCATCATAATATAGAGGTGGGGTTGGTAATGATGATAATGGTGTAAGGTAAAATCAAACTAAATGGATCTTAATGGGTACCCATTAACAACCTAACGTGTTGATTTGCCACCTTTAGTTAAGGGTGTTGCCAACATTTTTTTACCTTTCACACACAACTCTCAATTTTTGGTTATCAAATCTAATGAATTAAATATGATCATATGACATAAATTAATAAGGAGTGTGTGTGAAATCCCGTTCCCGGATTTCACTGTTATAATCTACGTATTTGTATTATTGAGATTTTATATTATTTCTCGAGAATTTATTTTAAATTGTTTGAATTTAGATTTTAATTAAACTAGTTATGAAGAGTGAAGTTTGAAAAATAATTATTTAAAATTCGTTGACCTTTTGAGGTCACAAGTAACGTTTTCGAATAGGTCTCCAAGCCACGAGCGCATAGGCGAAAACTGTTTGCGAGTCCGAGTTCTAACGGTATAATTACAGACGTTTAAAGTTGTGAACTATAGATTGTGGGTTAAAGGTTAAGTGAGTTTAAAAAGGGGAAGGTTTCTGAAAAAAAAGGGAAGAAGGAGGGGTCTGATTTTTGACCCGTTTTGGGATGTTTTCGACCCATTAAAACCACAAACTTGACCCGCTTGTATCTCCTTCATCCGATCTCCATTTTGGGTGATCTTGGTGTCCATGGAAAGCTCTTGATGAGCCCTACAACTCTGTAATGTTAGATTTTCCATTTTCTTATCCATTTTTCCAGTTCGAGGCAGCAAAGTCTCGTGGGTTTTCCTGCGGTTTTGTCATTTTTTCGGCGATTCCGGCAACCATTTCCCTCAAGTGAGGTATGAAACTTCATCTACTCTTCATAATCTTCAAGTTGGTATATTTGGTTCGTGCTTTCGTATTCGTTTTAGAGCTGGGTGTTTAGAACCCTAGAAACTCCGTTTCCCCGAAGAATTTGGATGATTTCCGGTTAGAATTTGTCGTTGGTCTAGTTGTGAATAATGTCTCCCTTGTTGAGCTCTAGTTACCACATGAATTTGAGCCTCTTGGGTTAAGGTTGAAAAATTGGGTTTTCAAACCCTTCACCATGGCTACCATTGCGTGTGGCGGTGCGTGGGACTGTCCACGAGTGTTGTCTAAGTAACAAATACCTTCTAGTGACCCTGTGAACCTATGTCTAGCTTGGTTTCCCGAAATTCAATTGTTGGTGTGATGTGGAGAAATGTGAATGACTAATATGTGATATTGGTGATAACTTTGTTTTCATAACTACTATCCTGTGTGGATATGAGATGGTTTTATAATTATGTTTCCTATAAAATTGTTAATTTTTATATTTAGCCATTGATGTAGTTTTATGGTGTGATTTGACGTGCATATTGGAAATATGGTTTGTATTGTATGATTGGATTGATGTGATGAAATGCGAGGGCTAGTAGTGGACCATTAACCCATTGTTATGGGGTTTGTTACTTCGAAACATGTTTCAACCCTCGTGTCATTATTTCATTCTCGTTTCATTGAGTCTTTGTACCTTGGGTAACTTGATCCATGTCTTGTTTCATTGATTGGTGTTACACATTCTACTCCGCGATTCCGTTGAGTGATGGTCCGGAATCGTATCTTGGTTTGGATTCCGTTGAGTGATGATCCAGAATCCCTTCTACTCCGCGATTTCATTGAGAGATGGTCTGGGATCGTGTTCACCTTAGGGTTATTGAATTTGGATTAAGATAGCTTTAGAGATGTAGACTTCGGCCGAATTTTGTCGCTCTAACCCTACTTTTCATTGTGTTGTATGAGATTATGATTGTGAGTTGTTGTGATTTGTTTCAGACGAACCGTTGGATGTCTAGGTGACTCATTCGGAGTTACAAAGGTTTGGTATTGATTCCTTATGAATGATTTATATTCAAGAGATGTAAAATGTGATTAATGGTTGGCTTTATCATTATTATCACATCCTTGTATTATTGTCACTCACCCGAGCTTTGCAGCTTATTTGAATTCTTGATGCCGATGCACCATTCCCATGGTGTAGACACTGATTGTATAGATGTCAATTCTGAAAAGATTACAAGAGGTCGCTTGGTATTTTGGTTGGATTCTGTTGAGTGTTCTGGAATCCCTACGCTTGCTCATTTCCATAAAGGTAGTCCGACCTTAGAGTCGAGTGAATATGAATTGTTCACAGTAGACATTGTGTATAAATTAGACTTATCATGTTAGTACTTGGAATCCAGGTGGGGAATTATGTAGGGATCCTTTATTAAAATTTGTGAATTGATATGGGACCTTATTGATTGAATAACATAGTAATTGTAGATATCATGCATCTTTGATTTTTAGGATTGATTAAGTAGAATGCTTGCGGAATGATGTGGGATATGATTGTTATTATTATGATTAGTCTCGTTGCTCAAAGTGGCTTGAGAATAATATTGTGCTTTGTTGGTTCTTGGATACGTTACATGTGATATGGATATTAACTTATTTTTCTTTTACTAATATCGTATGTGAATATGTCTCGGTCTTATAAATGGGATTTGTATTGAAATGTGATTTTATATATTAGACATAGACTATGTTGTTAAACATGACTTGGCTTGTGTACTGATGACGGTTGGGATATATTTGAGTTTAATTATCTTTTAGTATTGTGATTGATGTGTATGATTATTTTTATGATAAGGTTATCCTATAATCCTATTAGAAGTATGTTGTAGCACCTATATGCTTGTGTGACATATTAGTGATGGCCTTGAGAAGTTGATGGTGTAGATGACTATGTTGGAACTCGTAGGGGTTGAGATGTGGATAAGTTGTGTATTGAAGTTATTGCACCATGTAGCAGAGGTATATGGATGGTCTTGCTTGGTATATCTGCGATGGGGGACCCTACGTATTCAGGGGTGATCATGCCTGGTATATCCGCGTTGGGTGATCACCGCTTGCACGATTATGTTTAAACATAATGATGTATATGATGGATGAAATAGAAACCTTGATTATCATGTGGATTATTATGTAGCTTGAATTGAATAATTCATGCTTGTCAAGTCCAAATGTTGTGGTATATCCGCATTGGGTGATCACCGCTTGCACGATTATGTTTAAACATAATGATGTATATGATGGATGAAATAGAAACCTTGATTATCATGTGGATTATTATGTAGCTTGAATTGAATCATTCATGCTTGTCAAGTCCAAATGTTGTGGTATATCTGCGTTGGATGATTACGGCTTGCACGATTATGTTTAAACATAATGATGTATATGATGGATGAAATAGAAACCTTGATTATCATGTGGATTATTATGTAGCTTGACTTGAATAATTCATGCTTGTCAAGTCCAAATGTTTGATTGAGGAATGTTATGCCTTTTTGGCTTGAATGAATCGTGTTATATGTCGAGTTATAAAGAAGTTGAACTACGAATGGCTTGATCCCTGTTGAGGGTACATAGGCAGTTTAACGAAGAGGTTAGATGCAGCCATAAAGTATATGAAAAATTATTGTGCATCTGGATCTTGAATGATACTTTGTATATTTTCAGGAGGCGGGGTATGTTAGATATACGGGCATTTGGTGACATCACGTGTCGATCCTGGACGTATATTAGGATCGCGGCGTGACAGTGTGTGAGACTTAAAATAAAGTGTGTAGACAAACATCACTCTTTGGTTAATCCGAGTATTGAACCGACCGCACATTCATCTCCCTCGACAAGTTCGAGCGTGACACCAATATCAACATTTCCCTCCCTTAGCAAGGACTTCATTCTGTCTCTTATAGCTCTGGTTCGACAACACTAAATCTTTTTTTTTTTTAAATCTGATTAATATTATTCGACAGTGTGACATTCGCACATAAATTTCTCCAGAATCACCTAAGTGTGGTCCACTTTGGGAATATTTCTCGGAGTTTGGTCATCATCGTACGGTTGTGGTTAATCCTGCACAGTTTTGCACACATTACAAAGTCACAGATACTTAGTTAAGAAAACCCCCAACTATTAGCAAAAGATTGCAGATATTAAATTGTCATTAAATGGAGGCTGAGATAATTAGGTGGATATTGGGGAGAAAGTTTAAAAGGTGCAACGTTGAATCTGGCGTGTATATTGTCCGTCGTGTAATGGATCATGCAACGTTAAAGCTAAACAGCGCCCTGAAAACTCATCATTGTCGCCAATCCAACGGTCCAACATCAACATGGTTGTTTTATTGGAAAAGAAATGGGCCCCGCTCCAATTTGGACTAGTGTTCCATTGAATCGTATAAATGGCGGTGATCAAGTTGTATTTTCAAATCCAGGGGCTAATTGTGTGTTGTACCCGACTTAAAAAACATGATGTCGAGTTAATTTTAGAGAGCAATTTATGTAGAACGGTTTTGTCGTCACGTAGCACGGATTTGAATTTTATCCGGATTCAAATTGTAGAGATCCTATGGATCCTCACATCTTAGTCATTCATTGTGTATTGTGAGGTCATAAATCATCTGACTTTTTTTTTAAATTAAACACAAATAGTACCTGACAAAAACTGACCACACGATGTACGATGAACAGCTATGATGTGAGGATCCCTAGGATCCCCACAAAATAGATCCGGAGATGATCCTCTTCCATGTAGCACCCTGATTAATTTAAATATACATTGTCACGTATTGAAAAATGTACACATGTCATTGTTTGTTTGATTGGAACATTACGGTAGCTATAAATTCGTACCATATTATTTAGGAATGTTCGAAACTATTACAATAATTTAGGAAATGAGAGAGTTTCAAACACAGAATGCATAGGTAGAAACCTAACACTCCATTCACTAGGATATTAAACCACAGACAAAAATTTAGACTTATTCTCGATTTAGACGTGCTCCTTCTTGTTCATGCACACGTTAATGTATTTTGACCGTATAAACATCATAAGATTCGTTTGAAAACCAAAAATTGAAAAGAAAATTCCGAAACCAATTTTAATTTAAAAATAATAATTTAATGGGCAGTTAAACTTATAAAGTAAAGAGTAAAAATTGCTCCTTGCCCTCCGAGCAAAAAGCACGAAAGGACAATTTGCAGTAGGACCCCAAGAAACGAAAGTGGGAAACTGTTGGAATCAAAACAAAAAGGCTTGTTGAAAATTATTGAGATTGATGAGAACTGCAAATGCATGTGCTGCTGTGCACGTGCATGTGGGTCCCATATCTAAGCTGGGTTTTCTTCCCATGTCTGCATTCTACTTTCCTAATATATGGCATGGCAAATTTGACAGTGTCTATCTAAATCACTCTCTCATCCAGTCCAGGAAGGCTTTTAAGGAAATGGCACCGTATTAAACTTTAACAATTTGAATTGTATATTTTTTAAGTTGCACTTTATAAATCATTCTTGTAATTAAATATTAGCCATATTAAAAATATTTGACACATCTAATTAAGTTTAAATAAACTGACGAACGTTTTGTTCTAAGAAAACATTGAAATTTTAATTTAATAATTAAATAGGCAAATGGTTTCGGACTAATTGAATTTTTGCAAGAATGATCTATGAATTGAGATTTACAAAATAGACGATTAAGATCGTTGAAGTTCGATATGGAGTGGGTTCCAAAACTAATTCATATTTTTTGAAAAAAATGGAGATCCCCCCCTTAGGGTCTGCCTCATCCAGAGCATACATACATGTAGTTGTAAAATATATATGTAATGTGTCCCAAGCTGTACGCTCATTTTTTCGTTTCTTACGCGTCACATGACTACATTACATCAAACTAATTTACTAAGAGATGGACTTACCTATCTCGAGGTGTATACCATTTTGTTTCTTAATCACACGTTGTGTGCTATGTGAAAAAGCATCAGAAGGTATACACTATGGGATACGTAAGTATTTCTACATTAGCTTTGAATTCCAGTTCCACGCTTAGTCACTTGGCTAAAATATGTATTTACTAGATTAAGCTTTTGTACTTTATAAGTTCATATGAAGATTAATACAACGCAAACCACGACAAATGTAAGTCTCAATTTATTACAAATACTGATTAGGTAGCACTCACACTTGGGAAAATCAAAATACAACGAGCGTCATTACTTTTATGAAGCGGAAATTACAACATTATAGTTGAAACAATACCCCCACACGTTATTTTTCTCACAAGAAAGCTGGTCTTTGTCCATGTAGTAGCAAAAACATTCAAATGTAGTAGCACCAAGAAGTCCGGCAAGTACAGCCCGTCTTTCTCCATGAAGATCATGAGCGATACAGCAAAACTAATCTTGCTTTATCTGATTTAATTGCTTGCTTAAAACTCAATTATCTTGGATTATAGACCAGCAAGAACCGAGACCCCATCCGCATACTTGAGATAAGTGCGACGCCTCATGACGTCCGTGAGTTCTGAGGAGTAGCTACTTCCCACAATCCCTTTATACTTGTTCCACCATTGCATGAAGCTGCTCTGCGCCAAGAAAATATCAGGTGTCACTGCGAAATTCTCGAGTGTATCCAGCACGTAATGCTCAAATTCGATCAGCTTTTGCTTGGCATCTGGATTACTTGCTAGTTCATCGCACAAGATAAGCGCTTCCTCGACGTGCACCCAAAAACAAGAATCATCATTCAGACTAGAAACCACACTCTTTGCTTTTGAGTTGGACTTGCTTGCGCTGCGCAGTTGCGGGTTCTCCCTTTCTTCCCTCTCTCTCTTTTCCTTCTTCTTTTTCTCGTCTTCCTTGAACCATTGCTCCAAAAGAACGAAATGTGGAGGCCTTTCCTCTACGTAATTTTTTCCACCTTCCTTGTAGTACTCAGCAATGTGAAGCGGTTCGATCATCCTTCTGTAATTCGTTCCAGCAAAAAGAAAACGGACACGCATTGCGGTTCCTTCTGTCTGGGGCTTGTTCGCAGCTTCCATAACCATGTCATGCCAATAATTAAAGAGCTTCTTCTTGTACTCTTCGGCAGTAATGTCACTCGTGTAACGCTTGTTTCTGTACTTGTCATAGTATCCAATTCCCATGTCTTTGGACTCCTTGTACCATTCCATGTTGGCCATGTACTTTTTAATCTCATTCAATTTCAAAAAAGAACTGTAAACCTTCGTCTTCTGGATCGCTAGTTTACGTTCGTGAGTGACCATCTTTTTTATCAGACTTTCGAATTCTATGTTGGTTTGTTGCTGCTGCAATGACTTTTACAAAAGGAGTTGAGAGAAAAGTTAGTAGCTAGAAGTAAACATGGGATGTGATTTCCGCAGACTCATATTCTCCCCTTGCACACCCGTGTTTATTTCTAGTCTTTGGATTAAATAAATCAAAGGAGAATCAAAAGATGGAAATAAACAGGTTTGTGCGGAAACCATTTCCCTAAATCATCATCAAATCAGATATTTGTGTTGAAAGTTTGATACCTGTGAGCTGAGAACTCCTAATATTGCTGCCAACTGTGTTTTAATTCCAGCTTTAAGTGGAACTCTATCCTCTTCAACCAACTCAAAGACATCTCTATACAATGCCTTAGTCTTGAGATCTTTCAAAATCTTTCCGTAATCAAACAACTGAGTCCCTGAATTCGGAACTGGATTTTGAACACACTGAGACCTGGTTTCCACCAATAGTTGCAAAATGGCATCAGCGTCCTCAATGCAAGAACCACCCGAAGAGGAGCACAGTAGGAATGTTCCGAAAGGCTTATAACCACTCCCTTGCGAAGTTAGGAAGACTTTAGGTACAGGATCATTGATGGAGGCTACATTCAAGAAGCAAGAGCTCCATTTTGAGAATTCCAACACACATTTTCGGAGTTGTTCGTCACCGATCAAGGGTGAACCGAAAGTGATGCAAAGGGGGCGTTTCGCTTTCGACAAGTCAAGGCTTTGTAGCAGCCATAAGGTGAAAAGGGTAGCCACAGTACCTCCAAAAGAATGTCCAGTGATAACTATCCGTGAGGATTTGCTGCTTTCTACCAGCTGAAATATTACATAAAAGTTGGTCAATTACTGAATTTCTATATAATCAATTCGGATAAGTCTTTACAAATAAGTTCCTCAAACTTCTTTCATAGTAAAAGAAAAAACACTTAAACTCGGTTTTGTAAGAGTTTTTCGTTAACATTAACAGTTTGTCAAAGAATCCAAACTAATTAAGTGAAAAGTAATCTAGCAATATAAATATGATTTTTAACTGTTTCTTACTAACATTAAAAGTCGTCAAAGTGGTTAAACATTATCAGTTATCAGAGAGACAATAATATGGAGGTTTGTGAGGTTCAATTTGAAGAAGTTTGTGAGGTTCAATTTGAAGAAGTTGATTGCCAATTCATTGACGGAGAAACTTGGGATGTTTTTGCCGCACAAAAACTCAAAGAGAGAAAAATCTGCGTTCTTGAGAGTCAACGACGAAACCATCGTTTGTTGATCGTGAAGTGTGACGGGTGAAGTAAGAAAAGATATGATGGTGGTGTTTGAGTGCTTGGTTTCACTAATGTCTAAGGCCATTTTTTGGTTCGGATCAGCTGCTGGGGGGTGCTTTTGCATCTGATCAAGAACCGCGTCCCATGACTGGTGCAGGGGAGGAGAAGTCACCAGCTCATTTGCTAGTTCAAGCCCAGCAGTGCTAATTCTGTCATGATCACCAACAAAAAATTGAAGCAAAGTTAAATGGAGGGTGTAAGCAAATAGCATCCAACTATCATAGCAAACATGCTTGAAACTTCTGTTGAAATAGCTGAAAATGTCAGTCTAATCACCAAAAGTATTTTTAATTACATGTCGTTTAGAAGTACTTTTAAAATAATTAAAAGCGTTTTTTAGTGAAAATATTTTTAGATTCCAAAAGCACTTACAAGGAACATTTGAAGTGCTTCCTTAAAAAAACACTAGTTATTTGCTTTTTGCAAGGAAGCACTGCAAGTACTTTTCCAAACTTTACTTACATTTTTACTAAAAATTGGTTTAAAAAATATTTCAAACAAGCTAGTTTTCTATAGAAATTTCATCATATTTCTAGCAAAGTGTTATTCCCCAATCCATTTTCACCTCTTACACACCCTTGTTAATTATTGTTCATTGATCTTCCTCACTTCATTTGATCTACCAACCCTAAAATTAAGAGGTGTAGGACTCAGGAGGATCCTGGCCGGATCCTCCAATCATATATGTTCATCGTACATCGTGCGGTCAGAAATCATTATAATTTTTTTTTATTTAAAATTGAATATAAACAATATCTAACAAAAACTGATAGCACGATATACGATGAACAAATGTGATTGGAGGATTTCCAGATCCTCACAAAGAGGATCCTCACGGCGAGGATCTTCTCTCGTGTATAACAAGTAAAAATAAGTACGTGAATAATGCTACCTATTTCTAACAAAGCCACTTTAGCAAAATACTTGTAAGAATGAAATTGCACTTTGGTAAACTTTAAGGACGATTATTAAGCTATTGTATTTCGTAAGATTCACTTTACTCATAAGCACTTATCTTTTACCATGAACATATAGAAATGTTTATTAAATACTCAAGTGCCATTCGAAAAAGCACTTGAAAATATAGAAGTGCTTGTAGAAGGCGGACATAGCACATGCTTCTCCGAAAAGAGCTTATACCGTCTATCTAAAAGCGTTTTGCAAGTTTTTTTTTGCCAGATTTAACCGCAAGAACTTTTGATAGTTGAAAAATACACTTTTAGCCATTCCAGACCATTTTTCGCTTAATCAAGACAACACAAGAAAAATCATGGCAAAGGATTCAAAGAAAAACAAGGATCGGAGGAGTTTGAAGTCGAAGTTGACTTACTGGTCGTTCATCTTCAAGCTGCCGATCTGCTTAAAACACACAGTAGATGGAGAGAAGAGGATACCAGAATGTGATCAATTAATGTCTCTCTTTATATAGAATACGAATCAATCCTATTGTTATTATTAATATTATGGACTTCTTTGTCTCACCAATCAAAAGGCCCCACGACGAAACTTCCCACCAAGTCGACGATGCACAGCAAAGTCTAGGTCGTCGTCAACGCAACTTGTTCCTGAAAGTTTCTCGGAGGAAAAGGGAGGGCCCTAGACCTTTGCCTCGGTGCTTTTCCTCGGCTTCCTGAAAATTCAGGTTAATTATTCCCACTTGCATTATTTATTCCCTCTTGCTCCCTGCAACGAATATTTGGAGCAGGTTAATACATTGCTGATTTTAACGACTGAACGTTCCGGAAGGATGCAAAGAAATTTACAAAGTAATCTAACTAGTGAATCTGAGGTTTCGGGTATGGCCGTCGACCGTTCTGAATCTGAGGGCTCGCACGCGCGCACAAATACAAGGGGCAATCCTTGAGTTCGGACGCTCGCACGCAAGCAAGGGGCGAAGGGTGGGACCATCGGCAAGAATGGGTGTTTTGTTCGTTGAATTAGAGCATCTCCAATATTTGGTGACTTTCAGTGGATTGGAACTCCAGTCCCTATAATATAGGGGACTGTCCGGAGACCCCAAAAATTACCTTACAATTAAGGATTGCGTAGGGATGTGTATGTAGATAGCATTATTCTTAGTTTTATGTTAAAACCCCAACTTTCTTCAGGTGAAGTTCCCAGCACGTGATAGGATTCTAGAATACCAGCTTCCAATGGGGCAGATGGCGTTACTTTTCTCGTCTGTTGCTGAGAAAACAAGAGGTATGAAAGTATTTTTGGGTTTTTTTTTGTTTTTTTACCGTTTAGATCAACCGCTATGAAATTAACAATGATTTTTTAACTTGTAGTCTCTAAATTCAAAGATTATACTATAAGACACTCCATTGGAACTAATTTTCTTTTAGGAATAAGTATATTCCCTTTAAGTTCGTAAATGATTCTTCAAAAATAGTGTTAGGACTCCGGTTAAAGATGCTCTTAAACAACCATGTGGTCTAGTCGTTCGCAGCCAAGAATTTCTCCCAATATAGGGCCGACTTTTATTGTTTCGAGATGGATGATGGTAACATTTAATCTACGATCAATCAAATATTTCAAACAGCCAAAAGAGGAGTTTGTACTGTTAAATTTAGTTACAAAATTGATCAATGATTAACTAAATGGGATAACTGGTTAAATCGTATCAACTAATCAAGACATGTGAGGAGAGTGCCAAAATTTCAATCCAACGTTGTGCGATCTTTGGGGAACACTTGGAAAATCCCATTGCTCTGACTCTCATTAAACTTCAATCGAACTTTGTACGAGCAATCAGCAGTTGCAGGAATAAAGGGCAAAAAATTGCAGAAGACCGCAAGAGGTGTGCCTTAGCAGCGTTAATGCTCGCTTTTCCTGAACACTGGTGACTTATTTTGATGCCCAAAGTCCCAATTTAAAACGACCTACCTTGCTTTCAAAGAGGAGCGGTCAACTGAACCAATGTCTATATCTTTCGTGTATATGTTCGTGAGAGCAAAGAGCAAAAGCACAAAGACAACTTGAGCACTCATGATTCCGAAGTGGCTGATGCTGTTACCAATTTCCATCCAGCTTCCTGTATTCCGGACCTAATAACGATAAAAACTGTCAGTAGGGTTTGCTAGAAAAGATTGTTCTGATGAGCAGTAAAATTATCAAAAAGACTGGGCAATGTATATCATTAAATTTCTCCAACAATCCGATAAATATTTTCCAAAAAGAAAAGAGAAAGGACTTACAAAGATTAACGGAATTCTCACGTCAGACAGCTGTAAGTATCTACCATCAAGTATGATACTCGACAACCTTTTCACCTTACTTGAGTAAATAAGTGTGTTTTCAACTAGTATCCAAGAGATGTGGAAAAGGATCATAGCGATCCGGCGCGATCGTGATCGATCATCATACATTAGAAATTATTTCAAATTTTAAAATTTAAAATTAAATATAAATAGTAATTAACGAAAACGGACTGCACCATCTATGATAACGGTTACGATCTCTACGATCCCAGGAATCCAAGAAATGTGGGAGCAAAACCGAGAAATATGGAAGTAAGCCGGAACAAGAGACCATTCGCTTAAATAATGGAAGTATAAATATTAACCTAATAGGGAAGAGTTAAAACGCATACCAGGGATGGACCAATTTATGATCTGGTGCACAGCGAGTAGTTCCTGCTTCTCTGTTCTATGAGAGGTTGATATCGACACCTGTGCCCTTCCGGTCTGAATCCCTAACACGCCGAGCTTCTCCATCGCCTTGTTGAAGGGGGTGGAGGAGAGGAGGATGGAGGCGTCGCAGCCGTTGGCGAGGCAGTCGTGGAAGAAGAGGCGGAGAGTGGCGGCGGCGGTGGTGGGATTCATGATCTGCTTATTGGTGACGGTGTCTTGGACGATTTGGGCGAATCTCGGGTACGATTTTTGGTAGTAGTTGGTGTAGAGTCGGGATTCGGCGGCGGGGAGAGTGGTGAGAGCTAGTAGAGATGTGAGGAGGACAATGAGGAATGCCGCCATGCTTAGCTTCTCTCTGCGGCTGCTGCTGCTTCTGCAACTGCTTCAACTGGCGGGCGGTGGCTCGAAGGAAGAAATGAGCTTTTTGGAAGCTCAGAGGAGGAGGAAGACAGAGAGAGAGAGAGAGAGAGAGAGAGAGAGAGAAATAGAGAGTGAGGTCTCGTCGTAGCAGAAGAGATGGATTTACCGGGGGGGGAGTGACCACGCGGCACTCTATCCACCGTCTATCACGGGAATCGTGCTTAGGAGTAATCGACGGCCCGCTTAAATTTTGGGTTGAACTTCGGATCAAGGCACATGGAATGACGGAAATGCCCCTATTTTATGGAGTGAGTGAGGACGTCTTTTCTGCCCTTGAATACCCAACTGGGTCCTCTCCAGAGATCTATAAATCATATACGTTTATCGTATATTACGTGATCAATTATCAGGTACTGTTTGTATTTAATTTTAAGTAAAAATAATGAAAATGATTTATAACCGTACGATATACGATGAACGGATATAATTCACGAATCTCCGAGAACCTGATAAAGAAGATCCGGCCAGATTCAGATTTCTTCAATACCACTATGACTGTGACAAGTCAATCATACGTGGACCGAGCCTAGTACTGTAGACATCACTTGTAATTAAGTAAAGTATTAAATTAGTTATATAATTGACGAGTTAAGTGGGAAAATATCGCCGATATTATCGTTTATCAGAGAAACCGATATTTTCCCACGTATCCTCTAATTGTCGTCAAAATATCGCGATATTATCGATAATATCGCAATATATTTGATATTATCGAAACAATCTCGTGGCTCCGTCGTCGGAAAGGCAGCCAAGGCTGCGTCGTTTGGATCGCCTCCCGGACTTGCTCTGTCGCTCATCCTCCAGATCTTTGACATCGCCGGAGCTTACCGGATTCTGCAGAGAAGATGTAGAAATTGTCCAGGGTTAGAATCAGTTCTATTCCTTCACCAAACTAAATCAAAACCCTCCATAATTGATGGAAATATTCAGAGGTTAAGAATAGAAATAGAAATAAATCTGAAACGAAAGCACATGCATGTGTTAGATCTTGCTCTATTTCAGTCCAACACATAAATCTGAAACGAAAGAACAAAAAAAATTAACACACATGAAGGAGGGATTTACCTTCATGCATCTCAGTTTTCATGATTATAGAGACACGGAGGTGTGTATGTTGCTGGGCTTCAGGTTGCAGACAATAATGAAGAGCTATGAGAGAGAGTGGAGCTGCTGTGAGAGAGAAGGCTGTAAGAATGGGCGCTGGGCTTGAGGTTGGAGAAATGAGAGCATCTCTCATATTCTAGAGAGAGAGTGAGAGAGTGAGAGAGTGGTTGGGAATCTGAAAAGCATCTCCTTTTTCTTTCTACACAGGTTGGTTTGAAAATGAGAGTGGCTCATGGCTCAAGGCAATTGAAAGGGGATCCAATGTTTCAACACATGCTAGAACAAAAACATTAATGTTCTTTTCTTTTGTTGAACAAAATTAAAAATTTTGGTTCTCTTAAATCTTTTGTTGAACAAAATTAAAATTTTTTTGGATTGTGTTTAGTTTGCGGATCTATTTTTTGTAAAAAAAAAATGGTGATAATTAATCTCGGATCTATATGGGTGGCATGTTAACAATTACATGCAAAACTATTTTGGGGATTTATCATTTGATGAATACTCTTCACAATACACTTACTCTACACATAGAGATGATGACGATAGTCAAAATTTTGAACCTCATAGAAACTCTATGTGGTACTAAGTCACTCATGTATCTTACCATGCAATGTATAAAGTGTAAAATATTGTACTAATTCATTATATATAAATGATTATGGTGTGTTTAAACTTCTTTCATTAATTACTACATATTTTCTACACTCACAATGTTTGCCAGCTCGCTATATAATCAACTTGATAATGTTAAATCCATCATGCAATGCATTTCCTTCCAATTTTTTGTGATAAATTAATAGATAATTGACTAAATAAACATCCTGCAAAGTTTCAATAAAAATTTCCAAGTTTTTCTTACAATTTCCGTGGTTTCCATATTATTTTTATCGATATCGATAATATCCCGATATTTCCATCGATATTTCCGTGTTTTCGGACTACCGATATTTCCGATATCATCGATATTTAATACCTTGATCACACCTAAACCCTAAAGTTATCTAACTGCATAAAAATATTAATTATGCATTGCAATGTGAAAAGGTTCAATTTCAGGATTGTCACATGGTAGTGCTATTCACATACTTATTTTTAGTTTTTACACACTCTTCTTAATTTTCGGTTATCTCATCGAATGAATTGAAGAAAAAAAATCAATAGCCAAAACTTAACCAGGTATGTAGAAAGTAAAACTAGGTGTTAATAACATTATCCATATCACAGTACATATTGAGTGTAGCTAAGTGTTCTTTAAACTTGAGAGTAATGAGTATTTTTTGGTTTGAATGTCACATTGCCATGTAGTGTAATTATGTCGCTTTTGGTCTAACTCTATACCATATTTTATGAATCTGGATCCTCTTTGTGGGGATTCCGGGAATCCGTGAATCGTGTCCGTTCATCGTACCTCGTGTGATTAGTTTTTGTCAAATACTGTTTGTGTTCACTTTTAAATAATAAAATTTAAAATGATTTCTGACTGCATGATGTACGATAAATAGACACGATACACGGATCATCGGGATCCTCCCAAAGAGGATCCGGAGATGATCCTTATTCCTATTTTATGACTATCAGGCTTATGAGAGAAGACGATATGAAATGTCAAACTTTCGTCATTATTTGGTTAAGGGTAAAGGTGGAGATCAACACATTGAGTTGTTAATGAGTACCTGTTAAGACTCGTTTAATTTGATATCATCATAATATAAAGGTGGGGTTTGTAATGGTGATAATGGTGTAAGGTGAAATCAAACTAAATGAGTCTTAATGAGTACCCATTAACAACCCAACGTGTTGATTTGCCACCTCTAGTTAAGGGTGTTGCTAACCTCTTTTTACCTTTCACACACAACTCTTAATTTTTTGTCATCGAATCAAATGAATTAAAGATGATCATATGACATAAATTAACAAAGAGTGAGTGATACTTAAAAGAAGGTGTGTAGACAATATCACTCTTTGGTTAATCCGAGTATTGAATCCACCGCACCTTCATCCCCCTCGACAAGGTCGAGTGTGACACCAATATCAACCTTTCCCTCCCTTAGCAAGGACTGACTTCCTCCAGTCTCTTACAACTTTGGTTCAACAACACGAAATCTTTTTTAAATCTGATTAACATTATTTGACAGTGTGACAATCACACATAGATTTCTCCATAATCACCTAAGTGTGGTCCATTTGGGAATATTTCTCAGAGTTCATTCATCATCGTACGATTGTGGTTAATCCTGCACAGTTTTGTACACATTACAGAGTCGCAGATAACTTAGTTAAGAAACCCCCCCCCCCCCAACTATTAGCAAAAGATTGTAGATATTAAATTGACATTAAATGGAGGCTGAGATAATTAGGTGGATACTGGGTAGAAAGGTTAAAAGGTGCAACGTTGTATCTGGCACGTATATTGTCCGTTGTGTGATGGATCATGCAGCGTTAAAGCTACATAGCGCGCTGAAAGCTCATCACTATCACCAATCCAACGGTCCAACATCAACTTGGCTGTTTTATTAAGAAGGAAATGGGCCCCGTCCAACTTGGACTAGCGTTCCATTAAATCGTATAAATGGTGGTGATCCAGTTGTATTTTCGAATCCAGGGGCTAATTGTGTGTTATACCCGACTTAAAAAAGGACGATGTCGAGTTAATTTTAGAGAGCAATTTATATATAACGGTTTTGTTGTCATGTAGCACGGATTTGAATTGTATATGAATCCAAATTGTAGGGATCATACGGATCTTCATATCTTTCATTCATCGTGTATTATGCGGTTAGAAATCATTTGATTTTTCTATTTAAAATTAAAACACAAATAGTACCTTACGAAAACTGATCACATGATGTACGATGAACGATTATGATGTAGGGATCCCTAGGATCCCCACAAAATGGATCCGGAGATGATCCTTTTCCGCGTAGCACCTTGATCAATTTAACTATACAATGTCACGTATTGAAAAATGTACACATGTCATTGTTTGTTTGATTGGAACATTACGGTAGCTATAAAGTTGTACCATATTATTAAGGGATGTTCGAAACTATTAAAATAATTTAGAAAATTGGAGAGTTTTGAACACAGAACGCATAGGTAAAAACCTAATACTCTATTCATTAAGATATTAAACCACATACAAAAATTTAGATTTTTTCTCGATTTAGACGTGCTCCTCCTTGTTCATGCACACGTTAATGTATTTTGACTGTATAAACATTATAAGATTCATTTGAAAACCAAAAATTGAAAAGAAAAATCCGAAACCAATTTTAATTTTCAAATAATAATAATAATAATAATAATAATGATGATGGGCAGTTAAACTTATAAAGTAAAGAAAAAAAAACTGCTCCTTGCCCGCCAAGCAAAAAGCACGAAAGGACAATTGCAGTAGGACCCGAAGAAACGAAAGTGGGAAACTGTTTGAATCAAAACATAAAGGTTTGTTGAAAATTATTGAGATTGATGAGAACTGCATTTGCATTTGCATGTGCATGTGGGTCCCATATCTACGCTGGGTTTTCTTCCCATGTCTACACTCTACTTTCCTAATATTTGGCATGGCAAATTGACAATGTCTATCTAAATCACCACCTCATTTTAAGGGAAGGCCACCATATTAAATTTTAACGATTTGAATCGTGTATTTTTGAAGTTGCTTTTCATAGATTAACTTTGTAAAACATTAATCAAATCAAAAATATTTAAGGCATTGTTGAACCTAAAAATGATATTTTGGATGCGGTCCCTAATCCTTAACATTCTTTAACTAAAATCTTAATGATATTCAAAGTTTGATCAAAGTCCCTTGACTTTGTACACCTCATTATATTACAATTAATATTTATATTTTATAGTTTTGACATTAATTGTTTGATATTTTATAAGATTTATAATCCTATAAATTTAAAATCCTTCATTATAATACTATTAGAAACAGTTACAATAAAAAAATTCAAACATTTTGATTGAATAAATGGATAAAAACTATGTAAAAATAAGAAATAATAAATGGCAAAAGAATGTATCCATAATGTTAAAAAAATTGGTACATTTTACAAAAAAATTGGTACATTTCACATGTAACAAAGTGGTACATTAATAAAGAAGAATGGGTACATTATAAATAAATTAGGGTACATATAAAAGATTAAAAAATTATGAGTACAAATGAATTTTTAAATAATATAGCCGCTAAAAGAAATTAATATATGGGTACAAAATAAAACTAAAAAGAAAATACTACAAATTTAAAAAAATGTTGCAAATTAAAAGTGGGTACAAACTAAAAATATAAATATATGATACAAAGTTTAGGCAGAAAACATAAATATACCATATGTAATTTTTCTATAATTGATTAAATATACAATGTCACGTGACTTTATACACATGGGTACAAACACAAATAAAACTTTAAAAAATATGGGCACAAAAAGAAACTAATATATGGGTACAAATTAAAAATGAAAAGAAAATTGGTACAAATTAAAAGAGGTACAAACTAAAAATAAAAATATATGATAAAAAATTTAGCCATAAATATAAATATACTAATTTTAACATTTTTAACACTAAAGGAATATATTTAAAAATAAAAATATTTTATTATTCAAATGATTAATGATGTTATTAATACCCAAGGACATTGATCAAAAATTGAAAATGAATAGGATTTTAATCAATGGAGTAGCAAAAAGAAGGATGTGAACCTAATTTCTCTAACCTAAAAACTATCAAGCCTACGTGGCGCACAAGCCGAGCAATTAAAAAGCTAACTACATTATTCGGTTGTGTGTAGGGCGTGCCAATTCGACGGCTGAGCTCGGTCGGTGAGTAAAATGAGTTGATGTTGCGTTGGGCGTGCTGTTGACTTCTGAATCTCGCGACTGCGGCCAAGAAAGGAACACGTTTCGGCCTTCGGGTTCTAGAGCCTGAAGACAAAGCTGCTATTTCTGCGAAGTTCAATATCAAATTCGGCTCTCAGGGTGCTAAATGTAGTAACTTGGTAACATCTAACTTCGCCGAGAAGGCTGATGAGATGACATCTGCCAATAAAGACTCGAAAATCCTTCTTGACCGAGTGGATGAGTATCCAGTCGGTCTCGGAGCAATGCTGTTTATCCAAACTGAAGGTGTTTCGCGGTCAAATGGTTCTACGTCTACATTGATGTTTATCCAAACTGAAGATGTTCACCGGTTGTCTTCACAGTGTTGTTTATTCAAATTTAAGATGTGTCAGCGGGAAAAAGAAAATAAAAATCTCAAGGTTGTTGAGAGGTTTCACGTAGAGCAAGAGTTTGTACATGACAGTTTGTGTGTTGAATTGGAGGGGGACTTTTCATGTTGCCACTGCCTCTGTATTTATAGCAAGTCTCCTTGATTGCCAATCCAATAGAGACCTTTTCCGAATGGGAGATTATATTCACACACCCCAAATTACTTCTCTCACACCCTTTTAATTTTTTAATATTTTTTTATCAAGTGTTAGTGGTGTGTAGAAAATACTAAAAAATTAAAAAGGTGTGAGAGAAGTAATTTGAGGTGTGTGAATATAATCTCTCTTTCCGAATATACTCCCAAAAACAATAACTGATATTATCTTTAATATATTTCAGCAAGAATCTCCCAAGTCTTCTTATGCTTGTGGACTTTCACACGGCATGCATACTGTGCTCACATCATCAATTCTTATCACTCCAAACTCATCTGACAACGTCTATCACCATGCAAAAAAAAGCCTAGCCTACCTAAGTTTCTTATCTCATCATTATCCAAGACCATCAAATCTTAGACTTATCACATCATATAATTCCATCACCTTTAAACCCATCCATGCATGCATCATGATCAAATGAATTTCAAATTCATTTTTAGCTTCCAAGTGTCGTCAAACATCCCAAATCAATTCGAACTGTACTGCTTACTTGGGATATAATTCGCATCCTATTTATCTGATTTAAGAAGATGCAGATAATCCATATTAAAAGATAATTATTATGATAAAAATCATAATATTATCCTTTAACAATAACAAAATTATCTTCACTTTTCCATCCGACGATTGGGAGCTATGCTCATTCAAAGGCCTTGATTGCATGGGCCGATGGTGTAAATTTGGGTCCAAACAGGCATATAATTGAGTTCAAAAAAATTGACGAACATTTTGTTTTAATAAAACATTCAAATTTTATCGTGATAATTAAATTGGCAAATAGTTTCGGACTTGAATTTTTGTAAAAATGATCTATGAATCAAAATTTACAAAATAGACGATTCGGATTGTTGAAGTTCGATGTGGAGTGAGTCTCACAACTAATTCCTATTTTTTGAAAAAAAATGGAGATCCTTCCCCTTAGGGCATGCCTCACCCATAGAGTACATACATGTAGTTGTAAAATATATATATGTGCTTTGTCCCAGGCTGTACACTCCTTTCTTCGTTTCTTACGCTTCCCGTGACTACATTACATCAAGCTAATTTACTAGCACATGGGACTTACTTGTCTCGAGGTGTATATCTTTTTGTTCCTTTATCATACATTGCGTGCTGACTGAAAAAGCACTAGAAGGGTATACACAATGGGATACGTAAGTATTTTGCTTTAGCATTGAATCCTAATTCCACTCTTCACATTGCTAGAATATGTATTTACAAGATTAAGCTTTGTACTTTATAGGTTCATATGAAGATTAATACAACACAAACCACGACAAACATAAGTCTCAATTTATTACAAATACTAATTAGGTAGCACTGATCACACATAGTAAAATCAAAATACAACCAGCGTCATTACTTTTATGAAGTGGAAATTACAACATTATAATTGAAACAATACCCCCACACATTATTTTTCTTACAAGAGAGCTAGATGCTCGAGCCCAAAACAAAAAGAAACCACAAACAAAAATATTCAAACGTAGTAGCACCAACAAGTCCTGCAAGTACTGCCCGTCTCTCTGTGAAGATCATGAGCGATACAGCAAAACTAATCTTGCTTTATCTGATTTAATTGCTTGCTTAAAACTTAATTATCTTGGCTTATAGACCAGCAAGAACCGAGACCCCATCCGCATAATTGCGATAAGTGCGACGCCTCATGACGTCTGTGAGTTCCGAGGATCTACTTCCCACAATATCTTTATACTTGTTCCACCATTGCATTAAGCTGCTCTGCGGCAAGAAAATATCAGGTGTCACTGCGAAATTCTTGAGCGTATCCAGCACGTAACGCTCAAATTCGATCAGCTTTTGCCTGCCATCTGGATTACTCGCTAGTTCGTTGCACAAGATAAGCGCTTCCTCGACGTGCACCCAAAAACAAGAATCATCATTCAGACTAGTAGCCACACTCGTCGCTTTTGAGTTGGACTTGCTTGCGCTGCGCGGTTGCGGGTTCTCCCTTTCTTCCCTCTCTCTCTTTTCCTTCTTCTTTTTCTCCTCTTCATCGAACCATTGCTCCAAAAGAACGAAATGTCGAGGCCTTTTCTCTTTGTAATTTTTTCCACCTTCCCTGTAGTACTCAGCAATGTGAAGCGGTTCGATCATCCTTCTGTAATTCGTTCCACCATAAAGAAAACGGATACGCATTGTGGCTCCTTCTTTCTGGGGCTTGCTCTCAGCTTCTGTAACCGTGTCAAGCCAATAAATTGAGAGCTTCTTCATGAACTCTTCGGCAATAACGTCACTCGGGTAACGCTTGTTTCTGTACCTGTCATAGTATCCAATTTCCATGTCCTTGGACTCCTTCTTGTACCATTCCATGTTGGCCATGTACTTTTTATTCTCATTCAATTTCAAGAAAGAACTGTAAACCTTCGTCTTCTGGACTGCTAGTTTACGTTCGTGAGTGACCATCTTTTTTATCAGACTCTCGAATTCTATGTTGGGTTGTTGCTGCTGCAATGACTTTTACAAAAGGAGTTGAGAGAAAAGTTAGTAGCAGTCTTTGGATGTGATTTCCGCAAACTCATATTCTCCCCCTGCACACCCGTGTTTATTTCCAGTCTTTGGATTAAATAAATCAAAGGAGAATCAAGAGATGGAAATAAACAGGTTTGTGCGGAAACCATTTCCCTAAATCATCATCAAATCAGATATTTGTGTTGAAAGTTTGATACCTGTGAGCTGAGAACTCCTAATATTGCTGCCAACTGTGTTTTAATCCCAGCTTTAAGTGGAACTCTATCCTCTTCAACCAACTCAAAGACATCTCTAGACAATGCCTTAGTCTTGAGATCATTCAAAATCTTTCCGTAATCAAACAACTGAGTCCCTGAATTCGGAACTGGATTTTGAACACACTGAGAGCTGGTTTCCACCAATAGTTGCAAAATGGCATCAGCGTCCTCAATGCAAGAACCACCCGAAGAGGAGCACAGTAGGAATGTTCCGAAAGGCTTATAACCACTCCCTTGCGAAGTTAGGAAGACTTTAGGTACAGGATCATTGATGGAGGCTACATTCAAGAAGCAAGAACTCCATGTTGAGAATTCCAACACACATTTTTGGAGTTGTTCGTCACCGATCAAGGGTGAACCGAAAGTGATGCAAAGGAGGCGTTTCGCTTTCAACAAGTCAAGGCTTTGTAGCAGCCATAAGGTGAAAAGGGTAGCCACAGCACCTCCAAAAGAATGTCCAGTGATAACTATCCGTGAGGATTTGCTGCTTTCTAACATTTCTACCAGCTGAAATATTACATAAATGTTAGTCAATTACTGAATTTCTATATAATCAATTCGGAGAAGTCTTTACAAATAAGTTCCTCAAACTTCTTTCATAGTAAAAGAAAAAACACTTAAACTCGGTTTTGTAAGCGTTTTTCGTTAACATTTAACAGTTTGTCAAAGAATCCAAACTAATTAATTGAAAAGTAATCTAGCAATATATGATTTTTTAACTGTTTCTCACTATTAAGAGTCGTGAAAACGATTAAACATTATCAGTTATCAGAGAGACAATAATACGCACCTTTTTTCGCCAAATATCGAGGTTTTTGAGGTTCAATTTGAAGAAATTGATTGCCAATTCATTGACGGAGAAACTTGGGATGTTTTTGCCGCACAAAAACTCAAAGAGAGAAAAATCTGCGTTCTTGAGAGTCAACGATGAAACCATCGTTTGTTGATCGTGAAGCGTGACGGGTGAAGTAAGAAAAGATATGATGGTGGTGTTTGAGTGCTTGGTTTTACTAATGTCTAAGGCCATTTTTTGGTTCGGATCAGCTGCTGGGGGGAGCTTTTGCGTCTGATCAAGAACCGCGTCCCATGACTGCTGCAGGGGAAGAGAAGTCACCAGCACATTTGCTAGTTCAAGCCCAGCACTGCTAATTCTGTCATCACCAACAAAAAATTGAAGCAAAGTTAAATGGAGGGTGTAAGCAAATAGCATCCAACTATAATAACAAACATGCTTGAAACTTCTGTTGAAATAGCTGAAAATGTCAGTCTAACCACCAAAAGTATTTTTAATTACATATCGTTTAGAAGTGCTTTTAAAATAATTAAAAAAGTTTTTTAGAAAAAAATATTTTTAGATTTCAAAAGCAATTACAAGAAACATTTGAAGTGCTTCCTTAAAAAAACACTAGTTATGTGCTTTTTGCAAGGAAGCTCTGCAAGTACTTTCCAAGATTTACTTACATTTTTACTAAAAATTGGTTTAAAAAATTATTTCAAACAAGCTAGTTTTCTATAGAAATTTCATCATATTTCTAGCAAAGTGTTATTCCCCAATCCATTTTCACCTCTCACACACCCTTGTTAATTATTGTTCATTGATATTCCTCACTTCATTTGATCTACCGACCCGAAAATTAAGCGGTATAGGACCCAAGAGGATCCTTGCTGGATTCTCCAATCACATCCGTTCATTGTACATCGTGTGGTCAGAAATCATTATAATTTTTTTTATTTAAAATTGAATATAAACAATATTTGACAAAAACTGATCGCACGATGTATGATGAACGGATGTGATTGGAGGATTCCCGGATCCTCACAAAGGGGATCCGGCGAGGATCCTCACAAAGAGGATCCGGCGAGGATCCTCACAAAGAGGATCCGGCGAGGATCGTCTCTCGTGTATAACAAGTAAAAATAAATGCGTGGATAATACTACCTATTTCTAACGAAGCCACTTTAGCAAAATACTTGTAAGAATGAAATTGCAATTTGGTAAACTATAAGGACGATTATTAAGCTAATGTATTTCGTAAGATTCACTTTACTCATAAGCACTTATCTTTTACTATGAACATATAGAAATGTTTATTAAATACTCAAGTGCCATTCGAAAAAGCACTTGAAAATATAGAAGTGCTTGTAGAGGGCGGACATAGCACATGCTTCTCCGAAAAGAGCTTATACCGTCTATCTAAAAGCGTTTTGCAAGTTTATTTTGCCAGATTCAACCATAAGAACTTTTGATAGTTGAAAAACACACTTTTAGCCATTCCAGACCATTTTCCGCTTAATCAAGACAACACAAGAAAAATCATGGCAAAGGATTCAAAGAAAAACAAGGATCGGAGGAGTTTGAAGTCGAAGTTGACTTACTGGTCGTCCATCTTCAAGCTTTTGCCGATCTGCTTAAAACACACGGTAGATGGAGAGAAGAGGATACCGGAATGGTCAATATGTCTCTCTTTATATAGAATACGAATCAATCCTATCGTTATTAAATATTATGGACGTCTTTGTCTCACCAATCAAAAGGCCGCACGACGAAGCTTCCCCCCAAGTCGACGATGCACAGCAAAGTCTAGGTCGTCGTCCACGCAACTTGTTCCTGAAAGTTTCTCGGAGAAAAAGGGAGGGCCCTAGACCTCGAAGCTTTTCCTTGTCTTCTTTTGTACGTTTACGTGTTAAAATTCAGGTTAATTATTCCCACTTGCATTATTTATTCCCTCTTGCTCCCTGCAATGAATATTTGGAGCAGGTTAATACATTGCTGATTTTAACGACTAAACGTTCCGGAAGGATGCAAAGAAATTTACAAAGTAATCTAACTAGTGAATCTGAGGGCTCGGGTATGGCCGTCGACCGTTCTGTTTCTTTCCCAGTTCACCTACCAGCAGTACAATATGGTCGTCTTTTTCTATTCTTTGCTTTTACAATTACAAGGGGCAATCCTTGAGTTCGGACGCTCGCACGCGCGCAAGGGGCGCAGGGTGGGACCATCGGCAAGAATGGGTGTTTTGTGCGTGCAATTAGAGCATCTTCAATGTTTACTTGTTCTTACCACCATATATCCTTAAAGTTAAGAACTTGGTGACTTCCGGTGGATCGGAACTCCAATCCCTATAATATAGGGACTGCCCAGAGACCGCCAAAATTACCTTACAATTAAGGATTGTAGATGTATTAAAAGTAAAACAAGTATGTAGATAACATTACTCTTGGTTTTATACTAGATTACCATCTTTCTTCGGGGAAAGTCCCGAGCACGTGAGCACGTGATGGAACTCTAAAATACTGTGCAGCTTCCAATGGGGCAGGTCCCGTTACTTTTCTCTTTGGTTTGATGAGAAAACAACAGTTGTGAAAGTTATTTTAGGTTTCTCATTGTGAAATTAACAATGATTTTTTAATTCGTAGTCTCTAAATTTAAAGATTATACTATAAGACACTCCATTGGAACTAATTTTCTTTTGGGAACAAGTATATTCCCTTTAAGTTCGTAAATGATTCTTCAAAAATAGTGTTGGGACTCCGGTTAAAGATGCTCTTAAACAACCATGTAGTCTGGTCATTCGCAGCCAAGAATTTCTCCCAATATAGTGCCGACTTTTATTGTTTCGAGATGGAAGATAGTAACATTTAATCTACGATCAATCAAATATTTCATACAGCCAAAAGAGGAGTATGTACTGGTTAAATGTAGTTACAAAATTGATCGATGAATAACTAAATGGGATAACTGGTTAAATCGTATCAACTAATCAAGACATGTGAGAAGAGTGCCAAAATTTCAATCGAACGTTGTGAGATCTTTGGGGAACACTTGGAAAATCCCATTGCTCTGACTCATTAAATTTCAATCGAACTTTGTACGAGCAATCAGCAGTTGCAGGAATAAAGGGCAAAAAATTGCAGAAGACCGCAAGAGGTGTGCCTTAGCAGCGTTAATGCCCAGGAAAGTTCAACCTTCACTTACACTGAAGACAGTAATGAACCGATACACTGATGAAATCTCAAAACTTGCAATACTCGCAAAGTTTCCCGTTCCAAAGAAAGCAACGTTGAATAAAACCATCTAAAACCACAAAAGACATCCGAGAGTATCTACCATCAAGTATGACGTTATCCTCCATATCGCTAAAGGAACTTGACAACCTTTTCACCTTACTTAGTAAATAAGTGTGTTTTCAACTAGTATCCAAGAGATGAGTACAAGGGCCAGAGACCATTTGCTGAAAATAATGGAAGTATAAATATTAACCTAATAGGCGCGTATATTGTTCGTCGCATGATGGATCATGCAACGTTAAAGCTAAACAGTGCACTAAAAGCTCATCAATGTCGCCAATCCAACAGTCCAACATCAACGTGGTTATTTTATTGGAAAGGAAATGGACCCCACTCTAATTTAGACTAGCGTTCCATTGAATTGTATAAATAACGACGATCCAATTGTATTTTCTAATCCAGAGGCTAATTGTGTGTTGTACCTAACTTAAAAAAGGACGATGTCGAGTTAATTTTAGAGAGCAATTTATATAGAACGGTTTTATCGTCAAGTAGTACAGATTTGGATTCTATCTGGATCCTAAGGATCCTCATATCTTAGTCATTCATTGTGTGTGGTCAGAAATCATTTGGCTTTTTTTATTTAAAATTAAACACAAATAGTACATGACGAAAACTGACAATCACGATGTACGATAAACGGCTATGATGTGAGAATCCCTAGGATTCCCACAAAATGGATTCGGAGATGATCCTCTTCCACATAGCACCTTGATCAATTTAACTATACAATGTCACGTATTGAAAAATGTACACATGTCATTGTTTTGTTTGATTGGAATATTATGGTAGCGATAAATTCGTACCATATTATTAAGAGATGTTCAAACTATTACAATAATTTAAAAAATGGGAGGATTTCAAACCCAGGATGCATGAGTAGAAACCTAACACTTCATTCACTAGGATATTGAACCACATAAAAAAATTTAGACTTTTTCTCGGTTTAAACGTGCTCCTCTTTGTTCATGCACACGTTAATGTATTTTGCCCATATAAACACCAAAAGATTCGTTTGAAAATCAAAAATTGAAAAGAAAATTCTGAAACCAATTTTAATTTAAAAAAAATATTTTTTTAACGGGCTGTTAAACTTATAAAGAAAGTAAAGAGTAAAAATTGCTCCTTGCCCTCCGAGCAAAAAGCACGAAAGGACAATTCAGTAGGACTGGAAGAAACGAAAGTGGGAGACTGTTCGAATCAAAAAACATAAAGGTCTGTTGAAAATGATTGAGATCGATGAGAACTGCATATGCCTGTGGGTCCCATATCTAAGCTGGGTTTTCTTCCCATGTCTACACTCTACTTTCCTAATATTTGGCATGGCAAATTGACAGTGTCTATCTAAATCACTACCTCATTTTAAGGGAATGGCACCATATCAAATTTTAACGATTTGAATCGTGTATTTTTTAAGTTGCATTTCATAGATTATGTAAGATCCCATATTGGTGGGGTGAAGGTTGGTCCATGGTCTTATATGTACATGATCATCTCTTCCTAGCATGACGCGTTTTGGATGGAAGCCCAAGAACAAATCCGTGAGGGGTGGCCCAAAGCAGACAATATCTTGCTACGGCGAAGGTGGGACGTGACAATTTGGTATCAGAGCCAGACTCACCGTCAGCTCGGATGTGCCGACGAGGACATCGGTCTCCCTAAGGGGGTGGATTGTAAGATCTCACATCGGTTGGGTGAGGGTTGGTCTCTGGCCTTATATGTACATGCCCATCTTTTCCTAGCATGACGTGTTTTGGGTGGAAACCCAAGAACAAATCTGTGAGGGTGTGGCCTAAAGCGGACAATATCTTGCTACTGCGGAGGCAAGATGTGACAGATTAACTGTGTAAAATATTAGCCAAATCGAAAATATTTAAGGCATCTAATTGAGTTCAAAGAAACTGACGAACGTTTTGTTCTAATAAAACATTAAAATTTTATCGTAATAATTAAATTGGCAAATGGTTTCTGTAAGATCTCATATCGCCTAGGGGAATGGTCCTTATATGTATATTCTCATCCCTACCTAGCACGAGGCCTTTTGGGAGCTCACTGGCTTCGGGTTCTATCGGAACTCCGAAGTTAAGCTAGTAGGGCGCGAGAGCAATCCCATGATGGGTGACCCACTGGGAAGTTCTCGTGTGAGTTCCCAGAAACAAAACCGTGAGGGCGTAGTCGGAGCCAAAAGCGGACAATATCGTACTACGGTGGTGGAACGAGCCCGGGATGTGGTGGACCCCGGGCCGGGATGTGACAAATGGTATCAAAGCCAATCCCTGGCCGGAAGTATGCCGACGAGGACGTCGGGACCCTAAGGGGGGTGGATTGTAAGATCCCACATCATCCAGGGGATTGATCCTTATATATATATTCTCATCCCTACCTAGCACGAGACTTTTTAGGAGCTCACTGGCTTCAGGTTCCATCGGAACTCCGAAGTTAAGCGAGTAGAGCGCGAGAGCAATCCCATGATGGGTGACCCACTGGAAAGTTCTCGTATGAGTTCCTAGAAACAAAACCGTGGGGACGTAGTCGGAGCCCAAAGCGGACAATATCGTGCTACGGTGGTGGAGTGGGCCCAGGATGTGGTGGACCCCGGGTCAGGATGTGACAGTTTCGGACTTGAATTTTTGCAAGAATGATCTATAAATCAAGATTTAAAAAATAGAAGATTCTGATCATTGAAGTTCGATGTGGATTGAGTCTCACAACTAATTCCTAGTTTTCCAAAAAAAAATGGAGATCCCTCTCGGCCTGCCTCACCCAAAGCATACATACATGTGGTTTTAAAATATATATGTACTGTGTCCGCTGTACACTCATTTCTTCGTTTCTTACGCATCACGTGACTGCATTACATCAAGCTAATTTACTAGCAGATGGACTTACCTATCTCGAGGTGTATACCATTTTGTTCCTTAATCACACGTTGCATGCTATGTGAAAAAGCATCAGAAGGTATACACTATGGGATACGTAAGTATTTCTACTTTAGCTTTGAATCCCAGTTCCATACTTAGTCACTTGGCTAAAATATGTATTTACTAGATTAAGCTTTTGTGCTTTATAGGTTTATATGAAGAGTAATACAACACAAACCACGACAAACCCAAATTTCAACTTATTATAAATGCTGATTAGGGTAGTTCTCAAACTTAGTGAAATCAAAATACAACAAGCGTCATTACTTTTATGAAGTAGAAATTACAACATTATAATTGAAACAATTCCCCCCGCACATTATTTTTCTTACAAGAGAGCTAGATGCTAGAGCCCAAAACAAAAAGAAACCACAAACAAAAATATTCAAACGTAGTAGCACCAACAAGTCCTGCAAGTACTGCACGTCTCTCTCTATGAAGATCGTGATGAATACAGCAAAACTTATCTTGCTTTATCTGATTTAATTGATTGCTTAAAACTTAATTATCTTGGATTATAGACCAGCAAGAACCGAGACCCCATCGGCATACTTGCGATAAGTGTGACGCTTCATGACTTCTGTGAGTTCTGTGGAGTAGCTACTTCCCACAATCTCTTTATACTTGTTCCACCATAGCATGAAGCTGCTCTGCGGCAAGAAAATATCAGGTGTCACTGCAAAATTCTCGAGCTGATCCAGCATGTAACGCTCAAATTCGATCAGCTTTTGCTTGGCATCTGGATTACTCGCTAGTTCGTCGCACAAGATAAGCGCCTCCTCGACGTGCACCCAAAAACAAGAATCATCATTCAGACTAGAAGCCACACTGTTCGCTTTTGAGTTGGACTTGCTTGCGCTCTTTTCCTTCTTTTTCTCCACCTCATCGAACCATTGCTCCAAAAGAACAAAATGTCGAGGCCTTTTCTCTTTGTAATTTTTTCCACCTTCCCTGTAGTACTCAGCAATGTGAAGCGGTTCGATCATCCTTCTGTAATTCGTTCCACCATAAAGAAAACGGATACGCATTGCGCCTCCTTCTTTCTGTGGTTTGCTCTCAGCTTCAGTAACCGTGTCATGCCAATAAATTGAGAGCCTCTTCTTGAACTCATCGGCATTAATGTCACTCGGGTAACGCGTGTTTCTGTACCTGTCATAGTATCCAATTCCCATGTCTTTGGACTCCTTCTTGTACCATTCCATGTTGGCCATGTACTTTTTAACCTCATTCAATTTCAAGAAGGAGCTGTAATCCTTCGTCTTCTGCATCGCTAGTCTACGTTCGTGATTGACCATCTTTTTTATCAGACTCTCGAATTTTATGTGGGGTTGTTGCTGCTGCAATGACTTTTACAAAGGGAGTTGAGAGAAAAGTTAGTAGCTAGAAGTAAACATGGGATGTGATTTCCGCAAAATCATATTCTCCCCCTGCACACCCGTGTTTATTTCTAGTCTTTGGATTAAATAAATCAAAGGAGAATCGAGAGATAGAAATACACAGGTTTGTGCGGAAACCATTTCCCAAAATCTATCATCAAATCAGATATTCATGTTGAAAGTTTGATACCTGTGAGCTGAGAACGCCTAATATTGCTGCCAACTGTGTTTTAATTCCAGCATTAAGTGGAACTCTATCCTCTTCAACCAACTCAAAGACATCTCTAAACAATGCCTTGGTCTTGAGATCATTCAAAATCTTTCCGTAATCAAACAACTGAGTCCCTGAATTCGGAACTGGATTTTGAACACACTGAGAGCTGGTTTCCACCAATAGTTGCAAAATGGCATCAGCGTCCTCAATGCAAGAACCACCCGAAGAGGAGCACAGTAGGAATGTTCCGAAAGGCTTATAACCACTCCCTTGCGAAGTTAGGAAGACTTTAGGTACAGGATCATTGATGGAGGCTACATTCAAGAAGCAAGAACTCCATGTTGAGAATTCCAACACACATTTTCGGAGTTGTTCGTCACCGATCAAGGGTGAACCGAAAGTGATGCAAAGGGGGCGTTTCGCTTTCGACAAGTCAAGGCTTTGTAGCAGCCATAGGGTGAAAAGGGTAGCCACAGCACCTCCAAAAGAATGTCCAGTGATAACTATCCGTGAGGATTTGCTGCTTTCTACCAGCTGAAATATTACATAAAAGTTGGTCAATTACTGAACTTCTATATAATCAATTCGGAGACGTCTTTATAAATAAGTTCCTCAAACTACATTCATAGTAAAAAAAAACAAAAAAAAAAACTTAAACTCGGTTTTGAAACAAACAAAGAAGGGACTCCACTGTTAATATATCCGGCTCTTATAACTCTATAAATGAGGGATTTGTAAGCATTTTTTGTTAACATTAACAGTTTGTCAAAGAAGCCAAACTAAATAAGTGAAAAGTAATCTAGCAATATAAATATGATTTTTAACTGTTTCTCACTAACATTAAGAGTCGTCAAAGCGGTTAAACATTATCGGTTATCAGAGAGACAAGAATACTCACCTTTTTTCGCCATATATCGAGGTTTGTGAGGTTCAATTTGAAGAAGTGGATTGCCAATTCATTGACGGAGAAACTTGGGGTGTTTTTGCCGCACAAAAACTCAAAGAGAGAAAAATCTGCGTTCTTGGGAGTAAACGAAACCATCGCTTGTTGATCGTGAAGCGTGACGGGTGAAGTAAGAAAAGATATGATGGTGGTGTTTGAGTGCTTGGTTTCACTAATGTCTAAGGCCATTTTTTGGTTTGGATCAGCAGCTGGGGGGAGCTTTTGCTTCTGATCAAGAACCGCGTTCCATGACTGGTGCAGGGGAGGAGAAGTCACCAGCACATTTGCTAGTTCAAGCCCAGCACTGCTAATGCTGTCATCACCAACAAAAAATTGAAGCAAAGTTAAATGGAGGGTGTAAGCAAATAGCATCCAACTATAATAACAAACATGCTTGAAACATCGGTTGAAATAGCTGAAAATGTCAGTCTAACCACCAAAAGTATTTTTAATTACATTTCGTTTGAAAATACTTTTAAAATAATTAAAAGCGTTTTTAGAAAAAATATTTTTAGATTCCAAAAACACTTATAAGAAGCGTTTGAAGTGCTTCCTTCAAAAAACACTAGTTATGTGCTTTTTGCAAGGAAGCACTGCATGTGCTTTTCCAAGCTTTTCTTTCATTTGTACTAAAAATTGGTTTAAAAAAATATTTCAAACAAGCTAGTTTTCTATAGAAATTTCGTCATATTTCTAGCAAAGTGTTATTCTCCAACACATTTTCACCTCTCACACAACCTTGTTAATTATTGTTCATTGATCTTCCTCACTTCATTTGATCTGATGATCCGAAAATTAAGAGGTGTATGACCCAAGAGGATCCTCCAATCACTTTCGTTCATCGTGCGGTCATAAATCATTATAATTTTTTATTTAAAATTAAATATAAACAGTATCTAACAAAAACTAATTGCATGATATACGATGAACGGATGTGATTGGAGGATTCTCGGAATCCTCACAAAGAGGTTCCGACGAGGATCCTCTCTCGTGTATGACAAGTAAAAATAAGTGCATGGATAATACTACCTATTTCTAACGAAGCCACTTTAGCAAAATACTTGTAAGAATGAAATTGCACTTTGGTAAACTATAAGGACGATTATTAAGCTATTGTATTTCGTAAGATTCACTTCACTCATAAGCACTTATCTTTTACCATGAACATATAGAAATGTTTATTAAATACTCAAGTGCTATTCGAAAAAGCACTTGAAAATATAGAAGTGCTTGTAGAAGGCGGACATAGCACATGCTTCTCCGAAAAGAGCTTATACCGTCTATCTAAAAGCGTTTTGCAAGTTTTTTTTGCCAGATTTAACCGCAAGAACTTTTGATAGTTGAAAAACACACTTTTAGCCATTCCAGACCATTTTCCGCTTCATCAAGACAACACAAGAAAAATCATGGCAAAGGATTCAAAGAAAAACAAGGATCGGAGGAGTTTGAAGTCGAAGTTGACTTACTGGTCGTTCATCTTCAAGCTTTTGCCGATCTGCTTAAAACACACAGTAGATGGAGAGAAGAGGATACCAAATGGTCAATATGTCTCTCTTTATATAGAATACGAATCAATCCTATCGTTATTAAATATTATGGACGTCTTTGTCTCACCAATCAAAAGGCCCCACGACGAAACTTCCCACCAAGTCGACGATGCACAGCAAAGTCTAGGTCGTCGTCCACGCAACTTGTTCCTGAAACTTTCTCGGAGGAAAAGGGAGGGCCCTAGACCTTTGCCTCGTAGCTTTTCCTTGTCTTCTTTTGTACGTTTACGTGTTAAAATTCAGGTTAATTATTCCCACTTGCATTATTTATTCCCTCTTGCTCCCTGCAATGAATATTTAATACATTGCTGATTTCAACGACTGAACGTTCGCGGAAGGATGCAAAGAAATTTACAAGGGAATCTAACTAGTGAATCTGAGAGCTCGGGTATGGCCGTTGACCGTTCTGTTTCTTTCCCAGTTCACCTACCAGCAATACAATATGGTCGTCTTTTTCTGTTCTTTGCTTTTACAATTACAAGGGGCAATCCTTGAGTTCGGACGCTCGCACGCGCGCAAGGGGCGCAGGGTGGGACCATCGGCAAGAATGGGTGTTTTGTGCGTGCAATTAGAGCATCTCCAATGTTTGTTTCTATACTTGGTGACTTCCGGTGGATCGGAACTCCAATCCTTATAATATAGGGACTGCCCGGTGACCACAAAAATTACCTTACAATTAAGGATTGTATAGGGATGTATTAAAAGTAAAATAAGTATGTAGATAACGTTACTCTTGGTTTTATAGTAGATTACCATCTTTCTTCGAGGAAAGTCCCCAGCACGTGAGCACGTGATGGAACTCTAAAATACTGGGCAGCTTCCAACGGGGCAGGTCCTGTTACTTTTCTCTTTTGTTTGATGAGAAAACAATGGTTGTGAAAGTTTTTTTAGGTTTCTCGTGAAATTAACAATAATTTTTTAATTCGTAGTCTCTAAATTTAAAGATTATATTATAAGACATTCCATTGGAACTAATTTTCTTTTAGGAACAAGTATATTCCCTTTAAGTTCGTAAATGATTCTTCAAAAATAGTGTTGGGACTCTGGTTAAAGATGCTCTTAAACAACCATGTAGTCTAGTCGTTCGCAGCCAAGAATTTGGGAACTTTAACGAAAAGCACCCGGTACTGTTCACTTTAACGAAAAACCACATTTTTACACTAAAAAGTCAATCCTGGTACTATTCACTTTACCCTTTATTTTGTCCTTATCATTAAAACTCAAAGTTTTCAAGCCCTTTTCATTAGTTTTCCTCAAGAATTTCTCCCAATATAGTGCCGACTTTTATTGTTTCGAGATGGAAGATAGTAACATTTAATCTACGATCAATCAAATATTTCAGACAGCCAAAAGAGGAGTATGTACTGGTTAAATGTAGTTACAAAATTGATCAATGAATAACTAAATGGGATAACTGGTTAAATCGTATCAACTAATCAAGACATGTGAGGAGAGTGCCAAAATTTCAATCGAACGCTGTGGGATCTTTGGGGAACACTTGGAAAATCCCATTGCTCTGACTCTCATTAAATTTCAATCGAACTTTGTACGAGCAATCAGCAGTTGCAGGAATAAAGGGCAAAAAATTGCAGAAGACCGCAAGAGGTGTGCCTTAGCAGTGTTAATGCTCGCTTTTCCTGAACACTGGTGACTTATTTTGATGCCCAAAGTCCCAATTTAACACGACCTACATTGCTTTCCGAGAGGAGCGGTCCACTGAACCAATGTCGATATCTTTCGTGTATATGTTCGTGAGAGCAAAGAGCAAAAGCACAAAGACAACTTGAGCACTCATGATTCCGAAGTGGCTGATGCTGTTACCAATTTCCATCCAGCTTCCTGTATTCCGGACCTAATAACGATAAAAACTGTCAGTAGGGTTTGCTAGAAACGATTGTTCTGATGCTGTATGATAAGAAGCATTCGTCCATGCACGTGTAGTATGTATAGTGTGGTTACTTTATTGGGTACTCTCATATTGTTACAAGAGACAGGTGCGGTGAGAAAAATTTACGAGTCCAAAATCTGAAGAGTATAGTAACCTACCAGGAAGAAAAAATGCATAGTCATTACGTCTGAAAATAGTATAACGAGAAAATAGCATGCCAACCGTGGAAGTCGGTTTAGCTTTGTTATTGCACTGAATACACATCTGCAAGTCAGTCGAACACAAATTATATGAGAACCCAATTGCTTACAATTTCTTATGGCTTAAAAGAAGGATGTTTCAACAGCTTGCAACCACGTATCACACACAAAATTGTAACTGTACTTACATGACTAAAAGGAACGGAATGAATAACTTGAAGATAAGTAAGGCGGCCATGAGAAACGGCTGCAATTAGAAGCAAATAATATCAGGTAAGTAATAGCGACTAATCTGATAAATACTCAGGAAAGTTCAACCTTCACTTACACTGAAGACAGTAATGAACCGATACACTGATGAAATCTCAAAACTTGCAATACTCGCAAAGTTTCCCGTACCAAAGAAAGCAACGTTGAATAAAACCATCTAAAACCACAAAAGACATCCGAGAGTGCCATGATGAGCAGTAAAATTATCAAAAAGACTGGGCAATGTATATCATTAAATTTCTCCAACAATCAGATAAATATTTTCCAAAAAGAAAAGAGAAAGGACTTACAAAGATTAACGGAATTCTCACGTCAGACAGCTGTAAGTATCTACCATCAAGTATGACATTATCCTCCATATCGCTAAAGGAACTTGACAACCTCTTCACCTTACTTGAGTAAATAAGTGTGTTTTCAACTAGCATCCAAGAGATGAGTACAAGGGCCAGAGCACCGTAGAAAACAGCTTCATATCTGCATATGTTTTGAGAATGAAGGAAAAGATCAAAAAAATCATCCTAACATTATGCATATTAAAAAAACTGTTAAATGAAGGCAACCATAAAAGTTAGCATATTGATGGACTGTACCCGATAGATAATAGAAGAAATGTGGGAGCAAAACCGAGAAATATGGAAGTAAGCCGGGACAAGAGACCATTTGCTGAAAATAATGGAAGTACCATCGAGAAACCTATGACCCGACAAATTAAAGATCAATATAAATAGACATGTAATTTGCAGTTATAAACTTTTCACGCATTAAATACCTGTCAACTGACATACCAATTATAAAGAGAAAATAACGTACAAGCCGGATATGTAAAAAGGCCCGAATAGAAGTATAAATATTAACCTAATAGGGAAGAGTTAGAATGCATACCAGCGATGGACCAATTTATGATCTGGTGCACAGCGAGTAGTTCCTGCTTCTCCGTTCTATGAGAGGTTGATATCGACACCATCATGGATGATAATCCAACCAAAAGAGCCTAATTCACAAAGGTCCAAAAATCGAAAATTTATCTCCAGACTTATTTACTTTATATTCTTTCCAACCCAACCAAGGACAGAGATAGGTTAAGCACCTGTAACTGGAAGAGCATGGGAAATTTAGGTTTCTTCTTGTCATGATTACAGATACTTAGCCAATACTTTCCTTCAGTGCGCAGATCTAGCAGTCTGGCAGCTACTCCGATCATAATAATCATAACTCCACTCCAAATCCTGCAAACATGATTCGTCACAAAAGCTTCATAATTAGCTTAATCTTTATTGATTAATCAAATGTGCATTCAATTCATTTCTTAATTTTACACAAACATAACAAACACAATTATCAAAGCTGATTCGAGTTCTTGCAAATAGTAATATTGGCACGTGCTGGGTTTGTGCTTTGAACACATATCAGGTTTACCCTCCTAGAAAGAAGGAAATCTCAACAAAGCCCAGCCTTCCCATACAAAGATGTGAGTACAATAAAGGTATTGGTTGAATTAGAGATTGTGCTAACAATTCTGAAGTTCCTTACATTTACAATGAAGTCATAACTATTTGAAAAATTAACCCCCGCCCCAACACATGCACACACCTGAAAGAAACATTCAGGAATTAAGATGACTTACACTAGACGATTATTATCTGGAATTTCTGCTGGCATCAAAGTAAATACAGACAAGAACCAACATGCAGCACAAACAAAGATTTGTATGCCAGATCTCCATGGAATCGATTTTAAGAGATAGAGAAAGGATATGACTCCGGAAACTAGGAAACACCAAGTGTATAGCTTCCTCTCAGTAAAGCTATTAACCTGCAGGAATCACCAAAAGACGCTGTTCAGGATTGTAGAGTACAATAATCCCATGGCTTGCAGTGTGAAAAATTACAGTTCTGATTCAATACCAGGAATTCAAGAATGAATACTGAGAAAGCACCAGTGGCTAGAATTTTCACAAAGTAATTGATTCTTCTTCCATATAAATCTTTCCATAATGCTTTGATGAACCGATATTCACTAAATATTTGTGTCCACAGAAATACTGTCATTGACGTGTATGCGTGGTAAAGAGGAGGAGAACGCTCCATAAACAGTACTATACTAAGTAGTCCCAGAAAAAGGCATCCACAAAGTTGTACCTACAGAAAATAATGAGATTTATGGGTTACATTACAGGGTGAATATTAACACTTCTAGATGTTCGAATTTCATATATAATATAGTCACAAACGTCTTTTAGTTTTTTTTTTTTTTTAACAAAAAAGTTTTTTTAGAATTACGTCCTTCAATTTAGAAATCACTATCAAAGCTTACAAGAGGTCAAGCTTACACAAACATTACTTTTCTGGTATTATCTGTCCGGTGATCTGCTTGCTCCTTTCTAAACATATACCCTGCCAATGAAGTATAAGATTGCAACACATGGAGAAGAATATACGTCATCCAACCGATATACCCAAGAATAATTACTGTCATGAGCATCAGCCAATCGTAAGTTTGGAAATAGTGTAGTCCTTTCAAAGCCAAATCCCTGAGATCTTCAGACATCTTCCTCGCAGCTTCATAGTCTCTATTAGATATTAGATCCTCAATCTGATCCAATAGGGAGGAATAATCGGCCAGTGGTTTGAAAGGCTTAAAATATAATGAATTTGCCTCCTTTGTTTCTAATTTTGTCAAGAAATCCAAGATCAATAAAAAGGAAGTGTCTACCTCCTTTCGCTCCTCAAAACTCCAGTAGAATCAGATATAACAACAGTTTTAACCTTAATATGCTATTTCATTAAACGAATTGGATATGTTATGATGAAAGGAAGTGATGCCTTGTTGTCATCTATAGCGCATAAATATGTGTGTGTGTATTATATATAATCAGATAACAAAAGGATACGTGACTTCCTAAGAAACTGGTTGAGAATTTGCTTTGAGTTTGCAACCACAGCTTCAGCTTCATCTTCCTGGAAAATTAAACAAAACGAGAAAATTCAGCTGTCTACCAAATAACCAGAAAACTCATCGAATAGAATATGCATATGCAGGCAAAGATAAAAGTGATAACATTTTACATCCTTTACAACGAAAAGAAAAAGTCGTCAATCAAACTGGTTGACCATACCTTTGTCATGTCTATGTAATCAAGAGGTAAACTTCCAACTGAGTTTACAGGACCAGGCAAACCGAGAAGAGTTGACTGCCAGAAAACTCAATCAGCAAATAAGAGTGATTAAACTTGAAAGGTAGTTTAAAGGGAAAAAAAGTCGGGAAAGCAAATTGTACAACCATGAGAGGTGCAATATCAGCTTGATTAACATCCACCCTTTCAATGCCATGAAGGCCCCACTCTTTAGGTGTTGGCGCATCATGCATATGATCATCAACAAAACGAAAACTGCAATCAGAATGGTTGGAGACTGGCTTGGGATGTTTAACACCTGCTCCCCAAACAACTAGGGGAGTATCAGTGTTTGAAGGATGTCCATCTCCATGGCTGCCTATCAGTAAAATTATAAAATGTAAGAACTGTTACAAGGGGAAAAAATGATGAAGATAAAAACTTATAACAATTCAGTGAAAAAAGAAGAGCAAAATATAAGTGAATGAATTAATTCCAACCTTTATCATGCATTCCATGATCAGCGGTAAATACATATGCAGTACGATTGTCCTTGTAATAATCTTCAAGAAGATTATAAACCCTTTCAGCTATACTGTCAACAACCGCAACATTATTGAGATATATGGACGAAAAGGGCCTATGTGCATGACCATTTGAATCACAGCCAAGTAAGTGCAAAAACACAACAAGATTATCCTGTAAGAGTAACTCCTTCAACTTCTGGTCTTCTTTGGACCGATTCAGAAGGCTCTGAAATTGATCAAAAGACCACTCATCCAGAAAGGAAGCATCTGCATTAACACATACATATTGATAAAAGAAAGCATCATACGCAATTACCAAATATTTAAACTTCACCAGTAGCAATGTGCTAAAAGACTGAAAACAATCCAGTAAATCGAAAACGAAAACAGAGATAACAAGTTGTAACTGAAACAATGTGATGAAAGTTTGAAATCAAACCAGTAGCAAAGTCTTCAAATTCATGAGGGTAACTATGCCAGGTGGTGTGAGGCAATGCAGCACAGAAAATCGGAACTATATCCGGACTACCATAAGAAAAAGTATGCCGGCTTCGATTAAAAACCGAATCGAATTCAACAGGGTTAGCTTTCCACCCTGAAAACACGAATTGTGTTTCTTCAGGAAGCCAAATTTCATCTGTATAAATGCAGAAAAAATTAAAAAATTAAAAAAAAAAAGATTCAACCTTTCGTAACAGCACTGGGATCCTCATAGAACCCAGCAATGATAGCAACATGTCCAGGCCTCGACTCCGTCGGCGGACGAGCGTGCGACACTCCCCACCGACCTTTCTCTCTCATAACACTTCTCAAAAACGGTGCTCTGAAGTTCCCGTCGGAATCCGACTCGAAGAATTTGTCGGCTCGCAGCCCATCAGCTGCAGCAGAAGCTCCAAACTTTCATAGCACACTCGAATAAGAAGACAGAGGAATTTTACCGGGAAAATTGGACGTACCGACGAGCAAAACGAGGCGTTTTGCAGGAGCGGAGAAGCGGGGGGTGACGGGATCCATGCCGTGGACAATGGGGGACTTGAAGTAGATGTCAAAGATGCTGAGCATGTAAACGGCGTGGAGAACTACGCCCAGTACTACCAGCCATTTCTCTTTTCTCTTCAGCCATATCCGTCGTCTTCTCCGCGTGCTTGCTCTGGCGTTGCTTCCTTCCACCGCATCTCTGCCGTCCGCCATTTTAACTCCGCCAATTTTCTTCCCGATCGTCACAGTCGTCGTTCAACACTTTCGCTCCTTTTTTCTCTTTCTTGCAGTCTTACTCTTCTTTCAGAAAATATTGTGGGCCCATTGGGCCTATATTTTAGGAGATGATATTGTTGAATGGGCCGAGGCCTAGAAGCTCAGTGTCAGAATGTGTAATATTAATTTTATTTTTTGACAAACCATAGATTTTTTTAGATTAAATGTTAGATTAGGAAAATGACGGAGTTTGAACTCACGCAGTGGTGTAATATTATTTAGGATAATGTTATCCACACACTCCTTTTGACCTCTCACACCTCTTCTTAATTTTCGGCCGTCAGATAGAATGAATTGGAGAATATCAAAGGGGAAAAATTAACAAATGGTGTGTGAAAAGTAAAAGTGAGTACATGGATAGCACCACCTTATTATTTATTTTTGGATTATCATGAATTATTTGATTTTATAGTTAATTTAGTCAAATTTGGAAAGTTTGGGGAGGAATTTCAGCTGAGCTACATTGAAGGAGAGAAAGTGCCTTCTTATTCTCCTCTGCCGTTGTCTTTTGCGACACAATTGATCTGCTACAAACCGATTTCTAAACTACTTTAATTTGGAAACCAAAAAATTTAATACAAAAGGGTGAAACATCATAGGTTCAATTGGCAGAAGCCACATCTTTTGTTTGTTGAGAGATTTATTTGAAAGCATATATTTTCATTTTTCAGCTTTTATTTTTTCCAAAGCATGCATTAATAAATTATTTACGATAATGAATGGACTCAATATTTCTTAGTATGAGTAGACGATGAGTTTATACTTTAATGTTATATCCATAAGGTTTTCATTGATTATGCCACACCATGTACTAACACGACACAATAATAATACAATATTTGTCGTGATCGAGTGGAATGTTACAACAAATTAAGGGAAAACCATATATGTGAAATATCCAAGCAAAGCTGTTACAACTTACAAGCATTATTAATACAGAACTTAACCATGTATATGGCATATTTGGGGATTGGCATGCACATCATAAGAGCCAACAGCAACCAAACATGATAATCTAGCCTAATCCAAAAGGCTTAGCGTAGATATTGTACTAATCAAAAGAGATAAATTATGAACCCCAAAAAACCAATCAGCATTGACACTGGAAATGCTGTAATTAGAGCAGTTGGTGCTGCGGATGGGGCAGGGGCTGGAGTGCTAACTTCTGCAGAAACAGTCAGCACCAAGCTAGCAATTACAACCCAAACGAACAACATGGCAGCAACCTTTTGATTCTGGAAAGCCATTTTTGTATATACTGTTGATGCACGAAAGTTGGACCAACAAAGAGTCGATAATTGGTTTTGCATTTGTTGTACTTGTTCTCACCTATTTATGCATGCAATTTCGTAGATTCTTCTGTGTGTACTTATGTATGTGTTACTTTCATTGGAGCTGATTTCAATGAAACAATTCTTGTTCTTTTGGATAAAACAAGCACCAGATTGCAGATGAGATTTGTACCAATGTGTTTAGCTGGACTGCAAGGGTGACGATCCCAAAGAGTGCTAAAACTAAAGATAAATGCTAATATGTTTAGCTGGACTGTGAGGGACTCTTAAAGTGAGACTTTTCATGGACTCTTTATCATCTTACAGTTTAACGTCAATTCTCATGTTAACATTATAAAACATAAGAAGGCATAGAGTCCATGAAGAGTCATTTGGCATATCTCAAATCTAAAACCATACAATCCATATATTTAATTAAAAGGATGTATTATTTATTCATAGACTTCATTAATTGTTATACTAAGTTTATGGCATTGACATTGGACAATTGAATATAATTCTACTATTGAAGTTTCGAAGTTCAAACGAACAATAATTACTATTGAAATATTGGACGCGCAGGCCATATAAATACCATATATATATATATATTGGCCTTTTATTTTTTGTCCTTTACGATCAATCCTCATAATACTTAATAATTATCTCGACTTCATGCTTAATTCGTTGATTAATTACAAGATTAATATATAGGTCAAGGGCACTTGTGTCCGTGATACTGTATATCAGTACTATAGCATTTGCCACACTTGTCCATGTTGGTGCCATAGTCTCCCGGTGGAACACATTTGCAGCGGGCACAGCAAAACATGCACGATTTCCTGCAGATCTTCTTGTTCTTTTCGATTTTGCACCTCACGTCACACAACTTGAAGCAATCTCCACGCCCACAGAATTTTTTTC